>JAYGXS010000002.1:12298018-12691575 GCA_036362985.1 Ligula intestinalis | reverse complement strand
AATTGAATTGGAAACTCTTGGCTACAGTTAATTATCCTGTTTTTGACGTCAAAATATTTGCTTAAGGGCGTTTTTGGAGAGTTTTTATCAAATACTTTGAGAAAAAAACGAAAGCATGTCACTTGAAAGACAGTTTTGGAAGCGGTTTCTTTACGAACGATTTATTTTGATCTGCCACATAGACATTTTTAGTTTAAAAACGCGCTACTATAGAAGTGGAGTGAAGTTAAATGTCCGTATTCTAGTGTGTTCGAACACTGTATGCATCTTAAGAAAAACTATACAAATCTTATTTAAATGTCCGTGACATCCTCATACTAAACAACAGGTCGCAGTTATTTTAGCAAACTCTACTGCCGATTGTGATAACTTGTGCCGATTTAATGGTTCTCCAACATTGCGTAATCCGGATCCTCTCAAATTTTCGATTAAGCGTCGTAATCAATTCCCCCTACCGTGTACGAGGTTAATTAACCTCGCACCCACTCACACTTTTTTCATGCGAATCCTTAAAATTGACAGTTTACAGTTGCATTCCTAGCACCTCTGCTTGTTAGACCCCTTGACTAGCAGTTGTTTAGGCCTTCCAAGCAAACGACTTTTCGATCTGGTATGAGGTTCCCACTTTTATCTTCCGTCTTAGTATTGCTGGTTAAATTTAATGTAGTCCTAAATTTGTGTCGGGATTTTTAACCAGGACTTGAAATATACAACCCCATTCCTTTTGTAGTCGAAGCAACTAGAGCTCATTGTGTTCCTGTTTGCGTTTCGGGGGTAGCTTCTATTATCAGTGACTTTTGATTTCCGAACCATGTATATTTGTGCTGTTGGGTATGTATGGGTGTCAGTTTATTGAGGGAAAGATAGGCGAACGCCTTTGAACTCTTTATTGCTTAAAAAATGATCGGAAATATGCGTATTAAGGAAAAATTTAAATGTACATCAATTACATGTTGTGGGTGAAGACATAGCAGTTGTTGGTTTGTCAAAATAGTAATAAAACATAACTACTTTCTTATCACGAGGAGTAAAATGCAATGTAATTTATGGTTTGGCTGCATTTGGTGGCTGTGAATTGATGTGTTTTTGCATTTCCAGTTTGCTCTCAAATAAATTTACACGGGCGGAGAGGACAACCTCTGCGAGGGCGGCCGTTCCACGCTGCAAATGCTCAGATACTGAAGAAAAATTTTCGTCCATCGATCCTTGCTTTGCCGGGGCGTAGTTGAAGGGATGACCGCGTAAAGTTAGCGTATTAGCCTGCGTAAAGAAATCATCGGGGCCAAAGCAACAATCCAGGTTATCCATAATGCGGAAGTTAAGTATGAGGTCTTTTCGTAGTTGTCCGTAGGAAAGGGGGAGTAGGTCGAGGATTGACATGCTGCTTTCAGAGGACAATTTTCCCAGACCTTTGACAATTTTTTCGCTCACTTCTGGACCTTCCCTATAGATGGTACCGTCTTTGCCAATCCAAGGTCTCCATGCCTGTATAGCGAATTGCAGGTGCAGTCGAAAAAACTTCCGAATATTTTGGAAAGCTGTCTTTTCAACTCTCGTAAAGGTTTGTCTAATCAGCTGTTATATAGACCCGGCTGACTTCGGGGCCTTCGTACAGTTCAGTGATGGTTAAAGTGAAGAAGTAATCCACACACGCAAGTGCTTCTGAGTCTCAGGTTGTTGCAGCAATGTACCATTTAAGGAATAAACCTTCCGGCTGGATGCTCTACAACTACCGTCTTGAAGAAAGTTGCATTGAGTAGCATTGATATGCCAATGATGCCAATTTTATAACAATTCCTACGATAGTGGTAGCCCCTCTTTTCTATTACCGAAAGATTTCTGTTTTTTATTTTGGAAATTTATTAGTATAAATTCAACAGTGGAAAACAAGGCAAAATAAATTTATTTTTTCTTCGAATGGCGAAAATTCCCATCAGATAATTCTGAAGACTAGTTCGGGGAACGGACGTATATTTTCAATAAATTCTCGTCAAACCATTACGTTTGTATTGGAACGGGTTACTAGTGAAAACGTGTTTGTATTTTCGCACAAGTAAGTCGTGGGAATGGGGCTAGGTGGCGTCGATAAGAGAAGGCTGGTTGTGAGGGTAGGGTTTAGTGGGGCGGTCTAGGGGAGGGAATAGAGAGAATCGGGAGACAACCAGAGCGCGCATGAATGCATACCACTAAACGATTTTGGGCCACACCAGCTGAGAAGCTTGTAGGAAGTGCTTTTGGGCCCACAACGCCGACTTCCTCAATCTGATAGCGGTTGTTTCTGATGTTGCTAGCAGGTGATGACCCAGGGATTTTGGATTATTTGGTTAAACCTTGTAGATCACTCGGAAAGCCTTGTTGGGGTCTACCTGATGTCCGGAATCAACCATGTTCGCCAGGAAAGAGCTGTTTATGCTCTTGGCTTCACCTTTTCTCAGCCACGCCCGGAGGTGTTCCTATAGTCTTTTGGATAGACATGGACACGTACAACCATCATAACCAGCTCTACAGGAGAAAGTAAAGGAGTAGATGCACATGGAGATGATCTGGACTGGTAACCCATCCTACCCTCCCGCTGTAAGATTGGGTTGGTTGAGAATAATAGCCAAATTAAAGTTGTGGCGAAGGTTTCTGAAACGGCTTGCCCAAAGCGTCTTTTCAGCAGTTCAGTTGCCGCGTTTCCTCGAAAGAGGACTTTGAGGAATAGTGTTTTCTCTTCCTTGCTATAAATCTCTCAGGTTACCCGTTCGCACGAAATAAGTCCTGAATTTTCTTGAGCTCCTCCTCAATACCATTTACTGAGAAAATTTTTCAAGCGCTTTGCCCTACACAGTGAACTAGATTTCGCCTCTGTTGAAGGGGTACGAAACTACTAAAATTCATGTACTGTCTAGACTAGTTCTTCTTTCCATAAACGTTCCTTCGGACGCTACCATCAGGCCTGCGACTTAGGAGGGAAGGGTACCTGCCGTTTTCACCTCCAGTCCCGGTCCCTTATCGAAAATGTACGCATTCTTGCCAAACTATTCTTCTGTTTTAATTCGAAAATCGACACTACCTTCTTCTAGCATATGCGCGTTATTTTGATGTCAGGAATCTTCCCTAAAGCACTCAGACTTCATCACTATTTTCAGCGGTAGAGTATGCAAACGCTTTTGTTCTGGTAAACTTCGGAAACTGGTATGTCATAAAAGAGGCTAATCTAGACAATCTAAATATAAACAATATCTGGGTGAAACCCTTTTTTAGGTCCTAGAAATCGTTTCAATACAATAATTTTATTGCAACAAAGTATCGCACAATGAATAAACATAAAAATTGACTGATGTTTCTTAATTTCTTATAAGTTATTATGTGCGAAAAATCTGTACATTTTTACGTACTTTTACGTTAAAGTTTATTGGGTTTCTTTGTGTTCTTGGAAAATGAATTTTAGAGAGTAAGAAGCCGTGTTTTTTAAATTATTTGGGGTCCAACTTACCGTTCTCTAGTTAGATTGGTATGGTTTGCGGATCGGAGTGCCGCGCACACCCTCAATTTACATGCGCAACAACTTCACATTGGTCTTTTTTGATTTGGTTTACCTACCTCATTTAAGTTTAATATCCAATTTAGTTTTCAGACATTTATACCATTCAATATTTTATTCTGGTCTTCAATAGTCTTTCAAGTAAAGTCAGTTTAGTTCCGTTTAGTTTTTAGTTAGTTTCTTTTAGTTTTAGTAAGTTATTTTTTATTTTAGTTATTTCTCAATGTTTGCATAATTTTACATTTTAATTATAGCGTACTGTTTTGTTGAGGAATGTTAAGGCCTTTATATAATTATTCCCAATTTTTCTGTTGTAATAATTTTTAGTTTATATTTCCTTTTCTTTGCATTGCCCAGGCTGTATTCTTTATTTAACCTGGTTCTGTATTACAGAAGGGTGAGGCATTCATGAGCTTATCTGGGATTCAAAGTTGGATGCTAGTTAGATTAATATACTTTATATTACCGATTGACTTTCATTTTTGCATGTTGTAAACCTATCAGTAGAATTGTAACAGAAAAAAAATATGCAAAATCAGTTCCTTTTACTTCGCAAATTGGCACTTCCTTCTTCTTAAATAAGCGCATTATTTTGGTGTCAGAAATCTTCCTTAAAGCTCTCAGAATTCATCATTATTTTCGGCAAGAGGAATGTTTTTGTGGTTAACTATGCTCTTTTAGAATGAAGTCAGTATGCAGGATTGAAAAAGAGTGCAGCAGCACATTCAGAAACTTTCGCGGAACAAACTTCCTCGACGCCCCAGCTGTAGTGCATGTGAGCACATTTCTTCCGGCATCTTTCAAAAACCGGTATATCACTAACAAGGGCTTATCTTAACAACATAAATGCAAACTATATCTACAATCGCCCTACAGCAATTAATGCGAATACATTCACGTAATGTAGGTTGAATTTCTCCCTCCCTGCGTCTCCCAGGTTGTGACGACTTCTCAACTTCAAAATTTTTGGTCCTATCAAGGCGCGTTCAACTGTGTTTGCTAAGAATTTGAGATATATTTAGCAGCTTTAGAACAGTGTTTAGGAGGAACTTCACTTGCCATCGCCTACACCTGCAACAAAGTGTACACTTTAGGGCATAATTTGTCTAAAATAGTTCAAAACTCTCTGCACTTTTTACATCTTTTTATCATAATATTTTTGGCAATAAAGTCAGTCAATTATTATTTTATTTTTTTCACGGCAAATTGACAAGAAAAGGCTTTTCTTGAACAGTCTACCGCAATTATGCAGACTCCGTATCTTAATGGTATTTTAGTTCAATGTAAAACTGCACTGTTTCTGTTCTGAACAAATGAGCAGGTAGTGACTTAAGCGTAACTTAAATGGAGATTTTTCTAGAATAGAAATCCTTTTAGTTCATCACAACTGGAAACAAAAAGATAAAAACGGTGTCATGAAGGAATAACGGTCTAACATTTTGCTTTGTATGACGAGGCCTTTGAAGTGCGTCTAGTCTGAAAAGTGAATGAAAAGTAAGCACTCCACGATGCCGGGAAAACACAGCCACATAAAGGTGTCTGAAAAGGTCTCCACGTTTTCACTTGAGTGTCGGCATAATCGAGTCTTCATATATCCTTTCATCTCTCTTAACTCGAGTTCTAAATCCTGTTGGATGAACTTCCACGAAATGGCAGGGCGTCGCTTTTTATGCCATCCAAGAGGGGAGGACGGTTTGTTTTCCTGTTCAAATAACACACACATCGATAAAAATCTATGCTGAAAATGTCAGTGGCGTAATAAAGTAGGAAAGTTCAGCAAGTATCCTGTCAACTGACCTTAAATTTACAGGTCTTGTTTCCTGACAAAGGTAACACTCCCAAATTTCTGAATTAAGGAAAAAAGTAAGTTTTGCGCAAGAGGAAACATTAAGCTGTCAAGAAAAGGTCAAGTTTTGCAGAAGGTTCTACGTGTGCCAAGAAGTAATGCCTGAGAAATGCCTGTTAACAGGATTCAGGTCAGAACCATCTAGTGAAGTGTGGTGAAGATAGCTGTGTTCATTCATATGGCTCTGGCACAGTCCCATTTTTCTTTGCTTCCTGTCCATTTTTTGTCTAAAATATGAATGCTATTACAGGACATGGTTAAAGTGTCATTTGTCTGCTCATTATTGCTGGTAACCAGATTACAGAGGTTTATAACTTCTTAAAGACTAGAAAACTGGATGTTAGTAAACTTTATTGTCACATTCGCTTTTACTTGCAGCGGACTGCTCCCACTCTCCAACAAATCCTCGTTTAAAACTTTACTGACATTGATTTTAATTAATTAATAAGCTCGTATTAACTGCTCAGGTATTGATTGGTGCTAGCCAAAAAGAACCCAGCACTCAGACAAACACTTTGGCCGCACTTGAAGAACATACTGTTTACATGTTTTCAAGAAATATAAAACAACTACATTGCGTGGACTAAATCACACAAAATCCTTACATAAATTGAAGGCAGTAAGTCAGCATTTTATTATTTTATCTGTTGAAAGGATTTGAGGCTTGGAAAGTCTTTCAATATACGAACCTGCATAATTATTGCATTTTATCTAAGCAAAAGAAGCAGAATTTTGGCAGTTTCTGCGTTTTTCTAATACCTAAGAAAGCTTTTGTGCAATTTTCCATGATGAACCTAAATAATTTGTGCGTTGTGATATAAAATAATAGCATTATATGCAAGAAACTTTTTAATGTATCCCTTCCAGAACCGGAATATCTGAGCTTCTTTTAGTGAAAATCAGGTAAAAGCAAGTTTTACGCATCACATTTGTTTTCAAAAACAAGGAGGGAATTCCGTTTTAAAATTTATTTTTTGCCGATTTCTGCATTTTTTTGTAACAAAACCCCGCAAGAAACTCGTCTGACATATTTCGTTTTAATGCATCAAACTTTCTGGACTGTAAACAAAATTGTGCATATTTTACCGTGTCGATGGACTATGAAAACCATTTTTTACAGTAACAGCACGTGGAAAGATAATTTGTTGTACAACACAGTTTCCGCTTGTATGTATTTTGGAAATGAAAAAGGACAGAAGATCACCATTTTGGCCACGCTCTGGTGAATTTGCAATCTTAAAACAGAGCGTGAAAGTAATCAATGATGATGAAGAACGTCCCAAATTAAAAAAAATTGACTAATGCCCTTTTTAGCCGAAATCCTTTCACTTATCCTCCGCAAGTAAATTTAAAGGAAGTAATTTACGTAGATATTCGGCAGCTGAATATCTGCCTAAAGTGCTGTTTAAAGGGGTGGCGTATTATAAACACGTTTTCATTTGATCTACAGCAAATTAATATCGGACTTTTGTGGACCTACGTTTTTCGCGGCAGCAACGTTTTGTGTTTTGCTGCATCAACAATTATTTCCCAAATGGGAATCTTCGCGTCTGATCCATTTAATTTGAGGCCGTGAGTACCATTTTGCTCGACAACGCGAAAAATTTGTCTTCAAATTCATTGTTGTGAGTTAGGAAATTTGTTCAAATTCGTGAAATGCGAAGACGAAAATTGAGGCTGTCCATTTTAGGCACCGAAGACCGTGTATATTTCCCTTATTCGTCCAGCAGTTTTCGTTAAATGTGCTTTCTGCATATAAAAGGTTTTCTAGTTTATTTTATTAGTCAAATGGATTGTAAACTTAAACATATATCCCCGTTGCCATGCAGTCAAGCAGTTTCTTTTGCTGCTGACTGGTTTAAACTCGGCTCGCGCATTCGGACTTTCTTCTCCTTAAGAGAACATTTTCACGTCCGTTATTTTCCGAAATAATGTATGCCACACTTTAAAATGATTTTGAGTCAGTTGTAAAACACGGAAGAAAACAAGTTATTTTCAGAAATCCACATGCTTCGTGAGACTTGCGAATTTGTATAATTTGGTGCCCTAAACAATCCATGTTTAGATATGTCGACATTGTTCTAAAATTTTTGAATGCATTAAGAGAACCCATCAAATTAGCCACGATATAATGGGCGTTTAAGATTGCTGAACAAAAATGACAGTTCGTTATGTTGGAGGCAAAATAGTTATCATTGTGCGTTCAGAAAGGGAAACTCTCGACCAAAATGCAAATCTTTTCCTTAATTACTGCGTAATAGCGAAAGTGCACAAACACCCTCCGCTGAAATACCGTTTAAAAACGATTTTTTAATATTTAACTTATTAAAACATTTTTGATCGACCGCATACATATCCATGGTCGCTTTTATTGCGGACGTTCATATATTTCGGCAATGAGTTTCCATGTATTCTTGAGCCTTCAAGAAGAATTCCTACATTCACTAATTTGGCGAGCCCTAATGGCTTTTATTTTATTTTTTTGACGTCTTTATCAACAAAATTAAGGGCAAACCTCCTGTGCTTTCATAAATTACACTTTGCATAAAACAAAAAGAGAAATAAATCTTATATATTTATCAACGAATATTTGCAAGGTCTGAACAGGCATAAAACACCCGGAATTTGTACCAGAGATCATATAACTCTATTTCGGGGAATTTATTTGGTGAAAATATTTTTAAAGAAGTTTTTTAACATAGTTTACCGATAAAGTTTTCTGGATTGAATGAAATGGCTGCATAAAGAAGCATTATGTACTTTCAAAACGTGAGTATAATCACGAGGCAGACATTTTAGCAGATTTTAAATTTTCGCCTTTCTCAAGAATACTTTTTTCTAATCAACGAAATAGAACTTGGTATACAGTACAGCAAGAAAGTCATACAAAATGCAAAAGTTTGCGAAAGGTTGCTTATTACCCGCATAACAGAATGTACGCATGTACAAAACCGTAGAAATAATAAAGAGCATCTTTAAGCAACTTTGTTCCTCAGACAAATTTGTACAAAAACTGATACTTGTTTGTTAAGGAAATTAAAATTTTCTTAATACGACTCAATTTCCGTAGACAAAAATGACTGAAGTAGATTGCAACAATAAAATTAAAGCCTATCGTCAGTTTAACGGATAAATACACAACTTAATAGTAAATTACCTCTCCCTTATTATAATATTTTAAACAAATTTCTGATAGGTTAATACAGTTACCTTCAGATCGTCCTTAAAATCCCGGAAATTTTTGCTGAATTTCTGTATTTTCAGGCTTTATCCTATAGATCCAGATACTTTTCGATGGTAATATGATGACTTTTAAAAAAGATTTTTATTACAAGAGCTTGCCGAAAAATGAGTCTTGGACATAAGTCCTTAACAATTTGCCTATGTGGGCCACATCTATAAATTCCTCGAAACACATTGTTTAGTAAAAGGAACGTGCTCAACAGACGCTTGACATCGCTATTCCTATGATAAGTAAAAAATGTTCCGTAATAGTACCATCTTTCAAAGGCACTTTAATTAGATATTCAATTGAGGAATTTATGTGCATGTTACATTTTCCCAGGTAATGTCAGAGTGAAATAGAAAATTTTGACGAGTTTTGTTTAATTTATCTAATAACACACGATTTTAATCTGAATGAAATGGAAGAACTCATTTTCCTCTTGATACTAGAGTAGTTTTTACCAAATTTGAAAACATAGAGTCCCCGTTCGAAGCTGCCAATAGCAAAAAGGGAAGCGAGATATATACTAAGATTTTGTGATAATGATTAATCTTCTGTCTGTTTCGTTTATAAATTAGGCATTAAAGGAAACTATATGGTACAAACGAGAATATTTCAAGATGCTTCAAAATAAATATGGTTTTCTTATGTCTTCGCCTTCGCCGTAATGTATATTCACTTTTCTAACCATCCAAAATCTTTGGTGTGGTAAAAAATGCTCTCAAAATGTTTTGACTACATTTTTTGACAAATGCTTCAACAATTAGCAAAAAAATAATTCTTAAACTGAATTTCTTCTGTTTCTGTAAATAAATACGGTTCCTAAGAGTTGGCCTTACCTGGATTCGCTCAACTTCAGACAAAATTTCTGGTTCTGGAAGGGATATATTTCAGAATATTCTTACTGATTTGGGTCTCTCCAAAAGCGCAACTCATACAACTAAAGTGCTTATTTCTGCCATGCTTAGTAGAATAGGAATCTCTTCGAAATCAGGCTACTTCGGATTCCGCTACACTGAATATCTATTACCCCCACTAAACTGAATAAGAAGGGCATTTAGTCTTATTAAGGGGTTTTCTTAGGATTAAATTCACTCATTACATCAAAATAACATGATCAAATCTATGCTTAAATATAAGTCCAGTTTCGATCCTGACCTTATATGAATTCCTTGCCGCTCTGTACATGATTTGAGATTTCTTTCATTTGAAGGGTATTCGTTATTATTTTTCGTTTTTTCATGGATACATTCATACTAAAGCGTTGATTCCCTGCTATAAAGAAAATGAAAAGAGCACGATTTATTTGTACAGATAAACTTTCAGATAGCTAAGAATATTTGCTCCAGTGACACCCTACCTGCAGAGATTGCCTGCATAAAAGAGGCTCCCTCACGTTTCATCCAAAAATGCAGCAGCTCTTTACGGCCGAAATCTACAGAACAGTCGGTTCCAAAAAGCCTGCTTTTATATCTTTACCCTTAAAGGGTGACGATAACTCAAATATGATGAAGAAACAGCTATTTTCACCATAGAGAGAACGTACAATGTAGCTAAACTAGTGTTCCCCACTCCCACTAAAAGCCTTCCAGTTAACCGAACAAAGGATGCCTTGCCTTTGCACGCCATCCGAAACTGTGTCTATGAAATCACGTGCACTTTTGGATGCAAGTACGTTGGCCTTACGCAAAGGAAATTGGTGATGAGGGTCGTTGAACATTCACATAATTGGCTTCTTAAGCAAGAAATCAAAGTGCCATGGTCCTCCATTACAAAACATCTGCTAGATAGTGGTCAGTCTGTTGACCTCAACAGAGATCTCGTTCGAGCACGAACAAATCGGACCTTGTGCTAGATGGAAGCAGCCTACATACGGCGGGAGTTATTCAACCTCTGTAAGCAGATAGACCATGTGACTAATCTCCAACTGCTTCGGTAATCCCACGCCCAAATTAAATCAATTTTTGATTATTACAACTTCTCCCTAGTGTTCCTTTTCAAGTTTAAAGGCGACATTATTATTGACTATTCGCCGCCTTGATAAATGACCTTGCTGTTACTGATTCTGTGAAAATTCAAAATTCTGTGCTTTTGATTTTTATCCGATTTATTCGAAGAGAGGAAGTAGTTGACAAGCTCTTCTGAAATTGTTTTTGTACAAATAAATCCTGCTGTCTTTGCTTGCTTTACATTTATATTAATTTCTGATTGGTTGGCGATTTCTCGTTAAGTTAGGCACAGCTCATTTGGTGAGATCGCATATCGCATCTCCAAAATATGAACAGGCTCACTTATTTCCATTTGTGGAGATAATTTGTGGTGTAGCTGGGGGGGGGGCTTAAACACTTTTTTTGTTTCCGCTCACCTGTTTTTAGCTGCCGTGGGCTCTTTCTGCAGCGCGCTGGGTGGTCGTCTGGTAGGTAGGTAGGTAGTCCAGCCCACCGTCAACCTCGTAGCCTGTTTGCTAGCAAAAGCCACATAAATCAGCGTCAGACTATTCTTGCGAGAAAAAAAGTCTCCCTTTTATTAAAGATATACCAGAAGCAGAAAAATGCTGAAAGTACTACATCGATGTTAGGCTTCCATCTAACGCCACACAAAGTGGAGGCTTGGTCAATTGTCCGCTAAAGCTCATGCAATTTACTGCAATACAACTTAAAATTTTCAAATAACATAAAGGATGGTTGGGAATTCAGACAAAGTCATGATCGAAAGGGTATTCTTTGGTTTTAGAAGAATCTCCAATAATGAGAGTTTTCCACAACTATGAGGTGCTCATTGAAGATACATCCTATTTGTCAATTTTACTAATGCTGCCTTTGCAGCATTTATTGCAACATTTTTTGAAGCAAAATGTACTGTAATTCAGGTGTAGCTGTCGGTAGGTTTCAAACTTATTCAGCACTTCAGAAATGTTTTAAAACCTAAAGATACCCTTTCTTTAAGAATAAAATTTAAAGAGGGCTTAATTTGCTACTAAACGAATTGTGCATATTTTCTATAAAATACATTTTAATTTACAAAGGCAGTCAAAATCAATAATAAAAATTCCTACTTCTTAAGTAGCCACTTTTTTCAGTACGTACGTTCTGCGGGCGGTCAGAACCAAGCTCCTTAAATAGCCGGCGCCTTATCGTAACTAAAATCACTCAATAATAGGCTACTCGATAATCAGTATTACAACCTTATTCAATGCCTATTAGCGAGTGAATACCAATCATTCCCAAATGCTGACGTGTTGCGCGAATTTGGAGACGTACTCTTCATTTGGTCACGCTATTTTGATCTTATGCGTGGATCTGATCTTGAGAAAACAACTTTATAAATAACATCAAGAGATGCCTACTTAACACCATTGAAATGACATACTATGCTGCTCAACTCATATTTTGCAATCCGACTAAGTCCCTACCAATTCCTTGTGCGAGGGATGCCTTACCACTGCACGCCACTTTCAATTTGGTTTGCGAATTTACATGCACTTGCGGATGCAAGTACATTGGGCGTGTAAGGAAACTATCTTTCTGTCTGGACATGTGAAAGTCAAGGAAAGAAAGCAGGTTCTTTCTTTCCTCTTCCATAGCAAAGGTAATCATGGGATGCAAACTGCTCATTGCAGACAAAATTCTTCGGCCTCCTTTTGTGGTCGACAATCGTTAAGACATCATCTACATATCTTCTGAAGAGTGTTGTCGTGTTCACTTTTGAGGATACGTTTTCTTCTAAATGGCCCATAAATATAGGGCGTTCCAAAAATATACACATTTTAAGTAATTGGACCGTTCTTTTTTGATGATACTGTAACCTGTTCCATTTACTTGAACTTGCTGCAACAATCTGTTATACCAAGTATTAGAGAAGACTATGCAAACAAAGAGTTTTTTTCAACATGATGGGACACCTTGCATTACCATCGCGATTTAAGATCCTTCCTTGATGAAATCATACCAAACAGATGGATTAGATGAAGTGGTTTTGTTGAATACTCTATCCACTATTGCTCCCTGACTATGTCTCTGATGACGAATCAGCGACGGATGTTGAAATGTCAAGTGGATAAAAGTATTGTCCCATCGATCCAGTCGTCTTCTTCTCAATCACTTCCTGGGACTTGCATGTTCGCTTCTATTGGCAGCATTGTTCCCTTCACCAAACCTTACAACACTATAATTTTTCGCATGGGGATACCTAAAAAGACAAAATCTACATCATGAAACCTGCAATAGTCGCTGAATTGAAAAAAGCTATTGAACATGAATGTGTCACCATATTATAAGAACTGTTTCACGGTGTGTGCGAATCCATTGTTTCACTTTTTCAGCAGAGCCTGGATCAAAATGGACGTCATTTTGAGAACATTCAGTACAAAAAATAAAATGATACTTGTTAAGATAGTGACATTTATTAAATTATAATTAATACCATGGTTGCACTTATCTAAAATGTTTAAAGCTTCTCTTACCTAGTTAAAATTTTAAGACTGTATAAACAGAAGCACTTTCATCAGGACTAGATTTCTTTTTGCCAAAGAAAAGAATCTATCCAGTTGAAATTGAAGCCCAATTTGAAGACTTGAGCTCTCGACTATCAAACTTAATACCCAGATCTAATGATGACTTAGGATGGATGAAAGCCAAATTTGTTGAGATCGCATACCAGTACAGAAGAGCTTGAAAATCACAACGTACTCCTATAAGTAAGGAACATATGCTTGCTCTATCCCAGTAAAAACATCACAAAGAAATAGTAATTTCTAAACCGGAAAAGGGCATGGAGTTGTCATTCTCAATCGTAAGGATTATGCCAATCAGATGAAAAATATCTTCAATGATTCAAGTAAACTCCATCAATAACCACAAGGCAAAGAAAAAACCAAGGCATTGGAAGATTCCGCCTGGAAAACTATCAAGCGTCTGTTGGATAATATTCTTATAGATACCAAAACAGCACTTTCCTTAAAACGGAGAGGTTCTTATATTCCACGCCTATACGGATTACTTAAACTCATAAAAGGGATATTTCGTTACGTCCTATTGTATCGATGTACAATTCTCCCTTTCACAAACCAGCGCAATGGCTAGTTAAAGAATTTGAACCGATCCGCAATAAATTTTCTGCCTATACATTAAGAGACAGCTTCCATTTTATTGATGAAATTAGGAATCATAATATTTCAGACAAATATATGATCTCTCTTGACGTTGAATCATTATTCACCAACATGCCACTAGATTAAACTATTGAAATCATCTGCACCTATTCTTCCGAACCTCGCCTTTCCCCTGAAATATAACTTTATTTATTAAAATTGTGTATGAAAGATGTGCAATTTCTATTTGATGGCTATCTATATCGACAAATTGATGGAGTAGCAATGGGGAGTCCCCTGGGACCATTTTTTCCTTACATATTTATAGGGCATCTAGAAGAAAAAGTATCCACGAAGTTGAGCAAGATAACCCTGTACAGAAGATACGTTGATGACGTGTTCGCGATCGTAGACAACATCGAAGAAGCTGAACAATTATTGCTTATAATGAACAGCCTGCATCCCAAGAGCAAATTAACCATGGAACAGGAACGGGAGAATCAGCTCTTTCTCCTAGATTTTCACATGTCAAGAAATAAAGATGGCTCCATCACACGAACTGTCTACCATAGGAATACGTGGAAAGGACAGTACTTGCATTATTTGAGTTTTGTGCCCATTAAATGGAAACGAAACTTGGTATGCTCTCTCTTTCAGAGAACGAGATAAATCTGTTCTATGGATACACTGGAAGCGGAAATAACTAAATTCAAAGTAACTCTACAGAAGCACGGATACCCAACACAGTTTAAAGACAAATATAATAAAGCATTACGGCCTAATATGACGAAACAGATTGTTTCGAAGAAGCCCGTTTTCATATCTTTGCCTTTTAAGGGTCACAACATTTTCAAAACCACCAAGAGACGGCTCAGTAATGCCATTCATAGGACATATTATGCCACTGAGCTTATAATTTGCAATCTAACAAAGCTTTTACCGATTTCTTGTACGAAGGATGCCTTGCCGATGCACGCCACTTCAAACTGTGTTTATTAATTTACATGCACTTGCGGATGCAAGTACATAGGGCGAACGCAAAGGCAATTGGCCAGCAGAGCAAAGGAACACTTACCTAGCTGGTTGTTTAAGCAAGAAAAACGAACACCTCGCTTGTCAATCACTGAACACTTGCTAGATACGGGCCACTCCGCGGACCCCAAAACCTCTTTCCGAGTACTTGTTCAAGCACGAACCACTTGCACCTTACGCTACCTGGAGGCAGCCTAAATAAGGCGGTTTAAACCTGACCTATGTAAACAATTGGAGCATTTAGTGAACCAAACTCTACCTTGGTAACACTGGCTCCTTGCTTACACATTCCCCTTCCCAAATTTTCCTTCATTTTTGCCTAGACATTTTTTCACCAGTTTTTTTGCTGCCTACAGCGTTTAAATTTCAGCTTTATCGAATGACTCTTGGCCATATACAGTGACCTTGCTGTTTTTTATCGATTTTTTTTTCTGTATTTATTCAGTTGTGTATTTTCTCTGACGTTCACTCCATTATGCAATGAGGGGTGGCAACTGAAGAGCCCTCTCCAACTTTATGGATCCATTAAATTTTGCTGTTTATGCAGTCTTCATATCAGTACATGGGTGTTCCCCAATCTCGCCCAGGATTCACCAACCCTGGCTTGTTTCATCTGGCAAATTTGTGGACGCTTCCACTTTTTTTCCTCAACAAAACAATTATGTTACTTGCCAACTTTAAAATGTGTTTATATTTTCTGGGACACCCTGTATGCTAGCACAGGTTGGTCAAAGTGGACTTTCCATTGCAACTCCGTCAATTTGTCGATATAATGTACCATTAAATAAAAAATTTGACATCATATATACACAATTGTAATTGTCGGAAGAATATGCACAAAGAATGTCTGTTGTTTTATCCGAAGGCACGTTGGTTGATAATGACTCAACCTCCAGGGATATCATGTATTTGTTTGAAATATTTTGATGCCTCATTAAGTCACTAAAATGCAAACTTTCTTTTATGCATAGGTAGAATATCTCTTGCGGATTAACTTTTATTTCTGTACTAGGCAGTGGGCTAATCTGTGAAAGAGTGAGTTGTACATGGATAGAATGAGTCGTACGGGATATCCTTTTTATGTTTTTTGGTAATCCATATAGTCGGGGAATATAAGAACCTCTTGTTTTTAAAGATAAGGTAGCTTTGGAAGCCACCAGATTATTATCCAACAGAAGCTCGATAGTTTCCCAAGCGGAATTTTTCGATGCCTTGGCTTCTTCCATGACTTTCATTTTTGGACGAAATTTACTCGAGTAATTTGAGATAGCTTCCATTTTATTAGCATAATCCCCGCGATTAAAGATGACAACACCGTGCCCTTTGCCAACAGAGGAGAATATCCGAGTTCCAGGAGGCAGATCAGAAGAAGAAGCGTTCACTGGAACAAGAGTTTTATTGTCCTGACGCTTCGGATTTCGTCGGGAATCCTTAGTCATAGGTAATCGTAAACAAGTCTGAGACATGCGCAGATAAGGGGCTGGTTTTTGGCCATCCTATAAAAGGTCAGATATATCTCCAAGTACCAAAAGATGGCCTTGACCACGTCTCAGCACGGTCGTCAGCAAATGGTCTTCTCCGTAACTACCGGCAGTCAGTCCAGTATGTTTTTTGAGTGCAACCCTACCAAGGTCCTGAATCCATTGATATTCTGCCCAATCAGGTAACCTCTCTCCGGTACCTTGGTGCTACTCTGGCATTTAACCTCGCATTGACTTTTCATATTAAAGGCCATTTCATTAAAATCCATAAATATCCATATCATATCCACCGTCTGCGTTCATCTCGCACACTGTAAGCCCTGAGCTGATGACTTATAGATGCCTACATTCTCGCCCTCATTCGCTACTGCTCTTCAGTTATTTTTTCAGATTAACGTAAAAAAACCTGGTGATTTGTACACTTAGCGGACATTAGAACACAGCGACTCTAACATGGTCAAGCAATTTGCTGATCGAATCCTTAGTGAGGTTGCTTGTGGGAGCCTGCCACGGACTGTGCTTTCGCCCTGCCAGACCTTACACACGTGATTAGTCATCTACCCCGCATATTATCGACCCGCTGGCGCCTACACTCACAGGCAATCGATAATTCCGCCTCGTCGTATTGGCGACAGATGTTTAGTTACGGCTCGGCAGGCAAGGCACAACTCACTCGGCCTTTCGCCCAGGTGTGCGGCGGACGCGAGCCGCTGCTCTCACACATGGCTCTCACGGTTGAACTCAACGCCAGGCCGAGTCAACCCTTTGGTAATCTCTTCTCCTACTTATTCTGTACGGGATATAATCTCCTTCTACCTTGGCTTCTACGACTTCTATCTTCTTCTAAGGAATCGGGCCTGGAATATCGCAGTAGTTAGGGTTCAACCTTCGAAGTCTTTATTCCTTTTGCGATAATGGTGACTGCCTGACGCGATCCGAACTCTCAACTTCTGATTTGGCTGAGCTCAATCAACATCCAACCTCCCTCAACTTCAACTGATTTTTTCCTCCATGATCCCAGTGACCGCGAAATGGAGAACTTCATCACCGACACCCTGTCGCGAAGCAAGAGGGAGATGCTCAATTGCTCACAGCCCGTCGACCCAGGTTATGGTTCCTTCCCCATCCCGAACAGCTGTTCCCGCTTTGAGTATGCATATCCTCAACTTCTTTCCAAACTCTGATTCTTCTTTTTCTGCCAACGGTATCCCTCCTCCCTCAGCTCAAGGCAACCCACACTGACACAGCATACGGATTTGCCGTCGAGGTTCAACGCAGCCAACATTGGTCACTCACACGTAGTCGAGATGCCCAATCTCCTACACGACTCACGCATGACAGCACAGAATCTCATGAGAGTCACAACCGTCCCATTAACCTGGCTCCCATTAGCCAGCTACATCAACACCAACTCCTCAAACTCTAGCGTTGGAACGTACCTCCTTCTCTATCTTTTACTTATCTCCCTTCGTTTGTTTTCCTTTCCTTTCTCTAACATTGGCATCGGTCCTGCCTTCGGCGTCCATTACCACCGCCTTCGGTCTTGCCGGGGTACTGTAGGAGCCTGCCTGCTAGCGCTGCCATGAGCACTCATCTGCCTGCTCTATCAACGCGTCAGTTTATCAGTTAACCGATATTGCGCATCACTGATTGCTGGTTCACACTGAACTCGCCTCATCAAATCACTTAATCGATTTTGCGTACCGCTGTTTGCTGATATGCGCCGGATTTGTTATCAGAGCTGGCAGGAACAAACTTCACACTAAGCCCATTCACTCGGCCTTCCGCCTCGGCTCGAGACGGACGCGACACTTCAGTGCTCTCTCACGGTCCTGATGGTCGAACTCAACGCTAGGCCGAGTCAACCACTTTTCTACTATCTATTCTCCTACTTGCTCTGTACAGACTATAACCGCCTGCTCTGCTTCTCCGGGACTTCTTTATCATCTCCTAAGGAACCGGGCCTGGAAGATCGCAGCCGTTAGGGTTCAACCACCTTAGCCTTAAATCCTTTGCGATATGCTTACCTTCAACCTCTGAACTAATGGCTGCGAAGTCTTCCCGTACTATGAGCCAAAACGTCCGTCGTATGTGTTGTCGTACATCGGCATATCAGCACATATCACGTGTGAAGAAACGGAAATTGAAATATTGAAAGCCTACCTGTCTCCCTAACAGGTGTGGGTATCATGTAAACCTTTGACTTTGAGAATCTTATGGCCTTTTACCATAACGCTTTTCCTTAACTTATGCCTTGCTCTCCGTGAATGGAGCCATTTTTGCCGAAAATTTTGGATATTACCATCAAAATACCGCATCCGCTCTCTCTCTCTCTCTCTCTGGCTGTACTTCGTTTCCTCTGTCTTTCTACTCATTAGCTTTGAGCAGTGGACAGGCAATGAAGTTAGCGTCACACACACGCACAAACCCAAAAGAATATCATAGCGGGAGAACGGGCGCACGTTCGGAACAGTCTTCCTCTCGTCATGCTCCTCCTCTGAGAGCGCTGAGGCACACCCATGCATTTCCTCCCACCCTCCCCCTCCATTTTTCGTCCTCCAGAAGAACTCGAATGACAACCAGCAACTTCGTCCTGCCAGCAACAACTTCCAGCAGATTGCCCACGCCATCTGATGTCTGTTGACTGCGTCGTACGCCGTGCCACGCCGAGGAATTGATGGGTGTGGTGGGGAGGGGGGTGGGATCAATAAAGGGGGCAAACGCTGCTTCGAACTTTAGCGACTGCGACGCCATCAAGGGGAAAAGAGCGCTAGCTCTGGGGTTGCATGGCGAGAACTCGCTCCCGAGGAGCAAGACGGTTGAGCGTGGCAACGCAGAGGAGCGCGTGGTGGGAGAAAAATGTTTGTGCCCATGATTTTGGCGTACTTCAAAACTGACGCATCGCGCAGCGAAATCTGAGCTGTCATTTCCTGCTCTCTCTGCCCACGCCAGCTGACTCTTTTTTTAATTACAAAGTTTAGGATTAACGCATAATTTACTCCATCCTTCTCCAACTGCTGGTGGTGGTACTCTCTGCAGTGGATTTTGGTTTGATTATTAGTCAGAAGTGACGCTGATTAAAGTCAGCACCGGGCGCATATCTCGACAAGAAGTGTAGTAGTACTGGTATTAACACTGACGCTACTATTAGTCAGATGTGATGCTGATTTAAGCCAACGCTGGGGCTCATATCCCTTTGAGCTCAGCGAGGAGTATGAGTCTGAGTTTAAACTATTCCGAGCAAGTAAATGTTTGGGGTTCTGAGCACAGCAGAGCTTGCCTTGGTTTCCACCATCTCACCTCTATTCATCATGCTGTGTCCGTTTCTACTAGGTTCAGCCTACGATACTGCTGCTATAAGTACGTGTCTATGTTAAAGTACTAATTCTAGTAATCATGCTTACTCAAGACTAAGAAGGCGGTGTTCTGGCCTGCATTTAGGAAAATGGCCAACGCCGGGTCCCGTTTAGTCTTCTTGACTACGGGTGAAGGTGAGGAGTACGGTTGGCGCTAACTACGTACGCTACCACTATAATCTACCCCTGAGGCTCTAAATTTCTGTACCAACCTGTTGGTGCACGTGGTGGACTTCATCGAAACCGATGGCCGAACACACGTGGGGGATTCAGCGATTTTTTTCATATGGTGACTAATTGCATTCCAAAAACTATTACCCCCACAAGACTTGATTCGGGTTTGCGGATTGGCAAGTTATATTGCATCACTTGAAACGTTGATACGGTTGCGGTAGGCCATATCTGCGCAGTAACGCTTCTCAACGTTTCTTTCAAACAAAAGCTATCTGTTTTTCACTAAGATCCATGTTTTTGAGCGTTTATTTTAACTGGCAAACCAGCATAGGATTTTGAGACGGGTCTGAGTGGTTCGCTTGATCCCCTTGTGAGAAAGTCAGTGGCTTCGGTGGAATTCGAACCCCTGACGGCTGGGCAGGTAACTCAACCCAGATCTACTTACATTCACGGCTCCCAGTCGGGGCCTAGTGTGTGTGTGTCATTGCCCTTGTTGGATCAGGGGTCCCGCCAAAGTCCAATCTGGTTGTCGTTGGAAGGCAGAGAAAAGCCGAGTCCTCGACCGGCTTGAGCCAAAGCTCCGCGGTAGTGAGTTGAGTGCCTGACCGGGAACTGCAGGCGAACAGATGCTGACAGTCATGCGGAAAAACGCCGCACTCGGGACAGCTGTCGGGTGTGGAGGGGTCAAAATGGTGTTGGTACTGCTGAAAGAGCATTGAGTAGCCACTGCGCAGTTGAGCCAGAGCACAGCGAGTGACCGTCGGGAGGTGTTGCTTTGAGGCCGCAATCGGAGGTGGAGAGCTGCCCAAAAGGACCGAGGGTGGTAACTTCGTTTTTCGTCGACAAAGGCTCTCTGATGAAGGCGCTGGGAATCTGTCATGAGGGCGGAGCCATTAACGGGCAGATGCAAGAGACACGAGGCGAAGCTTCCTTGTGAAGACCTCAAATACATGATCAAATGCTGTGGCTTGGTTCAGGAGCGTGACAACGGTGGTACTTAGGATGGCCAGGTTGTGAACAGGTCCACCAAAACTGTTGGCCTTAGAGTGCGCTCTGAGGGGCCACCGGTAGGTCAGAGGGCTCTGCATGAAGAGGATAGATAGGTGATGTTTTATAGCAACCCGTTATTGAGCGGAGGGCAGCATTCTGTGCTGACTGAAGGCGGCGGAGTCTGGAAGAGCTGATCTTAGGAGACCAGATTGGTGCCACGTAAGTGAGATGCGGCTTGGCTAGCGCTTTTAATGTGGTCGCCAAAGTCTCTGTCGCGCAGCCCCAGGATGTGCCGCTAGAGCCTTGAGGACCTTGGTACAGCGGCTCACTTTGCCTGCGACCTTCCTTACATGGTCCGCGAACGTGAAAACAGGATCGGAACGTACGCCAAGAAACTATATAAACACCGGACATAACTGCCCGTTTTACTCTCTATGTTATTCTCCATGTCACTGTAAAGGCCTGTTGATGAATGAGCGAAAAAAGCTGTTTGCCAACATGACTTCTTAAATCAACTTTGACCCCACTTGTGCTTAAAAATAATGGAGGGTGGTGGATTTCCGGTCACGATATGGTGCATACTCGATCCATTATGTCCTAGAGAGTCGCTTTCTACCCCCCGCCAACAGTCCCACAGCGACTAGTGTTGTAGGCAGGAGAACATGAACGACAGAGGCATGAGAGTCTGGAATAGCAATTTGTGGCTTATTAGCCGTCATCAGCTGGCCGTACCCAATCCCAGGTTGTGCAGCCCCAAAGGCTTGAACCAAAAATTTGTTGATGAGAGCACCACCGCCAAGCTGCCATTGCTGATATACCTGATCGAAAGCGTCAGGACAATGATTTCGGGATTGAGCAGTTCAAGCTTCTGGGGAAACGCAAACAGGGATTGGGTATGGCTGGTTAAAGACGGGTAATAGCCCAAAAGGGGTTGTTAAAGTCTCCTTTGTATTTGTCAATAATATTCTTCTACGTTTGTTTGTATCTTTGTATCATAGGGACTCAAACAGAACCAGGTAGGTTCGAATGAAGGGCAATTAAAAAAGTATAAGACCGTCTTTTCGTACACAAAAATACTGATAACTCTGATAAAGTGGAACGGACAAAGGCGTGGGAGACTGTAAAAGTCCTTTTTGGCTGATTAGCCGTCACCAGTTAGTCATCCCAACTGTTCCGAAGAATTCTACTTGAAGGCATATCACGACTTACTACTGGCAATGTCACGCATAGAATTATTAAATCATGTAGTCATATCTACTTATAATTAGACAGTAGGTACGATTATATTTACACGATTAGCCTTGCGAGAGAATGATGGGATGAGACCTTAGTCATAGACCATATTCCCGACCAAAATGACTTCGGGCACTTAGTCGTGTAAGAAAAACTGCAGTTAGTTGTATTGTCCTGGTTGAATCATGTAGAAAGTCTGTTTCTTGTTGCTCCGGTTCAAATCCACGCCATTTTCTTCTAATTTTTATGTTTAACCTTGCGTGGCTTAATTGCGGGCTTTGGAGTGACAGATAAGAAAGTCGATTTATTCTGAAGGCGAGTATGCAACAGGAAGTTTATCGTCCTGTTGTTTCGGATTGTTACTGGACTTCAGTATGATTGACAACCGCAGATAAGGATCATAGAATGACGATGTGCATAGCAAGTATAACGCGTAGTGAGCAGGTGCCCACATGCGTTCTACAATTACCAACTCTCGCGATCACCGCTGTGGTTGGCCCCTATGTCCTAACGTGAATTACTTTGCAATCCCCACTTGCAGTAGAAAGTTATGTCCAAAACCTCTTAAATAACATCGATTGCAAGCCCTGGAGAAACCGTAAATCATGCAAGTAAAGTAGCTCATTAAATATTTTCGTAAGGATTTTCGTGAGGCAAAAGGTCCCTGCCCAACTTTTGTACGCAAGTCGTGGTTAATGGGGAATTGAAGGGCGAGGCAAATCAGAGAGCGTAAAGGTGCGTGAAAACCGCGCAATACGGAAGATTTTGAAGCAGCTTTTTTATTGTTTACTTAATTAAACTTGTAGGTAAAAATGGAGGAGAGAACGAAAACGACTGAAAAGAGACCTATAGACAAAGAAAACTATAAGAGTGACTCCTGTTGGTTAACCCATTGAAGGAAGTTTTTGAGTAGGCGGAAATTCAACCTACTGAAAACATGGAAGAAGGAAGCAAATTTTTCCCCGGTACGAATTTAAAACAAGCGTAGCTAGCAGGACTTATTGAATTCCACAAATTTTGTGACGACTTTTCAACTGCATCCCGTAGTTGCAAAAGTAAGATAAAGAATAAAAGCCTACAGCAATTTAAAGGTTCGCAAAATATCACTGCATAACAGCAGGGATCATAGATCACCGCAAATAATGATAAGCTGCAGGAAATAATATTTAATCAACATCAAGGAAGAAAAATGAGAAGGTTAACGCAAATTAAGTCGCGATTAAAATTAGTGGCATAATTATCAGGGTAATTTGGATTAACCATGTGGTCTAGCTGCTTATATAGGTCAGGTTTCTCCCGCCATATGTAGGCCGCTTCCTCGTTACGCAGATCCGTTTTTTTGTACTCGAAATTCTTAAAGCGACAGTGAAATAACTTCTCGCAACCAGTTTTTGAGTCGACATGGCTACAGCTCTTAAAAAGACGTTTGGATATATGCGTGTCCCCTGTTGTCCCTCGACAATACAAACTCGAACTAACGCCACCTAAACTCCAAACAAGAGTTATTTGTAAAAACACATACTACTCCAAATGTGTGAACACTGTTTTAAGTGTGCCCATTTTTACGCGTGTGTTTACAAAGGCATTGCCTACTACCCGCACCAAATAAACCAAAAAAGACAGATTTTTTTTGAAATTCACGTCAATTCGTGGTCCTTGGAACTACATTGAATACCAAGACAAAACGGAAGAGTTATTCACAAGAAGACCTTTGGCTGCACAGAAAAAAAATTCAAACATAACAGAAATTTATTCAGAAGATAGAATATACTCAGAGCGTACAGATGAGTGTTAACATTCGATCAAGGTGGGCGGATAAATGGTCCGCTTGGAGATAAATTTTTCGGTGCAGACAAGAACTATGCCGACGTTTTAGGGCAGGTGCGCACTAATAAGCAGCGGTTCATTTTGTTGAAGTTTCTCAATCTCTGAAACAAGGAATTAAAAAAACATATCTTTGAAATTTAAGTGCTGTTGCCACAAGCATTTCGCGTGTGAAAGTTTTAGCTATCAGAGATTGGAGGAGCTACCGGATCGCATTCTCATTAGTGCCGAAAAACTATTCTGCCGAACGCCTCGAGTTTTGGAGCGTTTAAAGCTAAGCGGTTAGAGCGTTGGCTTCCGGGTTCAAATTCCGCCAAATGCCTCGAGTTTTTTCGCAATTGGGTCGACTCAGCTTAAGCAAATCTGCCAAACCTCCTAGTAATATCAGAGAAAGGTTATAATGTTAACGCAGACAGTCACTATATTTTTCCTTTCGGTTGAACTGAAAGATTCTTACATATTCCATACGAGCAACGCTTATGACTATGCATTTTTGAGTTGTGCCCTTTATCAGAACGAAAGTTGGCAACAGGCAGTTTACGGAGTGCACTTCATATACCTCTAGTACCGCATTTTGTCCTACGGAAACGGTATTTATACGGGTTTTGAGGGTGGGAAAAAAGGATAGGCAGCGAAGAAAATTTTAACAAATAAATGGAAAATGGCAAAATGTAGTTGAATTTTTCTCCCGCGGCCGCTGGGAGTAAGTTGTTCCGCATGTAAATTGAAGGTGTGCACGACGTTTCACGCCGCGTAATATACTTATCTAACTCCAGAACAGTAACTTGGACCTCAGGTAAGTTGAAGTAGATGATCTCCTAACCACCAACTCTACTCTTTCAGGAATTTCAATCAACCTGAAATTTGATCATCATGTTTTTTCCACAATACGTTAAAAGATAATACAGATTAGAAAAATCTACAAATATAAATTAACAAAATTTCCAAATAAAATAAAAGAAAAGGCATATAGCAGATACGAAAGTGTATTTCATTGCCTATCCTAACTTCCCACATATAAAACCCCTAAAACCACTGGTTCCGTAGGACAAAATGCTGGGAGTAGGGGTATATGAGGTGCAGTACTTAAACTGTTGTTGCCGGAAAGTTATAATAGGGCAAAAGGAGAATAATTTTCATTCCTACATGTTTATTTATTTATCAAACTGTCAGCACATGTACCAGCTAAAAGTCTGTAATCACTTTAGTATGTTGATATGCGCCGAATTGAAAATTAATTTCTGAAGAAATTAAAAAAAGCTACAACGCAAAAGCTTGAATGTCTGCCATAAAGTGAACGGGAACGCGAGGGGGACGTACTGATGAGACGAATCTCTTGCAGCTGTGCCATGCTGCGGCAGAATATTGACAAAACAGGTGTCTGAATTTGTATTTAGTAGTTGATGTGTCAATATTAGTTAATAATGATGTCAGTTATACCACTAGCAGCCTATTGGCAGCTTGTGAGTATAGCACAGTTAACTTGCAGTGGCTTACTTACTTGCTTACTTACTTACTTGATCCGATTAGCTCCTGCTGTTGGATGAATCGGCTTCACGGATGTCACGAATAGCGGCGGCCCAGAAGCGAGCTCTTCACAGATGTTAACCCATTGTTTGTTCCAGTGTCGCAAGCCGTAAACGGTTACGAGGCCCATCCGTTCCACGTCCGACTTAACGGTGCTGAGCCATCTCTTCAGTTGACCGCCCTTTCTGTATCTCCAGTTTGCACTACGAGAAGGGTTCACGACTAATCTGCAGAGGTCCATCGATGGGTTGCGCAGGACATGGCCAAACCATTGCAATCGGCGATGCTGGATGTACGATGCTAGACTTGGTAGTTTGAAATATCTGCGGTATAGCTCAACATTGGAGATTCGATCCTGCCAGAAGAATCTTAAGAGGCGTCCAAGACACCAACGGTCAAAGACTTCGAGCGATAGGATATCTGCCTTTCTCACTGGCCATGTTTCCCAGGCATATACTAACACCGGTCTGATTGATGCTTTGTATATCAGCAGCTTAGTACGTAAACTGATGTCTGAGCGAGACCAGAGTGGTCTGGCTAGCAGCCTAAATGCATTTCTAGCCTGCGCGATTCGGTTATTGATTTCGTATTTGGCCTGTCCATTGGCTAGCATATTCGAGCCCAAATAGCGGAAGCAGCTAACTTCTTCAATGGGTTGGCCGCTGATAAACAGTGGTTGTGCTGCGCCCAGATACGTAGTTAGGAGCTTCGTCTTGCGCACATTAATTTTCAGACGAACAGTTGCAGCGAGGCTGGTGATTCGGTCTTACGTTGGCTGTAGTGATTGAGGAGTTTTACCGAGAACGACAATGTCATCGGCATTTTCCAGGTCAGGTACTCTAAATTCAGGGCTGATTTCACATCCACTGTCAGGTAGAATTGACTGATGCATTACCCAGTCGATCAAGAAGTTGAAGAGAACTAGAGAAAGAAGGCACCTTTGTCGAACTCCACAAGTCAGAGGGAACGAAGTTGACTCTTCACCAAGGGTTCTTACTTAGGCTGAAGTTGCGCCATAGTAAGCTTTGATCGGATTGAGTAACTTTTGTGGGCGACCGTCAGCAAGTAAGATTTGTCATAAAGCTTCTCTGTCGATAGAATCAAAGGCGGTCTTGAAGTCGATGAAACAGGCGGTGGTGATCTTTTGGTTTTTATGGCTGTGCTCTAGTATGCGGCGTAGAATGAAGATCTGGTCAATATATCCTCTACCTGGACGAAATCCTCCTTTGTTAGGACGAGTGTGAAGATTGCGCTCAGTCGAAACTCTACGGAAAATGATAGTCGCAAACACTTTGGCGGCTTTATCTATGAGGCTGATGCCGCGGTAATTTGAGCATAGTGTCATGTCACCGCGTTTCGGTATCGGTTAAAGTAATGGACAGTGACCAGTCAGTCGGGATGACTTCGGTAGTCCATATAGTCGAGTACAGTCGATGTAGTGATTCCGTCAAAGCAGGACAATTAGTTTTGTAGGCTTCTGCTGGGATACCATCTTCACCCACTGCCTTCCGAACTTTTAATAGTTGATATGCCGATTCCAATTCAAATCTCGTAGGTGGCTCGCAGTCACTACCGTATGGAATTCCAGTTGATAGATGTAGGTTCACAGGTGAACGAATAGGCGGATCCAGTAGCTTGCTAAAGTGCTCTCGCCATCGATCGATTTTGCCAGCCATATCAGTTATCACTTGGCCCGAGTCATCCTAAACGGTAGTGCAAGGCGGTTTATATTTGCCTGAGACTTTACGCAAAAGGTAATAGAGCTGGTGGAAGTTACCAGAGTTTGAAGCTGATTCCATGGAGTCAGCTAACTCGGTCCAATGGTTCTGACGGTCGCATCTTGCTGATCACGTAGCGGTAGTTCTCTGAGTTTGACAACCGAGCGATTCTAGCTTGTGCCGATAGATGGAGGGTGGTTGTGGAGATCCAGTCCTTCCTCGGTACTACCTGTTGTTGCAAGCTCGAATTTACCGCCCTTTGTAGCGCACCTCTCAAGTGTAGCCACTGAGTATCGGGCGAAGTTTGATTATCGACATCATCTGGGGGTTCGATTCAAACAGAAGATGGATCTCGGATCCGTGCAGTGAGACTATCGTTGAACGCTACACGGGTTTCTGTGTTTGAAAGTACCATAACGTTGACACATTTGGGGGGTAGTTTCTTAGTTCGATTCGACAAACGGAGCTTAAAGAGGGCACGGACAAGTACGTGATCTGACCCAACATCCGCACCTCGAAACGATCGGCTGTCGGATACTGAGGTGGTCTACCTTGAGCGTATTAAGATGTAGTCTATCTGGTTTGCCGTTCGACCATCGTTTGAATACCATGTTAGCAACTGCCGATGAGGGTGTTAAAAACGAGTTATTTTAATGACGAGATGGTTATAATCAACTAATATTACCAATCGTTCTGTGCTGTCGCAACGTTGGCCCAGTCCGTATTTTCCGATGACGTGTCTTGAGGTCTCATCGCACGGGCATTGCACGGGCACTGGCATTACAGTCTCCGGCGGCGAAGAGCAACTCCCTTGGGGGTATCCTGGCCACTGTAGCTTGAAGGCTTTCATAGAACTCCGTCTTAACTGCTTCATCCGCTTGCGATGTTGGGGCATAAACGGCAACCACAGACATATTTGCAATGGTGCCTTTGAAGCGGGCTGTGGCAATCCACTCTGAAATAGACTCAAACGCTAAGAGAGTGTTATGCACCTGTTTGCCATGGCTATTGCCACCCCGTGTAGTCCTGTGTTCATTTAAGGTCCACTGTGGAAAAGCACGTACTCAGCATCCTCTTGTGGGACTTTGATTTCTCTCGTTCTAGAGTCTGGGAGACGAACTTCTGACAGACAGGCAACGTCGACTTTACAGTCCCATAATTCGCGTGCTAGACGTGCTTGACGGCCGGGATCAAGCAATGTCCGCACATTCCAGCGACCGATGTTCAAAGTGTGTCGCGAATTTAGGGTACTGGCTTGCATCTTTGACATTCCGGGTACCAGGCGACCACGGAGCGCGTCGCTTCCCGGGACGCCGTAACATTTTTCAAGTTGAGAGCACTGGCTTGTATATTTGGCAATCCGGGCACCAGACGACCACCGAGCGCGTCGCTTCCCGGGGACGCTGTAGCAGTATTGAACTTCATGATATTCGCATTGTCCATGAAGTTTCTTGGGAATTTTGTTACAGGTGACGTCCCCGGTGTTACCTGCCATTGCCCTCTGTTAGCCATGAGTTTCCCCACGTTGCCCGCGGGGAGGTCGAGGGTTGGATTTCGGTTCGCTCTAAAGTGGCTGATGGACTACGGCCCAAATATTCACATACATCTTCGGCCTGCGTCTGTAGCCCCCTGAATATATTGATCTCGAGTGTGCAAAAGTCAGAGTGCTGGGATTCGAATCACATATCATACTGTGCTTATCGGAATGAGCTTGTATGTTCACTGACTTTCCGGACAGTTGGGCCGGGTGTCCGTCGTCAAGCCCTTGAATCCTGAAAATTTGCTCGAAATTCTACGGTACTGCGGTAAAACCTACTTCACACTTGGTGGATAAATCTATGAACAAATAAAAGGCACTCCAATGGGCTCCCCATATCAGGCCTGATCGCTGAACTGGCCCTTCAATGGATAGAAAACTTTGTCTTCACCAAGTATCACTCAAAGTTTTTGGCTCTTTACGTCGATGACACTTTCGCCATTGTCAAAAAATCCGACATTGAGCGCTTCAAAGAGTTACTAACCTTGGCTCACCTAAATATCCAATTCACTATGGGAGCGGAAAGACACAAGCAACTCAATGTCTTGATGCACCGGTGTTTAACTGGACTACTGTACAATACAGTATGCACAAAAGCCACCAACACGAAGTAACCGCTACAGTTCAACAGCAATCACCCGTTATCACACAAATGTAGCTGAGTTCGTAATCTTTTCCAACGAGTTAAAACACATTGCAGCATATCAGCTGTCAAAAGAGTGGAACA
Organism: Ligula intestinalis; assembly: GCA_036362985.1. NCBI lineage: Eukaryota > Metazoa > Platyhelminthes > Cestoda > Diphyllobothriidea > Diphyllobothriidae > Ligula > Ligula intestinalis. The sequence goes on along the minus strand of JAYGXS010000002.1, from coordinate 12,662,289 downwards.
ACAATACTTTTGTGATTTCTTTCGAACTAATGGATACCCTAATTCTTTTATCAACCATGGCAAGTGTCGAGTGAATAGATGATAGGTAACGGAACAGCAACCAGCCATTCTCTACATAGAAGAAGTCTCCGAAGCAGTCTTTCGACTGTTACAACCCACTGGAATAGGCATAGCCGATCGACCTCAGCCGATAAAACGCCGCCGAACAATGTAACCTAAAGACAAGCTGCCCCCTACTGACACCTCCAGATTTGTCTACAAAATGCAACGATAGAAACTGTAATTAACTTGGAGAAACAGGGCGAAAATTGCAGACCAGCCTTCACGAACACAAAGCGGCGGCACGCAGTCTAGACCCAACCTCGCGGCTTGTTACGCATATCGGAGAGACTGGCCAGAACTTCGATATTCAAGGAGCGACCACCGTACGCCGAGGAAGATCAGAAGCGAGAAGACTGACGCTCGAGGCATGGTACTCAGACGCTAACTCCGTTAATAGGCATCTGGACCTTCCCGCGGCCTAAAAGGTTCTACGCCATTGCGTGAGTGAAGGGCAAGACAAGGTCAAACCGAAATTAGGATTTGCAAACAAAGATGGCCCTGTGACGAAACCACCGGGAGAGGGAGTGGGATTACCATCATCTTCTGACGTGATGAAGAAACACAGCAATGACTGCCGTAAAGTCACGCCAAAATCTACACGGAGGGCTAAGCAGCAAACGGAGAACAAATGATCAGCCCATGGCCAACACGTACAGCCACAACTTTAAACTGCTAATCGATGAAGTCAGTTCACTTTTTGACAAAAGACAGCCGGCTCAGACGTCCGAAACATCAGCGAACATACATACTCATTCTGATGAGCACGATATGATTAATAACATACTGATGTACTCCAGTTTAGAAATTAATTTATGATAATTTTTTTAATCTACAATTTTCATGCTTTTTTCCTTGAATATGTGAGGATTTATTCCAAATTCCTGGGCTTCAGATAGTTTGCACTGAAAAATTCACTGCATTTTCTTACTTTTCAAAAGTGTTCGTATACGGCGTGTAGGAAGTTCTCTTGCGTTGTTGGAGGCCAAACTGACTGCTTTTGCGGACTGTTGAACATGCAGTAGCTGAAAGACTTCCCCTGACCCTCTGAAAGTCCGTACGGTTGAAGGTTGGGAGTGGCTAACATTACATTTGGTGCATCGAGCCCAGAATATTCGAAATTTGGAAACAGAGCTGAAAAGCAATGAAGTGAAAATAAACAAGACTGAAAATTAGAATCCTAGTATAGGTCCCAGATCTTAACGCGAAAGCCACAACCTTCTGTAAAATAGAACTGAAGGAAATAAAGAGTCTACAGTCCGGGCAATACAAAGTTTATAGAATTATAAAAAGTAGGAATCATTATTTAAATGCCCTTATGTTTATCAAAAGCGAAGTACGCATAAAGTGCAAAGTAAACACAAAGTACACATATGTACACATGCAAATATTGGAAAATAACCGAATTACAAAATAACTAACAAAAACTAAAAACAACTAACTAAAAACGCAGGCTAAGGTAAGCTTAACAGACTTTAATAGTAAGCATAATAATCAACTGAAAACTAAACTGAAATCTGAACTTCAATATCAATAAGTTAAGTAAACCAAATAAACTAAACTAACGTGAAGTTGGTTATCTAAAAAGTAATCATACGTGACTACTTACTAAGCACGCGTAGTACTATAATTCGAATTAATTTTCTAGTTGTGTGGATTAGTGTAAAGTGGTGAATTAGGTGTGCTGCATGTCCAGTTTGCTCTTAATGAATTCACACCCGCGGAGAGAACAAAATCTTGGCGAAGAACATTCCCCGTTGCAACCACCCGGCAACATTTGCCTTCATCTATCCTTGCCTGGGCGTAGTTTTATGTGGTAAACGCGCAAAATGGCCATGTTGGCCTGAGTAAAAAAGTAATGGGGACGAGTCCAGTCTAGGTTCTTCGCATGCGTTAGCTTACCAGCGTGCAGTCAATAATGCAAATTTATTACCGATACGTTTGGGCATTTCTAGTTACTGAGTCAGTAATGCTCCGACTCCAATCCGAAAACAAAATTCGGTTATTTGCTGATTTTTAACGATGACAGGACCAGAAATCTTCAGTGAGGGTTTCTTTTACATTGCCAAAAATAACTCCCGACTGGAAATACATCTATCCGTGTTTTCTTTCTAAATAATTGGCAATGTATAGAAGTGGATGCCGTCAAAATTAGCCTACAGATAAAAAGACACCAATTGCATGCATGCCCCGAAGGGAGTGTCTTTGTTCGATTCCCTTCTAAAATCGGAGTGTTTCGGGTTGAGCAACTTTATATCTCTAAGAACAACCTATGCTACATTTCGTTTTTATCTCCTCGGAACTACCGGCTTTGCTGATGGTGACACTGAATACTTCTTCTGTGCTGGACAGTGGTAGCCGTTCACTTTTCTGTTCCGATCTAGGCACGGCTGCACAATGACAGAGCTTCAAATGGAAAATCGAATCTTCGGGCAACTTTATCCCCTAACTTGCCTATTCCAGTCTTCGCGCACTTCAAACTGGCCATCGGTAGATGTCCAAATAGTCTGTGCTTTTGTTGGGAAAACAAGTATATCGGAAAATAACAAGCCATATGGCTGGATGTAAAAGTCTTTAGGCAAAGTTAGATTAAGTAGTGCACCTCATATACCCCTAGATCCAGCATTTGTCCTAAGGAAACCGTGGTTATAGGGGTTTGGGGGATGTATTAATAGGATAGGCAGTGAAGGAAATTTGTAGAAGTGAAAAGTGGGAAAATGCAGTTTAAGTTGCTCCCCGTAGCCGCAAGGAGTGAGTGGCTTCGCATGCAAATTGAAGGTGGGCACGGCGCTTCGCGCCGCTGACTATATTAATCTAACTCCAGAACGGTAGGTTGGACTTCAGTTAAGTTAAAGAAGACGACTTCCTAACCACCATTTATATTTCTCCAGGAATTTCAAGAAACCTGCATTCTGATAATCAGGCTTTTCCGCAATACGTAAAACGATAATACAAATTAGGAAAAGCTACAGTATTTCTAAATACAATAAAATAAGCATGCATGTAGCGGTTATTAAATTATATTCCACAGCCGATCCTAATTCCCCACCCATAAAAACCCTATAACCACCGTTTCCGTAGGGAAAAATGTTGGGAGCAGTGGTATATGAGGTGCACTACTTCAACTACTGTTTTCAGTCTTTAACTTGATTGACAAAATGCAGCCGACAAACATGGACCAACATGAACCGCAATTAGCGTCCACACCGAATAACCTGGACTGACCCCATTCTGATCCCGGACTGACTCAAATTACAGTTGCTAATTAGTCATTACGCCATTGCGACTGATAATCATAGTCATCACGATGTGACGCAAATTGTAACCCCCAATTAACGCCCACACCAGATGCCTATATAACTGTATCAACACTTTGAAATGCTAACTGTTGTTTGCAAACTTCCCTCAAGTCTGACGACGACCTGGGGATCCAGTGTCGAAGATTTACTCAATAAACTTACTCATTTCCCAAAGGATGCCTTTCCATGAAAAATGCTTACCATCTGCTGGTCGTACAGGGTCTCTCCTCTGTGTGTTGCAGACTCGCCCCACTGTAACCTCAGGAAACTGCAGCAGAGGGCGAGAGCAGTCAAACGGTGGAAGTATGGGACAGGACTGGACTTCTGCCATTGGATTTGACAAGCCCCCGGTCTGAGTGGAGGTGAACGCTGCCTCTGTGTTGTTGAAAGTAGGTTCGGAGGTTTTACCAAACAAACCCGGTCCAATCCGAGGTTTCCGGGTCTTCAGCTTACGCTTTCGACTTTGAATAGCATCCTTTCGTAGTGAGAGTGGCCTTGGTCGCTGAAAAGAATTAAATCAATCAATCGTATTATTTCCAATACATGAGTTTCTAAATCACTAGTGATTGATACTTATCATTTCCGTTGAAAGACGATGTAGACTTAAGGATGAGTGAAAAATACATCCCCAAAATACGTGTCCGTCAAGGAAAGATGTTAACTTTGGGAGCAAATAATGTTTGCTCAGTCTCCAATATTTTTCGTTGTCGAATGCCATTTACCATTCCGTGATTCCCCACAATCACGAGTCATAAAACATGCTTCATGTTTGCCATCTTTTTGTTATCCTTTGCTAGGAACCGCTTATACGGTTTGGCATATATTTTAGAAATTACCAATATAGAAAACAATGACAAAATTAAATACCAATAATATCGAACATTTCTTAGTATTTTCTTCTCTTTGATATCTGAAATAATAAGCTGAGGATTTCCCAATTTTTCCAATCAACATATGCATTAACTTAGACATTTTATCTCTCTTTTGAAAGTTACATTTCTGTTCAACGAGAGGGACATCGATCTAAACTTCGTCACATAAAGGCATTAGGGTGAATTTGTTGTGCAGATTGGTTGATTTACATTCATTTTATGATTACTTTTAATCGCAGCCTCAACAAGGATTCTTCATAAGTTTGATCCAATTTTTGTGTTCAATATTGAAACGACAGTTAACATTAGAAGTAACGTTGATGTAAGGCTCAGACGAGAGTTGGGGTTATAATCAGGGTCTCGGTTAATATTTGGGTTAGGGATGAGCTTACATCTAATTCCGACCATATGCACAAATTAAAGGAGTGTGAATCTGACTTTAAACTCTTCCGAGTAAGTGCATATTCGGAGCCCTGTGCACATCAGGGCTTTCCCTGATTGCCGCCCAGTCATCTCTGTCCGCCAAAGACTGTGTCACAGTTTACTAGTTTCTGGCTAGGATACTGCTGCTAGAGGTAATATGCCACTGCTAAGAGTGCTAATGCTAGTAATCATACTTACTAAGACCAGCGGCCCAAGAGTAGCTTATGTAGGCCCACTCATTAATCCCCACCCCCTGCATATTGTCCTACGAAAAAGGTGATTATAGGGTTTTATGGGTGGGCAATTAGGACACGCAGTGGAATATACTTTAAAAAATGCTAAATGCATTTTTATTTTACTGTACTGAAAAGTGTTGTTGATTTATATCTGCCGATTTTCCTAATCTGTATTATCGTTTAACGTACTGCAGAAAAACCCGAGTATCCAATTGCAGGTTCCTTGGATTTCCCGAAAAATTGCAATGGTGGTTAGGAGGTCGTCTACTTCAACTTACCGTTCTGGAGTTAGATATGTAAAATCCACGGCGCGAAGTGCCGCGCACACCTACAATTTATAGGTGGAACAACTTACTGCTCGCGGCCACGGGAAGCAAAGTCGACTGCATTTTTTCGCCTTACACTTACTGCTAAAAATTCCCTTCTCTACCTACATATTTCCCAACCCCCAAAACTCTATAGCCACCGTTTTTGCAGGGCAAAATGCTGGACTAGGGGGGTATGAGTGGGCCTACGTAAGCTACTTTTGCCACCAGCGGATATTATATTTTAGTAATATATTCCCATAATTGTATAAATAGCTGACATGCATCTTATTTTTGCAAAAAAACCTAATAGATGGAAGAGTATGAGCTTGCGCGTGTCTTAAACTTCCTGCACGTTGATTTGTAAGACATCCGACGAGCGCTCACCTCCAACAGCCAAGTAAAACCCTTGTCAAACAGATGAGGTGCACTACTTAAACTGTCACCAACCCCTATTAAAATCGGTCCTGTTTTACACAAACCTGGGGTTTTCTGTTACTGTGGTGAGGAAGTCTTACCGCAAAAAACCGACTTCCCCCTAATACAATGCGGGCCGCTTTACGGTTCATAATCCACACCCGCTTGCTATTTCAATGCTCTAGACGCATGCGTCAAGGCAGTGAAATCCGCAATCTCGGTTGCGTCCCCGCTCTACTGGGTGGCCATTCGAGCGCTTCCCTGTGCGGTCTCGCGTACGCACAACACCCCTTCCTCTCCCCCACGCAGCTCGCCCCCCCCCCCCTTCCTCCCCGCGCATCCCAATACCCGCAAAACCAGTGGATCGGTCACGGCAGAGTCAAGGGGCTACTGACGGTGGCGGCGAGTGGGGGGAGGGGGTGGGGGGGAGGAGTGACGGCGTGGCAGGCTGAGCGATCAGAGCGTGGGATGTGCGCGCACCTGTCTGCCCAGACTCCTGCCCTCCTCCTCATCCTCATCCTTCCAACATCTGCACCTAACAGATGAAGACAGTTAAAATTATTTGCACACTGGAACAGCGCGGAATCGAAGGGGGGAGGGGGATGCAAAAAACCACCCTGTGCGCTTTCAACAGGCGCTCACAAAGGCGCGTAGGCCCGGCTACGATTCATTTTATCCGGCAATGCGATAAACTACTAAGCTTATCCCGTAGAAGAAGTCCTTTGGAAAATGATGCATGAGAGGACAGCCGTTAAAGCGAAGAGATAAGCAACCAGATTGTATTGATCAGGCGAACAGTTCCATATATACAGAACGTATGTGAACTCATTGAAAGGCACCTGAGAAAGCATTAAATCCAAGTGGCGCACAAAGCAACGACTATACTGCGAAATCACCTTGTACAACATAAGGATAGGGTTGACTATTTGGGCAGAAAAGGAGTCATATATAAGAGCCCTTGTGGCGGCTGCAATGCAGTTTACTGTGGACATACAGGAAGCTCAGCCTCAATACGCTTACGCGAACACCAACGATTGGTAAAGAGGCAATATCAGTTGTCCGAGGTCACCATGCATACATTAGAATCTGGACAACAGTTTCCATGGAATGAAATTTGCATTGCCGTCTCTAGCCCATACAAGAAAGGCCATTAGTTTTTAGAAGCCACCAACTCCGATGACTCGTGCATCAACAGGCACGTCGAATCGGACGCGATGTATACCAACCTCAGAGAAGCAAAGAAAAGACCGCAGCCTATCCGGACTAGATGAAGCAAAAACCAGCCACGACTGACCGCACGATTAATTGCGGTCGACAACTATTTCCCGACCGACTGCATAACTACTTGCGGGTGACAACCATGTTTTCCCACTGACCGCATAATTACCTGCGGGTGACGAATATCAACTAATAGCCTGACCCACTATATGATCGTGCATTAGCCATCATTTTTAATTAACTCATCTGTCTAGCGCCGACCTGGTGAGCCAGTGTCGAAAATTCACACAATAAACTATTGTTTCCCAAGGACTTGTTCTACCGAACATAAACACTTGTTTTCTTTCACATTGGGAAGTTTAACAATATCCTCCGGTGTGGAAACGTGAAGCAGAGTGGAGAGTGGGGTTTCCTGATGGCTTGAATCAAAGTATTTTTCAGTTCGTTTATCTTACTGCACATCACCACTTACCCCATGCATTTTCTGGTAAAGACCACAGGCATTGCACACCGGTTCTCCATCGGATGTTTTACGCCACAGGGAAGTTTGAGTAGTTTGGCAGTTAATGCAGATGGTTCCGTGTCTTTGTGTGGATCGCGTCTAAAAGAACAGTGGAGATTGAGAGAATTTTTCCGTTTAGATTATTGCTGGAATCCTTGTTTAGGTGTCAGAAATTGTTAAAACAATCTAACCTTTTCGCGACAAGGTTACGCGCTCTAAATAAACACGGAAATGTAGGTATGGTAGTAATGGGGTGGGGGTTAAGGAACCGTAAATAAAAGGAATTTGAATAATAAAAGCCACAATAAAACAACTTAGTGTGTGTCGTTAGACGAATGTAGTAATTAATTCACAAAGGGTCCCTTTATATATCTATGAAATAACAAACCAAACCAGGCCAGGGGCTTTCGTAATCTATCCTTACCGATATTCCCTATGTAACGGGGATCTTGTCTGATATTCACTTGTGTTAACAAGTAGTAGGACTGTCGAACAGAAACAAGTGTCTGGTGGATAAAAACCAGATTATGCAGTGACTCCTTGATACGTAAATAAAGGGCGTTCGCAAAAACATCTATCATATTTTTACCCACAAGAATATCTCCGGCGTGCCAACATCTCAGCAAACTACATTCAAGTGCGTTTAAGGCCAGAAGAATTGGATAGTAAGGAAGACAGTTGTCGGTACACTAGTGTATATCAGTAATCAATATTGAGGGAGAAATATATGACAAGGATTCATATTCCAAATGAGCAAAATTATGGTGCTGGTGGTGGTGGTGGTTTTGGTGGTAGTTGTGGTGGTGGTGGTGATTGTGGTTGTGGTGGTTGTGGTTGTGGTGGTGGTGGTAGTTGTGGTGGTGGTGGTGGTGGCGGTGGTGGTGGTGGTTGGAACTGAATTGACATTTGCCCAACATCCTTTTAGGGCGAAGGCCGAGAGAGAGGCTTGGCTTACGGCCTCTGTCCGATAAGCGATTACCATTTTGCGACCGACGTATGTGCGCCTACCACCGGTTGTACCCGCATCCTCCATTGAAATCGAGGTCACCGGCACCGATTCGGCCCAAGGAAAACCGCAGCCTCATCCCCCCCCCCCTGCCCCTCCCCCGGTGGCGCTTTGGACCTCCCACGCACGGACTGGAGGGAGGGGGGCTCACGGCAACCTCGGCGCGACCGTCCCCCCCCCCCCGTACAAAGCACTCACATGCCGTGGTGGCACATGGGCACACGGGAATAGATAGACCCGCCGCTGAAGACGTGTAGCCAACCCAAGGTAAAAGCTCCTGAGAACGGACCAAAAGCGTCTCGTTGGTTGGGAAGGGTAGGGTGGGGGGGGGAAGATACAGCCCCCTTTCAGAGACAAATTAGTTTGGCAGGTGTGACAAGTTCACAGGCAAGACATGACAGGCCTGGCCCTTTTTATCGCAACTTTGTCAAACACCTCCACGACGCTATCTATACAGCGCAGTTGACTGGGGAGACGAGGTGGGACATTTTTTTGGGGGGGGGGGGGGGGGGGAGAAGTATAAAAAGGAGAGCCTGGTAGCTTGGTGGCAGTCATAGTTACCGGAAATTAGCAAGGAACGACCTTTGCAGTTACTAGTAGTCGGATGGTCCATCCACAAAATCACTAAATCGGTAAGACTTTTTGCCACGACAATGCAAACTGAAGCAGTGGGTTAGGATGGTAAGGAGTGAAGACCCCTTGCTACTCATATTTCGCAGACGCCAAGGCGTGATTTTCCAGTACTGTGCCGTTGTTCTTGCATGTCGGACGATAGTTCGACCGTCAGTTACGACTATGTCCACCACGAGTTTCAACGAGTCGAAGCAACGTGGTGACTCCCGCAGAACAACAGTGAAAGTAGACTCGTGGAGAATCTACCCCACTCTTTCACCACTCCCACACCGGGACCCAGTGTCTAGACAAAAGTCAGGGGGGGGGGGGGGGGGGGGGGGGGGGCGCAGACGGTTGGCGCGACCAAAACTCAGCAAGCGTACCAACAGCAAGTCTCGTGGGGTAGGCTCCGCACTGAGAGCACCATAACGGCCACATTAAGAAGGAGTCATTAAGCCTGACTCTTAGCCCGCAGGTAGCCACTCCACACAACAAGACACACTGGGCTGGCTGTGGTGTCCAAGTTATCCCGTAGGTTGAAAAAACCTCAAAGCCACGGCTTTTAGCACACCATGAGGGTGTTAAGCACATCTGATTGATTAGAATGCGGAAAGACATGCACTGAGGGTCGACCACACGCTCTCCCCCACCGCCAGCAACATATCACCGCCTAGCTGATCGGTCGCCTGAGGTGGGATGGGTGCAGTGCTGAAAAGGAAACTGAAGCACTGCATGTGCTAGATACGGCCGTACGACCATGTCTGTTTACTTCTGACAGCCGTCCCCTAAAAGGCGAAATTAACTGAGCACGTAAATTGAGAACATTGTGGAGATGCCGCCGTCTAATTACATGCATAATCAAGAAGCGTGGGTAACTGAGAGCCTTAGCACGGCGTAACCTAAGCCGAATCGGTTAGTTTTGTCAGAAAATGATTATCTAGAGGTTAGTGTTTCCCTTTTCGAGTGCGAGGCCAAAATGGAATTCCGGAATGGCAAATGCAGGGTTCATTACCTTCACCATGGGAGGGGAGAGGGTGGGTTGACTGCTTAGGAAAGCAAATAAAGGTATGGTTAAGAGATAACCTGGAGTATGTGCCATGATATCCCAACTTTCTAATATTATGTATAAGTATTGCCATATTTCCCAAACGAAACTGTCGGATTTATGTAGAAGGAAATTCGCGGGTATGAACAAGAAGCCAGACGCTGTTGTATTTCAGTGAAGTATCCTACCGAATAAATCGGAAGACTTTTCAATAAGAATACACTGACTTTCTTCAGTTATGAAGGTGCCTGATACAGACCCGAACTTTACTTGTACTCGTTACGGCTGTGATCATGCCTGATCTAGCCGGCCTCAGTGATGTCACGGACGGTTCCCCTCCATGCGCGACGATTGGTAGCAGCAGATTCGGATAGCTTTCATGTCTTGACGGGCGGTGTTGAGCCAAGGCTTCAACTGCCCTCCTCTTTGACGTTTCCAGGTGAGCTGCGGTGCCAGGTCAATGGTAGCATAGCAAAGCTCGTGGGGCGGACGACGGAGAACTTGCCCGAACCACCTCAGTCACCTTTCTCGAATGGCCTGAAATATCCTCGTGATACGATCGCAGCGAGTGTGGACTGTCTCATTCGAGATGAAGTTGGTACACTTAACTCGCAGGATGGACCTCAGGCAGCGGTGGTGAAAGATCTCCAGTCTTCGCTCATCTTCAGCATTCAAATCCATAGAGGAGGACTGACCGGATGGATGCACGGTATGCACGAGCCTTTATGGCGATGGAGATGTCGCGCCGAATCCATAGGCGCTTTCAAAGGATTGAGCGAACTCAGCGAGCAGCATCGATGCGGGAGACAATGTCGTCCTTGTTTTGCCTATTCGGTAGTAGCCTCGCCCCGTGGTATTTAAAAATTTATACTTCTTCAAGTTGATGGCCATTAATTCCCACGGGTGCCTTCTCCAGGTCAGGGATCAGCACGAGAATAACTTTATTTTTCCAGAATGTATGGAAATGTCAACCGAAATAGCGACATAGACCCGGCCTTTTGAATCTGTGAACTGAACTCTGAGGTCAAATAGGCTTTTAGGAGCTGAAGTTACTGTGTCATTTCATGTAGGTTAAGGAAAAGTCAAAAAATTAGCAATGATATATATCGTGGGCTAATCTAAAGGGGCGTGCATTGACTGATGGAGAGACTGACATTAGATTTAGGCTTCTGATAAAGCAATTTAAATAAACACTAAAGGAGGATCAGGAAGCTTTTTGTAGACGTTGAGAAAGTCCAAATAAAACGGTGACAGTTGCTTTTATATTGCAGGTCATTTTCAGCCAGTCTGCTTCGCGAAGCACTTAATTTGCATTCCAAAATCAAGAAAGATCCGTGGAAACCACGGTACTGTAAGTATGAATGCCCTCTTTCTCAGTTTTTTTAATTTGCTGATGATATGGTTGTTGGCTATCCTCTCTTAAGTCAGATACACATCCAAGTGTGTGTGTCTGTGCGCTATTTCGACCATGGCAAGCGATGATGTCCACACCTGTAAGTACTAAAAAATGGTCTGGACCGCATCTCAGAATGTTCGTCAGCAAATGGCCTTCTACTTAACCACCAGAAGTCAATCCAATGTGTCTTTCGTTTGCGACCCTCTCCCAGTCCTTAATCCATTGACATCCTGCCCAACGAGCTATCCTCTTACCGGTACCTTGATTTTACTGTGGCATCTAACTTCTCAGTTACTCTTCGTACCGAAGGCCTTTTTATTAAATTTCGTAAACTTTTATATTTTGTTCAACGTTTGCGCTCATATCAAACACCGCAAGCCTTAATTTGGCGATTTATAGATATCTGCATTCGCCTATCATACTCTACTGCTCTCCACTCATTTGTTCAGCTTTATTTAAGAAAAGACCTGATCATCTTGAAACGTATCCTCCGAATGTTTTCTTCAGCTGCCGGTCTTTCTGATGTTTTTCAGCTGACATTATAATGCAGCGACACTTTAAAACGGTCCAGCAATTCGCTGATAGCATGCTTACAGAGGTCGCTCAGCCTCTCCACGAAGTCTTCCCGTACTATGAGCCGAAGCTTCCGTCTTATGTCTTGCCGTACATCGGCATATCAGCATTCTATACTCCCAGTCCTAGCACACTTCCTCACGTGTGAAGAAACGGAAATGGAGAATTTAGTTGACCCAATTGTGAAAAAACTCGCGGTATTCGGCGGGATTCGAACCCGCATAGGAGAGAGGCCTTTTACGCAAGCCAATGCTCTACCTACTTGAGCTACGAATGTCGCGCTTCACACCATGAGTTTAATCACACTTGGATCGATATTACCCGCCCAACTTTGCCGCTCATGTGCAATCCACCAATACGGGACAGCAAGTTGATTGGCCAAGCAAGATTTCCTAAGCAAGCATCTAGAATCCACCAGAATGACTACTAGGTTGACTTAATTGTTAAGTCGGAAATGAAGAAGGTGAAAGCCGACCTGTTTCCAATAACAGATGTGGATATCGTATGAACCGTTAACTTTGAGTATTCTATGACTTCTTACCATGACCAATTACCTTACCTTATCCCTTGCTCTCGGTATATGGAGCCTTTTTTTCTCAAAATTTTGGATATAACCTCAAAATAAAGCGTTCTATCTCGCCTTCAACCACGGAAAATTTGACATCAACTTTGGTGACCTCGAAAGATATTTACAATAAGAGACTTTCGACAATAGATAACTCAGAAGTTGGACGGCAAGAAAGTTAACTTTTAAAAAGAAACAAGCGACTGGACTTACCGATCGACGTATAGGGCTTTCCGGCCCTATCTTGACTGGTTTTAAGCACGCGGCGGTTGATGATAGCCGCGGCGCCTTCTTAGTAGCTTTATCTGTAGGTGCGAGGGGGATGGAGGGCGCTTGGTGTGCGCTGTATGGCGGAGCGTTTGATAACGCCTGAGAAGATGCCTGACCGTGTGGAAAGCCTGGCGGCAGTGTTAGCGGCGGTGGTTGATAGCCACTGTAGCCCACTGGTACGCGGGTACAGGCAATACAGAGGAAATTTCCCGCCCCGTCAGGTTGGTAGGACGAGCCTCCAAGTTTACCACAGTTGACACACTCGTGAACAGTATTCAGCCCCCAACTGAAGAAGGTCGCGTGAGGGACTAAAAAAAGCAAATTGTTGCGTTATTTGGAACAGAATTACGGCAGCATTAATAAATAAATAAATTGTATAGTTAAGGCCCAAGGGGCCCTTTCATTACTTCTTTTACACATTGCGATTTCTTTCAACAACGAACTCCAGTCTTGGGGGGAACAAGTGTAGTGACTCAGTCAACTCGAAGTGCAGTTTGGGCACTCTTGCTGTTTCTGGCTTCTGAAACAGCTTATCACAGGCTGACTCTCACAGGACCTTATGTGACGACCGCCGAGCAGACATCACTTCAGACGTAGTCCACTGGCTTGCGGTTGTGTGGTCGTCTGATGGTCAATTTCCTATTGCCTTTTCTACTATTCACTCTGTTCAGAATATACTCTTTCTTCCACTCTGGCCCTCCCGTGCCGTCTTTCTTCTTCTGAGGAACTGGGCCTGGAAGATCGCAGTCGTAAGGGTTAACCGTATTAGCCCTAACAACTCGACGCCGCTTCTTCACTCTACACCAATTCAGTGTAACAATCTCGTATTTTGAACCTGATGCCGACGAAGAGAGCAAATAATGAAGGTAGAAATCATGCTATAGTAGCATTCAGTATTGATCGGTATTCTCGCGTTCCAACGGTGTCATTTGGATATGGCCTATCTGCACACGGCCTAATATTGTAAATATAAGATGCACACCTCACCACTCAGATCTTGTTCCAGTATGGGAAATACAGTGCTGTCATGCTTACCTAATTTCAAAATATATTGTGCCCTTTTTGGACAGGAGACGCTCTGTTAATTCCGAATTATAGTTGGATGCAGTAGTAGTTCTGTAATTAGCTTGAAAACAGTAAATGGCATTACCTTGCGAGATAAAGGCATGATAAAAGTTGAGCTAATAATGCAGAAAGACAATACGCTGGGGCTGTGCGCATTCTATCGAAAGCTACACCCAGTGACTAAAAACGATGATTCTCCTTTGACTCGGACAGACGAAACCTTAGATGCCATGTGGGCTTGCTCGACACTAGATTAAGTCGCCGGATATTGACAGGCATTAGTCAGGCTCTCTCCACTGTCATGCCTACCTGAAACCGACTTCCTACGTGTAAATATATTTAAAAGCTTGTTAGATCCAATATGGTAACAGTTCTCTCTGGACTATAGGAACTGAAATCGCTAGTATCACCATCACTAATACTGCACTATTTCTGCTGCACTATATTGCCATCCTGATGACCTTTAGCAGAGTACTTGAAGTATGCCTAAATTCTAAGCCAGAGCTAGGTACTCTAGACAGTCAAAGATAGCCTGGAAAAACGGCAAATGCCTTTTTCTTTCGACCTTAATGCATGGTAGATCTTCAGTCATTATAACATACACGTTACTATTACTCTTTAGTTTATTACAAGCCCGATAAAGGTTACGACAACATACTAGTTTCAACTTTAGTTTATGCACTTACAGGTCGCACTGTAGCATGCTAATTACGGGCCTTAGCATGTATGATTACTATAATTAGCACTGCTGACATTGGCATAGTACTTCTAGCAGCCGTATCCCAGCCCACGCAGTGTACACTTTACGAGGAAATGACCTAATTTTGGTGAATAGAGGTAGGGAATAAAAACCAAGGCAAGCATTGGTGTGCTCCAAAACTAAAACATATACTTTACTTGAATTGCATAAATTCAACTCCCAACTCCTAGTTGAGATCGAGGGAACACGAGTCGAGCACTGACTCTTATCAGCATTATTTTTTGACCAATTATGAGCCTCAGTAATAGTACGAACACTACTATCACTCAGCTACAGTGCTAGTAAGCAGCAGTATAAATTGAAGTAGCAGTAGTAGCAATATCAGTCTTGGTCTCCTTAGGTCGTTCTGGACACCTACTGAAGGTGAGTATGGGTTGATAGTGCAGTTATACCAGAGCAAAGGGCTTCTGTCATTTAAAAGTAAGTTAGGCGCTGTATTGGAGAAAGCGACTACGCCTGATTCCTTCTCAGTCACCCCGACGCCGTCTTGTCACTGCTTCAAACGGGGAGAGGGTTTAGAGTGGGGTAGATGGCTGCTCGTCTACTTTCTCCATACCTGACTATGGTTACCATCCCTACTCTTGGGCATATGGTGGATAACATCAACGGTCAAAATATCATCTGCAAACGGCTTCCAATGACAGGCCCATAAAGTTGCGTATAATGAGCAAAACAACAGAACAAACAACACGGCCATAACTCGAACATTAATATGCACAATAAAAAGTCTTAGGACAACGGGTCCGTGGCCTAATGGTAGAACGTGCTCCTATTTAACTTTCTGTGGTAATTTCTGACTTATTTACCTTCATCAACTTGTCTTATCCAACCCCGGGTATGGATTATCAGGAGTCAGAATCCACATCCTTTTGCCATAAAGCCTTAAGTTGTTTTACGATTTTCCAGCATATACAAATGTATGCAGGTAAGCGAGCTGCAATGACAGGTCAAAAGTCTGTTATTTTTTTATTATTTCCTTGCCAGGAAATCCAGTTTAACTTCGACTCGATAGCCCTGAGGCGAACTAAGGCCAAGATGCATACTGGTACCGCGGAATATTAAATGAAAGCAGGCACCTAGCAGGCTATTAATGAAATTATCCTAGCTCATTCGAGTTCGAGGTATACGGAGGTACTTTAAGGTTCCTGGGGGGGAGAGCTAGAAAACAGCGATAGGCATGCAATGGCTAGTAAAATGAATGACATTTTCACGAAGCCCATAGACTTATATAATTACACTGCATTTTAAATGCTTGCGTGTTAATTTATCGAGAGAGCAGTATGTAAGGTTCACTGGCTTTTTCAAACCTACTGCTCTGTCCTCTGGGGATGCCATCCATCAACTGATGTGTCCGATATTCGGTAAACTGCTGGTCATAAAAGGGCGACGCAAAGGGTGGTTGATAGATGGGAGTATTGATTGTTGCAGTAGGACGAGCCGGAGGATCTCCGAAACATGCTGCCGGAGACGACGTCAGGAAAGAGTCCGTTTTGCGCTCAGCTACGTGGTCTGCCTGGTACGAGATCCAGTCATCGGAAGTAGGTGTGGCACTATTCATTCGTTTTTGCATTCTGTAGTAGTCTGGTAGCATCCGCGAGGTGTCATGAGCGTAATACCTAGCAGACCTGTCTGGAGGCGAAGTTGGAAGTGGAGGTAGAGGACTAAAAAACTGACCGCCGGGAGATTTCTGATCAATCGCCGCATTTCCTTGATTGCAGAAATCAATAGAGACGGATCCGGGACTGTCATCTGGGAAGGATGGCGGTGAGCTTTCAACTATCATTCGAAGAACTGGAAAGAGCTAGGATTAATAAAAGAGTAACACGTTAGGACAGTTTTTTAGCCCTCTGGAGGAGTTAATCATCCAAAAACTCACGTTCTTTTTTACTGAAAACAATTGTTTCTCTGACGTTTGATTTTAACCGATGCATATGCACGATAGATGATGGAAGTTGCAGGAAAAAGCATTTGCACTTGCCAAAATTTGAGTTCCACTTATACATGCGCATTACTCGGAAGTTTGATAGTGCTGCATTTCCAAACTTCATCAAGCTCTTTAGAGGATCTCGAAAGAAGAACAATCCCAAAAATATACCGTGCTTTGAGCATCTTGTCATATTGTCATATTGAAGTATTAACTATTTAGCTGGGGGCCGTAAACGATCGGTGAACATTAAGAAACAAGTGCCAAGTGCGACCGTGACTCAATGATTAGAGCGTCAGACTTCTGATAAAAAGGTTACGCGTTCGGACCACGAATGGGGCACCTCTTGGGGCTACTTATGACTGGCTAATGAGCCAACAGTGGCCATTAACCTGTCTCCCATGCCTTTTACGGCGATTTTATTCAACTGTTTTCCGATGATACCAATATGACAGAGTATCTTCGAAATACCGAATCTCTAACTGTCCCGAAACAACAGTACAGTGGCCTGATCATGTTAAGTACTCTTTACTAATGCCTTCCTGCTGGTCTCTTACAATATGAGCACGCAATCAACCAGACTAATCTTTTTTTATCATCCGAATGTATTGCATTATTACTTACGTTTTGCAGGAGCGGCCGTCAGCATGCCGGCGTTCCTCACCTAGTTTGCTAATAAAGTGAACTTAAGTTCCGAAGGAGAGGCGTTATAGTTCAGTATTATGCCCAGCTCCCAAAGCAACACGACTCAAGAAAGGGCTATTCAGCTGAATTAATTGCAGGCGGGCCTTGAGCCGCTACTTTGTCTTCTCTCCAATCAAATGTAATTTTTTCCATGAAAAATTGGCTGGCCTATTACGCGCACTGTAAACCGATTTTATCCCCCTTTGTTTCTTTGAACTACAACGCTGAAGTTATCAGCGCGGCGTTTTGACGAAGGTCCACTTTAGCCTATATTGTGCAACTTATTGAAGGACATTTCTCCCCGCTGTCGACCATTGTTATCTTGTGTCATTATGTTTCTATGTCGTTCTCTTTTTCTCTCTCGCTGAAAAAATGCAATATTGATAATGGAATAAGAAAAAAAGAGTTTCCATTTCTTTAACATCCCTTTCACAGATCAGTGCAAACCATAAACTCTACAAAAGTTAAATGAGGTTGTTCCAAATAGCTGTTCCCACCGATTCCTTGAAAGCACACATTCTTTGTTCATTTTTCTATCGTCGCAGTATGTTTCTCTTGGCACGGGATCGTGTAACTCTGAAAGAAAATGTTGTCGGCCATGGCTTGCCACGCAGTGGCTATGTTCCACGTCCTGCTGCATCCATATTACTTACCTGAAGTAATAGCTACGAAGTCTTCCCGTACTATGCGTCGAAGCTTTCGACATATTTCCTGCCTTCCATCCGCAAATCAGCATTCTGGACTGCCATTCCTGGCACGCTACTTCACGCAGCGAAAAGAAACGGAAATCTAGAAGCTGGGATTAGATGTCTTCATAATAGATGTGGATTCTATGTAAACGTCCAGATTTTTTAGAATTTTGTCAATTTATCCCTTAGTCTTACAGAAAATGGAGTCATTTTTTCTGAAAATTTTGGATACCACCTTCAAAATAAAGCGTATTGCTCTCTTCCTCGTCGCCCGACGTTTGAGTTTACGCGCACCTGCGTTTATTATAGGCGGCAAGAAAAAACCTGCTCGCCGGTTATTTGCGCTGCAGCCAACACGGGTCTAAAAATGACCTCCCCGTGATCGCATGCGGAACTGTCCACCGCCATCCCCCTCACCACGCATAGGTACCTACGTGAAGTTTTATATTCGATAGGACCAGGGTACCTTGAGCAATGTGAACGACTTAAGTCAGAGTGCAGATGTCAGCTAATCGATCTCCAAACTGAGGCCCAGCTACGCAGCCAAAACAAATCGATACTTTACCCCGTGACGCTTTCATCGTGCGAGGTCCTCGCCCGAACAGGGCGCAAAGTGCTCCAACTTTCACACGCTTTCGGCTCCTGTTGCTGATTCAGGTGCACTCGGTTTTCCAAAACGAAAGCGTACAGGCAGAGGGGGAAGCCGGGGGTGAGGCGAGGTGGGGAGGCGGCTTGGAGTCAGATCCGCGTGGTTGGCCGTGTTTGCAATAAAAGTGAGTAATCTGGATGCAGCATCTTGATGGAGCAAAGACACTGTGTGGCAAGTCATGGCCGAACACTTTTCCTTCGGGGTTACACTATCCAGTGCCAGGAGAAATCCTAGAGAAGAATACTGCGCCACTAGAAAAACGAACGGAAAATGTTTGCCCTCAAGCAATCGTTGAAAATAGCTATTTGGAACAGCCTCATTTAACTTTTGTAGAGTTTATGGTTTGCACTGACCCGTGAAAGGGATGTAAATGGAATACACACTTTTGTTTACCTATTCCATGCTCAATATAGTTTTTGTTCAGCGAGGAAAAGAGAGGGTGAAGGAGAAATATAATGACATGGCCAACATCGTGGAGAAATCACCTTCGATAATAATATTACTAGCAAAGACAAGGGAGACTGGAATGGCCATTTCTGCCATTTTATCCGTTGTCAACCAGTCACAGCCAGACCCAAGTAGCGTCCCACCCGAGCCTCGAACTCGCGACCTCTTTGATTAGAGTCAAACGCCCTAACGACTGAGTCCCGAGCTCGCTTTCTTGCAGGGTTAGGTCGAGGGATATGTACACTAATTGATGAACGTTCACCCGACCGCTAACGGAACTCACCTAGCCCTCACTGCTTTGGGCTCCGCCAGAGGTCCTGACAGCCGTAACTATCTTCCTATTCTACCAGCTGTTACAGCTCTCAGGACCTCTGGCGGGGCCCAAGGCAAGGAGGGACAGATGAGTTGCGTTAGGGGTCGGGTGAACGTTCACCAATGAGTGTCCTTCAATAAGTTGCACGGTGTAGGTCAAAGTGGACTTTCTTCAAAACGGTGCGCTGATAAGCACGTCCTGCTCTATCCAGACTGTTCACCTTTATTGCGAACTCGGCCGACCACGCTGATCCTACCTTGCAACACCAAGCCGGACCTGAATAGCCACAATCGGCTGTTCTTAACATGCATGCCATTGGACGCATAGTCGTCGGCCCTGGTTGCACAGACTTCGGTAGAAAACAGGCCTCAGTCTCACTAACAAACCCTGTTGGCTGGGGCAGCAACCTCTTATCTTCACAAAGTTATTTCACACGGTGTTGGTGACATTCACTTCAAATCCTACAAGTACCACCGGGGGTCACTTGCTGGCCGAACTTTTTCAGGAACAGCCTGTTGATTTGGGTAATAACCTCCACGGTAAACCCAACCAGAGCGCGCAGAAGTTTGTCCGCCGGTCTTCAAAATACCCGATTCTCGCACTACGGATGCCTGATCCGTTATACAGCCTATTCCTCAGACACCTAAGTGATTACTAATTTTACGGCACAACTTAAATTGAGAGTGCTTCAATATTCCTCATGTGCGGGTAGGCCCATTAGCCCGCAGCTAGGCTAATGGGTGGCCTCATATTTGCGGGTTGCCTGCAGATAAACTCTTGTTAGTTGAAGCATTTGCTCCCCGGTGCAAATTTAAATTAAGCCTACACAGCAGGATTTATTGACTTCAATAAATTTCGTGACAGCTTTTCAAATGCATCCTGTCGTTGTATGAGTTTGATAACAAATAGAACATACAACAGCTTGAAATTTTACAGAATGACATTGCATAACAGCAAGGATCATAGTTCAGTTTAAATAATGATCAGATAAAGGACACTGCATGAAATCAACGTGTAGGAAGGAAAGGGGGTGAAGAAGTTAACGAAAATCACGTGGGGATTGAAGCTGAGGGTCCAATTACCCCATGTTTAGACAGGAGGATGGGTCAAAAGGGCGCTCGGTTTTCTAAAAAAATACATGGAGAGGACAGTACCTGCTTTTTATGAGCTGTCTGCCAATTTAGTCGAAACGAAATCTCTTTCATCGAGCAAGGAACGTTTGCTCCAGTGAGACCCTACCTGCAGAGCTTTCCGCATCAAAATAGCCCTACTTAACCGTGGCTATCCTGCAGAAGTACAGCGATTCTCTACACCCAAAATTAATGGAGCAGTCAATTCCAAAAAAGCCCGTCATCATATCCTTACCTTTTAAGGGTGATAACACGATCAATGTGTTAGCAACGTATTATCAACACGATAACAACGCAGCAAAAGTCATCTTCTTAAGTCCTACTAAAAGCATTCCAGTAAAACGGGCAAATGATGCCTGGCCGTTGGACACCACCTGAAATTGTGAATAAGAATTCAAGTTCATTGGGCGTACGCAAAAGAAACTGGCAGACAGGGCCGCTGAGCACTTGCCCAATTGACTTTTCAAGCAAGAAGATAGAGTAGCGCGGTCCTTAATTACCATGTATCTGCTAGACAGCGGTCACTCTGTAGACGTCGAAACAACGTTTCGAGTACTTGTTCGGTCACGAACAAATCAAACCCTGCCTACCTACGGCGGGAGAAACCCGATCTATGCAAGCATTTTGACCATGTGGTCAACCTCCAACTATCCTGGTAATTGGGCACTTCGTTTTAATCTCAACGTGAATTTTGTTCCTCACCTTCCTTCACTCTCCTCTACCTTCCAATACGTTGATTTAATGCAATGTCCTTTATCTGATCATTGTTTACACTGAAAAATCGCCTTTGCTGTTATGCAATGCCATTCGGTAAAATTTCAAATTGTCCTATTCGTTATCAAACTCATACATCGACAGGATGCAGTTGAGAAGCTATCATGAAATGTATTGACGTCAATAAATCCTGCCATGTACGCTTGTTTTAAACTTGCCGCTTATGATGGACTGCCTGCTTTTCCCCATACTTGGTCGTCCGGATTTTCCTCTAAGTCCGACCGCACATATGCATAAATGCCATTAAGGTGCGTGCAGCATTTACTTGCCGCTGTTTAGTCAATGCACAATGACGATGTTATTATCACCTATGATTAATGATTCCCGACGGAATCTGAAACGTCAGGCAAATAAAACTCTTGTTCCAGTGATTGCATCCTCTTTTTCTGTTTCGTCAATATTGAGAATCTAAAACAATTATAGTCTACCCCAAAAATACATGTCCCCAGATGAGTGCAATTTCGAATCTATTGGTCACATCCCTACATGCCAGCATTTAAAAGTTGGGTGAGAAGAAAGCCAGAAAATTCTGTCTTGTTTTATTAAACCGAAGTCACTTAGAATTCAGCGTTCTGCTTCCTTTCAATCTCGGTGTTCATATGGATGGCCACCACAGGCAGTCGCAACTACAAGTCTCTACTGCGGTACGAATCTGAGGGCTCGAGAAATGTCCTATTAGTCGGTCCTTATTGTTTTTAGCAGTAAGGAATTTAGTCTGTTGTTGTTGAAACTTCGGATCCGCTAAAGAAGTTTTTTTTGCTTTGGTGAAGCACTTTCAACTTCATCTTGGATCAGGAGCGACCAATTCTTGAGGGATTGTGTCACCATACCGCAGAAACGGATTCAGATCATTTGGTGCGTGCTCCAAGCAATGCGTTAACATCGAACGGGACTGTCGAAATGATGAAACAAAGCCGGGCATAGTATGCCTCTTTATCCGATTTTTTTTTCAAATGACTACTTGGTGTGCGAAACGACGCGCACACCTTCAATTTACGTGCCGAAACAATCTCTCCTAGCGGCCACGGGAAACAATTTCAAGTGCATTTCTTCCACTTTACACTTACATCTACAAATTTCCTTCACTGTCTATCCTATTTCCCCACCCCCAAAACCCATATAACCACCGTTTCCTAAAGACAGAATTCTGGGACTAGGGGTATATGAGTTGCACAACTTAAAACACCTTTGCCGAAACTTGCATGAAGTAAATAAATACAGAGGGAAGATAGACAGTTGCATAGGCTCATTCAGACACAAGATGTTATAGTTTTAAAACGGCCTACAGTGGTGTGAGACTCAATTCGCTGGTCGCCAAACGGCATAAATTAAATTAATCGGTCAGATTGAGATTAAGTAAAAGAGGTATCACTCACCGAGGAACAGAGATGCAGATTGAATGTTTGTTTCCGTGGTTTGTCAAGGGTGCTACTGTGGTCAGTGTTGATATTCAATAGGCACTCGAATGCCCCCGACTTCCCTGTCCTAACGCGTGCGCAGTCATCACCCCCCAACGCCCCCTCCTCGGTCCCCTTTAGTCACCGCTACCAATCCACATTGAGGGCATTCCGCGCAGGTTAGCCAATCAACATGAAGCACAATCGCTGTCATACCGTAGAGGCACAATCGCACACGGCTCAATCATATCGGACCGGTCGACGACAATTTTATTAAAACGGCGGCAGTAGAAAGATAAGCGAAGTGGCGTATGACGGAAGTCAGTTGACTAAGTGTTTTTTGTGGGGAGAGGGATTGTTATGACGAGCCCCGAACTTTAGCTGCTTGGGGTGATATAGTAATAGTCAGGCATAGCCATAGTATTCGAAAGGATATATTTCGTGTGCAGTGAGATCTGTGCGCGTTCATTTAGATGGCAGATAAGTTAAGATATTAAACAAAATATTCTTAAGTTATTTTGATTGCTTACTTCCTTAAACGTTCGAATGCACATTCATAAACTCTTCAGGAGGGTAGACGTATGGGAATTTGCCTGAGATTTTAACTTAAATGGGTATTGGGTTGCACACTGGAATCCTCCGATGAGGACAAGTGTCTACCGCTGTGTGAAATCTAGTTTTTTAACTGCTTGTTACCCAATTTACCAGTGAGATTTGAGGAGTTTTAATCACATGGAGTTAAAGAAAAAGGATGCTAAAATAAGCCCTCGGGGAAACGGTGCTCTGCGTCGGGAAATCTTGGAGCTAACTGATAGGATCCAGACTATTGGCGAACATACGTTTGTTTTCGACAAATTTTTTGTCAGGCCTTTTCATTTCATTACCGTATAAATGTAAAGGCCTCACAAGAATTAATCGAAAACAAACGTAGATTCAGACTATTGCAAGGAGGCTGGACTGAATTTAGGCTCACTAAAGTCCACTGCCAAGGGCGGTGGTAGTTTGAATTAAGTGTGGCTGTGTAATATCGGAGTAGAGTAAAGGTTAGCGAAGAAGACTAGATTGGAAGACTGAAGTGCTAATACATACTCTGGCTGTCTCTTGGCGGTTTGCAACGTCTTCTGTTAGTCTGTCACACAGAGGCGTTTGATGCAGAGCAGGAAAGACCGTCCTCAAGACCTATTCCTGTTTCAAAAGCAGAACCTCTGACTATATCGAGCCAGCGGCCGACATCTGAAGTGATGTCTACGCGGTAGTCATCCATGAGGTCTTGCGTGATTCGGCCTGTGATTGGCTGTTCTAGAGGCCGGAATCAGCAAGCGTTCCTCAAATGCACTTCGACTTGAGCTAGTCACGACGAGCGTTCACAAGTGCACTTCGTGTGACGCTACTCACTACAACTGTGCTTTCGAGACCTTTGATCAAACTGCTCTAGGCCCTTCAACACGACCTCTAGAACGGGTTGTGTGTAGGTGCACTGAACCAAAACGGAGTCTGCTTGGCTCCCAACATGCGTTCCCTGGGACTGCGCGAGCTACTACCTACTGCTGTATATGCAAGTGTAATAGAATGTCTTCGAAGCAGGTCTGTAGCGACCTCACTCTGCGCAAACGCTCAAGGCTGCTATCGCGTGCGCATATACCAGTGCCTGCTTCACCAATACGGTCTGGTTACTCACCTTCAAGGCCAACTCACACAGGACCTCACTTTGACGACTGTCATTTTCCCACATTTCGGATGCGGCCCTCTCATGGCCGGTCGTGCACTCGTCCGGCTGTCAGCTTCACCCTATGAATTCGCCACTAGCTCTGTACATAATAGCCTATTCCTTCGATCTGATGTACTACTTCTCTTTCCACGCAGAATTGGTTCTGGAGATCGCAGCGGCAGGGGTTTTACCTATTAACTTAAACCACTGCGATACTCATACATCACCTTGGAAACCGAGACGGACGTAGACACACGTGCGTGAGCCGGAAGCGGGAAGGAGGGCAGCTCGGTCTCTCCTCCGGGCTGACTCGGTTTCTATAGGACACCGGTCGTTCTTCAAGAACTAAGGTCCTGAACTCACACGGGAATCACCCGTTTGATGAACCTACAGAGCCACCTTGGCTTCCACTATGCTTCTGACTAACTTTTCAAACTAACATTTGAAACTGCAGCTACTGCTATATCCAAGGCAATAAATTTGTATTCATGTAGTGACCCCACTCCGCGTGAACGCTCAACCTCTCACGACTACTAGCTATTGCACATGCATCAGTGCCTGCCTACCTCAATCCAGTTTGACTAATCATCCCCAGGACCTCACTGTGAAGGCTTCCGCGCTATCACACTTCGAATGCCACTCCCCTCGGGTGCGCACGCACACTCGTCTTACTGTCAACTTCCTCCAACCTACTCTCCAGTACCTCCGCACAGAATATACTATTTTTCTACCACCTGATATCCTACTTCTTGTCTTCCCAGACGGAAACACAATGACCTGTAGATCGCAGGGGCAAAGGTTTTGACTATCAACTTAACCCCCTACGATAGGTCTCCACCACGCTGTATCGGTGTCTGCGTCTAGTGCCAACACCCCGTCACTTAAGAAGCTCAAACAGTCGACCGGTGCGTAGAGGAATCCATCCCTACGTCACACCAGCGCACTCCTCGCTATAATCAATCTGACAGATGTAGGAATGTCAGTAAATGCTACGAGGTGTGGCCTGGAAGATTGTCCACTGACATCTTCACTTAGTGCCCGCGTTTTGGAATGACTGACGAGGGACTGAGAGTCCGCCTGAAGGGGGTCCCTTCTTAATTTGACTTTTGGGAAAGCTCCCCCCTCCTCTCTAATGCGGGATCTGAGCTACCATTATTTTAGCCTGGTATCTTAAGCGCGGACCGAATGATGACTGTTACGCGTAAGTGGACTGTTTAAATTAGCCGCGCCCTTGCTCACCTGTGGTTTTATTGATATTGTCCTGTCACAGGAATAAGGTAGGTTGAAAGGAGATGCAAAGGGAGATAGATGGTGCGAAAATCAAGAACATTATGAACTTATTCTCTCACAAGTCACCGGTGCCGCGTCAACCTTACGGAAAGAGTAGTGGACGTCGTGGTGGCAAAGGTAGTTTAAGTAGTGCGTCTCATATACTCCTAATCCCAACATTCTGCCCTACGAAAACGGTGGTTTTAGGGGGTTTTAATGGGTGGTGAATAAGGATAGGCAGTGAAGAACATTTTTAGAAGAAGGTTCGAAGGGGAAAAATGTAGTTGAAGTTGCTTCCCGCGGCCGCTGGGAGTAAGTTGTTCCGCATATAAGTTGAAGGTGTGCGCGGCGCTTGGCGCAGAGGAGTACATTAATCTTACTCCAGAACGTTAAGCTGGACTTCAGGTAAGTTGAAGTAGGCAACTTCCTTACCACTATTTCTATTTTTTTCAGGAATTTCAAGAAACCTACATTTTGATAATCGGGTTTTTCCGCTATACGCTAAACGACAATACAGCTTAGAAAAATCTGCAGGTATTAATCAGCAACATTTCTAAATATCATAAAGTGAAAATACATATAGCAGTTATTAAAGTATACCCCACTGCCTATCCTAATTTACAACCCATTAAACCCTTATTACCATCGTTTCCCCATTGCAAAATGCTGAGACCAGGGTTATATGAGATATCAGTATCAGTATGTTTGAGGGATAGGTTAATGGGTTGCCTTTGAGTTCTCTTTCTGTACGTGTGTGTCATGGTAGCAGAAACATTGTATCTCAGTTTGTTGCCGAGGCCAATTGACCTGATGGGACATGTTTTTTTATAAAGAGCAGATAGTAGAAAAAAACTCCCTGGGATTATTTTAGGAGAAAAACTGTCGCTCTTGCGGGGGGAGGATCCGATGGGGGTTAGGAGAAAAAGCATCCACCCTTGGGGGGGGGGGGCCAAGGGGGGGGGGGAGGGGCATTGCAGAGGTCACCGGGATCATCACCGCGCGCAGAAGATGCGGCCTGAGTCCGCCGACAAGGTTGGAAGTATAGAAATATTCGCCAAAATCGTCGACAGTCCGCTGCGGGTCGAACTAAGGGAGAGCGTTTAGGCTGCGAGCTTCAGCTGATGCGATCGCAGACGGGGTCATCAAAGTATACAGATAGCCAAATATGGAAGACCGTGGAGCTCTTCGCATGGAATAAATGGTGAGAGGTGCACTACTTAAACTATTGTTGCCGTCGTGGCTTCTGACGGTTTATTTGTCACCCCTAACCCGCACATGAAAGGAGCGTTGCATTGAGGTCCAGGAAGCGGATTTGGTCCGGAAAGAAGGAATGCAGTAAGAGTTGTGGAGCCCTTTTGTTCACTGTCAGATGAAACTTACTTGTACTGAATGTCTGATGTCCCAAGCGGGCATGCTTTAAATAACTGGGCATCCATTGAGTAGATTTCATATGCAGCTGCAAGCTTAACAAGTAGTTATCGAGGTAGTGTTAAGGCTAACTGAGTCTAACCCGTACGACTGCGATCTTTCAGGCCCGGTATCTTGGGAGAGGAGAGAAGCTACGGGGGTGCCAAAGTGGCAGGAAAAGTAACTTCTGTACAGAATGAATGGGAGAATAGGCAGTAGGAAATTGACTATCAGATGACCGCACAACCGCAAGCCAGCGGAAGGTGCCTGAAGTGATGTCTACTCAGTAGTCTTCACATAAGGTTCTGTGTGAATCGACCTGTGATTGCTATTCCAGAAGCCGGAAGCAGCAAACGTTCTCATAATGCATTTCAACTTGAGCTTGTCCCGGTAAGCGCTTCGAGTGCACTTCTTGTGGAGCTAGTCCATACAGAGCCTCATTTTAATCCATATTTCAAGGTTTCTTTGGATTCCACGAAGTACAAGGATTGCGTGAAACAGGAGCTAAATGTAAGTGGCTCTCATCGCTATGTCTCGATTGCAGGATGAAATGTGAGCGTTATACTCGAACCTTGGGTCTGTTCGGATTGCGGCCACTGTATGGCAAGTAAACAACGTCAAAGAACTCGCAACAGTTATTCTCATTCCTTACCAAATCTTTTTTGGTAATACTCCTTGATCACTGATAATTTTGAACATGCCTTACCACTCTTATATTAGGGAAGACATGAATGACTCATAGTGCTGATTGACAACTGCGCAAAGTATCCCTTCGGGAGAGCCTTAGCAGCTCCTCCTATGTTGTCGTTCACCCAATGACACTCGCAGTAAATAAACATACAAAAGCACGGTACTACCGTAACGACCGCAATACGGTAGGAACCTCTTTCGTTCTATACGTGGTCGTCAGTTCTTTCTGCAATGTCCCTAAGTTGGTTCCTTCATCATCGTTGGTTGGTAGGAATTAACACTGTTTGAGTTCTACAGCCCGACCTATAAAGCCATCCAAACATGCTTAATTAAATTTAGACAGTACTCCTGCCCTCCCCACCCACTCCACCTCCCCTCCTCCCTGTATACCTTAAATGTGGAAACCCAAGTGCACCTAAATCAATAACAAGAGCCGAAAGCGTGCGACAGTTGGAGCACTTTGGACTCTACTCAAACTAGGATCTTACACGATGACAGCGTCACAGGGTGAAGTATCGATTTGTTTTTGCTGCGTAGCTCGGCCTCAGTGTGGAAATCAATCGATTAGCT
This sequence comes from Ligula intestinalis, assembly GCA_036362985.1. NCBI lineage: Eukaryota > Metazoa > Platyhelminthes > Cestoda > Diphyllobothriidea > Diphyllobothriidae > Ligula > Ligula intestinalis. Next base: position 12,633,975 of record JAYGXS010000002.1, on the reverse strand, counting down.
GACATCTGCACCCTGGCTTTAGGCTGTTCACATTGATCAAGGTACCCTGGTTCTATCGCTTAAAAAAGCTTCACGTAGGCACCTATGCGTGGGGAGGGGGGTTGACAGTACTGGGCGTAATTACTGGGAGGTTATTTTTGGACCCGTGTCGGCTGCAGCGCAGATAAAGCACAAAACCGGCGAAGCAGCGTTTTTCTTACCATCTATAATACACACAGATGCGGTTTAATTCAAGATTCGGAAAAGGCGAGAGCGAAATACACTTTATTTTGAAGGTGGCATACAAAGCTTTCAGAAAAAAATGACTCCATCCACTGTAAGACTAAGGGATAAATTAACAAAATAATCACAAAAATCTGGACGTTTACACAGACTCCACATCTATTATGGAGACAGATCTAACCTCAACTTCTGGATTTCCATTTTTTCACTGTGTGAGGTAGCGTGCTAAGAATGGCAGTACAGAATGCTGACATGCGGATGCACGGCAGAAACTATGTCGGAAGTTTCGGCGCATAGTACGGGAGGACTTCGCAGCCATTAATGCAAAGTGGAGTGAATGAGCAGCCTCATCAATAATACAATCAGCAAATTGCTTGACCGTTTTAAAGTTTCACTGTATTATAATGTCAGTTTAAAAAACATAGGAAAAACCGATATATGAAGGGAGCATTCGGAGTATACGTTTAACAATCAACAAGTCTTTTTAGTAAGGCTGGGAAATTAACGAGAGAGCAGGAGAAAATGAGGAGGAGAATGCAAGCATCTATAAATCACTAGATTAGGGCTTGATGCGTGTTAGGGGCAGGCCTAATGACCGGTTATATAATGTCTCTGATTACTCATCCAACAGTGCACTATTGGTTGGTAAAAGCCGCACGATTCATGAGATCGATCAAACCTCCGGTCATGATTAACGTTCTGCGCTAGCCCTCTGTTCAGCCCGACAGTCAGTCAGAATGCTGCCCCTCGAGAGCACAATTTGATTGGTTTAATCTTATATGCCTGCTTGCTATAAGTATTCTGTACTAGGTATGAAAAAAGACTTCTACTTTTGTGCACTTCTTGCTGCGTTCTTGCTTGGGTACTCACACAAGGCGTAGTCAGACGGTGATATCGCAGCTTTGGCTACATTTACAACAGTCTGTGTGATATTAACCTAACGGACGGATATGCATTACGAATTTTAATGAGGGAATGGCCAACAACCATACCATCAGCGCAGATGTCTTAGTAAGGAATGAATGTCGTAGGATAGTATTAAAAGGTAGAAGAACTGTCAAGCAATGCACATACGAGCGTACGGCAGTCCCTATCGTAATCTCTTGGGGCAGAATGGACCACAAGAGCAAAAACGTATAGGATAAAACGTCTGGCCTTATATGCAAATTGCAGAAGTTCGGAAAAGTTGGAGGAAACCTGTGTGATTATGTCCAAGAGAACTCGTTCTGCAGGTTTTAGTAGTGCAGAAGAGCAGAAAATCGGAAGAAATGAATAAGGAGCAAAATAAGACGGTTATAGCCATAATGCTGCCTCCCATCCAGACGGACATGCGCTGAACACCCGATCAACTTTCCTAGGGTAAAATGACGCTAACAGTAGTTTGTTCTCTCCAGATAATATCGAAATCTCATGATTACCTATTGGGTAAAACTTTCTAATAAGCCAAAACATTTATCTTATACCCGCAGGACAACATACGCCATTGGGAGAACCAAATGTCTGTTACATAATCGTGCCTGGGAAAGGAGGTAGTACCCACTAACCTCTCTTCTAAACCTCTGTTCTCTTTGAGGCTGATAGTTGTGGTGGAGCAACTGTTCGAAGGTGGCATCAATTCCTATACCTGCCAAATTTCTGTGCATAGTTGGCTTAAGAGAAGCTGATCTGGAGACTTGAAGCAGGTTGGCCAGTAATTACTCTTGCTTGTTTTCCCTTGCTATCAAACAACTGAGCTTTGTTTCACAGGTAAATGAAAATACTCCCTCAATACGACTTTTTCTCAAAGCCAGATGGTAGGAACGCAGCTTTAGATGCAGAGTCCACGCATCTGTCTCACGGTCAACTAGAGTGTGGGAGCCTGCCTTGCTGACTCACGCTGGCTTCGTTGCCCAAAGCCGCGAAGGTGCAGTGGCTACGCGCGCCGGCTAAACTCCTACGCACTGTGCCTGCCTTTGTTTGCCGCGCACTCGGCAACCATCGCACGAGACAGGGACTCCCCCACTGGTGTCTGTCCTTGGCGTTCACGAATCACCATCAAGGCCATCAGACAGACAAAAGTCTTCGGCGACTGACGTTTGAGTTACTCGGCCTTCCGCCTCGGCTCGAGACGGACGCGACGCTGCAGTGCTCTCTCACGGTGCTGATGGTTGAACTCAACGCCAGGCCGAGGCAACCACTTTTCTACTGACTATTCTCCTACTTGTTCTGTACAGAATATAGCCTTCTCATACCCTGGTTCTCCAAGACTTCTTTATCATCTCCTAAGGAACCGGGCCTGAAAGATCGCAGTCATTAGGCTTAACCGGTGTAGCCTTAACAATAATACCTTTGCGATAATGGTGACTGACCGACGTGATCTGAACTCTCAACTTCTCAGTTGGCTGAGCTCAATCAACATCCAACCTCCCTCAACTTTAACTGATTTTTTCCTGCATCATCCCTCTGACCACGAAATGGAGAACTTCATCACCGACACCCTGTCGCGAAGCAAGGGGGAGATGCTCAATTGCTCACAGCCTGTCGACCCAGGCTTTTGTTCCTTCCCCATCCCGAATAGGTGTTCTTTCTTTGAGTGTCCATATCCGCGCCTTCTTTCCAAACTCTGATTCTTCTTCTACTGCCAATGGTATCCCTCCTCCCTCAACTCAACGCAATCCACACTGACACGGCATATGGATTTGCCGTCGAAGTTCAACGCAGCCAACATGGCTCTTTCACACGTATTCGAGATGCCCAATCTCCTACATGACTCACAAATGACAGCACGGAAACTCATGCGAGTCACAACCGTCCCAACAACCTGGCTCTCATAAGCCAGCAACGCCAACTCTTCAAACTCTACCGTTGGCACGTACATACTTCTTCATCTTTTACTTATCTCCCTTCGTTTTTTTCCTTTCCTTTCTTTTCGGTTGGCATCGATCCTGCCTTCGGCGTCCATTACCGCCGCCTTCGGTCTTGCCGGGGAGTACTGTGGGAGCTTGCCTTGCTGACTCACGCTGGCTTCGTTGCCCAAAGCCGCGAAGGTGCAGTGGCTACGCGCGCCGGCTAAACTCCTACGCACTGTGCCTGCCTTTGTTTGCCGCGCACTCGGCAACCATCGCACGAGACAGGGACTCCCCCACTGGTGTCTGTCCTTGGCGTTCACGAATCACCATCAAGGCCATCAGACAGACAAAAGTCTTCGGCGACTGACGTTTGAGTTACTCGGCCTTCCGCCTCGGCTCGAGACGGACGCGACGCTGCAGTGCTCTCTCACGGTGCTGATGGTCGAACTCAACGCCAGGCCGAGGCAACCACTTTTCTGATGACTATTCTCCTACTTGTTCTGTACAGAATATAACCTTCTCCTACTCTGGTTCTCCAAGACTTTTCTATCATCTCCTAAGGAACCGGGCCTGGAAGATCGCAGTCGTTAGGCTTAACCGGCGTAGCCTTAACAACAACTCTTTTGCGTTATGAGCATCCCGAACGGCGATGTCCACTTCGTGCGCCATGGCATGGTGGGCGCGAGGCGGTAAAGTTGCGTGTGACTTAGTTTGTTAGTGATGGTCAACTTGTACAGCATCTACCGCACGACATTTTCCGTCCTCTACCGGAGTCCGGGGTCATAATAGAGTCAAGGAGACCGGATGCGGCATCGGGTACGGTGACTGACAAAACCAAACAGCGCGTCTATGCCTGTCACGCTTGGTCCGTACACAATGGATTAGGTTTTCATGCAACCAAAAAAAAAGTTACCCTACAACCCAACTGAGTGGGACTGCCATAGTGGTCAAGAGCAATTGCAGCCTGACTCTCTGTCCTCAAAGGACCGAGGTATTCCATTAGTTGGAAGCCTTTCACGCCATGGCGTCTAGTAAACCGGGATGGTTGGAAAGAGCGTCACATTTTTACCAGTGATGAGTATGTGCTAAAAGCCGTGGAGACTGACTCACTAAAGTTGACCTACCTCTGGTTTTCCTCCCCTCCAAGCGGGTCAGTCACCTTAGGCGTGTGGATTAGACGCAGGTTCTTGGCGCGGAATGAACGCGCCTCGAAGCATGCCTTCATAATCTCGCCCCTGCTCCCCCCCCCCCAATGTGTCCCCTTAGCTGGCCGCGTGATAAATGCGATTGCCCAAGAAGGGGGCGCGGCAGACGTTATTCGGATTGTGCTCCCATAACAAATGCCGAACATGTGGTGGCACGCGTAGGTGCAGACTCGCGCCGCGACAACCACCTACGCCTCCCCTCTTTTTCGGTCTTTTTGACGCTGTCTGGCCACCGGTCACAGGTGGATTAGGAAAGTGAGAGTGCGTTAGATTCAGCAGCACAAGTCTATCATCACTTAAACCGAATCCACGCGCAAGTCATCGTCACCTGCTCTGGAGAACACGGGGCATCTCTTGGTAATCGACGGTCAATGGGTGCGCGGCCCGTGTCTTGCTTCAACACCGTCATTGGGCTACCGCATCTCGGGAGTGGTCCGATTGATCAATATTCCCGAGGACAACCAACCTGGCGGACTATGGCAGGTGTTGGCATTCCTCAGACTCGATGATAACCAATAGGAATACAAATCGAAGGTCATCCATACCTGCGTTTAGGTATGTCTAGCTGATGATTACCACTAAATCGAAGGTGGCTAGTTCAATCTCCTACGTCCTTGCCAGCCTTCCCCATGTATATGGTGGCTGATTGCTTCAGACTTGCGCAGATGTCAGTTAATTAATCGATCTTTACACTAAAGCCGCGCTACACAGTAAAAAAACAAATCAATACTATATCCTGTGATGCTTTCATCGCGTGAGGTTCTCGCTCGAGTGGGGCGCAAAGTGCGCCAACTGTCACACGCTTTCGGCTCCTGTTGCTGATTCAGGTGCACTTGGGTGTCCACAACGAAAGTATATAGGGAGGTAAATTGGAATGGAGTGAATAAAATGTCTCACAGGTCTGCGCCTGGGCACTCAAACGCGATACTTCGATGTGCACTTTCTATTTCACTTGGTTTTATGGAGGAGCATAGGTTGTCCAAACAACGTGCCGCCTGGGAAAGAGGGTACATGAACATCTTGTCCATACCGATCACTGAGTCGATCTTAGCGAAGTCTTTCAGGCTGTCTACTGGACACCAGGCCAACAAGTGCTAGCAACAGCCGAGGCAGTGGCTATACAGCTGGCCAATCCAGTGATGTGTTTTCAGGAGACGCTAATGCAGGTACTCTCTCTTCCGTGGCCGACGCCAGGTGGTGATCGCATTTCCTTCCCATGCCCTGGTGAAAGTTGCTCGCTCCATGCGCGTGTCAGTGATTTTCATTTCGCGCACTCAACCTATGACCAATACTCACAGTCTATTCCATTTTTTCGGCTCCTCAGTGTAATTACCCCTTCATGTCGACCCCGCTATGTGGGTGGTGTGAAAGCGATGAGCTTTGATCAGAAAACATTTATTAATCCTGTCTAACTATACTATTTGTTAGTATAGATGCAGGTGTGCAGGCCCGATGATAAATTGATGAAAACACATGTTTGCCAGATAGACTTTGAAAGTTAACCGCACGAATCTTTGCCGAGCTTCCTAAAATGCTAGCTATATTACCTCCTTGCCCACTGGCCACGAAGAACTCAGCAGACATTTGATAGCAAATCGAGATTTAAAATGTTGTTTCTAGAAGAGCAGTCATATGTGTTGTCCAACGTTTTTAAATGGTGATGGTGGCAAACGAGCGCCTTTCAGTCTGGTGTGCAGTTCATTCAAGAAGTCGGCCTGCATATATGCACCGTGAAAACGAAAATGCAGCCATTTGTGAAAACCCCGAGGCGATATAAGGAGAGAGACAGTGCTGCAGTGATGCAACTTTCCCAGGATCCACTCTGTTTAAAACGCCATTAGGCCCCAAATCTGGTCTACGCTTAATTTACACACAAAACCACGCGTGCACACACACACTGTCGGCCACACAATTAAAACCCCAGTTGCATTTTATGTGAGGAGTGTGGACTGACTACAGCCGAGCGCACACTCACCTTAATGGCCTTTCCCTGGCCCGTAAGCGTGGGAAAAAGACCTGGCTCCACATTATCAGGTGGTGGGGGGCGGGGATTTCTCGTTCACTCCCGCTCTGTCTCTCTTACCTTCCTTCGTATTCGTACGCTGATCGCTATGATTTTGTACTTAAGATTATGTTTTACTGGATAGCTCACTTTGTCCCCGTGGGAAGGCAGGTGCAACAATGCTGTCCGGTAGTTACTCCCTGCCCGTAAACACCTCGGGGTTTCAATGAATGCGATCGAAATACTTCATACATGCTAAGGTTCTACTTGAAGATATGTAGCGAGTCGAATATGTTAAGTTTGGCCATGGATCAATCCAGCCTAAGTCAGGGCTGAATAGAGCTGCTAAACACACACACACACAGCCATACGATAAGAGAGGATAATACGAATTAATGTACGAATAAAATGCATAGTAAGGAAGGAAGTGTACTAAAAGGATGCGTTAAGAAATGGGACAACCTCTTTGGACGCAGCTGGACTTGCCAACAATTATTACGGTTGTGCTCGTTTCTTCAATATTATCCCTTCTAACACTTTTGAGTGTTATGTCCTTATTATTTTGGGATAATACTCGCTAGGAGTTTCGTTATTTAGTCCGGACGTCGAAATACGACAGGCTGGATGGTCCCGGTCGCCTGCGCCCGATCCTTTCCCCGCTCTTATTGGCTCTGTCTTATTATCGGGCGCAGGCAGGTGAAGGGAAGAGAGAGTGAGTGCGGTAGATACTGCGCAAGTCTACTGCCACTTAAGACAAATCCACTCGTAATCCACTATCCCTGCATCACCAGGCTGTTAAGCATATGGTCGAAATCGACGGTCGAACTGGTGTTAGGGTATAACTTGGGTTACTTAGATGGTTGAATGCTGAAAGGTGACTTTACTTCTACTGTGAGAATACAACTAACCTACACAGCAGCTAATTTCAGTTTCTTCACATTCTGCTCTTCTGATCGCATGAGCTCTCGCAGTAGTGTTGGATTAGTTTGTTTTCCAAAGAGATGCCAAAGGTTTTCCGCATGTACTTGTAGTCGAAGCAGGTTCGGATCAGTTAACTTTTTAAAAAAAGGATTCACCTGTCAACAAGGAGGCATCTGTTTTGACAACATCCATGCAAAACATATAATTTCTGGCAGTAAGTCGATTTCAGTACACGATCTTTTTTCCTACTGTAAACTTTGCGGACTATCATCGCCTTAATAAAATTAATCAGGACCTTTTAACGTGGCTGAACAGTAGAAAACTTTATTGGAAGAAATTAAAGTGGAGCCTCGGTTAACGATTTTAATCCATTAGAGCACAAAGCTCACCATGTGAAACGTTCGTCTTGCGAAACGTAGCCAATCAAACTGCGTCAGTTCATTGATTGGCTGCAGGGGACCGACGTCCTACGCCCTGGGAGCAAGACTTAATGGCGGAAGACAATTCGATCGTCGATTTTGGCGGTGTCCACCACGTACTCCAACAGACTGAATCAACGCGGTGACTCCCGCGGAATGACAGTGAAAGCAGACTTGCGGAGAATCTACCTCACTCTCTCACCACTCCCACACCGGGATCCAGTGTCACGACATGAGTCAGGAAGGCGGGAGATAGGAGAGGGCGCAGACGGCTTGCGCGACCAACACTCAACAAGCGTACAACAGCACGCCTCACTAGGTAGGCTCCCGACGGGGAGCGCCATAAAGGCCACATTAAGAAGAAGCCATTGTGCCTGACTCTCAGTCCACAGACAGCCAGTTCACATAACAAGACACACTGGACCAACTGCGGTGTCCAATTTTTCCCGTCAGTTGGCTTTTGGCGCACTGCGAAAGTTTCAAGCGCATCAGACTGTTTTTAGTGAGGAAAGAAATGCACTGAGGGTCGACATCACTCTCGTCCCCATCGCCAGCCACAGGTCACCACGTAGCTTTCGGTCGCCTATGATGGGATGTGTGCAGTGCTGAAAAGGAAAACAAATCGGAGAAGAGCATTGTAGAGCAGGCTGTGCAATAAAAGACGAAGAGAGAGTGCGAGAGAGAGGAAAGAAGAAACGACGGAGCAAACAAGAACGAGAACACAGCCTACCTTTCAGTGAGGATTTTCAGGGGGAGCTAGGTTGTCGATTAAGAGGCTTACGGTGGACAGAGGCAAACACGACAGTTCCCGCGTCGATTTCAGCGATGGGCACCGCCTGCTCCAACAAGCCACAGCAAACGTTGAAGCAAGCCGAGCAGACACTGAGGCAAACTGGGCAAGCTGCACGAAGGATACAAAAAGCAGAATCAACGCAGAGACGAAGACAGGAGTAAAAGCAGACTCGCGGGGAACCTGCCCACTCGCTCGCCGCGCTCACCTCCGTAAAGACAAAGTCAATAAGACCGGGAATGACGGGGGGGGGTGTAGATGGCTGGCCCGATAGTCACTCAACAGGCGCTCACTTTACGCAGCCAGCTCGCTAGGTAGGCTCCCACGTGCGCGGGAGCACCATAAAGGCCACATTAGGAAGGAGCCATTGCAGCCTAACTTTCCGTCTTCCACCTCCTCACACACAAACATATGCGTACAAGAGGAGCAGCAACATAGGTGGCCCGGGTTTTCCCGTCAGTTGGCCAACCCTTCAAGCCACGGTTTTTAGCGCACCGTGATAAATTCAAGCGCATCTGATTGATTATAGTGAGGAAGCGCGCTGGGGGTCGCTCACTTCTCCCCCACCGTCTAGCAATCGCCTAACTGCTCGGACACCTGAGGCAGACACGACAGTTTCCCTGGCGATTTCGACGAGGGGCACCGCGCGCTCCAACAGGCCACAGCAAACGCTGAAGCAAGCCACAACAAACACTGAGGCGAGCTGGGCCAGCAACACGAAAGCTACAGCAAGCAAAAGCAACGCAGTGAACTACCGCGAGAGAAAATAGGAGTTCAAGCAGAATTACGGAGAATTTGCTCACTCGCTCGCCACTCCCACCTCCGTTTCCGGTGTAAAGACAAAGTCAATAAGACCGGGGATGAGGGAGGGTGTAGGTGGCTGGCGCAATAAACACTCAGCACGCGCACACTTGACACAGCCATCTCGCTAGGTATGCTCCGGACTGCGCGGGAGCGCCATAAAGGCCACATTAAGAGGGAGCCATTGCAGCCTGACTCTCAGTCCTCCCTCTCCTCCCGTACGCACACACAGGCACACGCGTACGGAAGGAGCAGCTACGTAGGGGGTCCGAGTTTTCCCGTCAGTTGGCAGACCCTCCAAGCCACGGCTTTTAGCGCACCGTGATAGATTCAGACGCATTCAGATTTATTATAGTGAGGGAAGAAACGCGCCGAGGTCGACCTCACTGTCTCCCCCACCGCATAGTGACCGCCTAGCTTTTCGGGCACCTGAGGTGGGCCTGAAACCCAGTGGGAGCGCGAACGCATGTACCGACAGGGAATCAGAACCGAGAGAAAGTGCCAGCGCCTACCAGGCCGCAGAGACCGTGGTTGGTCGAGGACTGGCATTGCATGTGCATACAGACATTCGATCTCAGAAGGGTGAGAGCAGCCCTGCAAGAAGCCTGGGCCGACACCCTTCTGAGACGGGTATCCAATCAGTCATCGACTGAAAGGCACTACCCATGCTCCGTTGCCGGTTTGCGTCCGTGGGCGGGGCACACAAACGCACACATTGACAACCCGTTCACTGAGCGGAAGCTCGCCAATCGAAACGAATCTGCTGCAATTGGTTCGCTCGTCACCTAGATTGCTCGTAGATGAAGCTGCTTGTCATGCGAGGCTCCACTGTACATTGTTTTGCCTGCCCCCACCCTTCGTTCTAAGCAATATGCTATGGCCATTGCCAAAGCTTATAACTTCGTTTACGTGAAGCCCCTGTGCCTGATCGTCGAGTCGGCAGCTAACTCTTATAAATTAACCGTGCGCATCGCCAGTCACGCGCATTGGGGCCTCGAGGCCTGAAAATGTACTAGTTCACACGGGATTCACACGACCGGTGTTGCCAGGGCGACATAGGGAGGGGAAGAGGGGGGCGGGGACAAGAGACGGCGACACGACCACCTATGGCGAGCAGGAGGCAGAACAAACACACTGGGGCTTCGCATCCCACTGCCATCGTGGCTCCCGCCCGCAGCGATTACCAGCGACTCCCCGTGGTTAGTGCTGCCAGTAGCTCAGGTGAATTTCGCAAGACAGGGCTCGGATCGGCTACAGAGATGACTTCAGGCGTCTGTGCTGTCTCAATCACCGCCATAGCAAAGCAGACGTCCAGTTGCGTCACTTTGTAAACAGATTCAGCGTGAGAGAGGGAAAAAGCACGGAGACTGATGAAGCTAATGACGACCAACACATATCAACACGAGTACGAGGGCTATGCACAAAACAGTTACTTGGGGCACTTCTCATGCTCAGTAGCTTCACCTATCTGAACACCTCTCGTAGGAGACTTACCGTCAATCGAGAACAGGTAGATATGATTGTTGAGACAATAATTGGCAACAGTAGTTTAAGTATTGCACCTCATTTACCCCTATTCCCAGCATTTTGTCCTACGGAACCAGTGGCTATGGGGGTGTACGGGGTGAGGGAAATAGGATGGGCAGTGGAATACGCTTTAATGACTGCTATATCCATTTTGTAAATTTATTATATTTAGAAATATTGTTGATTGATGTCTGTAGATTTCCCTATCTGTATTATCGTTTAAGGTCTTACGGAAGAACTCGATTATCAAAATGCAAATTTCTTGAAATTCCTGAAAAATAGAAAAGGTGGTTAGGAGGCAGTCTACTTCAACTTACCTGAAGTCGAATTTATCGTTCTGGAGTTTGATTAGTATGGTTCGCGATGCGAAGCGCCGCACACATGTTCGAATAAAATTCGCAACAAATTGCTCCCAGCCGCAGCGGGAAACAAATTCAGCTACATTTTCTTCACAGCCTATCCTATTTCCCCACCTCCAAAACCCCTACAACCATCGTTTCCGTAAGACAGAATGCTGAGGCTAGGGAGTATATGAGGTGCACTAGTTAAACTACCTTTGCTCAATAATTTTATTCGCCTGATGTTTCGAAATCCACCGTGGATCCAGCATCACAGACAATGGTAGAAAACGGGTAGTTCAAACACCGGGAGTAGCAGTATTTATAGAATACAGTCACTGTGCTACTGCATAATTATGAAAATAAATGGCTTTCCCCCCATCGAAGATAATTGCCCGCTTGTGTGCTAATTGCTTGATGGCCGTCGCGCGGGCTGTGACCAACTGAACTTCGTCGCGTGTCCACCCTCGGAGACAATAGCGGACACAGGTTATTCATAGAGAGAGCAAGTTACAGTATGAAGTGGATACTGTGTCTATGCCACTACAAACCTAAGACAACAAAGGGCTCCCTCGTATCCAGGATGGTCGCCTGCTTGCGCGCTAACTGCTTGATGGTCGGCGTACAGGCCATGACCCGCTGAAGTTGCGTCACATGTGTTGGAATTTTGCGCCCAATTCCAAGGGGAAGCATCCGGCAAACATTCAGAGCACAGACAACCCTGCCGTACGTTACATTCAAGTGTAAATCAAACGTCCATGGGATTCTGTGGAGACATCAAAGATTATTCGTTAAGTTTTCGTTTCTTGTTCAAACTCCGCCTTAAAAGGAAATAAGACCGAAATATTGCTGCTGTTCACACGTTAAGGCCTGGAGAAATTTAAAAGGATAAAGAATAAACCGCTCAGTAAATGGTGCTGATTGTATATGCTAAGTTTTAAGGTTGAATCAAACGGTTTGCTTAATGGTAAAACGGGTAAGTAACAGGAAGCGCAAATGGGCGAATGTTATGCTCTGAGTCTCAGTTGGCCAGCCTGGACAGTCTCACTCCTTGAATTCAGATATCTGAGATATTTTTACATCCATGCGCATTAGCGTACGAAATTGCCACGAAGAACGTATTAAGTACAACTGTGATGCTTACGTAAACATTAAAAAGCCAAGTTCCAACACTTCTTTATCTCTCCCCTCCACCTGACGGAAACAAGTTATAACCCTTGCCTTTTAAATGCCGTGTCAATATTTACCCCACAAGTACTGCTCATTAATGAATGAAAACGTTCACCTTCCATGTATTTGCATTGAGATGACGAAGGTCAACAAACACACCTTCTCAGTTTTCACAGCAACCATCCAATTGCTAACAAAAGAATTAACTAAATCTGCCAAACCAACGTAATAATTAAGTCAGCCTAGTAGTCATTCTGGTGGATTCTAGATGATTGCTTAGGAAATCGTGCTTGGGCAGTCAACTTGTTGTCCCGCATTGGTGGATTCCATGTGAGTGGCAAAGTTGGGCGGGTAATATCGATCCAAGCGTGTTTAAACTCACGGTGTGAAGGACAACATTCGTAGCTCAAGTGGGTAGAGCGTTGGCTTGGCTAAAAGGCCACTCTCCTATGCGGGTTCTAATCTTGCTGAATGCTGCGAGTTTTTTCATAATTGGATCAACTAAATTAAAAAAGAAACTGTGTTAAAACACTCTTTAAACAGATTCAGACGCACTGCAGTAAGCCGGAAGTAAAGGTATGCGAGGTCTGATATCTCCACGACCAAGTTATGCAGAACGGTTATTTAAAAGTATTTATGAACCAAGGCCTACGCGGTCGGCCCCGGAGGACCCAATCGGAAGAACCATCGAGGATATGACACGTCCTGTCATACATCATTGACGTTTCAGAAGCAAATGAGCGCATCGCTGTGGGACTATGTGTCGGAATTGCACACAGACCCAAACATACCATACGCAGTATGATAATGAAAATAAAAGACCGGCTTCCTCCCAATGTATGATCTGGAGTAGTGTGTGGTAATCCCTGACTATTTGTGACCTTTAACATTCTCGCCCCCATTTTCCTTGATTGTCCCTGCACTTTAAATGCACTGACAAAACCGCTGGAATTTCATCCCCGAGGATACCGTTATTCAGGTTGTACCCATTTTCTTTAATATCTTACATATCGTCACACTTGTCTTATTCTGCCTTCTCGTACTGTTGATTTTGATCTTGGTTTTTGTTTGAGGATAAGCTATCGCTTCACTCCGATAGTGCGTTAGTTTCTTAACCACATTGGTGACTTTTCCGATGTTACACGCTATTCTTTTTAACCCTCTGATACATTGATACCTTTTGGGCTCTCAACTATTTTTTGACCCCCATCATGATCAAACAAACAGTGTCTTTACCGCAATTCTGGCAGAACGCGCCGGAACTTTATTTCATTCGCATCGAGGCCCCCTTTCATTCTGCTAAGATCACAGACGAGACTGACAAGTACTATAAGTTGATTGAGGCCCTTTCCCCCACAATTTTAGCTCAGGTACAAACTTTATTGAGCAAACCTCCAGAGGACAAGCCATACTCCACACTGAAGTCCGAACTCTTACGCTTGACTTCCGTCTCCGATCGCTAGTGTTATCACGCTTTGGTGAAGGAGGAATTACTCGGTGGCCGTAAGCCATCCGAGCTCCTTTGTCGAATGTGGTCACTTCTTGGTGCGTTGACTATCGATGAGAAGCTTTTCCGTGCAATGTTTTTGGAGCGCCTGCCGGTTTCTATCCAAACAATTCTCGCTGCTGGCTCGGATGCTAATGACGTTTCACAACTTGCCAACATCGCAGATAAAATGATGGAAGTGGAGCGTTTCTCCACTGTGGCTCAGGTTTCACAGTCTGTTACCCCCCCCCCCCCCCACTCTGAGCCGTCTGACTTCAACACACGCATGGATCAAATGGCCGCAACCATTGCCTCTATGCAGTTACGTGGTCCCCCTGGTCCATCCCAACGTTCTGGCAGTCCTAATCGGTCCTGTCCTACCTGCCGCAACCGGCGTCGTTCCCCCTCTCGTTCGAGAGCGCGTGGTTAATGTAGGTACCATGTCAGATATGGCGCTATGGCAAGGGACTGCATCTCGCCTTTTTCCTTCCAGTCCTCATCGGGAAACTCTCCGGTCGGTGAGTAAATGTGGCCGCGCTCTCTGGCAAATCCACCGGTCGCACCTTTTACGTTTGTGACGTCCTGAGTGGCAGACGTTTTTAGTTGACACCGGCGCGGAACTGAGCGTTCTACTGCCATCAGCAGTCGACCGACGTCGTTCTAATCCTGGTTTTTTCCTCCAGGCGGCCAATTCCTCCCCTATTACTACTTTTGGGTTTCGCTCTCTCTCCCTTGACCTCGGGCTCCGGCGACTTTTTCCTTGGATATTCATGGTCGCTGATATTCCGATCGCTATCCTTGGGTCCGACTTTTTAGCTGCTTTCGACCTAGTGGACTGCAGGCAACTTCGCCTCCATGATCGTCTTACTTCTCTGTCAGTTAAAGGTTTTCCCCCATCGTCAGATTCCAACCGTCTGTCGGTGCTCATTTAAAACCCGGATAGCCCTTTTCGTCAACCTCTTGAACGTTACCCCAGTCTTACTTGACCCACTTTTACTGTTTCCACACCAACACACGATGTGGTGCATCACATCCGGACGACTGGCCCTCCTGTCTTCTCTCACCCTCGCCGTCTTGCGCCTGCACGACTTACTGCTGCCAAGGCCGAGTTCGAGCATATGCCCCAGATGGGCATTGCTCGGAAGGGCTCGCAGCCTTATGAAACACGGCTGTCGAATGTCAACTTCTTCCCATTGCGCTACAGGCAGCTTCGGGGGACTGATACTAGCATTCCGCGTATTACGTCTTCAAGACTGCAATCTTATATCAGGGGATTTTTTCGAATTAGCAACGACCACGAATCTGAGGGGTCATCCTCTCAAATAAAAGGTGACAGGGGCCAGGCTGGACGCTCGGAAACACTTCTTTTCAAAAAGGATGGTCGGAACGTGGAATGCGCTTCCTCAGGACGTCGTTATGTCGGAATCGCTCGAAGGTTTTAAGCGAAAACTGGATCGATGTAGCAGTACACGATGGATCGTAACAGACAATTTGCAATAATAATAACACTACTTACAATTTTTCAGTAGAATTAGTTTTTATATCCATTCACGTTTTTCTATTTATAACGCCCTCCCACGCATAGCCTCATGCGAAGGTCTCCGCGGTCTACCTTACTTGGCTATCTGCGTACCGTGATTACCCCACTAGCGATATTATGAGCCAGACATGATGGCCTAAACATTCACCCTTGGTTCGACCCAAAGCGGACTGTCGACGACCTGAACGGATGCCTGTTTTTCCAGTTCCATTGGCGGACTCTGCAATCAGCAATGAAGAATCAGGACTTGGCTTCCACGCGGTGATGATCCTGGAAACCTTTGCAATGCCCTCCTAGTTGGAACCCCCTTTTTTCTCCTCAATCCCACGCATTACCCCCCCCCCACAAGAGCGACAGTTTTTCTCCGAAAAATCCCTGAGGAGTTTTTACATTGTCTGCTCCTATTTTCATCCTATGACACAGGACAACTGGCCTCGCCAACAGTCTGAGAAAAAAATTTTCTGCTACCACTGCACATATGTACAAAAAAGGCACTCGAAGAAATTTTTCCTACATATCCCTCAATATACTGAGACTGATACTGAATCTGAAAGCCCATGGACCTCCCCTCTTCATATGGTCTCTAAGGCTGATACTGGCGACCGGCGTCCCTGTGGTGATTATAGGGGTTAAAACAATGTCACCACTCCTGACCGTTATTCCGTTCTCAATTTTCAGGACTTTGCCGGTGCTTTATTCGGCAAATCCATGTTTTCGAAGATAGATCGGGTCCGGGCCTTCCACAAAATTCCTATTTCCCCGGAGGATATTTCAAAGACAGCCGTGACAACCCTTTTGGCCTCTTTGAGTTCCTGCGTATGCCATTCAGACTTCGCAACGCTTCCCAAACCTTTCAGAGGTTTGTAGACAGAGTGCTTCGTGGCCTCCCTTTTGTCTACGCCTACATTGATGATGTCTTGGTTGCTAGCTCCACCACTGAAGACCACTTGGAGCATCTTGCAACGGTATTTAACCACCTTCAACAATTTGGCATTGTTCTTAACCCGTCCAAGTGTGTCTTTGGTGTTCCCTCTCTAGAGTTTCTAGGACACCTGGTTGATACCAACGGTATTCATCCTTTACCTTCCAAAGTTGCAGCCATCCCTGATTTCCCGCCTCCTTCTTCCAAGCGTCAACAGCAGCAATTTTTCGGCATGGTTAATCCGGCCAACTGGACGGGCCATCTCTCTCTGGTCCTGCTGGGCATCCGTTCCTCCCTCAAGCCGGACCTTGATTGTTCTGCTGCTGAAATCGTCTTTAGTGTCCCTGTCCGCCTCCCTGGTGAGATGATTTCACCATCTCCTCAAGGTGCGGTCGAGGATCCTGCGAGCCTCCTACATCGCCTCCGGCAATTCCTGTGGACACTGTCTCCGGTTCCGCCCAGGCCCCCTGTCTCCGAGTCTTATCTCCAAAAAGACTTGGCGACCTGCTCTCATGTTTTGTACGATGTGATCGAGTCCGCAGACCGCTGTAACCCCCCTAAGACGGCCCATTTCGGGTTGTCTCTCGAGGTGAGAAGACCTTCTGCATCCTTCGCGGAACTCGAGAGGAGGTCGTGAGGGTGGACCGTCTCAAAGCTGCTGTCGCAGACGTTCCGTTGGACGAGCTCTGTGGTTTCACCTCCCCTGCTCCCCGAACCTCTATTCCTCCTTCCCGTTTGTTCCCTATTCCACCGCAATCGAGGGTTAGTCCTCCCTCATCAACCTCCGAAATTCCGCCCACACCTCACTCTTGCTCTGTACCTCCGGCATACATTACTCGTAGTGGACGTCACGTTCACTTCCCCGATCGTCTAATCACTCACAGTTTTCAGACTTGCATTTTCCTTCGGCATCTTTACATTCTTTACACCACCTTCGGTCTAGCCCGGGGGTCCTGTGGTGGTCCCTGACTATTTGTGACCTTTAACATTCTCGTCCCAATTTTCCTTGATTGTCCCTGTACTTTAAATGCACTAACAACACCGCTGGAATTTTATCCCCGAGGATACCGTTATTCAAGTCAAGTCAAGTCAAATGTATTAAAGGAAATATAGGCAAACGCCTTTGAACTCCCTCTTGGTACATAGGATTTAAGAAATGCATCGGAAAAGCCGAACATTCTAAAGAAGTCGTTGACAAAATTTCAAACGACTACTCGCTTGTTTCAAGTAATAAACTCACACTCAGTTTACACGAGCCAGCAGTGTAACTGAGGAAGAAGAGCAGACAGTGAAAAAACTCCTAAGGCTGGCTCATAATTCAAAATGGAATGTCATTTTTGGTTTTTAGGAGAAAAACTGTCACTCGTGGGCAAGTATGTGAATGATAGGGGCATGATGCTTCTGTGAATGTTGACGGTATCCATGGCGTCCATGACGAGTAATATCTACATCCGAACGTCCCACTGACCGGAGATGCGACCATGATACGCCTTTTCTGTGCCAAGAGCCGAGGAACCCGCCACGCCGTCAGCAGTCAGTGGATACGAGAAAGGGTTGACAGGGCCGCGTAGCCTCGGACCATAGGTGCGGTAGATGCGTCCTCAGACACGATCGGCGCAGATCGCATAGTGAGCAGAGACATCATAGCTAGATAATGTCTGAAACTCATTTGGTTCAGTACTAATAATAATACTACTTACAAATTGCTATTAGTATATATTTATAGCATTTCTAGCATTTAAGGTTTTGGATGTAGAGCACTTCAATTTTTGGATTCGGAATACTTCAGTGATTGGATTTGGAGTATTTAATCGTGACGATACTCATTAAATCGGTCTAGGTTTGCCTTAAAAACATCCACGGAAGGGACATGACAATATTCGCAGGAAGGGCATTCCATGCCTGGATTACCCTCTTAGAGAAAAAGAATTTTCTTGGGGCAAGTCTTGCCCCACTCACACGTAATTTGAGGGGGTGTCCTCGCAGTCTAGAGGTGGTGGCCCGCTCAAAGAAGTCATTTGTTTGGAGGCAGCAATCCTGACCACGCAACATGCGAAATGCCTGGATTAGGTCCCCACGTAGCTGCCTGTAATCCAGAGGAAACAAGTCAAGATTTACGAATCGGGTCTCATAAGGGAGGTTCCGTTGGCCTCGTACTAATTTTGTTGCGCGTCTTTGTACCCTTTCGAGGTTTTCTTGTCTTTGGCTGTCCAAGGGCTCCAGGCTTGGATGGCAAATTCCAGTTGAGGTCGCCCGAACGTGCCGAATACCTTGCCAAATACAACTAGCAAAGGCGCGTTTGATTAGATACAAGCTCGAAATTGCGGATTTAGCCACTTTCAGGACGGGGAGTGATGGCTTCAGTGAAGGCGTGAACTGCACCCCCAAGTCTTTCTGAGCCTCTACCTCTGGCAGCGGCGTGTGATTCAGGTAATACACCCTCCGAGGCGTAGTGCTGGTTCTACCAAAGCGAATTAGGTTGCATTTGGCCACATTGAATGGCATGAGCCAAAGGGTCGACCACTGCTCCAGTCCATGCAAATTTGCCTGGAGGTTTAATTCATCGTCTTGGTTGCGTATGACCTTCCAAAGTTTGATGTCATCAGAAAACATTGTGATTTCGCAGTCTAGTCCGCTTATGCAGTCATCAATATATATAAGGAAGAGAATAGGGCCAAGAACAGATCCCTGTGGAACCCCGCTCTCAACTGCTACCTCCGCAGACCGCTGTTCGCCATTACATACGGTCTGGGTACGACCAGTCAAGAAGTTTGCTATCCACTGCAAAAGGTTTTCCCTTAGCCCTATGCGGCTGAGCTTGTATAAGAGACGTTGATGGGGCACCATGTCAAACGCCTTCTTGAAATATGCACTGTATGCACCGTATTCCCTTCATCGATCGCTCGGGTCCATTGTTCTAGACAATAGAGCAGATTGGTCAAGAAGGACCTTCCCCTGCGGAATCCGTGCTGCTTATCAGAAAGAAGTTGATGTTGCTCCAAAAAGTGCATCAGCTCGCGTTTGACTATGCGTTCCATAAGCTTGCAGGATATTGAGGTGAGGCTGACCGGTCTATAGTTATTCGCGTTCGCCCGACTCCCACTTTTGTGGATGGGTGAGATCCACGCTGCCTTCCAATCGGGTGGCACTTGTCCAGTATTAAGAGAAGCTCGGAATATAAGGTACAGGGGTACCGCCAACTCTATGGCTAGCTCTTTTAATAGCTTTGCAGGTATCTCATCCGGACCTAACGACTTCGTTTCTTTAAGCTGTAGAAGTTCTCACAGAACGGTAGCTTCCGTGAGTGCAACCGAGTCTATGATCTGGATCACACCCACACTGCAGTTAATAGCGGTGAACTTAGCCTCTCACGTAAAGACCGACTGGAAGAAGCAGGATAGATGTTCCGCCTTTTCGTTAATCTCGCAAATTTCTACACCGTCGTCTGCTTTTAGCAGAGGAATAGGGTCTCTATTTTGAGTACATTGCCTAACGTAGCTGTAGAAAAGCTTTGGGTTTCCTACTGCACGGTTCATTAGATTACTCTCAAAGTTTTGTCGGCTAATTCGTATCAGGCTCTTAAACTTGTTTCTCTGTGCTTCATACCTAGTTTACGATTTGGGGGTCCTCTCTCTGCGATAGATTTTGAACAGCCTTCCTTTGCGGTTTATTTCCCTCTTTAGCGTCGGCGGTAGCCATCGAGGCTTATTTGTTACTTTCTTTACCGTGATAGGACAGAAATCGGTAATTAGTCCGTGCAATACGGCTTTGAATGCCGACCAATCATCGAGAACGCACCCGGTGAATAGTTCGTTCCAGTCTATCTCGCTCACTGTGGTTTTCATTTGTGTAAAGTCCCCTCTCCAGGTTGTACACATTTTCCTTAATATCTTACATATCGTCACACTTGTCTTATTCTGCTTTCTCGTACTGTTGATTTTGGTCTTGGTTATTGTTTGAGGATAAGCGATCGCTTCACTCCGATAGTGCGTTAGTTTTCTAACCACAAGTGTATCATATCTTATGCCTAAGCTGTCCTTGCAACTGCACAGGCCAAAGGGAACGCATGCTGGGATCGCGCATGCATGAACACAAGTTTACTGCATGACGAGGCGACGAATTATCACCAGTTGTAGCCCATACCTATGAACCAGGCCATGAGTTAAACTTTGCTGCCGTAAAAATACTCGATCACGTCGGAAGCAAGACGAGCAGATTATTGATTGAAGCCTGGTCAACTGACGAGAATGCAATCAATCGACGTATCGAATTGGCGTCGGCGTACAGAGTATTTCGACATCAAGTTTAGTCACGCCCAGACGGTCATTACAGCTTATTAGTCCACATCTTCGATAATTGCCCCTTTTTTCGTAGCTGAAGCCCTGATGAACGTTGACACCATTGAAGTTTACTTCCGTAATTGTCCCCCCCTCCTCATCTTCTTCATCACTGTTTCTTACCCCTTACGGACTGACGACCCTTGACAGTCGATGACTTTACACACATTTTTGTTGCTGTTTCTTATTTCTGACGATGAACTCATGCAAGACTTCGAAAGCTCAGAATAATAAACAAATTGATCCCATGCTCGACAATCCATCTTCCGGCAAAATAAGCTAATGTAGGCCCACTCATATCCCCCTAGTCCCAGCATTTTGTCCTGCGAAACGGCAGTTATAGAGTTTCGGTGGGTGAGGAAATAGGATAGGCAGAGAGGGAAATTTTTAGAAGTGTTAAGGGAAAAAAAAGCAGTCGAAATTGCTTCCCATGACCACTGGAAGTAAGTTGTTCCGCATGTACATTAAAGGTGTGCGCGGTGCTTCGCGCCGCGGACTATATTAATCTAACTGCAGAACGGTAAGTTGGATCTCAGGTAAGTTGAAGTAGGCGACCTCCTAACCACCATTTCAATTCTTCGGGAAAGTCAAGAAACCTGTAATTTGATAATCGGGTTTTTTCGCAATAATTTAACCGATAATATAGATAAGTAAAATCAACAGATACAAATGAAAAACACTTCTAAATATAGTAAAATAACATTCATTTAGCATTTGTTTACGTATATTCCACTGCGTGTCCTAATTACCCACCCATAAAACCCTATGGCCACCGTTTTCGTAGGAAAACAGACAGGGAATAGGGATTTATGTGTGAGCCTGTGTGAGCCTGCCTCGCCGACTCACGCTAGTTTCGTTGCCAAATGCCGCGCAAGTTCATTCTCTACGCGCGCCCGTTCAACGCCTACGCACTGTGTCTGCCTTTGTTAGCCACGCACTCGGCAACGATCGCGCGAGACAGGGACTCCCCCACTGGTGTCTGTCCTTGGCGTTCACCAATCACCATCAAGGCCACAAGACAGACAAAAGTCTTCGGCGACTGACGTTGGAGTTACTCGGCCTTCCGCCTCGGCTCCAGACGGACGCGACGCTGCAGTGCTCTCGCACGGTGCTGATGGTTGAACTCAACGCCAGGCCGAGGCAACCACTTTTCTACTGACTATTCTCCTACTTGTTCTGTACAGAATATAACCTTCTCCTACTCTGGTTTTCCAAGACTTCTTTATCATCTCCTAAGGAACCGAGCCTGGAAGATCGCAGTCGTTAGGGTTAACCGGCGTAGCCTTTACCTCTTTGCGATAAGCCTACATAAGCTCCTGCTGCCCATCTTCCTTACACTGCTCATTGGGTGTTTACACTGTTTCTATCCTATTTCTGTTATAACTTTACCAAAATCCACAGTGCTAACCGTCCAACAATGCCTTGTTCGAATTCACAAAGTAGGACTCAACAGCGAGGGCGGGAGAGTGGAAGTATACTGCCGTACGCTAACATAAAGGCAAGCAAGGCATGCAAAAGATCGGTCTGTCCCCGGAACAAGTGGTGCACCAGCCGGGCCTCGAACTCGCGACCTTTTTGATCAGAGGTTAACTTCCTAACCGCTGATCCACGAGCTCGTCGTCTTGCCGGTTTAGGTCGGGGGATATTGACACTCGTTGCTGAACGTTCACCGGCCACTACGAAACTCATTTGTCCGGCTATGCCCTGCCTTGGGCCTCAGTTCTCGGACCCTGACAGCAGCCGTATCAACTATTCGTATAGGCAGATAGTATTGTCGGCCCGGATGGTGCACCACTTGGGTCTAAGGATGGCTGGCTGAGGACGGCTAATAAGCCAGAAATGGCCATTCCAATCTCCCTTGCTTTTGCCGGCAATACTATCGGCTACGGCTGATGTCAGAGCAGGACAAATGAGCTCAGTTAGCGGTCGGCAAACGTTCATCATCGAGTGACATATAACAGTTCGACCGTCGCCCTCGAGGATATCCGCCGCGAGCTTCAGAGGCGGTGACTAGGACTGACTTATCGTGAGAGTATGTAGGAGCCTGCCCCCCCTCAGCGCTGCCATGATCACTCATCTGCCTGCTCTGTCGACGTGGCCAGTTAATCGATTTTTGCGCATAGCTGATTGCTGGTTCACACTGGACTCGCCTCGCCACTTGTGATGACTTATCTACTAAGCTTGAATTGGCAGTCAAGTAAGTCAAACAATCAATCGATTTTGCGCACCGCTGATTACTGGTATGCGCCGGATTTGTGGTCAGGGCTGGCAGAAATACACTTCACACTAAGGCCATTCAACAGGCAAGGCGGAACTCACTCGGCCTCTCGCTCCAATGCGCGGTGGACGCGAGGCTGCGGCGCTCTCTCTTTCTCACTCCTCAAGTTCAAACTCCCCCCCAGGCCGACTTAACCCTTCTATTAATTCTTCTTTTACTTATTCTGTAAAGAATAAAATCTCCTTTTAACTTGGCTTCTACGACTTCTATCTTCTTCTAAGGAACCGGGCCTGGAAGGTCGCAGTAGTTAGGGTTTAGCCGGCTAAGCCTTAACTCCCTTTGCGATAAGTAAACTCACCGGATCTACCCCACGGTCCGACCACACCCACTCCCACACCTAGACCTGATGTCAAGAGAAAAATCAAGAAGACCGAAGATGGAGAAGGGCGCAGCCGGTGTGCGCGAAACACACTCCAACACGCACCACAACAACACCTTGCTAGGTAGGCTTGTCGCAGGTTGTGATGTCGACAAACAGAAGGTTCCCACAAATCAGAAGTCAAGAAAGACGGTGTAGGAGGACAGAACTTTTACTGCCGGTGCTGTGGAGCCGAGACGGCTGGGCTGTAATCTCAGCCAGGTGGACCGGCGCGCATCTATTGGCTGGAGCTAACGTGCGCACTGAGCCGCGACAAGCGGGGGAGCATGGACAAGTTAGGACATCGCGGGACCTCGTGCGTAGGCGTTGAGCTGGCGCGCGTAGATACTGAACTTGCGCGGCTTTTGGCAACGAAGGCAGCGTGAGTCGGTGAGGCAGGCCCCCACAGGGTCCCGATAGGGAGTGCCATAAAGGTTACATTAATACTGATCCCTCTGTTCAAGCGAATCGTAATTGCCCGACCGGCAGCAACCCTCTGTGTTAAGATAAGCCTCGGCGCGTATAACGCCGTGCTATCATGACCGTCTCCCCCTCTCCACCTCCCCCCTGCGTACAGGGGGCATTCAACGATAGTAGCCTCCAGGTGTCAAATCAACACGATCTGTGACTAAAAATGGGTCACTCAACCACCCAATCGCGAGTGTCCTAGGCACCCTGCTAAGGGGACGAGTATTCGACTGCCCACTGCAAGTTATTGTTGACAGTCTCACTTATCTACCGGAAGTGAACGGTCGCCCGGGTATTCTACATATCAGGCCGGATTAGGCCTAGGACTCGCGTGAAATTGTTATTCTTAACTCATTTATTATAGCCTAGTTCTCCTAACCGCAGCAGTGAAATTTGCTTTATTAACTACACATAATTCTAATCTAGCTTACCTTAAAATCTAGCTGACTGTAACTTCATTAATCAGTTTAGACACAAATGTACCTCTTAGTTTACGCAGTCTAGTCTCTTAGGTATATTTGCTTAGTGAATGCCACTGTAAGCATTAAGGAAGTCAAGTTAAGCGAACGAACGTTTTCGATTAATTCATCATCAGGCAATACAGTAATATAAGGGAGGGTAGAGTTAACGAAAGTTTTAGGCAAACCAATCAGTAGAAACAAGGGGGAGAGAGGGGAAAGAGAGGTGTAAAAGTATCAAGGGGATCAGATTCTAGTCTTAAATGGGGACAGAGAAATGGGGTGGGGGGAGAGGGGAAGGGGAAGGAGTCAGACAATTAGTTTATGCCATCCAGTGGTCCTCGTTTCGGGTTTTTATGGGTTGTGAGAGGACACAAGGTGTCAACGTCTTGAGACTGTGTCGGTGGCCTTTGGATGCTTGATGCCGCTGTCTCATCATTGTTTTGCGGCGTAGTAAGAGGCGTGAGGGCAGATTTTGAAAAGGCTTTTGGCCACTGTGTTATGACCAAAGTGCATGGTAGATCTTTAGCTATTATCAAATGCACGTTTCTTTAAGCTTTCAGCTTAGTAAAATTCCCATCTAGGCTATGACTGCTAACTAGGCTAAACATTTTTAAATGCACATACAGGCCACGCTGCAGCTTGCCACTTACTGACTTTAGCAAGTACATTAAATTCAATATAGCTTACCTTAAAGTCTAGCTGGCTATAACTTTATTTCTCAGTTTAGACACAATTGTACCACTTAATTTACGCGGTTTAATCTCTTAGCTTAGATTTGCTTAGCTGTGGTAGTATAATCTAGTCCTAGGACGTGCGGTAGCTCTTTTAGTTTTAATTCTTTTATTATATCATATTTATCCTGGCTGTAGCAGTAAATTTGCTGTATTAGCTGTGCATAATTCTAATCTAGCTTACACTAGAATCCAGCTGGCTGCAACTTCAGTACTCCGTTTTGCTCACAAATGTACTTCTTAGCTAGATTTGATTAGCTTTTATAGTGTAGCAGGCGTAGTCTAAGCTTTTAACCTATTGCAGTCTCAGCAGCACTGTTGTCCCCTATCACCATACTTGTGGTGCATGTAGGATGCACGTCTCATTACTGAACCTCTAATACTGTTATAGGAATAAAAAAGCTTTCATGAGTAGTTTATTGTGGAGAAAATTGCTTCCTAATAGACGGATGATACTCGGTAAATTCTAAGCGTCAACCCAAGAAAACCTAGTCCACAAATAGTATCTGCTATTTATTGATTGATGACTATAGTCGAACTCATAATTTCATATGACACGCAGTGAAATTGTCACTGGGTAACACTTAGGCATGCGAATACCGAAGGGACGTATGTCACTTTGGGCATATGGTGGACATCACCGATTACGTTGTTTACTTAGTGGCTTTAGCAAGTATGATTGCTAGAACTAGCACTTTTAGCCTAGGCACAGCACTTCTAACAGAAGTATCCTGAAAAAATGGCACTTTGTTTGCCACCTAAATGCATGACAGATCCGCAGCTCTTGTTACATATACCATTCTCCACCCTTAGGTTTACTTATATCCCCTTATAGGTCTATGACTGCATACTAAGCTAAAATGTCTCACATTTATGCACATGCCACATGGTAGTCTACCACCTACTGGTTTTAGCAAGTGTGGTTACTAGAATGAACACTCCTGGCACAGGCCCAGCACTTTCAACAGTAGTATACTAGAGATCAAGGGAACAAGACCCCAGACCTGACGCCAATCAGTGTCAATTCTGACGAGATTTTAGCAGCACTAAATTGATAAAGATACACCGCGAGAAACAGCAGTATAAACAGTAGTTGCAGCAGCAGTAGCAGCAGTAGCGGCAGCATATAAACGAGACTCAGGCGCTCGAATATTTCTGGGCACCTACTTTAGGTGGGTAAGTGAGGGTAAACAGTGCAGTAGTACCAGTGCAAAAGCTAATCTAACATCATGTGACATGACAGAACCAGCGATACTAATAAATATTGCCTCGGTACCAATAAGGTGACACCGCCAGATGGCAAGGGATGAGAGGGCGAAACCCAAGGAAAGCCCACATGCCCCAGCATAACCACCACCAATAAAATTATCAGCATCAGTGAAATTGCCCTATTTCTGTTGCCATGACTAAGACTGCCCTACTGTACCTACAGGATACTGTATCATAGTCTACCACCTACTGGTATTAGCATTTATGACTACTAGAATTTAGCACCCCTAGCACAGACACAGCACTCTCAACAGTAGCATACTAGAGAGCAAGGGAACGCGGCCCCAGACCTAACTCCAATCAGCGGTACTGCTGTCCTTGAGTTGAGAATGCGGAAAACAATTCAAGCACAGCTTGCTCAGGCTCCAAATCTTGTACTTACCCAAAATAGTTAAACCCAGATCGACATTCCTTGCTGAAATCAAGGGGATATGAGCCCTAGCGTTGTCTTAGGCCGCATCACCGTTGGTAAATGGTGGCATCGATTATAGCGTCAGTGCTACTTCAGTTCTTATTGAGGCTAAGGGGATATGACTCTAGTAATTCTGACATAGGCACGTAGCTATGACAGCAGCTATAGATACAGCTCGATGGATCGAGCTAAAAGTGCGGAAACCAAGGCATATTTAGCTATATCAGGACCCCAGCTCTATTATTATTATCCAAATGCTAGTCAATTTTAACTCACACAGATAGGGGAGTCCATACTGGGTGCGTCTCCTTAAAAGAGGATACACAGGCAATACTTATAATATACTATCTACTAGCTCTGACACTTAATGCATCTCTCAGTCAACACGTTCTATTTCCCAACAGGGTGCGTGAGGGGCAGCAATCAAACTGCCTAGACCTGGTACTTACGAAATCGTTGGACAGCATCGATGAGGTGCAACCTCTACCTCCTCTAGGTAAAAGTGATCACATCGTGCTAAATTGGGACTATTCTATATTTTCGGTACCCGAACAACCCACCAAGGTTAGTCGGAATATTTGGCGTGGTGACTTTGATCAAATGAAGGCCGAAATAAACAACATAAATTGGGAATTGGTTTTTTCTGGCAATATAACTGATGATTGGGAATGGTTCAGTGAGTTATTGCATACTCTCCTGAGAAACCACTGTCCGATTACACGGAAGAAGCTAAACAACAAACCTCAGTGGCTGACTCAAGCGCTGAAGAAAGAGATAAATAAAAAGAGGAGGTTGTTTAGAAAATATAGAGCAGACAGAAATCCGGTATCCCTAAATGCATACAAAACGCAGAGGAACCTCGTGAAGCGACTTATCTTCAAAGCGCGCAAAGACTTTGAAAAAGATTTACTAAACCGGGCAGTTAAAAATCCGAAGCTATTTTATGGCTACTTAAGAAAGACCTTACGAAACCGGGACCCAGTTCCCCTTCTGAAGGCAAGCGACGGAACAGAAATGAGTGAGGATGGAGCAAAAGCTGAGCGTCTTTCAAAATTTTTCAAATCGAACTTTATGACTTAAATCGGATTCATTCCTCCAAACTATGGCTTAGATGACGGTCCAAAGATTGAAAGTGTGGCCTTCGCCGAAGCAACCGTTCTTCAGGAGTAAATGGCACTAAACGACTCGAAATCATCCGGTCCCGATGACATCCCGCCTAAATTACTGAAAGAACTTGCTGGCGAGCTAGCCAAACCGCTTTCTATGCTTTTCAGTACCTCGTTTAACGCAGGTTGTTTACCCGCCGATTGGAAATCCGCACGGATCACACCGTTGTATAAAGGCGGAAGAAAGGTTTCTGCAAACAGTTATAGACCAATCAGCCTCACTTCGATCTGTTGCAAGATTATGGAAAAAGTAGTAAAACGAGAGCTGATGCGTCTCTTAGAGCAGCATAACCTTCTATCGGATGCGCAACATGGGTTCCGCAGAGGCAGGTCCTGCGTGACGAACCTGCTCCATTGTTTGGAACGCTGGACTCGGGCAGTTGATGGAGGAAATCCACTTCATGTAATCTACATTGACTTCAAGAAGGCTTTTGATAGCGTCCCACATCAACGACTTCTGCACAAACTCAGCCAAATAGGTGTTCGAGGAAATCTGCTGAAGTGGATTCAAAGCTTCTTACTTGGCCGCTCTCAAACTGTCCATATTGGTGACCAGCAGTCGGCAGACGTTGCAGTCGAGAGCGGTGTCCCCCAAGGCTCTGTCCTTGGCCCTATACTGTTCATTATATACGTCAATGACTCCGTCCGTGAACTGGACTGTGATGTGGCTATGTTTGCCGATGACATTAAGATTTGGAACGTCATCAGAAATTCAGCTGAGGAAGAACATTTGCAGCTAAACCTAAACCGTCTTCAAACTTGGTCTCAAGACTGGCTTTTGCCGTTTAACGAGAACAAATGCAGTATCCTACGAGTTGGCCGACCCAGCTCTCAGAACCCCATGGTTTACAGCCTAAATGGCATCCGACTGCAAGAAGTGGACGCGCAGAAAAATTAGGGAGTATGGATCTCTACGCCTCTCAAGCCCTCGCTGCACTGCGCAAAAGTAGCCAAGTCTGCGATGTCCGTCCTGTATCTTGTCAAAAGGGCTTTCTGTGCCTTCGATAAAGACTGCTTTGCTAAGGTCTTTGGAACATTTGTGCGGCCGAAGTTGGAGTTCGCAATCCAAGCATGGAAACCCTGGACCGCGAAAGACCTAAATTCCCTCGAAAAGGTCCAAAGGCGCGCGACCAAACTGGTTACCGGTCAGAGCTTTTTACCCTACGAAAGACGTTTAGCTAATCTCGATCTATTTCCGTTAAGTTACAGACAGCAACGTGGTGATCTGATACAAGCATTTCGTATAATGCGCGGGCAGGACTGCTGTCTTCTACATGGCGACTTCTTCGAGTTAGCAACAACGACGAACTTAAGAGGGCATCTCTTCAAACTACGCATAACAGGGGCTAGACTAGACACACGCAAGTTCTTCTTTGGTAATAGAGTAGTTGAAGCTTGGAATGGTCTCCCCGAGGAAATTGTAATGTCCCCATCTGTGGATGCATTCAAGAGAAATTTAGATTTTCATACCCGAAATGCCCACTTAAATAGGATATGGCGAGAATGAATTTATATATAAATATAAACATACTACTCACTGATTTTCAGTAATATGCTAGTTAAGAATAACAAGAATGGCAAGTTTCGAGTCCACCAAACATTGTGATCCGAGGCTACGCGGATTTGTAAAACTTTTCCCAATTCAGGCCTGGAATGCTCTGCCCGCGGACATTGTTATGTCGCCATCTGAGCACACGTCAGACGCATCTGTAGGTATGTTTACGACACTATTAAGTCAGAACAAATAGCCACTGAGCCCCCGAAAATAAACTGCCAGTTGCCGAATGCAAATTGTGAATAATCACACTATAAAAACATACTACTCGCTAATTTTCAGTAATAAGTTTGTTTAGAAAACTACCGATTATATTTCTTCTGTCAATTAGCAGGTAGACTCATTAAACCAACAAGGGTACACGATGGGCGCATCGCCGACACTCGATGAGGTTCGCGTGACCTCCGCAATCTTCTTTTCATGGGACCCTTGGTATTATGGCGAAAACCGCGATGGACTCTCCCTGACATGATTCAAACACTCTTAGCACAGGCCGTCAGTTTCGACTATACTCTGCACCCCCCTCCCCCAGGCGACAGTTTTGCTCCTTAAATCTCTCAAATGGCATTCAAACCTCTAAATTTCTGAACAATGCCTAACGAGTTTTTTCACTGTCGGCCCTCAAATTTCTGGCAACGCCACTGATCTGAAATGTTCTGCAGATCAAATGCATTGAAAAACTGTACCAATAGGGAGTTCAAAGGTATTTACCTATATTTCCCTCAATAAAAACCCGACCTGACCTGACCTGACCTGAGCCTCAGTAAACATGGTTGCTAGAACTAGCACTTCTATCATAAGCACACACCTATAGCAGCAGCACCTTAGTCCGTACAGCTTGGGAAATCGAGTTGAGAGTGCGGAAGGCAAGGCAAGCACAGCTTTGCTCAGGCCCCCAAGCATGTACTTACCCGAAAGAGTTAAACCCAGATTCATCTTCCTTGTTCAGATCAAGGCAATATAAGCACTAACAAAGGCTTAGTCAACGGCAACACTAACAAATGGTGGCATCAGTGCTACCACCAGTAGTAATACACATCTTGATGAGATTGAGGGGATATGAACTCTGTGCTGATTTTAACCAGCCCCACTTCTGATTTACAATACAGACTGAAATAGTACCAGCGACAATAATACTCAGCTGCACCCTATTCTAGCTGCTATTTCTAATAGTTGTTTAGCAGAACGAGCCCTGCTCCCTTACAAGCAGACTAGACACCTACTATAGGTGAGTGACGGTAGAGAATGCGGCAGTACCGGCGCAAAGTCTACTGTCACTGTATACTAAGTTTAGGCGGTAATTACGACTGCGGCCATGCTCCGTCCCTGCGCGGTCATCTCGACTCGTCTTGTCACCATTTAAACGCACTGGAGAGGATTTAGAGTGAATTAGTTCAGCGAGGCGTGTCTACTATCACTATAATGGGCCGCAGTCACCGTCCCTGCTCTCGAGCATATGGTGGACATCACCGATTACGGTGGTCGAACTCACACATTAAGAAGGAACCAGTAAACCTGACCCCCAGTCTGCAGTAAGCCACTCCACTCCATAAGACACACTAGGCCGACCGCGGTGTCCAAGTTATCTCGTCAGTTGGCAACCATCCAAACCACGGCTTTTAGCGCACCATGATAACTTCAAGCGCATCAGATTGCTTACGGTGAGGAAAGAAATGCGTGGAGGGTCAACCTCACTCTTTCACCCACCGCCAGCAACGGGCCACCTCCTGGCTGATCGGTTGCCTGAGGTGGGTCGGGCGCAGTGCTAACGAGGGACGCAATCGTCGTACCACCGAGGCCTTTCGAATGCAGACTAAGTTACCTTCCACTGGAGGACGTTCATGCTAAGAGAAAAGGTTACTAGAAACCGGAATGCGAAAAAGGAGAAAACAGTCGAGGATAGTGACAGAAGCTGTAAATAAAGCTGCATTTATCAAATGGTTTAAGAGCAAACAACTGGATAGGAGTTCATTTGAGAACTGCACCATCCGGTTGCCTCCAGAGCCGCAGTCACTGCTCAGAAGTAGAATCATTCGATTTCGTCCCACTTAGCGGCACTTGTGAGTTTCTTCTCACAATTATATCGTGCGTCTACAATTTCATTTATGTTGCTATAAAAAGTGAATGTTATAATTAAGTAGCATTGCAGCATTTTTGCTAGTTTGCTGTAGCTTAAGTTGGCCATATGGCCGCTGGACTGATCACAGACGTGGACATCTAGGAATTGAGGGCTGTCCTCAATTTCCACCACTACTGTGGTTTAGAAATCGGGAATTATTGAGTGAATTCGTTCATCACAGGGATTGAGTTTACCCTGTCGAAAGGTAAACAGATGTCGTTGATGTAGAGATAGGGTGATTGCTTTCGTAACATGATGCTTGCGTCGTTCAACACCCTCATCTTTGACCGCTTCTGATGCTGGAGGTGAGTGAAAGTTAGAAACATCAGGCGAATAGAATAACTATTTCAGCGATTGATATTTCACATTTCTTCAGTTCTTCGGAATTAGTGGAGCCTGTATGTAAAGAAAACGACCGTTTAGGCAACTAAATCTACTAAATTTGTGCCACATGTCAGGTCGGCAGCCGTATCATTGGCAGTGGTTGATATTTACCAATTATTTAAATACCTACTTAATGCATTTCGGTAGGCATATTTTTGTTTGCTCACAGGTTTCCGACTTGACTCAGTGACGTAGTATTATTGTTATGAAACTTGAGTGGCTTGGCACGGCTGCTACAAAATCCTCGCCTATAATTTCCCCCTAACAACTCTTAAATCAAAATTTTTTTGCATTTGCCACGTGCGGAAATGTAAAATAATATTGGTGGTCATTGTTAGCTACGCTAACTTAGGAACCTTGATGACGCACATCTCAAGAGCGGGGGAAATATATTTTTTGAGGAAGACATAATGACTGGGGCCGAGCATTCAAGAGGAATGTATTTTGCATCTAATTGCACCTGTCAGGTCCACCGGGTGATCCTAGGAGATAATTTAGACAGGCATGACAGACATTCACACGCATGTATGACAACAAATTCGTCATTATTGTTTACTCACCTTCCTTTTCCTCCTCTCATCACCATCATCATCAGGCACTATATACTTTTAAATTGTAATGGCTAGGAACTATTTTTTTTACTTATTGGTAGACCCAGCTGTACAAGCTCAGCGCTATGTAAGAAAAGCAGGCTGGTGATATATTTTTGGATATTCCTTTTCACAACGGACCTTTTTTGGGTCGTGGAGGTAGGTAGTCAGGTATTAAAGCAGTTAATAAAGTCATTAATAATATCACCTTATAGTTTAAGACTGCACAGTACAATCACTTAGATACAGCGCTACAAGCAGCAGTATAAATAGTAGTTACAGTAGTAGAAATACGAGACTCAGGCGCCTCGAATATTTCTTGGTACCTATTGCGTGCGAGCAAGGGTAAATATTGAATTAATACCAGCGCAAAAGGCTGCCGCAGCACCATGTGACCTGACAGAACCTGCGATATTAACTAATAACGTCGCGTAAGCAAGAAGATGGCACGGCCTGATGGATAGAGTTGAGAGGCCGGAAACCAAGGAAAGCCATTATGCGCTAGTATCACCACTATAATTAATAATACCAGCCTAAATAATATTGCCCTGTTTCTGTCTTACTATACGTACCTTATACTGCATTGTCGTACTAAAGTAGGCGAAAATGTAATCTATTGACAGCAAATTGCTCTACATAAGGGCATGCTAAAACTTGTGCTATTACTATCCAAATGCTAATCACTATTACCTCACGCAGATCGGGAGTGCATACTGGGTGCAACTCCTTAAAAAGCACACACAGGCAATGCTTATAGTATACTAGCTACTGGACGTAGTAAGCATGATTGCTAGAAATAAGCAATTTTAAACTAGGCACGTACCTACAGCAGCAGTATATTAGTCCATACCTAGTAGAAAGGTACACAGCTCGACTGATAGAGTTGAGAGTGTGGAAACATAGGCAAACGCTGCTGTGCTCAGGACGCCAAGCATGTATTTATCTGAAGTAGTTAAACCTAAAGTCACACCCCCTGTTAAGACCAAAGGGATATGAGCCCTAGCGTTGGATTTATCAGCATCACCTCTGACAAACGGTGGCGTCAGTGCCAGCACCAGTACAACTGCAGTTTTTGCCGAGATTGAGGGGATATGAGCTCAGTGCTGACTTTAATCAGCGTAATTTATTACTTTCAAAACAGTCAGTAATAGTAACAGCAAATACTATCACTAATCTACATCTGCTACTCAGGTCTCTGATGACGAATCCACGACAGATATCGAAACTTCAGGCGAATAAACATATTGTCCCAGCGATCGATTCTTCTGATTCTTAGTAATAGAATTAGCAGTTTTGGTAGAAGCAGTACGAGTTCTGGCTTACTAAAGTCTGGCTAGACACTTACTATAGGTGAGTGAGGGCAGATAGTGCAACCTGCGCAATGTCTACTGTCACTAAGGGCTAAGTTGGGCGAAGTTTCAGGCTACATTAGAAAAGCGGCTTCCGCCCGAAGCCTGCTTCGGTCATCTCGAATTTGGTCTTGGCACTGGTTAAAGCAGTTAGGGTTAAAGTGGGATAGATCGCGGCGTGTCTACTATAACTATACCTGACCATAGTCACCAGCTTTCGGGCTTGCGATGGTCGAAATAACACGAAGTTATTAAAGGTATTAAAGTCATCAGTTCGAAGCAGTCTATGAGCATAAGACACTAATGGAGCAAATATGGAAACTGGCCAAGATTAAGAATCCCGAGCGGGCATCACATTTTAAATTTTTAATTGAAACAAATTACTATCCACGCGAACTGGGGAATATGGTATGTCGTACAAGTTACGTTTTACCTCGAAACAATATTTTTACTTATAATGTCTAAGTAGGTCAACTGTGCATATTTAATTAAGTACGGGGCGACCATGAGCATCTGGTCGATACAAACCAACTGCATGGGCACTTAAGATGATCTTCGGTTTTTAAATCGGAATCACAATTTTAGATAGAGGCCTTGTTCTAGTTCTATTTGACACCGAAAGTTCTTGGTATCTCATTCAGTGTTTTCGGGAACAGCCATTTTTCAGTAAAATAGTACTCAAAAATGGGGTAAGTTGCTATGCTCTCTGGCTGACTTACCGCGATAAGCAGCTCCATTTCCAGCCTGCCTAGAGTTATCATTTTTGATTGAAGCTTGGCTTATTTTCATAAGCCGTAATTTCCGTCGATATAACAAATCGCGCTACGGAATGAACAATAAGAATTTATCATTGTGCCACTTGCTAGCACCTACATTTAAACATGTAAGTGCAGTCTAGATTTATACCATGAACTTAAGAAATCACAATCATCAATTTTCGATTCTGAAATAAATACCAGTTTGCATTCAGCTCATACAGTGCGGCAAATGAAAGTCCATGGTCCTTCCCAACATCTGTGGAGTTCTTCAAGGACCTACCTTATCCACTCATCTCTTCTCTCTCCACACTGACGACGTCCGATCACAAAATGAATGCCTGTACGTACAATGCGCTGATAATATGGTTGCTGGTCATTCTCTTAAAAAATAAAATATATGCCTAGGTTCTGAAAGATGGCCTGGAATATGCCTCAGTGTGGTCTTAAGCCAACGATCTTCTACTAAATAACCAGAAGTCAGTCCAGCGCGTCTTTTGATTGCAACTATCTCCAACTCCTGAATCCTTAGACATCCTGCCGAATGAAAAATCCTCTTTCCGGTTCCTTATTGCTAGTCTGAAATCTAATCTTTCATTTACACTTGAGGTTGTAATCCTCCTCTTTAAAATCCAGCCGTTACGTTAATATCGCACACCTCAAGCCCTCATATGGCTATGCTTGCTTTCTCCCCTCTGGCACTCCTTCTCTCTGGTTATTTTTCCAGCGTATACTCTGAATGCTCCCTTAATCTCTCGGCATTTTGTATGTTTCTTAGCTGATATTATAATCCAGCGACACTTTTAAACGGCTAAGCAATTCGATGATCGACTTCTTGAGGAGGGTGCACATTTACTCCATCATGTATTAATGGCTACAAAGTTTTACAATACTGCGCACGGAGGCTTCCGAAATACGTCCTATGTCCATCGGCATGTCAGTTTGCTATAATGCCATTTTTAGCACAGCATGTCACGTGTAAAAAACTGAAATCCAGAAGCTGCGATTAAACTCGTCTCCATAACCTCTAGATTTTGCGTATTTTTTAAAATTAATTTACCTCCATGACGTCAGGGAATGGAGCATTTTCTGTCGAAAATGTTAAGTAGTACGTTAAAAAGCGTATTTCTCTCTGTGAGTGCTCAGTGTCCCAAGAAATGGGAGATGTGTGCTATTTACGCGAACCGTCCAACGAAGTTATGACTATAGAGACATAACAAAGTATTACATTTCAGATCGACGTTTTCCCCCTATGATGAAGCACAATAAAAGTTGATTTAATTCGGCCATATATGAAATAAAGGAAGTCGTTTGCATAACTAAGATAGTGACCAGTCTTTAGCTGATACTTTTTGTAGATCGAGAAAAATGGCATACTTGCAACACAACCTAACGCTAGCAGATTGATGGAAGTTCGATATTTAGCGTGAGTAAAACAGTAAAAGAGGGTTCGCTTCCTTTTACGTACTCCATGGTAGACAGAAACGGCTAGTTCTATATCTGACTGCGAAGTGAGCATACAACAACTGGTTTCTTAAGAGATCAGCTAAGCTTATTCATTTTGCCTTTATCCCATAGCTTAAAGATGAGTAACTCGAAGAATTTAGGCCTTAAAGTATTAAAGGGTGAAATCAAAATTAGTTCTATACTGGGGCCATGGATAAGCGAAAAGTGGACGTCTAGTTACTATTCTGCCATTGACTGGACTCTACCATCAGTCGATATTATAAGCGACTTTCAGATCGACTGGCAAATAATCAGGGTTAACAACTGCCTCTCATGAACGAAAGTGAGAACACCCATATCGGTCAACTTCCACAACCTCTTACCATTGTCATCGACAGTCTGACAGTGGTCTGATAACTATTGATTTTTGGAGTAAAAATATATCGATCTCGAGTTCTATTCTCGCACATGTTATCGACACGTATCATCGAGTCAATAATAATGAAGCCTTTCAGGTTGCCTGCGGGACATCAGCCAACTTTTCCAAGGGCCTCCGTCAACGGGTGCTTGCAACAGCCGAAGCAGTGGCTATACAGCTAGCGAATCCAGTGCTTTGTTGTCAGAAGACGCTGACCCAAGCTCTTTCGCTTCCGTGGCCGAGTTCAACACCAGGTGGCGATCACCATTCACCGCCACGCCCTAGTGAAATTCGTTCGGTTCGTGTGCAAATAACATCAATTATCACTCCATGTACCTGATCCCTGATCAATGCCCACAACCTAGTCCAGTTTTTCCCCCCCTTCTCCAGCCCAAGGACCTCCAAGCGCCGATTTCGCCATGCGGGCGGCGTGAAAACGATGAGTTTTAATCAAAGTATACTTATTAACCCTGTTCAACAGTACACTTTTCATTATCCCTGCAACTGTATTGGCTTTATGAAGAGTTGCTGTAAACAGATGGTTGCCAACTCAACTTTTTAATGAAAATTAAAATGTGTAGCAAATATTCACTGCTGTATTCCTGGGGTTACTTCATATTAATTTTCAACAAGACAACCTTAAATGTATAAATAGCATTGAAAAGAATTGGTCCCATAGAGGACGTTCATATCGATTTGCTTTTGTTACCCTTAAGTCAGTTGCGGTCTAAAAACATCGGCCACCGGGGATTCTGACAACTCACCGTCAAAAAACGACACAAAAAACAGTTAAACGCGGGTGAAGTTATAGGTGGCTGTAAAAATACTAAAATGACAACGGAAATAGCAGGAAAGATGAAATGACCATTTTTTTAACGTCAGAAGTAAAAAAGGGTAGAGCAATAGCTTTATAATTTCATATATTTCCGGTGCTGATTCATGACATTCAGTATATACACTGTACCATTAAAATTGCCGTTAAAGATCCAGTTGAAAACTCGTAAAATATTCAGGTTAAAATAGACATGTTACCATGTTTCCACAGAGCAATTATATTTGTAGCACACTCTTGTGGAACAAAGTATATCAAATAATACAGTAGATCGTACGTCTGATGAAATGTGAAATACAAAATTTGAATGAGCCGATTTAACGCACATGTGGGGTAGTTTATTTTGTTCATTGAGTTGAGTTGCAAAATGATGTTTAGTAAAAAAAGATCAGTTTAGATGAGTAAAATGGAGTAAATAGGGTTTCTGCTACTGTTTTCTGCTAATGTCTCTGATGATAAATCCACGACGGATGTCGAAACTTTAGGCGAATAAATGTAATTTCCCAGCGATCGAGTCATCATATTCTCAGCTTGAGTTTTATTTCAGTAACAGGATGTTTCTTATAAAAATCCTTGGAGTTCATGATTTAGCCCATCGACTATATATCTATAGGTATCGGTCAGTTTATTAAACTGGGTTTTCCGCTCCGGACAGACAGGCTCTCTCACGTAAATCTACATCATGTCTATGTTTAAATGCATCCGTCATGTCCGCAATTATAATTTTCTTGAAAAGCTCGTTCCAGGTACCCACAAGTCACCGTGGAAAGGAGTAGCGACAAACATCCAGATAAAAAAAGATGGAATTTGCACACGGGTAAGATTTGAGAGAGAACGAATTAGTTTGAAGGTAATATCCAACATTTTCAGCAACAATGGCCCCAGAAACGGAGAGCAAGGGATCATTTACGGTAAAAGATCATGGTAAAAGGTCATAGAATACTAAAAGATAAAGGTGTACACGATATCAACATCTACTATGGAGACAGGGTGACTTTCAACGTCTCCATTTCCGCTTCTTCACACGTGGGGTAGCGGGCTAGGAATAAGAGTACAGAGTGCTGATATGCCAATGTACGAAAAGTTATCATATGATGCGTTTATATTTTTAGCTTTCAAGACGTGTACTTTTCGCTGCAGTTATAGATTTACTCCGACTGTTTCGTACGGCAGCGGGCCAGCTCATCTTCGAAGCATCAGACTACCTTTGCTTATTTGGTGAAGGTCACCGGCATTGAAAACTATTGATACGATTAATGTGTTAATACTGGGACTTTAGAAGGATTTAAATGGCCTTAAGGTGATTACACTCATGGCTCCCAATAAAATCCCGTAGCTTAGGTGGTTGGAGTGTTGGCCGTGCACAAAACTTCCCTTGTTTTCAAGGGTTCGATTCCCAACAAGGGCTGCAAAGTTATACCCTGTTTGTCCGAATTTCTCAGTCAGATTAATCAATTTACCTTCCAATTAAATGAGCTTAGCATATACCTGGTGAATGCTGAGTTGTTTACTCAAGATAGCTTACTTGGATGGTCAGTTTAGTGTATAAAAATTGGTGGATTTCATTAGTTGCGGCTGGTTGGGCGGGTAAATTGTATCAATTATCCTAATCTACGTAAACAACTGCCTCAATATCCTTGATTGCGCAGCTGTCATGTTTGCGGATGACATTGCAATGTGGGTTGAAGGTACCTGCGCTGACGACGCAAAGAAGTTACAATCGAACATCGATAAATTGATTATCTGGTCATCCACGTGGCTTCTTAAATCAAATTTATCCAAGTGTGTGGTCCTACACATAAGCCCCGGTTGAAACGTGTCGCAGAAACATTTTTATTTGATAAATGGCGCCGGATTAAACGAGTTTGGTGCGTAAAAGAATCTAGGCATTTGAACGAGCGCGAACTTGATGCTAACAGAGTTCTGTAAAAAGGCAGCCCAGAAAGTAACTATTACGTTGACCTGGATCAGACAAGCATGCCATTTTTTCGATCTGAACTTCTTGGAAAAATATTTAGGTCCCTTTGTGAGACCACGTCTTAACTACGGAATGACAGGTTAAAGACCGTGGTTAAAACGAAATGTGGACCTTCTCGAACAAGCGAAACGAAGTGCAAAAAAAGATGGTCGGCGGTCTCAGGGGCTTACCATATCACGAGAGATTGATCAAGCTTGACCTTTTTTTCTCGTCTTACAGGCACTTACAGTGTAGCCTGCTCTAACCATTTCGGATATTCCGGGGCCACCACTCCTTCCTGAGATTGAAGAATTTCGTCAAGTGTGGCAACACAACTCACCTCCATGGACATCCATACAAGGTTATAAAAAACGCACTCGATTTGACCTCAGAAAGTGGTTCTTTAGCCAACGAGTGGTACGGCCTTAGAACTCGCTACCAAGTGCGACGGTTTCCGCCGACACTATTGCTGGTTTTAATAGAAGACCTGATGGCATTTTATTTGACAAAAGATGACTTTCATAACATGATTTCGTATTGCCGGCATTGTAAGCCATTTTCCTGGCTCTAGTCTGTTTTCATACTGTTTCGCACTATTTAGCAGCAACTCACTCGAATTTCTATTAGGTTATCGTATCCTTCCACAACTTTATATTGACTGTAATAATGATATAGTAGCTTCACATTTATAGGGTCCTCAAGGGTATTCTTGGCTTGTTACTCTTCAAATATACATATGCATATGTGATTAAAAAAACGGTGCAGCCGTTGCAGCTGGAGTGGTAAGAGTCTTGGTTGAACTACACCTTACGTTTCAATTTAGCCTGCACTGGAATGCATTCAGTTACTCATAAAAACCCCAGTGTGGCCAACCACTTATTGCAACCACATATTGTTTGAATTAACCTGTCCCCGAAATGTGATCAAGTTTGTCTGTGGGAGGAGTAGAAATCAAATTTACCTTTGAGGGGGTAAAAAGGCTCATTTGCATTGATTAAGTTTGCTCATTTCTTGAAACTTTGGAAGGATACTTTATGTCACTTTGTGGATTACTGATTGCAGCATGAGATGCTTGCACTAAAATTATCAAAACACGTACAGTTTCGAATACGCCTTATACACCATTAGCAGTCGCATACAGTGATCGTGCGGGCAAAAACCATCGCTACGCGAAATAATTAATCGGCAAAACACACGAATATGACCCAGCTCGTTTTCAAG
Source organism: Ligula intestinalis (assembly GCA_036362985.1). Taxonomy (NCBI): domain Eukaryota; kingdom Metazoa; phylum Platyhelminthes; class Cestoda; order Diphyllobothriidea; family Diphyllobothriidae; genus Ligula; species Ligula intestinalis. Next base: position 12,593,698 of record JAYGXS010000002.1, on the reverse strand, counting down.
AGCAGTGCGCTAAATTTTAGAAAAATTGGCGGGAGTTTTATGGTTTTTGGTTGCGGCTATGGGAAGCATTCTGTTAAAACTACAGCTAAACTTAGGATTAGAGTTATAATTACAGTAAGTGTTAAGGTCTGATCAAGATTTATGACTCGAGAAACTTTACCCTCTCTGAAATTCAGCCATAAGTTACCTGTAATAGGGGAGGGTGAGTGGAACTCCTTTTCCCATTTGTTACGCACTAATGCCCCCCTGAGTGTGAATTATCGACGCGCAGAGTATAAAGAACTGTGTGTAGGATTGCTAATAGTTTATAGTGTGTAGTTGTTTGAATACCCGTAATTTAATTATGTGGCTTCGTTAACTCCCCAATCGACGAAAATTGGACAGTAAATCATCCTTTTACGTTTTTGTGTGCAGACTGGGTGGCTAGGCATCGTCCGCTGCGCCCGGGCACATTAAACTTACCTCGCTTTGCCCTCCTGTTACTAGCGAGCGTTTCTTCAAGACGTTGACCTTTTTTTTACAGATCCTTCTTCTTTTTTAATTCACTTACTAATAAGTTTGTCCTTTCCAAGCGATGAGGACCACCACTGTTCCAGAGAGAGGGCACAGTGATGACTCTCACGTTGGCGTTTTTTGTTGTTGTAAAGCAGGGCTGTGCTGCAGTGCACTACCCTCGAAGGTACGTCCTCCGCTGAACTAGGAGGACAGCGTCAGGGGTACGGGAGATGGGTGCATGGTTGACGAGAGTGGGGCGAGGCTAATACGCCGGCCATACACGTGTTGGTCACTAACTCCAGACAAACTGGCCTTCGTTGAGTGAGCGTGCCAGCAAAGGCGACTGTAAAGGGAACCGCCGCAGGCTGGCCGTTTGTAGCAAGTCCGAGTTTATACGCTGGTGGAAAGTCTTTCAAGTTTGAAGAAAAAGATGTTCTTCGAGATGTAAAGGTAACTTTAATCAGTGAATTTTGGAGACTGGTCCACCAGCTGGTCTTTGGACTAAAGAGGTATGTGCAAAGATCGAATGAACTTTCAAACGTGCGGAGAAAATCAATAGTTATGTGGTTTGAGACCTGTATTCTGCGGCTAAACTAGGTGGTTCGTCTCTAAAAGCATTCACGAACACCAGCTGGCAGAGAAAAGACGTGGCTATTTATCCGAAGTGCCTATGCGCAGCCTTGACACAGGACACAGCTTCGCATGGGACAAAACACACTTCGTTGGAGTTCGCCCCTCCGAAAAAGGCCGAAAATTTCTTGAAACCATGCAGTTCGACGACTCATGCATCAACCGGCACGTAGAGTAAGATAGAATTTATAAACACCCAAAGAACGGTGAAGGAAACGAGGGCCGCACAATAAAAACTGACAGACGCCACAAATGCCAATCAGGTCTCACAACATATGGCTATTGCTTTTTTCACATATTTGAAATGTTAGTTTCTCTTTGCACATGTTTAATTAGTTCTACGACAAGCTGAGGAGCCATTCTCAAAAATTCACTGATTAAAGTTACCTTTACATCCGAAAGAACATCTTTTTCTCAAAGTTACAATTTCTCGGGATATGTATTTTTGAGTTTTTACAAGGATTTTTCAAGTCAAAATTGTAGATAATCTCGATTCTGTGAAAGCACTTCCAAGCGTTTACAGTTGAAAACTCAAAACATTTGGTGAGAGCTGGATCAAACTGTGCAACATCTGCCTTACTTCAGTCTGGAGACCGTGTTAAGTAACGCCATAAAGAGAGACAAAATTTGCCTTCAGAGACCCTGGACTATATTGACATATTCCAAGCAAGAAATTAGTTTCGATGGAAACTAAAAGGACACAATTTGAAAAATATATGACACGGTTACGAAGAGTTTGACTAATCAGGGCGGGTGTTTCAGATGGTCCCGGGTGTTTTTTTTGCATTAACTCAAAACTTAACAAAATCCTCCGGAACGCTTTGTCAAGCCCCGCCAAAAAATTTGTCAATCGAAGGATTTAGTTCAAGTTTGCACCTTAATTTTCTCGAAAGTTAAGCAATGCGGCATGCAAAATTCAGTTCATCCACTAAAAAAATACACAGAAAAGTTGGGGGACACACTCATGAGCCGAATACATTACAATGGCAAAATATCAGTAAGACAAGCCTGTCTGGTCTTTCAGATAGTACCCGCGCCATCACTATGCTAATTAATAACAAAAGATGGAGTAGTGAAATGGAAAGCAGACATTGCATTCTGATTTCAGGTGGGATTGATGGAATAAATATTTCAGTGGAATCCTAGTTTGGGTTCCAGAATCTGTTTTAATAATCTATAAACAGAGAAATTTACTTATATCTACTACTTACTCATAGTTTATTGTGCATAACGAATTTGGAAATTTTTTACAGTCTACTTCTTTACAGTTTATTGCATTTCTTGATATTCCTGAAAACGTTTCGCTCGTTAGGAGGTTGTCTACTTCAAAATACCTGAACTTCAAATTCCCGTTCTGGAGCCAGATTAGTATAGTTCACAGATCAAAGCGCTGCGCACACCTTCAATTTAAATGCGCAATAACTTTAAACAAGTTTCTTTCATTTAGTTTACCTACCTTATCTAAACATATATATATGTATATAGATATATATTTAAGTTCAGCTTCTGGTTTAGTTTTCAGTTAATCATTATGTTTACTATTTTTATCTTAGTTTTATAATATTTTTAAAGTTAAGTCAGTTTAGCTTACTTTAGCCTAGGCATTTTAGTCAGTTGATTTTAGTTTAAGTTAGCTTTTCTTTAGTTTAGTTATTTACCAATATTTGCATAATTGCACATTTTAATTAAAGCGCACATTTTCGTTAAAAAAATTGGGTATTTATGTGATTATTCCTGTTTTTTCTACTTCTTAAAACTACATTTTTTACTGATTTTTCCTTTCCTTTGTATTGCTTAGATTTTATACTCTATTCTATTCGGTTCTGTATTACAGAAGAATGGGGCTTTCGTGTGCTGACCTGGGACTCAAACTAAGGTTCTTCCAATATTTCCGATGAACCCGCGTTTTGGCCGGCAAAGAGAAAATGTCTCGATGTGTATGAAAAAATGGGACGCATTATTGTTGCATTTTCCACGGTGAATCTTGTTGGCCAGAATAGCCTTTGCGGATAATCAAAAACAGAGTGATTGCTGTTTATAAGCGTTGGGCGTTTTATTGCCCCTCGAAGTAAACGGTAATTCCCGAAGTCACCGACATTTCAGTTAGGAACATTCCCTCCCGGAAGCAATAAGTCATGACGGGTTGCATAGGTCATCGGGTCAAATTGCGATTCTTCGAAGGCCAAGTTGATAATGCTGCCTTTTATTGCCCAGAAATGATGGTCAGCGTCAAGTGCCCTGTGAACAAGCTGTAAAATTTTATTTGCAAGTTCACCATTGAATTGCAGAAATGCAGTGTTTCAATTGCACAATACGATATCGGTGATATTTATTCAAAATTGTAGATGGTTGAGTCCTAGATTTGAGCATTACATTTAATACAAGATGTGGGGCTGCATTGCGCCTCTCCAAGCGTCTTTTTACCAATCTCTAGTGAAAGTACGCGATACTTCGCAAGCAATTACCTCTGCATGTTGTAAGCACGGTTCTGTGCATGTACGTCGCGGTATGGAGTGTTGTGTTAATATCCTCATGTAATGTGAAATCTGCGTCTGGCTCAAAGGGCCGGAAAGACGCAAGCCTAAACACGAAGCGGTCCGCAGTTTGAGAAAAATTAAGCAACAGGTTTATGAGAGAAAACGTTTAATTTTGAAGGTAATATCCAAAGTATTCGGCCAAAATGGCTGCATTCAAGGAGAGCAGAGGTTTAGGTAAGGTATAAGGTCATAGAATACTAAAAAATAAAGGTTTACAAGATATCAACATCTGTTATAGAGACAGGTCGTCTTTAAACTTCTGAATGTCCGCTTCTTTATATGAGGTAGCGTGCTAGGAAAGGGAGGACATAGTGGTGATACGTCGATGTACGGTTATGCATATCAGTTGCTGTATTATAATGTCAACTAAAAATATAGGAGACACCGGCATCTGAAGACAACATTCGCAGAATACGTTTAGAAATGACCAAGTCCTTTCCAAATAGAGCTCCAAAAATAACTAAAAGCAATAAAGAATGAAAAGAAGGGGGAATGCAGGCATCTATAAATCGTCAGATTAGGGCTTGCGGCTTGCAATATGAATACAAACGGCGGATATAACATAACAATTTACGAATTTGAAAAAAGGCCTTCAGTCTGAAAAGTTAACGGGAGGTTGGATGCCCGAGTAGCACCACGGTACCGGAAAGAGGAAACCTCGTTCGAAATAATATTTCAATATATAAGAATTTAAAAAATCAAGAGATATACCCACACATTTCATAAAGCGTTTATTGTGCGGAACGCCTAGAGAGTTCGCATTTCCTAATTCAACTTCTGATTCAGGCAGAAAGAAACCGATGCGTGCCTGAAAATAAGAGAATTTACCTCAAATTTCCAGAGCTTATGCTGTGCGCGCTGATTTCGACGAGGTGGCAGATTGTTTGCGCGTCGGCAAGATGATCCTCAGACGGTGAATTGCTTGATAGTAGACTTGCGCTCAATCAAGCGCACCTGTGTCAACTGTCAAGACAGAGTCAAGAAAACCCCAGTCGAAATCGAGCGCAGGTGGCTGATATTGCGTGAAGCGTGCCCTAGGCGTGCCAATCCTGAGCCTGGGCGAAAGAGACTTTGAAGACCACAATTAAAGCACTAGCCAGACCGCACCCCACTTATGTGGCACAAATCTGGTCTCCTACGATCAGCTCCTCCAGCCTCCGCCGCAGTGCAGAGCGGCAGCCGATCGTAGGTGGAAGAGAGGGTGCGTGCGAAGATGGGGTAGGAAATGGGTTTTCGTCCTTTATCGGTGGTTAGGACGGCAATGCGGGGTTACTAACGTGATCTGGTTGCTTACAGCGATCTGGTCTTATACTCCATGTTTCAGCGCCCTCCGCAAATCGTAGGAGACACCTTTTGGTCGCCCGAACTATGACCTTAACTGCAGTCCTTGGGTCGAGCGTACGGCAAGTGTCCACTAGAGGCTTCGTGATTGATCTTTTGTGTATTTATTTTCCGCCCTAAACAACCTCTCACACGCAACTTCCCTTCCTCATATTATCGAATGTTGCTGGGCGCATTGCTTCCTCCCTCTTATTCGCGATTTATAGGCATTCACTGTAACCTTAACTGCCTTTCTTCGATAACTGCCTGGCTTATCCTCTTCCCCCTCGCTAGGCTCACTCATACCCAAGACCTAAATCTCATGCTCTATTTACCTATCAAGTTTCAGCTTTCAAGGTCGACACTTAATTGGGCAGTTCTTACTTGTACTTGTTAGAGCTGTGATCATACCTGATCTAGCCGGCCTCAAAGATGTCACGGACGGTACCTGCCCATGCGTGACGATTGGCGGCAGTGGATCTAGAGAGCTCCACACAATCTATTCTCCAGCAACGGCGACCGAAGTAAGAAGGTCCAAGAACTTCTACCATGTCCTGAGTTACCCTCCTCTTCGACGCCTCCAGGTGGGCTGTGGTGCCGGGTCGAGGGCAACGCACCAAAGCTCGTGGGGCGGACAACGTAGAACATGCCCAAACCACCTCAGCTACCTTTCTTGAATGGCCTGAGATATCCTCACGATACAATCGCAGAGAGTGCGGACTGTCTGATTCGAGATGAAATCGGTATACTTAACTCGCAGGATGGTCCCCAGACATTGGTGGTCTTTGCTCATCTTTAGCGTGCACAGCCCAGCATTCACATCCATAGAGGAGGACTGAATAAATCCATGGTAAACATGAATCTTCCTGGCGATGAAGATGACACGTTGGAACCATAGGCGCTCTCTAAAGATTTAGGAAACCCAGCGAGTGGCATCGATGCGGGAGACAATGTCGTCCTTGCTCTGTCCATTCGATAGGAGTCTCGCCCCGAGGTATTTAAAACTGTCTATTTCTTTAAGCTGATGGCCAATTGGGCAGTTTGTCTTGTCTTATTAGCAGGCAATGACCGTTGGATAAGAGTTCACGAAATTGCATGACGTCATTAAATTCTGCACACTTCATTGTCTCTGCCCTGTTCATATTTCGTGTTGTGTCTCAATCATCATAGGATCCCTGGTTCCATGTCCCATACGAAACCAACCCGCTAAAAGTGTTGAAACGCGAAATCACTGCACAGTTGACGACAAGGGAGAGCTGAAGTACAAGATCACCGAACTACCGCTAGTCCTTAATTTAATAAGTCAAAATTCAAGGGTTTTAAAGATGATATAAAAGCCTATTTGATTGAAACCTTTTCAATCAAAAGCTACGGAAAGACGAATAGCATTTTTAATTTGACGGTAACTACGTCGGGGTGATGTATAGTTCATTTGTGCAACTTCTCTGCAGCACTATAACACGGAAAAGTACGACAAGGAAATTTCACTGCTTTAATAGTACATTGGTCGCTTTACCTGATCAGATGGTCATACCACAACTTTTGACGGAATACACAGTAATTATTGTCTCCAGACAACTTCAAAAACATCAACTGGTAACCCGCAAAACGTTTAAGCCCTACACAACAGTCAACTGGTTGGGTCAGTTACACAAGACTTTATTCCATCAAACATCCACACACTTTTAGACAATACTCAGCTCCAACTTCCCCGAACTAGGACTGGGAAGAAGATGAAATTGCAAAGACATGACGTACTTTGATTTTAATGCGGTCAGTGGTTGTGCCTGTAAAAAAACGTCAGTCTATAGACAGCAAACAGTTGTAACAGAGAGCTGCAAATATCTCGCATGGCTGTTAAAATAAGAAGCCGAAGATGGAGCCAGCTTCCACGAACAATATTTTTAGTAAGTTCATCTATGGGAAAGAATCCCAGTGCAGGTTTGAAGATGGGTATGAAGGAAGGCATTTTAGGCGTTTGATAAAACATCTTCGCTGCCAGAAGATGGAACGAAAGTGCTAAAGCCAAAATTATGGCAATGCCTTCATTGTGTAAAGCGTCACAAACGAAGGGGGGTGGGGTTGTAGTTTTGTGAGAGGTAACAACTGACACGTGAAGATAAAATATACTAGAAAACTAAGTGACCGGCAAATAAAGCTGTCCATGCAAAACTCGGCCAGCCACCCTTTGTCAGAATAAGGGCTGTTTTCCTCGCTATTACCTATGTAAATATTGCATAAAGACTAAATGTTATATAAAGTATTAATTTTACTTGTTTGTCAGCAATACTTGCAGAATTAGTGACAATTCTAAGCCGAGCGGGGTGGGTGGAGGCGTAAGTAGTACTTTAAATAGCTTTTTTGAAAAGACAAAGCATGGAACAGTAAAAAAGTTAATAGTCGAAGTGCTATTCTTAACGGAAGGCCATAACAACTTAAGAAAAACAACCTTTGCCCAGCTCAGCCCAGCTCATTGAAGACACAATAGAGGGAGGTTAGCTGAACAAATCCGATAGTGTACGCGCAAAAAAGGCCTTATTTTTAGGTGTAATTTCCTCACATCTATCCAGTAAATCCTCATAATCCTAAGCATTCTCCCTCCACACTGACGACTTACGCTCGCCAAATGTATGTTTGTACGTTAACTATGCTGATGATATGGTTGTTGGCCATCCTTTCAAAGATCAGATATATCTTCAAGTACTGAAGGATGGCCTGGACCACGTGTCAGCATGGTCGTCAGCAAACGGCCTTCTACTTTACTACCAAAAGTCAGTCCATCGTGTTATTTTTGATTTTGATTTTCTCCCAGTCCCAAATCTATTGACAGTCTGCCCACTGAGGTATCCTCTTTCCGGTGCCTTTTAGTTACTACGGCTTCTAACCTCTCGTTAACTCTTGATATAAAAGACCTTTTTATTAAAACCCCTAAACTTTTATATTATATCCGCCATTTGCGGTCCTATTGCACACCGCAAGTCCTAATCTGGCCATTTGTAGATGCCTGCATTCGCCCCCTGATTTCCTCCTGCTCTCCAGTTATATTCCCAGTTTTACATGAAAAAAGGCCTGATAATTTTTAAGCGTATGTTCCCTGAATGCCCTCTTCAGATGCCGGTGTTTCCTATGCTTTTTTGGCTAACATTATAATACAGAGACACTTTAAAATGGTCAAGAAATTTGCTGACCGCATCCTTAGTGAGGACGCTCATCCTCTCTACTCTGACTTAATGATTGCAAAAGCTTCAAGTTCTAGGTGCAGAAGCTGCGAACATATGACCTGCCGTACTTCGGCATATCTGCATTCTGGACTCCCATTCCTAGCCAGCTAACTCGTGTGTGAAGAAACGAAAATTAAGAAGTTGAAAGCAGACCTATCTGTATAACAAATGCAGATCTGTTGTTAACCTTTTCGTTTGGGGATCTTATTACCTATTACGCTACCTTATCCCTTACTCTTCGTTGATAGAACCAGGTTTTGGGTAGTACATTCAAAATAAAGCATTTCGTATCACTCCCCTCGCTCTTACCAGATCCAGTATGCTTGTAAAAGAGAGCATTCATTACCGAGTTAGTAGAGTTACACAAATATTCGTCCTCAAAATATTTATTTTACCAAACACTGAAGTGAAGACCACCTGCATTAGTTGAGTAAATGGCGCCATTAATCGTTTGGTTTTGTGAAAGGAGAAAAATGTACATATAATGTGCAAATTGCTGATTGCACGCCATAGACTGACTTCTATGGAATTCATCGCACATGTGAACATACGTTTTTTTGTTCCAAGATGTGGCTGTGGTGGCGACTGACTTACGCCACAGACATGAAGTGCTTGTTCATTCGATAAAGGTCAACATGTCAGTAACTGTGCACGAGTTCTCACTGGCCAATTTTTTTTAAATATGCCTCCATGCTAATCCCTCTTCTTAAAGGTCATGGGCTAAATTAGGCTGGTTGTACTGTCCACGGAAGTCTGCAGCTTTTTTTACAGCATAATTATACTGAACTGTGAATGCCCACTCGCTATCCCACCCCGGTGTTCGTGCCGGCCGCAAATTCATTGCAGCCCGTTTCGTCTGGCCAAAGATGAACACCAACATTGCTACCTGGATCAGGCATTCCTAAGCCTGTCAAAAGAATAAAGTCCAACGACACACCATTTCACCTCCCAGCACGTTCGCGGTTCCCGACGCCCGTTTTCAACACGTCCACATGGATTTAGTCGGATCGTTACCCCCATCTTGCGGTTTCACGAACATTCTGACTGCTGTTGATCGTTTCACACGATGGCCCATCGCTGTTCCCATCTCGGATACCTCGGCAGAGAATATTGCCATGGTTTTCCTTACACAATGGATAGCCAACTTTGGTGTTCCAGCTACACTCACCACTGACCGCGGAAGTCAGTTTACATCTGCACTCTTCCGTGAGTTTACCGAACTGCTCGGATGCTCGCATATCACCACCACTGCCTATCACCCAGCATCAAACGGCCTCGTGGAACGCCTTCACCGTCAGTTGAAGTCCGCGCTGATGTCTCAACCTGCCCCGCATAACTGGAGCGACAACCTGCCGTTTGTCCTCCTCGGCATTCGCTCAGATGTTAAGGAAGACATTCAATGCACTGCCGCTGATCTCGTTTACGGCACATCTCTCCGTTTACCTGGTGAGCTCGTGCAGTCTTCCTCCATCACCCCTGACGCCACGAACGACTTCGTGCAAGAGCTGCAGCAACGCATGACCGCACTGCGCCAAACCCCCACACGCGCGACACCTCGACGCGTTTTCGTGCACGACGACTTGCACACAACCCCATTCGTGTTTGTCCGGTACGACGCAATTCGCAGACCCCTTTGTCCACCATACGATGGTCCCTTCAAAGTGCTTGAATGGAAGGACAAATATTTCGTCATTCAAAGAACTGATGCTACTGATACGGTCTCCATTGACATACTGAAGCCGGCCTACGTTAAATGCACGACACCATCAACTGGTCCGCCCACTTTCACGGCACCTTCGCTCCAACCCTACCACCACCCCCCCCCATCCGAACCTATTACCACCCCTCTCACCCCCCTCCCACTCCTTCCCAACCTTCCACTCGTTCTGGTAGACATTTTCGTTTTCCTACCAACTTGCGAGACTTTGTTGTTTAACCTTTTTGTACATGCTCTGTTGTCGAGCATATGCAACCCAACAACGCTCTGGTGGGGGGAGTTATGTGGGCTCTTGGCTCAACTTGTGCCTTGTTTAAACTTATCAAGAACCAATTTTGTTTAAACAAAATATAACACACAAGGACACTTTCGGTTTTGACGCGTGCCAGCAACTGTCTTGCTAAACACACTCCACAGCTCAATTCTCTCCTCACCTGCCGCTGTTTATTTTGCCCTTCAACAACACCTCTCTGGTGATCATTCTCGGGCTCAGGAGAATCCAGCAACAATTTGCAAACGAGATTTTCCTCAATTTTCACACGCGCGGCCCACCGAACTTGGATCCCGATCTTCACAGAGTCATCCTTTGGCAAGTCGACGGCTTGACTACTACCGGCTATGACCGTGAAGGATCTAAGTGAGTTGTATCATTTCTAATCTTCATCGTCATCCATATACCAGTTTTGACTATTTTTCCATTAGAATAGTCTAGTAAATCACATGCTAGTTTACCTTAGAAAGTTTTCCATTGTGTATTTGCCAAGACGTTTTGTATATTTGTAGTGATAAAGCCTCTACAGAATGATACGATAAGATATGAGGCAGTGAGATGGGATATTGATGTTTATTGTTCGGAACGCTACCTGTCGTGGGAAAACATCTGATGAATAGGGAGGTTCCACTGCAGTTAACGGCAGGTTTTCCATATGATTAAGTGCTCATTTGAGTATTCCGTAGCATTAGCAAAAATAAACATAATGGATTAAAATATAATATTTGCAAAAGTTCTCCCTGTTCTGCACAACACGGTTCGGCATTCAATGCAGTACGTCTTGTCCTATATTCAAGGTGCAAAAGCGTATGCACATTCTTTCAAACCATGACTATTATTATTCGTTTTATTACTGTAGACTCCGTTATGGCTATGCAAATAATTAAAAAAGTACTATATGTGTACGGCATGTTTCGTGGTTTTTCTACTCTGATATATGTTAAACCGCATGAAAGTTTACCTCAGGAAATATTAACTTTTCTGCTTTTTTTCTACAAACAACAAAATTTGAGCAATTTTCGGTCCCAGAAACTTATTTTATTACGAATCAAATCCGTCGCAATCACCCTGATATTTATATTTTTAATCCTCTCAGTTAGGGGAGGCATAGGGGACGTTTCTTAGTCACGAAGCGATTTTGATTTATTTGCAAGCATGAAGTGGGCAGTTTGAAAGTCGGTACTAGTCTGAGCGTATTTTGCAGTTAGATTCAATCTAGCAGAAAAGTTACCTGACAAGTAAGAGCTCAGGATTTCCTAAAACTCGCAGCGAAAACATGCCACCAAAATGTTTATTCCCCACACAACAGTCTAAAATCTAACTTTTTTTAGTGTCGGCCAGCGACGATAAATCCGAGTTTTTTCTTTCCATAATTCATCAAAGTGTGAAATATAGTCCGCGAATGTGCACTTAAAGCTTCTTGGAATACTAGTCAGGATAGCCAGATTTATGTGAAGTGGCCTCACGTTTAATGTGTCAACGGCTGAGGCTTAACAGATACGAATGCTACGCATACGGATTTTCCGAAAATTGCTTCGTATTCCCAGGAAAATTTGGCAATTTTTCCACAAAGCGCAGTACTACGGATTACTCCTCCGCAAAACAAGGAGAGATATGCACTTGCAAATACTTCAACACTTGCGTTCTCGGACGTAAAACCGTGAGAGAGGGTTACCCCAAATCTCTGAAGGAACGGAGTTTACATCATTTTCTATTTTTTTCTTGCGGGGCGAACTTCCGAAATTAAGTAGTTCGCCTAGCTCAAGCAATGTCAATCGAAATTCTTAAACGCGTTTTCGATTAGAAAACGTTTACCTACGTATAGTTACAATAGTGAATATCGTGAGCCTAATCCCAATGTATTTAAATCAATTTAGCACGCCAGGTTTTAAACTAGCTTCTTTTTAGCTCTCTGAAAAAGCAACACCATGTAAGCTTATGCTTAAGAATACGCATGTTCATAATTATTTTCAAGATCCTTAGGTAAACAAATATGTTTCATAAAAAAGGCATACAACTGTTTTTTCCTTGTACGCATTTGGCAGAAAATCACTTCTTTCCAAAATGTTTTAAGGTTTTGATTTTTTTGCTCAGTAAAAGTTTACTTAAAACCTTAAAGCATAAACTCATAAGGCCTCCTGTCTGTACACTTACAAATTCTGCAACTTTGTTCATAAAAATTGCAAAATATTGTGTGCTTTCTGTGTATCCTTCCTCGTAGCGTAGAAAAATGGTTGAGTTTTCTTATACGGAATGTTTAAAGCAGGTGGTCTGCCAACCCAAACGCAAGGTCGGGGCCAAAATTAATCGGGAATAAGAAGAGATTTTTCAGCGCAAAGATAAAATTTTTGTAAAAATAAAAAGCAAGTCAAACTCTGTAACATTGTTTGAATCGAAAACACATTTTGGTTGCCATTTCATGAAATAAACAATCTACTGAAATACGTTGTGTGAAAATCATGCACAGAGAGAGAGAGAGAGAGCGGAAGCTTTGAAAAAGTATCTCTTCTCTGCGCGGCAAAAGTAGTTGTAGAACGGACGAATGGCTCCCACGGCGTCCTCGTACCGTCGTCACTTGGGGATTGTTACGTGCGAGCCCTGCGGTGCGACTTTTAGGGAACGAGCCCCTCAGTAACCCTCTGTACATTCCACTGTTCGCCCCACCCAGTGCCCGCTTGGTGCACAGGGACCTCAGGGGGGCTTTGAGGTGTTTCTGGGTGGTCCCGTCACATGAGACTGGGGCTCACACGATGACTTCGGGATGCTACTCCAGTCGTAGCGATGATTTTGGTGCACTTGGGGAGACCTGTCTACTGGACAGCGATTCGCTCGACAACCCATCAGCAGTGTGTGTGTGTGTGTGCGTGTAAATTCCACACGTCCGTGAGTAAATGACGACTTATGAATCAAGTGGACGGGAGAAGGGGGGGGGGGAAGCTGAGTCACTGGGGAGGGAAGGAGGGTGTGCTAAAGATTGATTCAAATGATGAGAATATGACGCTCTCGCCTGCAAAAAACGTTGGTACAGATGAAATCGGAATCTCCACCTGACTCAGCTGTTCACTGTCTGCCATCCTCCCACCCAGCTGTCATCTTCAATCAGTTTATCAAAGCCTTAGATAGGTTAGTCCACTAATCGAAACACTACGCCAGGTAGCTGACGACTGCTTAGGGGTCTTCCATCGACTCTTGATTAACTACCATTACTTACTTCATGTCGGGTCTTAAGGCATTTTTCCCACAAAGAATAAACGACCTTAGCGGTGCAAGCCTGTAGACCCTTTCCCTGCTAATCCACCATTTTTGCGAGATGCACCATGGGCCTATCCCAGGGTAACTTATGATTCGGGATTCTCGAAAAAATCCGAAACGTCAGGAAAATAAAATTCTTGTTCAAGTGATCGCATTTGAAACGCTCTTTTTCTTAGGATAAAATAGCATAGCATCATGGGGTTGAGAAAAAAGGAGCTCATCGGGGGCATAGGGGTCGAAACGAGGGAACCCCAGAAGTCACAGTAGCATCGAGATGCGACCAATCAGGCTGCAGAGTCCATTGACAAGTTTGCGACACCGTAAGGACCCGCGAGGATCATCAACAGCGACCTCGAAGACCACCATCAGAGTAGCAAAAACAGAGCAGAGTTGGAATCATTTGGAAATGATTCTTGACTCTGCGGAGGAAAATTTTAACAGATTAAGCGACCACTTTACGCTCTCGAGAAGAACCTCAAATGCATAGAGGACCAGTTGAGATGTCCCAACGTTGCGTGTTTGGGAAGAAAACAGTCTTTGAAAATCGGTAATGTAGACAACAACTTAATTTGGAACGGAAGAGTATTCAAAATGAAAGCATATTTGGTGTAAAAAGAATGGGAATGGTTGGATGTGGAGCTAAGGTGTGGTAAACGTATAAAAGAGGAGTTACGAGTGGCGTAAGGTTGATTTAGCGGAGTAAGAGCGTTAATTCTTAGGAGCTTAGGACTATTATTAACGCGTATCAGGAAGCATATACGCAAAGACATTTAATTTAAGCTAATTGACATCTATCCGAATAAGAAATACTGGATACAGAGAGCGAAAATTGTTCTGAAGTGAAAACTCTCGATACAGCTACGAGGGGTCCGGCTCATCCGGGGATCTTCCAGCCCTCTCTATGTGCTTTCTGGTTGATACAACGTGTTCCGATGTCAGATTATCAACTTTCTTAGAACTAAATTGTTGAACCTGGTGCAAATTAATATATTGAAGGTCTATATGCATGGACCAAAACTTGATGTAAATATTTGGGCCTAAGTGCAAAAATTGCAGCCTTGTCAAGCAAAGAGAAATTTATTGGCTTGACGTTTCGGATTCTCGCTTGCATTCATCCTCAGAGACAGACGCAGGGCCATTATGAATGCTGCGCACCTTGCGTCGCTATGACCTTTAACGGCGAGAGTTTCTGATGATACATTCGAGTGAGAATCCGAAACGTCTAGCCTATAAAATTCTTGTTATAGTAATCCCATTTTCTTCATTTGAAATGCTTTCTGAAGCTGGCTTGTGCACTTTTATCACCGGCAACTTGCTGTTTGTGACTGATCTGCTACAGATGAAACGCCTTTAGCGACCATCCCGGCCAACACCAGTGAACCGCTCATGATCGGGGCCCATTTGCGCAGTTTATGCTGGCGGCTGGTTCTTTTCCCACATCGCACTGCCTCGTTGCCTTTCATGGATGTATCAAAAAATGGAGGCTAATCGTGAAGGAAAATGCCTTTCTAGAATAAATGTCGACGAGCGCAATACTCGTTAGCAAAGGAAAACAGGTTTCAAGCAACTTCCATCTTAAAAAAAGTCTAGCTTCGGGTTGAAGGTGAAATTGCTTCATCCAGCGCGCAGAAACGTGCTTTGTATGGAGCATTAACAGGCCCCGAACGCTACGTCCAAGGGGTTCGTTTAAGTAAAGCATTCTGTTCCTCGAAAAAAAATCGTTTCCATTCGCCAGATTATTTTTCAGGTCAGGTCAGGTTTTATTAAGAGAAATTTAGGTCCATACCTCTGAACGCCCTGTTGGTACACAACAGTTATGCAATGCATTGGTTCAGCAGAGCATTTCAAAATAGTGGCGTTGCCAGTAAATGGAACTGGGTCAAAAAGGGCCGACAGTGACAAAACACCTCAGGCATTGTTCGTAAATTCTAGGGGTTTCAGCCTAGCCTTATAACATTGCCATAAGCTTCTCCATCGAAAAACTAATTCACCCTGAAAATCCTCTTCAGAAAGGTTAGTTGCATTTTCGTTCTTGTTTTTCGGTTTCCTTCTTGTTTTCTCTTCGTTTCTTCTTTCCTTCCTCTCCCTCTTTCCCCTCTTTCTCACTCTCTCTTCTTCATCCCTTGCACAACATGCTCTACAATGCTCACCTCCGATTTGTTTTCCCTTTCAGCGCTGCGCCCATCCCACCTTAGGCAACCGATCAACTAGGCGGTGGCCGGTTGCTGACGGTGGGGAAGAGAGTGAGGTTGACCCTCAGCGCATTTATACCCTCACTGTAATCAGTCTAGTGCACTTAAACTATCGCGGAGCGCTAAAACCCGTAGTTTGGAGGGTTGCCAACTGACGGGATAACTTGGACACCGCAGTCGGTTCAGCGTGTATCTTGTTGTGCGGTGTGGCTAACTGCAGGCTGAGAGTCAGACTCAATGGCTTCTTCTGCTTCTTAATGTGGCCTTTATGGTGCTCTTTGTCGGGAGCCTACCTAGCGAGACGTGCTGTTGGTACGCGTGTTGAGTGTTGGTCGCGTCAGCCATCTGCGCCTGCCCCCGTCTTCGGCCTCCTTGACTTTGTCTTGACAACTGGGTTTCGGTATAGGAGTGGTGAATGAGTGAGTTGGGTTCTCCGCGAGTCTACTTTCGCTGTATATCCCGCGGAAGCCACTGCGTTGCTTTAACTCGTCTAAGTTCAAGGTGGAAATCGTCGAAATTGAGGGTCAAACTGTCGTGTGACAGGGAGGCTCAGTGTGGTGGTATGGATGCACTGGAGGCAAGAAAGAGTTCAGTAGTTGCAGCGCCAGTCTACTGTCACTTAAAACTAATTCGCACGCAAGTCATGGTCACTGCACCAATCTGCTTGAAGTCTATGAGGAAATAATCAAAATCGACCGTCAAACTCTCTTCCATCAGGACAACTTTCTTCTCGAGCCGGTACCGGTAATGCTCTAGTAAGGACGTCAGCACTCCGGAGATGCGTCAAGTAAGATCTGTTTTGGGTCTAAATGTGCGGTAAAGCGACTTAGCTGTTAACGCTGGAATCTACTGTAAGCCTGCTATCTGGTCTTTGCAGCCAGTTAGTCGTTCAGACAATAGTAGCTTATGTAGACCCACTCATTAATCTCTACTCCCTATATTTAAACCTACGAAAACGATGGTTATATGGCTTAATGGACGGGAAATTATGACACGCAGTGGAACATACTTTAGAAAATGCTTAATGCATTTTTATTTCACTGTATTTAGAAGTGTCATTGATTTATATCTGTAGATTTTCCGCATCTGTATGTTCGTTTTACTTGCTGCGGAAAAAACCCGATTATCAAATTGCAGGTTTCTTGAATTGCCCGAAAAATTGAAATGGCGGTTAGGAGGTCGTCCACTTACCTGAGTTCCAACGTACCGTTCTGGAGTTAGATTAGTATAGTCCGCGGCGCTCCGCGTCATGCACACCTTTAATTAACATGCGGAACAACCTGCTACCAGCGGCCGCGGGAAGCAAATTCGATGAAATTTATTCACTTTTCACTTATTTCTAAAAAATCCTTCGCTGTCTATCCTTTTTCCCCACCCAAAAAACTCTATAACCACCGTTTTTGCAGGACAAAATGCTGGACATAGGAGTATATGAGTGGGCCTACATAAGCTACTTTTGCCGTCGTTTAGTACATTCATCGCATGTTCGCTTGTACTGACATTTAACTCTGCTGCTTTATCGGTGTCTGGACGGCGGTTGCCGAAGCTGTTAATAACAGTACGCATGTGGGTGGCCGCTATGAACTATACATACCACAAAATCTGTGCAGATATCACCCTAATTGGTGTATGTCTCACATTATGCCACGGTTACCGATGATTAAGGATTCTAGACAGAATCCGAAACGCCAGATCTTGTTCCAGTGATCGCATCGTCTCCTTCTGAACTGCTTCCTAGAACTCGCATATTCGCTTCTATCGGTGCGGAATTTTAAGGAGTAAGGCCATCTGCTGAAACCCAGGGTTTCTCTCCTTTCGAATGCAGAAACAGATGCGATTTTGATTAATCTTCTGGTATTAAATATTAATACAAACTTTAAGCAGAACAAGGGTTTTGGAGGTGCCGAAGCAGTGATCACTTGCGTTTGAACGACCTTTAACTGTTTTTCGGCCTTCAGGTCTCAAGCTATTGCTGTAACTTCGATTTTGATAGAATCGTACATTGTTAGTCGGTTAAAAATAAAGTATGCCTACGCTGCATAACTTTAAAATCCATTTGTACTTTGCGTGATCCTCTACCTAGGGAGATTAACTTTTAACCTTGGGCACTTTTCGAACATCAATTAACAAAACACAAACAAGAGCTCGTTTCTTTCCAGGTGAAAGAGGCTTAGTTTAAAATTATCCAACCAGTCAGTTGAACACATCTCAAAACGAGTTAAAAAATATAAAATGAACAGCAGGTTTTTTGGAAGCAGCTAAATATATGGAGCTGATCAGACTGGGATGAGGTAGTAGATGGTAAAAACTCACCTCTAAAGTCTCGTCACTTTTTGAATGACTTATCTGCCACAAATCTCAAGATAAATCCACAAAAGATGTCCACTTAATCATACTCTAAACGGTAAGGAGAGGTATGTCAGTGATAAGGCCGGTCAAGCGGATTTTGAATGGATTCTGGAGGTATTTAAAAATAATCAAGAAATCCACTTGCGGAAAATAGGGCTGCCGCATACGAAGGGTGCTCGAGCAACTCCTCCGGGCACAGTATATCTGCTACTCATAGTTTCGTATTCAAGTCAAGTAAAGTCAAATTTATTAAAGGAAATATAGGAAAGCGCCTTTGAACTCCCTCGTGGTACATAGGATTTCAGAAATGCATCGGCATAGCCGAACCTTCCAAAGAAGTCGTTGACACAATTTCAAACGACTACTTGCTTGTTTCAAGTAATACACTCACACTCAGTTTACACGAGCCAGCCGTGTAACTGAGGAAGAAGAGCAGACAGTGAAAAAACTCCTAAGGCTGGCTCATAATTCAAAATGGAATGTCATTTGTGGTTTGTAGGAGAAAAAGAGTCGCTCGTGGGAAAAGTATGTGAATGATAAGGGCATGATGCTTCTGTGAATGTTGATGGCAGCCATGGCGTCCATGAAGAGTAATATCTACATCCGAAGGACCATACTAGGAGAAGACCTCGGAGTCACGAGAATGTCCTGAAGAACCGGAGATGCGACCATGATACGCTTTTGCCGTGCCAAGAGCCGAGGAACCCGCCACGTAATCAGCAATCGTTCGATACGAGAAAGGGTGTGACAGGGCCGCGTAGCCTAGGACCATAGGTGCGGTAGATGCGTCCTCAGATGCGATCAGCGCAGTTCACATAGTGAGCAGAGACGTCGGAGCTAGGCAATGTCTTAATGCCTTTAGTTAAATACTAATAATAATACTATTTAAAAATTACCATATGTATACATTTAAAGCATTTCAGTGTTTTGATTTAGAGCTCTTCAATTTTTGGATTCAGAACACTTCAGTGATTGGATTTGGAGCAATTAATCGCGACGATACTCATTAAATCGGTCTAGGCTTGCCTTAAAAACATCCACTGAAGGGACATGACAATTCGCAGGAAGGGCATTCCATGCCTGGAGAACCCTCTTAGAGAAAAAGAATTTTCTTGGGTCAAGTCTTGCCCCAGTCACACGAACTTTGAGGGGTGTCCTCGCAGCCTAGAGGTGGTGGCCCGCTCAAAGAAGTCGTTTGTTTGGAGGCATCAATCCTGACCACGCAACATGCGAAATTCCTGGATTAGGTCCCCACGTAGCTGTCTGTAATCCAGAGGAAACAAGTCAAGATTTACCAATCGGGTCTCATAAGGGAGGATCCGTTTGCGTCGTTCTAATTTTGTTTCGCGTCTTTGTACCCTTTCGAGGTTTTCTTGTCTTTGGCTGTCCAAGGGCTCCAGGCTTGGATGGCAAATTCCAGTTGAGGTCGCACGAACGTGCCAAAGACCTTGCCAAATACAATTTTGTCAAACTTAGCAAAGGCGCGCTTGATTAGATACAAGCTCGACATTGCGGATAAGGCCACTTTCAGGACGTGGAGTGATGGCTTCAGTGAAGGCGTGAACCACACCCCAAGTCTTTCTGAGTCTCTACCTCTGGTAGCGGCGTGTGATTCAGGTAATAAACCCTCCGAGGCGTAGTGCTGGTTCTACCAAAGCGCATTAGGTTGCATTTGGCCACATTGAATGGCACGAGCCAAAGGGTCGACCACTGCTCCAGTCTATGCAAATTTGCCTGGAGGTTTAATTCATCGCCTTGGTTGCGTATGACCTTCCAAAGTTTTATGTCATCAGCAAACATTGCGATTTTGCAGTCTAGTCCACTTATGCAGTCATCAATCTATATAAGGAAGAGAATAGGGCCAAGAACAGATCCCTGTGGAACCCCGCTCTCAACTGCTACCTCCGCCGACCGCTGTTCGCCAATACACACGGTCTGGGTACGACCAGTCAAGAAGTTTGCGATCCACTGCAAAAGGTTTTTCCTTAGCCCTATGCGGCTGAGCTTGTATAAGAGACGTTGATGAGGCACCGTGTCAAACGCCTTCTTGAAGTATGCACTGTATGCACCGTATTCCCTTCATCGATCGCTCGGGTCCATTGTTCTAGACAATAGAACAGATTGGTCAAGCAGGACCCTCCCTTGCGGAATCCGTGCTGTTAATCAGAAGGAAGCTGATGTTGCTCCAAAAAGTGCATCAGCTCACGTTTGACTATGCGTTCCATAAGCTTGCAGGATATTGAGGTGAGGCCAACCGGTCGCCTGACTCCCACTTTTGTGGATGGGTGAGATCCACGCTGCCTTCCAATCGGGTGGCACTTGTCCAGTATTAAGAGAAGCTCGGAAGATTATGTACAGGGGTACCGCCAACTCTATGGCTAGTTCTTTTATTAGCATTGCAGGTATCTCATCCGGACCTGACGACTTCGTTTCTTTGAGCTGTAGAAGTTCTCGCAGAACGGTAGCTTCCGTGAGTGCAACCGAGTCTATGGTCTGGATCACACCGTCACTGCAGTTAATAGCGGTGAACTCAGCCTCTCTCGTAAAGACCGACTGGAAGAAGCAAGATAGATGTTCCGCCTTTTCGTTAATCTCGGAAATTTCTACACCGTCGTCTGTTTTGAGCAGAGGAATAGGGTCTCTATTTCGAGTACATTGCCTATGGTTCTCAGTGCAGTGCGGCGCATAAGACGTGTAAAGTGCCGACGTTTGCGAAAGACTGATTATCAGTCGCAAACCGGCATCAAAACATGCACAAAACGTAGAAAGAAAAATAAACAACCTTAGGCAATTCTGTAATAAAGGAAAGTATAAGAACAACTAATCCTTTGCTAAGAAAAATTAAATTTTTAAAATAATCCCCAAGTTCCAGAGACGTTGAAGATAGCTTTAAATTAAAAATATAAAATGAAATCTTGCCGTCTGTTTAAAGGTAAACGATACCGATTTCTTTATATCAAAGACACTTTTCTTTTGTCAAAATATTTCATGCATATTACCTTTATGGGATAACAATTTATTTAAATTACGGCATCTTTTCAAGTGTTTTGAGAGTCTTCAAGCTCTCATCCATAAATTCATATTAATTTTGACATTGATATCAAAACCGTTTAACTAAGATATCTTTTAAGGATATTTACCGATTTTTGGATAACAGTTCTTATAAAGATGGCCAAAGTTAGGACTTACTTTAAGTAGCAAAATGCACTGTCGAGCAAATAGAACGTCCACAAAAAGTCTGATATAGCTATTCTTATGATCAATGAGAAAATGTTTGTGATTGTTCATCTCTTTAGAAAGCACTTTAATTAGGTATTCAGCTGACGAACGTCTGTGCACTTTACCTTTTTCCAAAGTTATGCCAAAGTGAAAATGGAGATTTTGACAGGTTCTTTAAATTTACCTGAAGGTTAATAGTCATTTTGTCTAAAAATGAAACGGCTCACTTTTCTCTTTAATCTGGAATGTTTTCCGCCATAGTGGATAACTCTACGGGTTTCTGATGAATACCCTGCCAAGTCAGGAAACGACAAACGTTCCTATTAGTCCACATAGTCAGACAGAGGTAAATATTTATGTACAACTCCAGAAGATGAGACAAAACCGGCGAGAGGACAAACTTTCAAATACACTTCGACCTAGAATTCGTGTAACATGCCGACATATACGAAAGATTGATACCCTTTCGTTAATTGGCATAGGGTAAATTTGTAATAGTGATTATCGGGTAGGTTAAGCTCAAGTGACTTCAGTCACGATAGGATGTCGGCTTTTTAACAGGCGTTATCCTGATCACCAAAAAGTGGCTACGTAAGTAGTATAAATGTTTATCATAAATCTTGAATATACTTATTAAGTGAAATATATTTTGTAGAAAACATGAACGAAAATGCTCTTTCTTGAACCCGTTGGGTAGCTAACTTCACCTTCGTTAACTTTCTTACTTAAACAAAGGATACCTTTAGGTGCAAAAGTATTTTTTAATTGCTGAATAATTTTTAAACCTACTGACTGCTTCACTAAAATTCAAGGTTAACAAACTGCGCACTGTGTTCATCCTGTGTAAGAAAAACGTACTTTTTCATTTACAGTTTGAGGAGTAAGTCACACGGTTCTCATAAAATGGTGCAATAGATGGGGATCATGCTGCAAACATTATAAGCATTAATAAATTGATGGATACGATGTATAATGACTGAACACCTCAAAATCGTCAAAAAGCTCATAAGTAAAAACCCTTTCTTTAAGTATACAATTAAAAAAGTGTAATGTGCTATCAAAAGAGAACAAGAAAGAATGGTTTCGTGCATGTTCTCCATAAAATATATTTGTAGTCATAAAGACAGTCAAAATCAATGGAAAAAGTGCGTATTACTTACGAAGCCACTTTTTTCAGAACGTACTTTTTATACGCGGTCTGAAAGAAGCTCGTTCTAAAGCTGACATATTATCGTGAATGAAGTGACTTGAGAGTAGGCTACGCGATAATCACTATTACAAACTGACTCAATGCCGATTAGCTACAGCGTACCATTATTCCGCAGATATTGGCATGTTACACGAATTGAAGGCCCTATTGCACTTCCTATGCTGTGGTTTACATTTGCTGGGTCTAAACTACAGCACCAAAGAAATGAAAAGGACAAAAACTACTGAAATCACAGAGTAGCTTTAAGTCCATGAACTCAAATACAGTTGGACAAATGCAGGGCACATGACAGTTCTCCTCCGGTTGCCGTCGTAAATCCTGGATTGATATTTGCGGGGCAACAGTGACAAGTATCTTTACCTACATCTGCGACACAAAGTCTCGCGGTAGGTCTGTATTGACAACCTGATGTCAACCAGGTTGCTATGGCGTGAGTACGACAGCAAATCAACAATGCAGCGGTTTGAATTACGTACGGTGAATATGCGCGATGGCGGGCCTCTTATATTTTGAAAGACCACCTCATTTATGGACAAAGTTAGAATTTCAGGTCTCGACAAATATATACTTCCCTACATCCCGCAATACGAACCTATTTTTGTCTGTGACAGCGGTTATAGCATACCATTATATAGGATATTTGGAGCAGCGTTGAAGACAAGAGCTTAAAAATAGCAGTCGGGTAATATAAGAAGCCCTTTTTCAGCGACTCACGGTGGCGGTGCAATAACGGGGGTTGGACAATACGCTTTCTTGTCAAGAATAAATTTTAAATTTTAATAATAGACAGCTGCGTCTTTACTGACCTGATCTTCCAATACTGACGGTATTATTGGCTATCCTCCTAAAAGTCTGCTACATGTACAAGTACTGAATGTTGGCTTATAAAACCTTTTAGCATGGTTATCAGCAAATAACCTTTAACGACAGTTTTTTTCCTTAAAACCAAAAATGACATTTCATTTTGAATTATGAGCCAGCCTTAGGAGGTTTTTCACTGTCTGCTCTTCTTCCTCAGTTACACGGCTGGCTCGTGTAAACTGAGTGTGAGTTTATTACTTGAAACAAGCGAGTAACTGTTTGAAATTGCGTCATCGACTTCTTCAGAATGTTCGGCTTTGCCGATGCATTTCTTAAATCCTATGTACCAAGAGGGAGTTCAAAGGCGTTGGCCTATATTTCCTTTAATAAATTTGACTTGACTTGACTTGACTTGACCAGAAGTCAGTCCAGTGTGTTGTTCGACTGCGAGCCTCTCCTGGTCATTGCTCAACGAGGTATCCTCTTTCCGGTAACTTGGTGTTACTCTGGTCTCCAACCTCTCATTCATTCTTCATATTGAAGGCCTTTATATTAAAATCCGTAAACTTTCATGCTATATCCACCGTTTGCGGGCATATCGCACAACGTAAGCCCTAATCTGGCGATTTATACATCCTGCATTCTGCCCTTCATTCTTTACTGCCCTCCAGTTATTTGCCCAGCTTTACTTAAAAAAGCACTTGATCATTTTTAGATGTATCCTTCGAATGCGCTCTTTATCTGCCAGTGTTTAGCCTGTTTTTATTTAACGTTATAACACAGCAACGCAGCAACACTTGAAAACGGTCGAGCAATTTGCTGATCGTATCCTTAGTAGGGTTGCTTACCTCCTCTACTGTGAACGAATGGTTACGAAGTCTTTCCGTAGTATGCGCCGAAGCTTCCGACATATGACCTGCCGTGCATCGGCATATCAGCACTCTGTACTCCCATTCCTAGCATGTTACCTTACATGTAAAGAAACTGAAATTGAGAAGGCAGACCTGTCTCCATAACAGACGTGGATATCGTGTAAA
This sequence comes from Ligula intestinalis, assembly GCA_036362985.1. Lineage (NCBI taxonomy): Eukaryota > Metazoa > Platyhelminthes > Cestoda > Diphyllobothriidea > Diphyllobothriidae > Ligula > Ligula intestinalis. The sequence goes on along the minus strand of JAYGXS010000002.1, from coordinate 12,569,447 downwards.
CCTTTATCTTTATGAACTTTTGCTATGATATTTTACTCAACCTTAGCCGTTGCTCTAGGTAGATGGAGCTACTTGTTGCTGAAAAAATTTGATGTAACTTTCAAAATAAAGCATTCTCTAAAAAGGTACCTCTGCGAACGTGCAAAATATACAGTTATGTACCGTTACTTCTTTTCCCTAAATATGAATGTTTTTTTGTTTTTTGTACTTTCCCTGACGTATTTTCTACGAAAAAAGCCAGCAGTGAGGCCAAACTTGTTTTCATCGTTAACTAGCCACAAAATTACCGGTACTTAAAGGTGACAATGCTAAGTTGACAAATGTTATTGAAATGCGCAAATTTATTTTGTTGGAATATCATATGACACCATTTAAAACAATAACCGTTTTTGTACTGTGACGAAAGACATTCTCTTTCAATGAAAGTAAATCCCCTTATTGTTTCATACGTGTCCTTAAAAAAGTACAAACTGCATAAATATTCATCCAATTTAAAGCATAATTTCCCTGGTGAGAATTTGTATGCAGCAAATAATGCAAAATTTATTAGATCCATAACATTTCGGGAGCACTCATCAGTTGCAGCCTCTCCAATGCGTTGGAGAGCAACGAATGAAAAAATACAACATTGAATTGGTACAGAAAGGTCACAGGTCATAGTCTACATATCATCAGTAGCGTGTTATGTGGTTTAATTTTGTGGATACTATTTCTTTTCCATTTCACCCACAAAAATGTCTACAAAGGTTGGTCCAATTGGGCTTACTGTTGCAACTTCGTCAATTTGTCGATAAAATTGGCCATTAAACAGGAATGGGACATGCTTATTGCACATTTGTAATAAGTTCCATAGTAATTGGGGGACAGGCGAGTGTCAGATGAATAAGCGCAAATAATGTCTATGGTTTCATCCAACGGCACGTTGATAAACAAAGACTGTACGTCAAAGGATATCATACGTTACAGGGGAATATGCGAGTTCCAAGAAGCAGTTCAGAAGAAGAAGATGCGATCACTGGAACAAGGGTTTTATTTTCCTGACGTTTCGGATTCCCTTGGGAATCCTTAATCATAGATAATTGTAGGAAAGTCGGAGCCATTTGCAGATAAGGGGTGATAAATGCACTGGTTGTTAGATATTTATAGTTAGCAGCGGTCACCCGCATGCGTACTATAATTGTCAGTTCCCGTGGTCACTCCTTAAGGTCTTAATTTGTGCGGTGATGGCTCATTAATTGTCACAGTTTGCTTGCCATCGTCGGATGTGGGCTCTATAAATGCAGGACAATTATGCTCGCTGCCGTCAGAGTTGTTGCTGCACCCAGTCCTTCCCACTTGACTAATTCTGTTGCTCAGGAAATGTCTCATTACGACGTATGGGAACGCCAAATCGTTGCGGTGTTGATGGACTGGGGGCCTGAGAACCATGACTCGAGCAGCTCGCGGCTCATGAGGTTGGCACCTACTGCGAGGATTTTGGCCTCGTCAAACTTAAAAATATGGCTGGGTGCCGGCAAGTGAGCTGCAGCCTGTGAGTTCGCATCTTTCTTTCTCACCACCACTGCATGCTCGGCCATTCGCGTCCGGAGTAATCTTCCGGTTTCTCGACATAGTTGCTTTGTCCACAACTGCATCAGATCCAGTAAACACCTCCAGCCGTTTCCTGCCATGGCAGTGGGTCTTTCGGTCTCATGATCCGGCGCCTGCTCCAACTTTCCTACAATTACCTATGATTCAGGATTCCCGAGGGAATCCGAAACGTCAGGAAAATAAAACACCTGTTCAAGTGTTCGCACCTTCTTCTTCTGATGAATATTAAGCTCCCTGATCTCGTCGATAAAATTGAAGCTGTCTTTCAATGTGTAATTGGAAAATATTTGGCGAATTGGCTCTAACTCCTTGACTAACCAATGCGCTAGTTTATGAAAGGGTGAGTCAAAAATAGAAAGAATGGGTTGTACATGAATAGCCTTCCACCTTGTTTTGACCTGTTTACTTTACCAATTAGCTTTAGTGACTATGACCTGTGACCTTTCCGTACCATTTCAATTCCGTATTTTTTCATTTGTTACTCTTCAACGCATTCGAGCCGCTGCAATTGATGAGCGCTCCCGAAATATTATGAATCCAATAAATTTTGCACTACTTGATACATAAAAAATATTTATCTTTTTGTGGGAAGATATGCGGTATAGGTAAACATATCTAAACCTTTCAATTGCTTGTGCGTATGATTAAACGCCACAATCAGCATAGGAGTACCTCATTGGGAAGGGAGCATGAAAACAGGACATTCTTCCTCTTGAGAATCTACATTACAGTATGGCCTAGAATTCGCGTAGCGTGCCCACATATGCGAAAGACTGATACTCTCTCACTAATCGGCATTGAGTAAGGTTGTACTATTGATTATCGTGTAGTCTATGACCAAATCATTCAGTCACGGTAGGATGCCGGCTTTTTCAGCGAACTTATTTCTGACCGCTAACAAAACGTATCTACAGTAAAAAGTGGCCATTTGAGTTAATGCCATTTCATCATTGATTTTGTCTGCCTTCATAAATTCAAAATAATTGATTGAATATATGAACGAAACAATTATTTCCTGTACTCATTTAGTAGCAAATTTAGCCTTTTTTAAAATTTTATACGGTAGAGGTCACTATTAAAATAAATGGATTTACATACGCTTATTAAGCCTATGCCATTTTGTGTGAGTCATTGGAGCACATCGTTAGCGGATGGTTTTGAAAGAAGTTGCGAAATGTCCCGCAAAAATGCACGTGAACATTCATGGTTTTTTGATTTACCGCATTCCATTTTTTTAATTTCTCGGAAGCGAATTTAACAGCTGCCGGAAACAAATGAAATAGCTGCCACAGTGTTTCGTAAAAAATCATCCCATTCAGGGCCACTTCTGTGGAGCTGTAATTTTAGGTATAAAAATTTCCTTATAAAGCAGTGGTGATAAATTCTGTCAACTGTACATGCTTTAGGTAGTTTAAACTAACTCGAAAAGGCCTCCCACTCCAGAATTTGTGCATATTTTTAAAAGTATCGGACAGTTTAAGCTTCAGCAAGTGAACATTTTATCAAACAGTTTATTATCGTTTGTTCTGACATTATGCACTCCATGCATTTTTTTATAAACTTGTACGTTGTTTCGTCAATACTGGTTATATCCCCCAGTTGCTTGCTAGGAAGAAAAGGCAGAACACGAAAGCAGATAATAAATTACTATCACTAGTTCTGCTTCTACATTAGCGTTGTCTTCTGGGTGCCCGTTAGCAGCGTGTCCTTGGTCATCGGTAACTCCTGTCGGTCAAAAGCAGGTTTCGCGTCGTCGGCAGCGTGTCTCGGTAACAGAGTTCCGTCTCTCCCAGCAGCAGAGTGCCCTTCTACTTGCAGCCTCGCTATTTAAGGGCCCGTATTAATTGTTCAGTATTGGCCCTCTACGAGTGGCATCTATAGGCAGCCGTCGTACCTCAGCCCTCGTGTCCTCAGGTGACGCTTGACGCGCGCTGTTTGCCCTGGCCAGGCATGACCTCACGGATGGCAAACCCCGGCACGTGGTTGTAATTTCGTGCTCGCGTGTTGGCCTTTCAAGGTCGCCCTCTTTGCGCGCTCTACATGCATCAGTGGCCTGTCCGATTCCCTTGTTCTAGTGCTCTCAGGAATATCCAAGTTTATGACTCGCGTGTTGGGCCCTCCTTACACATTTATTTTACTGAACGAATGGTTAGGCTTTCAAAGTCCAAATGCGCCCTAAAATTCAAAAGAGAAAGTAAAGGTATTAGTCACCACTTTCAGTTTCCTCCAGTACTTAGAAGTGGCTGCTGTTAGCGTCCGAAAAATGCTGCCTAACATAAAGCCAGGGCGGAAAAAATTAGTTTCGTTAGCGGTCGAAGAACTTACATCAACGATTGTCAGTATTCGACTGTTTTGCATTATCTTCCTCGTCTTATGTACAGTACTTGCTACCTTGGACAATGGCTTATCTCAGGTGTCGTTTTAAAAGGCAATTTACTCAGTTTGTAAACCCTGTTACTAGCATGAAATATCGTCGAGAGAAATAAGGGCAGTTATGTTCATGTGTCTAATAGAACGCTCAATTTAATGATCTATGTTGCATTTTTATTAAATCGGTAATTGATGACACCAATTTAAGAAGTTTTGACTTGTCATCTCCCTCCCCACTGCTAACAAGATCAATTAAACAACGTGCGTGGCTAATCTGGTGTAATGTTAACCGTAAATAGTTTTTCAGGAATATCAATAAACTCAACAAATTATCAAGTAATAATAAGTAAAAAATGTCCAAATATGTAATTTAAAAGGTTTTATTACAATTGGGCATACACTTAAGGTACATCAGTCTCATTAGGGTGCTCGTTTTTCAAAAAGCATGTTTTGGCCACCCACAAAGCTGATTAAGAGTTCAGTGGTATACATTTATCTAATTTATTTTTTCTTCAACATGAGTATTAGATATTTGAGTAAACATAGGCCAAAAAATTCTTGTTCGTGTTCATCTGGTAGCAAATAACTTTATCTTTACGTCCTATGCTTTAAAAAAAGAAAATTTTCAACTCAGAAATAAATTTTAACATGATCCGCAGCTGCACCCGACCTTGAACTTTACATTCTGCATGCTGTCTTCTTTCCGTGTGTAGAAAATCGTGCATGGTTTTAGTTTATTCGCAAAAGGCCTTACCTGGCTCTAGGAATGACATCAGATCTGGAATATGTTGTTTACTGAACAAGAAATCCATCCGCACGCCAACTTTGCATATATCGGTATAATCCTAGTTAAGGTTACAGATCAGCACGCTCAAGGTCAATTCTTGGGTGAAATAAAAAGCAAACAGTCTGGGCAATACAAAGGAAATATCAATAAAAATTAGAGCTTATAAACGTAGAAACAGCAGAAATAATCACTTAAATGCCCCCATCTTTGTCAAAAAACCCATTATAATTAAAATATGCAATTATGCAACTATTTGGAAATTAGTTAATTCAAAAATAACTAACTTGAACTTAAATAAACTAACAAAACTACGAATAGAAGCAAATATGCGTGCCCCAGATTCTTGTTATAAATAAGAGGAAGACGCGATCTATGGAACAAATGACTCGAAGAGAAATACGATGAATCAAGGGATCCCCTAAAATTGACAATCTCATGCAACTCTTCGTCTTCTGCTAAAGGAATATTTTCACATTTAATGGTCAAACATACAAACAGACCAAAGGGACACCAATGGGATCCCCTATTTCCAGTCTCATAGCAAAACTGGTCTTACAGGAGCTGGAAAAAGTCACCTTCGACCAATTTGAGCCTGCAGTCTGGCGCCGATACGTGGACGACACTTCCGTTATAATCGAACGTCACAGGCTAGCAGACTTCCAAAACCTACTTAAAATAATTTTCCCCGACATCCAATTCACAAAGGAGAAAGAGAATGCTGGACAACTACCGTTCCTAGATGTTCTCGTCACGCGCAGACCCAACGGGGAACAAACGAAAGGGGACCACCAACGCTCTGGCACCCTCCATGATACATTAAAAACGTTTCAGAAGCAACCAAGCGCATCGGCACAGAGCTCGATGTGGGTATTGCTCATCGCCAGATAGCTACTATGTGTACACGAATCATGCAAACCAAAGATCCACTGGATGTTGGTGAGCAGTCTGGCGTCATATATCCCGTGCCATGTCGTGACTGTTCTTGCCATTATACAGGGCAGACCGGGCGACGACTTAGCTCGCGAATACCGAAGCACAAACGGGCAGTGCGGAAAGGCAACCCACAGTCCCAGATCGCTACCCACACTCTGAAGGAGGGCCATGAATTCGACTTCTTGAATATACGGATAATGGCACGAGCCAGTAATAGGACGGGACGCGAACTGCTGGAGGCCTGGTTGTCAGATCACAACTCCATAAGCAGGCATGTGGATATACCGCCCTGTTATTTTACCATCCGTGCTCGTAACCAGAAACCAGGGACCAGCTCCTCTACAAGCATAGAGACCACCATCTCAAAGTCACACGCCGCTACTCCAGGGACTCGCATCGGGAACACGATAAGATAACGTGAGAACTGACGTAGCATGGGCAGAAACAAATCAATAATTATCACTACCACCCCCCTCCCTTACCAACCCCATATATGCGTAGCTGACATTTTTTGTTTTTATTTACCCTGACGATGGCTTCTCGTGTGGAGCCGAAAGCTCAGAATCCAACTATTGTTCCAGAGATCGCGTCTTCCGCTTCTTCATAACTTAAATACGTAAGTTTAAGTATGCTGAATTTACTTCAAAAATAATTTTAAACTAAAATGAAAATATTAAACATAAAATTGAACTGAAAACTGAATTTAAATATAAATAAGTTAAGTAAACCGAATAAAATAAACTAACCTCAAGTTGTTGTACAAGAGAGTCCCAGGGAGTAATATTGAAGAAGACGGCTCAACAAACACGATGCAAGTACTTAATTACAACAGCAACCATCCAATCAGACACAAAAGGTGTTGCCTAAGGACCTTCTATTGGTGTGTTAAGACGCACTGCAGCGAACCAGAAGATAAAGTTGCCGAAGTACAATATCTTCGACGAGCATTTAGAGAAAATGCCTATCCGCGCAACTTCGTCAACCGGTGCTTGTGTAAACGAGATGGTCAACAAAATCGCACCAACCCCAAAATTTGGGGAGCGATCCAATAGGCCAAAAACTTCTCGGAGGCTGTCGGTTGCCTTCTCGCACAACTTGGATTTGGAGTCACACACAGACCGGTGGCAACCATAAGGCGTCAGATAATGAAGCCGAAAAACCAACTGCCAAGGCAAGCAATATGTGGAATCCTCTACAGGATCTGGTGCAGTTGTGGGCAAAGCAACTATGTCGGAGAAACTGTCAGGCTCTTCGAGACGTGAATTTCCCAACACGCGGCAGCAGTGCGGCGATATTATGCAGATTCTCAAGTTTGTGGCTCATTCAATGAGACCCGGCCACACATTCAAATATGATGAGGCAGAAATTCTTGCAAGAGGTGACAGTCGGGTGAGCCGAGAATTACTTGAGTCATGGTTCACGGGCCCCCAATCCATCAACAATTGTAACGATTTGCTCGATCCATATTTGGTGCTGAGACTAAATTTGGCCAAAGCATGTCGCCACTTAGGGAACGGAAAAGCCATCGCATCATCCTACGCTAACACCGGAGGGCCAGATGGCCGAGCAATAATCAGGCTCGAGTCCACCACGCGTGATGAAGATTTAATGGCCAGAGCACGCATGCCGTCCTGCGCAAGAAGACAATTAACATTTATTGTCACTGTATGTTTGCAGTGATGAATGTATCCTATAAATACTGCAAACTCCTGTGCATGTTTTACCCGGTTCTGCTCCCATTTTCTGCTAATGTCTCTCAGGATGAATCCGTGACGCATGTCGAAATATCAGAAGGATAAACATATTACCCCAGCGATCGAGTCGTCGTCTTCAAAAGTCACTATTTTTAACCCACTCGGTGGGACACACAGTGAACCACGTCATTCGCTATGGTCTTTGTGTCTTTGTCATATGGTCCGAAATACTGGTAGGATATTGCCCTATGAAGGTAACTCGTGCAGTTGCCGTTAGCGACGAACACAAAAACTGCCTAATTCATATACTGGACGAAAGGTAAAAACCTCTTGCGGTGTTTAAGGCGTACTAATAATTTAAAGGCATTTTTTCACGCTATTAAAATTAATCTGCTGCAATTGACAAAACGAAACCAACAACGTCATGTCTAGTCGAAAACTTCGTTCAAAATGTTAATGCGCATTTCTTCAGTCTGAAAGCCAGCAAATGTGGTGCGTTTAAATGAAACGCAAGCTTTGTATTTTTCTCCTTTCTACCTCATTCGTTTTTTTAAGCCCAAAGATAATTCGTATCAAAAATGATCCTCTGTCTAAATTTAAATCAAAACAGCAATAGCTGTCCCCCAACTGCTCGGTGAATACTTTGTGCATTTTTTTCGTTTCTATTCGGAAACTTGGTGAAAAAGATTTTTAATTTCGCCTCTTTAACAAGCCCACCACATACGAGGAAATACAACAAGAAGGAATCCTTTTCGTAATGCACACTTCAGCTAGCCTTTGCAGAAGATACATATTTTATTTTGCGTGCAAGGCAAAATTTGGTAGAATTTGAAAGCCAAGTCTACCGAATATGGCGAGGAAACTCACAGGCTTATGGAAACATTTTTAAAAGAGGGCGCTTTTTTCGGTTGCAAACAATGGAACCCAAGTATAATTGATAAAAAATAGATTTTAGAATGTTGTCTTCCTCGTATTTTTAATGCTAGCTGTTAATGCTCCCGGGACATCTTTCTTAGGCAAAAATTGTATAAACTCTGAGTTTGGGCATCGAATATGAAAATAGAGGTAGTTGATAAAACATTTTTACGGGAGATTTATATATTACAACGTAAGCTACAGGTTCAGAGTTAAACATGAGTGAAAATTAAGATAATTTTTCATAAGCATGCTCCAGTACTTTAACCGACCGTTTCACTTAGGACTATCTTCAGGTTCTATATCGCCTCAATGCCACAGGCTAGACAGGGTACATTTCGAAACAGTATCATAGAAATAAGGCAGAATGCTTCAATCTGGTGAGACCAACCCTTCACTGTCTGATAAAATGATTAGGAGAAAAAATGAAATAATCCCACAAGACCGATAGACCGTGACAGGACAGGCACTGAGAAGTAGAGTCCACTGTTGTCAGAAATGGGCTGGTAAAGAGTCGTGGTAATTTTGTGAGCCAGACGGAGGACATGAGAATGATTATGAGTTGCAGACGGTCCTGGTTAGCAGTTGATACTGCCACTCTTTTTTGTGTTAGACATTTTGACGAATTCAATGTCACCAGAAGGGAATAAATGGTGTCACGGCTACATCAGCTTATTACTGATGTCTTCTCAGCTAGTAAGTTAACACATCATGTAACAGTAGGGGAGAACCTGCCGATTTGGGACATAAGCATGCAAAGGCTGGGTGATTTTAGCCTCGAAGCAAGCATTTATAAGAAAGGAGCTGACGTCCTTTACTACGCAAGGTAACATTTTGCAGGCTAGAAAGCGAGCTGCAGCCAAACCCTCTACGCCGATCATTTTAGAAATGAAATAGCTTGCGTATATTTAGTTGAGTTATCGCAAAGAACACGGCTGAAAGACCGCTTTCCTAAGTCAGTTGGTATTTCAGAAGATAAATTGGCGAAAGTACGTTTGCTTTCGATAAATTATCGTCAGGCTTTTACATTTATGTGGTGATTAACTAAATAGACTATGCGGATAAGAAGAAAAATAATGCAGTTTTCAAGGGAAGTGGGGGGATGATCGGGGTCACAAAATCTGATCAGCATTAGAGGTTACAAATAGTCGAGCGAGGTGATAAGCTGCTGGCTGTTGGATAAGCGGCTTTCGGTCGTGGTAACTGCGTAAATCGGCACACTCGTCTATCAAGTTTACCTTAGAAGAGAAACAAGCTGGATCACTCTCAGTCCTTGATGTACTATTGATTAAAAGGGCTAATGGAGGTATATAAAGTAGGGTTTATAGTAAGAAGACTGATCTGAGCAACATATAAATTTTCCTAACTTCGTATTGTTCGAATTTTTAGCGTAATTTTGCACGAGATTTGGCGCAAGGGATGGAAAGAATCCGCTCGACTGATAGCATCGAAGAGGACCTTAGGATTGTTGAAGGCGTGTTTCTACAAAATGGATATCCCAGTCGGTTTATCATTAAGAACATGGCTGAAAGGCCGCCAGAGCCCTGTGTTAACAGCAGAGCAGAAACGAATATTCATTAACGTCTCATTTTCAGACGGACGGACTAAGAGAACTTCCAAGGAGGCGCCTGAGTCAAGCTATAGCAACCACCTTTCCAGCAGCCAACGCCCACGCAATGTTCTCGACTACTCCTATCCTATACGGATAGAAAAAAGGACAAAATTCCACCCCAGACCATTCCTAGGTGCATAGATACATTTACCTGCTCCTATAGGGCAGAATGTACTGGGCGCCAAAGCCGGCGTTTGTACAAACGAACACGAGAACATGTTTAGGAAAGGGCCAAATAAAGAGCAGATACAATTCCATTCTAGCGCACCTGGTAGACTCAGACAATCGCGTGGATGCCAACGAGGCCTTCCGAGTGATCGTCAGGGTGCCCTTAAACTATTCAAAATTCCTTAAAAAAGCCTCTGTTGGCTACGACAGAAGCGGCAGCCATCAGGTTACGCCGACCGGTTCTGTGCACCCAGAGTAACTTCGTCACGGCACCGCAGTTACCATGGCCGAAAGATGCTTATACAACAGCCCGCAGCTTATCGCCTGTCTCGGAAACCCGTCCCTCTAACACTGATCATTTTTTTGACTCTGAGTATCTCCCACACACATCTGCCCTGACACCCGCACTATTTTTTATACCAATCCGCATAGTTTGTTTCGGTAATAACGATATAAATTTACACGCTTGACAAGAATTTGTTGGAAAAAAATGTAGGTTCAATTGGAATTTTCGCAAATTCATGTTTTTGTACAGTCAGCCCATTAATCATCTGAACCACGGTGCCCTACCAAGAACCTTTTGATTAAATTGCATTTTGTTAAGTTAGACGCCAAACCTCCTGTACGGTATGGAATTGGTGAACTGCGCGACAGTGTTATGACAAAATCTTCTAAGCAGTCAATACACAATCCAATAATTGATTTCGAGGCCTAATTATTAAATTGGTTCTGCAAGTATTCCCGTGTTACATTTGAAAAGTCAATTGGGCAAATTTATGTTGTCAGCAATTGTTCATCAGTCCAACATATTTGCAGCGAAAGTGAAAAATGTACAGATAGACAGGGTTAATAAGTGTATTTTGATTATAACTCGCCGTTTTTACGCCGCCCGCATTGCAAGATCGGTATGTAGAGCTCCTTGTGCTCGGAGAGGGGACGATCAATAGAAATTGGATTAGGTTGTGACGATTGGGCAGGGTCAAGTACGTGAAGTGATAATTGCTGTTATTTGCGCGGAGCAAACGACTGTCACTAGAGGGAGGGGGTGATGTGTGATCGCCATCTGGCGGCGGGGTCGGCAACGGAAAGGAAATTACTTGTGTTAGCGTCCTCTAACAACCCATCACTGTATTCGCTAGCTGTATAGCCACTGCTTCGCCCGTCGAAAGCACCCGTTGGCGTAGGCTCTTGGACAAGTTCGCCGGTGTCCACTACTATCGACTCGATTATTCGTATCGACAAGGTGTGCGAGAATAGGACTCGAGATCGATCCAGTTTCACCCTTACTTAACCAGGCCAGTATGTGCTCATGTAGCCTCTTTTCTAGGCACCTCGTTGTTCGGCCGCTGAATCCTGCTCCACAGGAGCAAGTGAATGAGTAGACGTACATGAATGTGGCCAATCTTGCCATGCTGGCGGCGTGAAAGGGATGAGTCGTAGCCACTTATGAACTCTGCCTAACTGTAAAATTTTCATCATCCTCGCAAATGTTCTGGCCTGATGAAGTTTTGCTGAAGAAATGTGTTTACCAGATCGACTTTTCTATCTTATTGGTGTTTTGGAAGATTTACACAATTCAGTTTGCCAAATTGTCAAAAATTGGTGGCACTGGCTGAACTGAGATCTTGCTCTTGTCGTGAGTTCAAATACTAACAATGCCGCTGTATTTTTACTAATTTGGTCAAATGAATTATACATAGCTGCCGAAAACACAAAGTGAACAAAAGTTGACTAAATGACCGATACCTGCCTATCTATCCATCGAACAACCAACTGGATGAGCACTTCGTAGATAAACTAGACGGTATAGTAAGTATAACATTACAGTGTGTTGACAAAGCTATGAACAAGGTAATCGACAATAAAACATAGTAAACTCTACCATGTCCTGTAGCTTCCGTTTCTACACCAAAACTGACCCAAAATGTTTTGGAAAACCGGTGGCCGGGAGATGTTCCAGCAGCCGAGTCTATGTACTCTCATAATATTTCTTGGAAATTTCGTTAGCATTCGGTGGGAATGCTCAAGCCCCCATGTTATTTTTCCGTCTTACCGTAAGTGGAAGTGAAGACCACGGTAGACCTGTTTTTTGTTCCCCCAGCTGTTGATGACTCGTTTGCAATGGATGAAGTCCCACATATTTCCTGTTTTATTTTTATGAATATGTGTCATGATTTTTCTTGTCATCTTACTTGTGCACGAGTGAGAAGGATGAATGTGCGATCCAGCCAGCTGACGGTAGCTTGCGCCATTGAGGGCGCGCCGGATTGTTGCTAGGAGTCAAGGTTATCCCGTTATGTTAAGACAAAGAACGTTAACCCTAACGGTTGCAATCTTCCAGACCCAGTTCCTTAGAAGATGGGAGAGATCTTGGGAAAGCCAGATTGTTAGGAACAATGTATTCTATAGAGAAGAGTAAAGAGAAAGCTGCCACTCGGTCTAGCATGGCGTTTGATCCTGACGGCCGTGCGAGAGGGTGGGGTCACCAAAACGGCCAACGACGCTGCCTGCGTCCGCCCCCGCTCGGAGCGATTTCCGGTGTATTCGTCAGCCGGGGGATTTTCACAAAGGCTCAGAGCAGGGTTTGTGTGCGTCTGCATCAGAACAATGATTGGCCCGACCAGTCTGGAGTGCATGTGTGCACCACAGTCGCGCAAGTGCAAAGGTTGCGCGTCGCATGCGGACCTCGGCCATTGAGCTGGATCGAAAGCAACTGGGCGACCAAGATTGCCGCTATGAGACCTTCCATGGCGTCTCGCGCTGGGAGGAGATGGGCTGTGGAACCGCTGTAAAGCTAATACTCCCAGATACTCCCGTCGACAATGCCTCTCAGTCATCAGACTGCGTCGACAGAATCTTCCTGAAGTCTTTACTTAGGTCCGTTACCTTTTGTGTTAGCGGCTGGTCTGTACAAGTCATTAGACCTCGCTTTCAAACTGCCCTTTCAGATTTTCGTTTCGAGTTCTGAGTGGAGACAGTATATGACCTAAAAAACAAAATAATCTAGTTAGAAAACATATAGCCCGGTTTTGCCTGGGATACATGACTAAAATACTTAACTGGTGAACCGATTAGGCCGTTTTCCTGTATTAAAAAATCAGATCAATGTTGTTGAGTTCTCCGTTTACACTGAAAAGAAAACTTACGAGCATTTAATAGTGAGGAAAAAGGAGTCAGAATAACAGTTTTCACGCATATTCGCAGTCAAATGTAGGAGGATTTTTTCTATTTGAATTCAAACTTTATGCGGATGAGAGCGAAGGATAGGAAGGGTCTCTATACCCAACAGTTGTAATTTATATGAAACCGATACTTAGACAGCGAATAAACTCATGACTTTCCGCCTTAAGCTTATCTTGCACATAGTTTGTTAAGGTATGACCACGTAGGAAGAAAATCCTTGTTGCACGCTTAGCATCAATCGTCAGAACGCCATAGGCATGTTATGTAGCTTCTGAGTTGATGTGCATAAACATTTTAAGAGACCAGTAACTCTGAACGTTTTGGTTGGAAGTACGCTCGAACCCGGGCTATCCACTCACCAGTTAGTATGTTAGCGAAAACGAACATTTGCCAGATGGTAGCTGCCAGTCATAGTACATAGATAATCCACGTTCCACATTGGCAGGGCAAGTACTAGCATCAAACTATCGGAAAAAACAAGTGTCTGGTTTTTTTAGTCGGTGGTTGTGCAGCCAAGATAGTAAATAATTATTTGAGTTAAACTACCAACTTCCCGTTGACAGCTTGTAAATAGTACGCGGCTCCTTTGCATTTACTGATGGACTTTGGCCTAAATGTAAATACTAAATTTTGGCTCACGTCTGTAGACACTCTACTCCAGACAAGAAAAAAGTTTTGCAAAAAAACGCAATTCGCTGGCATATTTATGGGTCAATTAAAAGATGGGCATTCACAAAATTGAATAAGACAACACTCAACCGAATATATTAGATTATGCCTTCACGATTGTCGATAACATAAAGGAAGCCGAAGAATTATTGTCTGCAATTAACAATTTGCATCCAAAGATTAAATTTTATATGCAACAGGAAAGGGAGAGCCAGCTTTACTTCCTATCCATTCACATGTTCAGGCAGAAAGATGGCTCCATAGCACGAACTCTTTTCCATAAAAATAAATGGAAAAGATAGTACTTGCATTATCAACGCCTTGTTCCCTTTTAATGGAAAGGTAAATTGGTATATACTCTCATCCACAGGAAGACACAACTCTGCTCTAGGGAAACATTGGATGCTGAAATAGCCTGGCTCAAAGGAACTTTATGAAGTGGGGATATCCAGCACAGCTTATAGACAAATATAGTGAACCCTTTCGACCTCAAATGACGGAGCAGTCAGTTCCCATGAAGCCAGTTTTCATATTTTTGCTCTTAAAGGCAGACGACTTTTTAAATACCATCAAGAGACGCCAACGCAAAACCATTGAAAGGATATATAACGCTGTTGAACTCCAATTTTGCAATTGAACTAAGCCCTTACAACTTCCTTGTGCGAAAGATGCCTTACCATGGCACACCATTCTCAATTGTGTTCATATGAACACAGAAATCCTTGGTCTTCCATAACTGAACACGTGCCAGATACGGATCATTTTTAAAACCCCAAAACATCTTTCCGAGTACGTGTTTTGACACGAATAACTCGTACCCTGTGCTACCTAGAAGCAGTCTATATGCAGCGGTCAAAACCTGACTTATGCAATAAGAGGGAGTACGCGGTTAACCCAATTTTGCTTGGTAACATCCGGCTCCCTCATTTGCACAACTCCCAGCCTTCCTTTTCGCTTTAACGTTTTTTACTCAATATTTTTTTTCATTTTGCTTTAACTCGCTTATTTTACTAATAAGCCTTCGTGACCAAGCCCTATGACCTTCCTGTACGAATTTAATTTCTTGTATTTTCTCCTTCGTTACTCGCATTATGCAGCGAGAAGTTGCAGCTGATCAGCACCCTCGAAATTCACGGGTCCATTAAATTCTGCTGTTTTTTGCAATCTTCAAGCCTGCAGTATCTACGGGAAGACGCAGAGGGATTTCTGGGAATGCTGAGCCGAGCACCTCTCAGTTTTGCCATGAAGCCTCAGAATACCGGCGTACCACATCTCTGGTTGCTTTTTAGCTAGTGCCTGTGTTGCCAGTATGGTATATAATCAGGTAGGTTATAAAACAGCATGTACTGTAGCGGCAAATGGACTTTGGCCCAAGAATTTCCGGCAAATATCAGTGTTCTCATGCAAACAGTCTGTCCGATGATTGAAAATCATTATTTTACCACTGAAGATGAAAAATTGGTTGAGAAAAACTGTTCAAAATACGAAAATATATGGATCGCCTGACCTGTCTATTTATTATCCACCAAAACAGAAGCAGATAAAGTTAAGAAAATGAAATAAACAAGACAGTGATTTATAGTCGGCGGTATTTAATTTTTTGACAACTGACCGGCTTTGTTGTTGCGAATTACTTTAACTGAACAGACAATACTCTCTGCCTTTAACTACTAGTCGCTACGTCTTGTTTCATGGCTCAAAAAAGAGATACAGGGCAAAGCAAAATAGGTAGGTTCCATGGGCGGTGGATTAACTTCCTCGACGAGTGTCAAACTGTTATATAATGACAATGCCTTTAAAAATATCGAATGTCGGATGTCACTGGGGATTGTATGCGTTAAAGATGATTATAGAACGCTCTGTATACCCACGTTTATCTTCGTAAAGGTGGAAGTACAATTTTTGTGCAGAGAAAAATATGTTACTTGGTTTTAAAAAGTCAAACAAGAGCAGGGGGAAGAAGAAAATGAAGGTGAAAGAATATCCTTCACAGCATTGAATACGTTTAAGCATTTGAATGCTTATAGCGGCTTGGATATAATGGCGTAGGCAAGAGGAATCAAAGAACCTACGTTTGCCCAACCTCGTTACATTTTGACTGAGAGGTGGTTCACACCATCATAAAAAGAGATGTGAAAAATTGGTGGAAATGAAGTTCCCTTTGTTTTTTAGTTCTAACACGACTTTTGGGTTATTTTGTTGCTGACCTGCCCTATAAAAAGAACTATTGGCATTCAAGTTTTTGTCATCCGACGGTGTGTAAGCATTTGACAGAAACATACTACTGTTCTATGCATGTATCGCCTATAATTGCAGCACAGCGTCAGCAAATTCCGATGGAAATGGATACCGCCAGATTGGGCGTATTCAAGCTAGTAAAGACTGATAAAAAAACACTCACGCTACTCCCTGGCCGTTCTCACGCATTGACGGAGATCTGAAGATAAGAGGGGAGCTCAGTAGCCAGGAACGACGGAGGATTCGCAAGAAGATAGGAGTCTTGAACAGGAAAAGGGGAGTTGTGTGAATTACATTATTGAGACGTATTCGTCAATTTTTGAAAGCCACTCGGTAACGCGCTGACATCAAGCACGATGGGCCTTCGTTAACGCAGTTACATCAGAAGAAACCTTTTCCAGACGACTCCCAACGGAAGAAAAAGTAAGATCGACTAGATTGGAGGGATTGAAAAGGTCAAATGACGACAGAACTGAGAGCAGTGCCGGGGTGGAACGTGATGACTGAAGACGTCTACCACTGGAAGCAACAAAAGAACCCGATTCTGAGGAATCGGCCTGAGCCACAAGCGGCCTGAAAAAACCCCTCAGATTTAGGGATTTGACGCGATCGAGAAGTGACAGACTGGAATGGCGGCCAAGTGGCTTGGGACGGGTGGGAAGCCGTTTGAGAGTCAGAGGCGCTTGCATTGGAGTTAGTTACTTGACCGAACTCATAAAGTTGTCAGCACGATTCTCTGTCACCCAAAGAAGAGCTTCAGGACCCAGCTTCGCATTCTTCTTGCTCACTGAGAGGGCCGGATAAGCAAAGAGAAAGAAGACATCCACTGTAACAGTGTGCCGGACGACAGTCCATTCTTTTATCTCAGGATGGGCTTGATATTCTCACTTCCCATAGGCCTTGATAACACCTTGAAGATCCAAATTGTTAGCCTCTAGGACCATATACTGTTAGCGAAGATTTATTATAGTAGACTCGACGGCCTTTTGTTCGCCGCCATTGGAAAATATCGGCCAAGAGGAGTTGAACAATTTAGTTGTACGCAATGTTTCCCCATCAGGATCAAGCTCCCGGGAAATGACATCAATTGACAAAACATTGGGATTTAATGGGTTAGGATACTTGAATTGTGCTGCACGCATAACATCTGTTCATAGCTTATGAAGAACGAACTCTCCCTCCCAAGTGTACGGCAAAGCCACCATCTCCTATAATTACAGCACAGCTACTACCTAAAATTCCAGACGCACATTTTGCCGGTATTCTTCTATTGTTTGACAGAGGTGCGAGGGATCTGGCTCATCAGTGAGTCCCCCAGCATTCCGTTGTTGCTTTCTGGTTGATGTACAACTTTTAAAATTGGTGACGTGACCTGTCGCAGCGGTGTCAAGCAGTGAAAGTATACCAGCGAAACACGCGTCTGTACCTTTGGTTAGTACTTGTGCTGCCAGAATGATGTATAATTGCATGAGTTGTACGATTCTCTTTATACTGCCGGTTATTGAGTATTGCATGGCTATCACTCAGTGGCTGACGGACTTCGACACAAATATTTACGGCAAATGTTTCGTATATACCTATATGCACCTGGAATATGCTGATATACTCCGAATTATAAATTAGTTTCGAAGAAAATTTAAAAAAAGCATGTGTACACAGACAACTCGTTAAAATACTCACCCGCCAAATGCAGATAGCTGGTTCATAGTCATTACCCATCCTAAATGCTGGGAAAGTTTGTAGCCCCCACTTCAGAACGTAAATGATATGCGTATGGTGTACTGAAAATCGGTAATGATCGTAAAATAGCTGTCCTTTTGTAGCATGTTAGTCAGTGAACAAGCTATCTTTGTACTATAGAGGAGAGTTTCATTTGACACAAGATGTTACATCGGCAGGGTAGCCTTCGGATGTTGTGCAATTCCGGCGATCGAAACGCCTTTTACGTCTCTAGCTGCACACATACCTAGGATGCGAACATTTTCCTCAATTCAACTGAAAAAGCCAACTATGTACTACGGAAAGTATGTGTCATTTGAAACAGACTGTTGCTATTGCCCGCAGCCTAGATCGCGGAGTGGTTAGGATTAAATGAATGAACATTCCAGCGACAACAATTGAAGGTAATGTATCTGCATGACAAGTAAAACCATGCCCCAGGTTCTCTATGTTTGTAGCAAGTTCCCCCAGCCTGGTATTTTTTCCCATAAATTGCGGACAGAGACCCAAAAAGAAATGTTTTGCCGGATCCCTTCAATTTCATAACAGAAGCACAGTCGAGAGAACTGAATCAACCAAAGCGAACAATTTAGAGTGTGCATTTATCGACCCACACTATTGGGAATTTTATGGAAAGTAGGAGTTAAATCCGTAGAAGTACTGTAAGGAGGTATTATAGGTATTCTGATGTGCAAGGGGATGAAAAAGCAAAATGATTAAAATAAATCGTGGGCTGAGAGGCAACTTTTGTTCGAACGTACTACTATCAATCCGCAAACGTTTTAGCAGCCAAGAAGATGCTCCATGATTAAAAGAAAGAAGGGTGTTCACCACCGGGAGAGGTTTATTGCGTGACTGACATTTCCGATAGTTGTTTCGTCAACCCATTTTCGCATAGACTCAACATTCCGGCTCATGGCTTCCCTTGTCAACTGCTCTTTTCCCTAGGTCAATCTCGTCCGAGACGCTGTGTGTGGCCCAAGGTTCCTAGTTGTTTGTGTCACCACTGTTGACCTCCCCGTTGACCATCTGCACTTTTAAGACAACAGTTCTGGTTGAGCTTTTTCGAAACCGGCAATCCTAATCCCCATCGTTTCTACGCTCCCGAACGCAGCCGCAACGTTCGGCCGTCTATTCGAGCTCTCCATAGGGAAACTGTCGTCTCGTGTCTCTTGGATCTACCCGCTGATGGCTCTGTCAACATGAGAGGCTTCCAGTGTCTTCATCAGATAGCCATTGTCAAGGAAAAACGAGATTATTATCCCATGGTTCTATTAGGCGGCTACCTACCTCTGATTGCGGCCTCAGAACAACAATTTCCAAGGGTCAATTGTGGTAATCTGACTAAACTACGCAGTGGCTACTCAATGTTCCTTCGCCAGTGCCAACACCGGCTCGACCCGTCCACACCCGATTGCGGCGTTTCTCTGCATGACTGTCAGCATCTTCTGACCTGCAGTGCCGAGCCAGGCACCCAACTCACCGCCGCGGCTTTTCTCCGCCTTCCAAATAAAAATAGTTTGGATTCCGGAGGGACTCCTGACCCAACAAACGCTGCGACACACACACACGCCGCCCGTATATTGGCACGCTGGCCTGTTTCACGTCCGTACACGTTGGCCCCGATTTTTCCATACCGTGGCTGTCTCCTGATGATGAAATACAGATGATCCTACTGGAAATCCCATTCTTCTACCAAGTTAACACTTTACCCTCCACTTAATCTTGAGGTGCAAACAAAATTTGTTTAACCACTTGCAGCACAACTGAATGTAAATTAAATTCCAACGAATTGTCCCTTTCTTTACTCGCAATGTTGCAAGCTGTCATCTGCCGAGGATCGTGGAAACAGTTATAAGTACTCCGCGTTTATGCCGGGTCACTGATATCAGCTGCAAGAAGATGTTTCAAAACAGAGCAGACAACAAGAAGATCCCCAGTGAAAAAAACGAGAAAACTTCAATAAACTTACAGAAGGCAGTAATTTAATGGAGGATGTCTACAGTGAGTAAAATCCTAATCGAAATATTGAAGTCGTACTGATGCACTTGCATATTTCGAACAAATCTACTGGAAAACGATTAACCTTGCCGCACATTCGTTTGATACCAACAATAAAATGTACGTGAATGAATTATAATGTGGATTTGTAAGGCAATGTAAGGAATAGTGCTAACGTATACCAAATTTAAGAGCACTCCTTTAGGGAAATCTTATATTCGAACGACCCGGAAAGCCTTGCTGCAATGATTTTACAACCAACATTTGTTCTTCGTAAGTTCTAATTAAATTTCTACCGGTGACTTCTGGGCATTCCTACTTTGGTCATTCATTATGCGCTTATCGTACCTTCAATTAAACATCAATATCTATAATATTTCTAGCATTCTTTCTTTTGTTTTACTTAATATCTAACAATGCATCTAAAAAACGAATAGAAATATAACTTTGTATTTATCTGAAGCCAAACCCTTGACCTTACCTACAAGTGATGCTGTCCTTGGAACTTATAGAAAGCCTGCCAAAGTGCAAAGTACGTAATTTTAAACTCCGCTATCGCTCAGGGCCAGTCCTACGCACACGATAATATTCCGCTTGATGCCAGATTGCCAAAATATAAATGCCATGAGAATTTTGTGCGCTGAAGATGTGGTTAAGCAATAAATGTGTATGTGTGCCAAGATTCAAGATCCAGATATAATATTGCTTTCATCATCTCCGGAAGAACAAGAAGAAAATGGAGCAACTCCTGAAAATTAAGTTAGGTTTATGATGTACTTGCGAAAATCCTTGTTTTCAACGACAGAGCGTGCTGTCTACTCTTCTGCCGGCATCGAGTGAATGTGTCTTTGCACTAGCCTCGTATTATAGCTGTGTCTGATGCACGCGTGTTGATCAATTGGACCGGTCGATTGGTTGTGGTCGTTTGAATTGTTCTTGCCCTCACGGGCACCTTCATCAAAAAATGTGCCATGTCGTTCGTGCGAGTCCTGATCAATGCGATAATATGCGTTCATTCGACGCTGGCAGCAGGGCAGACAGCACGATCTGACGACGCAAACAAGAGTGCTTTCGAACGGCAGCCTAAATATAAATTGGACCCAAGAATTACTCCCATCTTCTTCTTCATCGTCTTCTGGGGATGATGAAGGCAGTATATGAATGTGTACATGACTGCAAGCCATGTCTTTTAGCCTAGGGCAGTAGATCGGAGGTATACAGTGCGGCTTGGAATTCGTACTACTATCTTAGAATACATTTTCATCATTGATTTGACTGCCCTAATAACTGCAAAATATTTAATGGAAAACATGATTAAAAAATTCTTTTTTTGTACCAAGCTTGTTGTAAAATGCGCCTCCTTTAATATACTTAAAGGAAGGGTTCCTTTTGATTTCAAAAAATGTTTCTCGATTCCCGAATCAATTTGCAACCTTCCAACTGCTAGACCTAAATTGAAGGGTAAGATATTGTGCGCTGTGTGTCTTCTGTTTAAGAAAAGTACCTTTTGCAGACGATTTTCGCAAAAGCCTCATATTTCTCATAAAATATTGCAATAGATGTGGATCATGCTGTACAAATTGTAGGCAGTATCAACAAATTTACGGATACGATGTAATATGCATGAGCACCTCACAATCGTATATTTTACCCTGCGCAGGTATCTCCAGACTCATGGCACTGGTGGTCCTGTTCCTCCCTCCCCCCTTTCATTTGACTGCTGTTTGACCTTTCCCTTATATAATATTGCTTGTTTTCGTTGACGAGTTTATTTCTGTAAATATTCCCACCCACCACGCCGATCTTGTCCAAAAGCACATGCTGATAATGTCCACAGTAGCGACATGACGACCAAACCACACAATTATTGATTTTCTACCCATTCACATTTTAGCTGTTTTTGTGCACACGCCAGAATTATCTACCTCATTTGCTGCTTTTTCCTACTCTGATAGTGTGCGCCTGTAGGAGCCCGAAAGCTCAGACTAATAATATAATAATTCTAGTGTTCGATAATTCTTCTTCTCAAAATATGTATAAATTTAAAAAAACCGAATTATACCCTTTCTTTAAGTAAAAAATTTGAAGAAAGCGTAATTTGCTACCAAACGGTTACAAGAAAGGCCTTTTCCCTTTTCGTCCATGTTTTCCACAAAATATGATTAATATTATTAGAGCAGTTAATACTATTGATAAACATGCATACTAATTAAGTAGCCATTTTTTACAGTTCGTTCTTTTTGTTAGCAGTCAAAAGAAGCTTCTTAAAGGGACAACCTTATATCGTGCTTGAAATGAGTTGAGAATAGGCTTCAAGATGATAAGTAATATAACCTTAGTCAATGCCGATTGGCGAATGAGTATCAACCTTTCGCACATGTCAACAGTTTGCTCGAATTCTAAGCCATACTGTACGTAACAGCTCACTCATTTTCCGAACTCACCTGCATTTGTCTTCCTTATTTGACTTTTGGCTACCAACACGGTAAATTTCCTTTCGCTCTTCTGTTGGAGGCCAAAAAACGCCAGCTTCCACATCACAAATTGTCCAGAATCTGTTAGCTTTGGTTTTATGCCATCCCAACGGCATGCACAACCAACGGTCGGCTTTATCTTATGAACTCTGCTGAATTTAGGTCGGAAAATACCAGTTACCCATAATCAGCCCAACGTTTCAACCTAAAATGCTCTATGACAGTAAAGGAAAAACCATTCTTACAAAGAAGGCATACGCATGTTTTCGATAAATTCTCGTCCTGCCTTTACATTTACATGGTAATAAACTAAATAGGTGATGCGATTTGGTAGAAAAAATAGCACGGCTGTCAGGGTAGAGGAGGGTGATCGGTGCCGCAGTTACCGAGGCCAAAAGCCAATAATTTAAATGCTCGCAGCTTATCACCTCGCTCGGCAACCAGGCTCCTTAACGCTGATCAGATTTTTGACCCATATTGCCCACCCCGTCCACCTCCCCCACAACCACGCCATTTTTCTACCAGCCCGCATAGTCCATTTAATTAATTACCCCATAAATAAAAAAGCCTGATGAGAATTTACGCAAAACAAACGTATGTTCACCAATTTATCTTCTGAAATATTACGGTTTATCAATTGCTTTTACACTGTTTAGAAATACCAACTTTTATTAGGAAAATTCCGAAGAGTGTAAATCCAGTTCACTGAGGCAACCTAGGATTTACATTTAAGGTAGTCTTGTTCGTAGGAAGAACAGAGTGAATAAAGAAGCAAAAGTAGAAATCCGTTTGAAATGAAGTCTTTTGTGAGTTTTTGGGAGGCAGACTGTTCCACATAAATCCTCTAAATCTTTTTTCACAGACTAGTAAATATGATAGCAAAACTGCACGTTGATGCGCATATTTCGTAGCTATGATTCCTTGGTGCCATTTTTTGACGTATTTATTAAAAAATGGCCAATACATAAAAACGATCTCTACGGTTACCAAATTGGCCTTAAGCCTTAACCAAAGTAAATGCTGTCAAGAACACGTTTTCACCTCACAAAATGTTGTCTGCTCTTTAATAAAACTTGCAAGATGGGACCACCTCAGTGGGCAAATGAACGATGAGATGGATAGAGAGAAATGCGCTTCAGTGTGAAGGTAAAGTCTGGCAAAAATAGCTCCATTTGCTGAGGCCATGGGATAAACTAACGAAATGCTCAAAAATATAGACGTCTCCATATAATACACATCTGCTATGGAGACAGGTCGATTTTTGGCTTCTTGATTTCCATTTATTTGCAAGTTAGTTAGCGTGCTAGCAATGGTTATACAGAATATTACGATGCTGATGGACGGCAGGGCATATAAATATATATATGAAGAAGAGGCGATCACGGGAACTTCTTCTTCCTCTCATTTTTGCCCGGGGACTCGGATTTTGGCTTCTATTAGCAATATATATATATATATATATATATAGAAAATCCTCGGCGCGTAATGCAGGAAGACTTCGCAACCAGTAATTCACAAGGGATTGGCTAAGCAACCTCATCAAGAATTCTATTACCTACTTGGTTGATCCCTTAAAAGTATTTCTATATAAAATATCAACTAAAATAAGCATAAGGAACACTGACCGCTAAAGATAGCATTCAGAGGATACGTTTCAAAGCCAAAAAAGTCATTGTTTAGTAAGTCTGAAAAATTAGCGGAGAGTACAGTGGGCGCAAAACCATGCAACTTTTATAAGTTTGTAAAGGTTTGATCATTACTCAAAAATCAGTGTGAATGCACTTAGGAAAACTTAGAAATAATAATGAACAGCATTAAACATATTAAGTGCTAAAAAGAACTATAAGAAGTACTAAGTGTTTATAAACAAATACAATTTTTTTTCGATAATCTCGAAGTTCTAACGACATAAAAATAATTGCAAGTTAGAAAAGTAAATTTTAATATGCCGTTTATTTGAAAACTTGAAGCAACCACTTTCTTTATATGGAAAGAACTTTACTTACTCAAAACTGTTTGTTCACATTACCATAAGTGGATAAGTATTTATCGAGTATCGTGGGAAAAAAGTGTCAGCATTTTCTTTACTTTTAGAGTCTTCATTGATAAATTGCGCATCTGTTTGATGTTTATACCAAAAATTTTAAAATAAGATATATAAAAAGAGCATTTACCGGATGAAATAGTCTTTGGATATTAGTTTTAATGAAGATGACAATGTTGCTTGTGCTAAGAAATGCCTGAAAACAGCAACCCACGTTGTTGAGAATAAGTTATGTCCAAAAACATAATTATGATATTGTTATCCTTTAGATGAATAAAAAAATGTTCATGAAAGGTTACTTCTTTAAAAAGTGCTTTGATTTGATATTCGGCTGAAGATTTCTGAGTTAATCTCACAATGAACTTCGGGAATTTTGACAATTTATTTAATTTACCTAAAGATAAACGACTTACTTTGACTGAAGATGAAAGAAATTGCATTTCTTCTCATATTGGACTTTTTTCTGCAAAAGTAAATTGATTTCACGATCTCCTGTAAGCTTGGAAATACCAAAAAAACTGGCTATATGTATGATTATTTTGGAAAAACCTTCTTTTCTCTATCTGTTCCGTTTTTAAGTGATGCAGTAGTGGAACGTATAGTTTACAAAAAACTATATTTCTACATGACTTACATCCAATAAGGCCTTCTTTAAATTACATTCGCGGTAACATATGCGACACTTTGCTCATGCGCAGGGATGGTGGTGCGGTAAGACAAAATTACCGATGAAGAGTTTTTGTTACTGCATTTTGTACAAATAAGACGTTACAGGATAGCTCAAAATAATTCAAAAATAAAAAATCTCAAATTTTTCTGTAAATAAATGCAATTTCTTCAACTTAACTTCACTTGAGTCTGAAAATTTTGTACAAACCTTCCATTTCTGGAGGGGATATCCTTTATACCCATTTACTTATTTCGGAGTTCCTTCCTAGCATAATCAACATAAATAAACAGTTTGCTTGTCTTTCTTAATAGTATAGGAAATTCCTTCGATATGAGGCTATTCTAAATTTCACCAAAATTAATTGCCGATTCTCCTAATAAACCTAACTAAAATGATCATTTTCTTAACAAAAAGGCTTTTGCAGAATTGAATCCACTCAATTAATCAAAATAATGTGATCAACTATATCAAAGTTTTTTCATGAAATTTGCGAGTTCTGTAGCGACTACTGTAGTAGAATGCAGCACCTATAAATCACCAGATAGGATCTTAAGAGACGCATGTAATAGGAGACTTTACGTATTTTAGTGAAAAGGATTTCAAACTAAAAGGAATATCAAAGATTCGATGTCAAAATGACACCAAGATGCGGGGAAAATAATACCTTATTGGGCAGAATGCCAAAAGATTCGGGACTGGGAGAAGGTGGCAATCGGAAAACGCATTGTGCTGATTCAACAGAACACCGTTGGCTAATGACCATGCCAAAAGATGGTGCAGGCCATTTTTAAGAACCTAGAGAGGTGTCTGACTTTGAAGAGGATGGCAAACAACCTTACCACCAGCCTATTTTACATACACACAATCATTTAGCGATCACAGTTCAGCACTGTGGAGGAGGAAGACAAGAGGAGATAAGATAGACCCTTGAAAACCTTTGCAGTTATTGGCAAGAACCGTGGGTTTTTGCTTGCCTCAATGGAGGAATTGGCAAAAGTAGCTTATGTAAGCCCACTCATACAGCCCTAGTCCCTTCATTTTTTTCCTGCAAAAACGGTGGTGGGTAAAGAGGAAAGGGAGAGAAAGAAAGTTTTAGATGTAAGTGAAAAGTGAAACAATGTAGTCGAAGTTGCTTCCCGTGGCCGCTGGGAGAAAAGTTGTTCCGCATGTAAATCCAAGGTTGGCGCGGTTTTCCGCGCCACGGACTATACTAATTCACCTCCAGAACGGTAAGTTGGACCTCAGGTAATTTGAATTAGACGACCTCCTAACCACCATTTAAATATTTCGGGAAAATCAAGAAACCTGCAATTTGATAATCGGGTTTTTCTGCAATAAGTAAAACGATAATACCGATTAGGGAAATATACAGATATAAATCAAAAACACGTCTAAATACAGTAAAGTTAAATGTATTTAGCATTTATTAAAGTATATTTTACTGCGTGTCCTAATTCTCCGCCCATAAAACCCGAAAACCACCGTTTTCGTAGGAAAACATGCAGGTTGTAGGGATTAATGAGTGGGCCTATGTAAGCTACTGTTGCCGAGGAATTTAGTGCGGGACGTGAAATAGTCCCCAAGCTAGGAGAAACCCAAATGCTAGAGCTACATTCAAACGTTTTATAAATGAGGAGATGGCGTAGGGCAGTTTTAAAAACGGATGTTTAGGCACGAATTTTATATGCGTACGCAGGGCAAACTTTATCTCAATCTCTTAGAGCAGAATGGACTACAAAAGCCACAGTGTCTGGGGTACTGAGCCTGACTTTATATGCAAGCTGCAGGCATGGAGAAAATTGCTGAATGATGTGATGACATCTCAGACAACGCATTCTGCGAGTTTCAACAGTAAAAAAGTGCAGGCAGTTGGATGAAATTATTTGGGTCCCAAAGTAGAGGATCGGTGTGATTCTTACTGAATGCCAGTCGTGCGGAGTCTTGGGCCCCCTGCAGGACAACGTGATAGGATGTGCTAAGGCGGA
This sequence comes from Ligula intestinalis, assembly GCA_036362985.1. Taxonomy (NCBI): domain Eukaryota; kingdom Metazoa; phylum Platyhelminthes; class Cestoda; order Diphyllobothriidea; family Diphyllobothriidae; genus Ligula; species Ligula intestinalis. The sequence goes on along the minus strand of JAYGXS010000002.1, from coordinate 12,542,395 downwards.
GCCCAGCAAACTTTTGCTGCTGCCTTCAAGCAGCAAATTGTTAGAAGAAATTATGACACACAATTTGGTTCAGCAGCTGTTGAACCTCCTTGATAATAATAAAATGTCATTTGGAGCAGGATATGAGTCGGCGAGAATGTAGATAAAGAAAGGACTTAAAAAGTCTTAATCATCATCAACGTGTGTCACTGTATTTTGCTGGCCAGTGAAACGTTTACAACTCTTCCAAAGTACAGCATAGGAGAGAAGAAACGAAGATTCAGAAGAAAAGTTAAAAGCTGACTGACAAATAGGTCATTCGGTCCGGAAATCTCCCTTTTCATAAAGACTTTAACGCCTTTTAGTCTGTCAGGTACTGCTAATTTGCAAAACAGTTTTTTGCGTCTTCAATATTTTTGATATAAGTAATAAATTCTGTCAGATCTGACCAAAGCGGTGTCAAAAGGACAGCAAATATTAAAAATTTCACTGGAAAAGGGTGTAAGATATCTAGAACACGAGACAATATTCGCATGTTCGGGGACGGCAGCGATGTTTCCAAAAATTCAAGGCTGAAACAAGCAAATAATCTCTGGATACGTGTCTCGCACCTTAGGATTCCTCTTTGGTCTTCCAAACAACATTTACTAAGAGCTGGAATAGATAATTGGGAGACCCAATAACACAAAACCATGTGAGCCCCACAGCGGAGTTTTATTTTGGACAAACAAGGCCTGCGTGACATGTGATCAGGACGGACGTTTACATGAATATTAAAGGAAATCAAATGGTTTACTTCTAACTATGTAATGAGATACAGTTTCACAGGATTAGAATCACAACACAAAGTAATAAACTGCTCACAAAACAGTACGGCAAGTTTTAATAGAAAAACGGTCCAAAAACGGACAAAACACCTTCGCATGTAGACGAAGTTACATCGAAGCTGACAGAAATAGGTCCTTTAAAATAACGTAAAGGTCAGGATGTGTAGACGACAACGATAGCGTCTACCAAGCCATCCCTGTACGCAAATAAGGAATTATAATGCATGTATCATTTGTGGATTACGAAACAGTCCCTCCATCACCTCTGCTGCTCGATAAGGTTGATATATCCGTGTACAACTGAGTACTTATTCCTGCTTCTGCTGTTTACCGAAACCTTTAAAACCCCAACTATGCAACACATTTGGAGGATAGGATATTTGTGCCAATAACATCTGGTGCAAAAGTTGTAAGCCCCTACATTCATAAAATGATTATTTGAATTATATTATTGTTAGTACAAGCAAACCATGTATGCTTAATACATTCCTGTTTGTTATTGTTTGCCTTCCTCGAGTTATCGCACTTCTTTCACAAAACTATTTTCATGTCCAGTGAACATATTTTCCTCATATGCGATAATTGTAACCCCGTAAATCTAGAATTTTTCAAATTTTAGACTTATAATATATTGGTGCCTTGAAGACTTATACTAGCACCTTTATTGGAAATTCTTCGTTTTATAATGTTAACAATAAACTTTAGATGTGTAGGTGAAATCATGTATTGTTTGCATCCCTTATCTAAGCGCATAAGTGTCAAAAACGCGAGAAAATCGTTGGTTTTAGGAGCCCTTACCGCAAATAAGCATACATCATGACGAAATTTAACGTAATTTAATCTTCTGAGTAGATTTAATCTTGCAACAGCCATTCAACTAGGAAAATCACCCTTTTAGTTGAGATTATTTTGAGTTATAGCACTTATTTTGGCGAAACTGGGGCAGTATAATATTAAAGGAATTTTCTCTGCTTTTAAGTAGGAAAGAACCAAACCTTGTATTATGCTCTAAAAGAGCTAAGGGGTCAATAAAAAACTCCGAAAACAAGCCAGTGTAACAGCCTAAAGGGGTTAGCTTTTACTTAATGGGTTTTGAAAAAAAATGAGCAGGTTTTTTTCTTAGTTAGTTAGAATAATTTTAAACGTTGCACCAGCCAGCGACGCATACTAAAACATAACGACGTTTACTTACTAAATGACTTCGTTTATCTCTTAACCGCCAATAAGTCCGATCGTCCCCTCGTGATTTTTTACCGCCAGTGTGTTTTTCATCCACGGCCATTATGGCGAAACAACTTAAAAGGATGGATGGTTCAACAACTCTGTGTGTCAGATAGTGTCTTCCAATTTCCCCTAAAGTGTTTTTTTTCTTATTTAGCACCTGTTTTACTGCATATTTATATCCTAATTTTCATAGAGTCAAATGAACCTTAGGCTTGGTGAAACTTAAGTATCAATTCCATCAAAAAGACAAGCTACTAGACTACTGCAAACTAAGGTATCGAGAAAAGTCACCAGCACAAATCAAGTAATACATTTCAACAGCAATCACCCCATGTCCCACAAATGCAATTGCGTTTGTACTATTTTTATAAAGAGTTGAAACACATTGCAGCTCTCAAGCTGACATAAGAGATGAATAGTTATACCTTCGCAAACTCTACTGTGCTAAGAGAAAGATGAACTCATACATTTCAGCAAGCGAAGATTGTACTAACGACGGCTTGTGCACCGGCAACCAGAAGTCTAGGGAGCCATTCTCTTCGTGAAAATGTCTTCGAAGCAATCTTATGATTGTTAAAACCCGCTGGAGTAGTCATAGACCATCGACCTCAGGCGAAAATATGCTGCCTATCAATGCAACCTAAAGGCAGACTGCCCACCCTGAAATCTATGCAGTTGTCTACGAGATGCGTTGCAACGATGTAGACTGTTACTACCTTGGACGAACAGGCCGAAAATTGCAGACACACCTACACGAATAAAAATTAGCGATTTAAAGTCTAGACCAAAACCCCCAACTTGCAGCACTCATGGCAGAGACTTGCAACACATTTAATCATCAAAGAGCGAATCTCACGGGCCGAGGAACCTTAAAAGTCAAAAGGCTGACGCTTGAGGTTTGATACTCAGATGCCAACCTTGTCAACAGGCATTTAGACCCGCCCCATGCCTTGAAAGTCTTACTCAATTATGTTAGCAAAGAAGAGAACAAGGCCAAAACGAACGTAATAATTACAACCGAAGCGGACCACACGACGAACTGGCCGGAAGAGGAGGCAGGACTCCGGGACCCTTAACCGTGGGAACAAGGCGCCACACTTATTGCTGTTAATGACCCCGACCGACCCCAGACATTACAGCTAACTAATGTACACCACTATAATTTTCTCCCCTAATCTTCCTTGATTGATGTTTCTTACCTATTCACAATTTGATGACTTCTGACAGTTGATTGGCGTATGGCCACTATAATTTACCTCCTTTTGGCTGCTACTGCACACATCGTTCCACGCTATTTCCTTCTAAGTGAAATACTTAAGCGCGGATTCCCGAGTGGATCATTTCTGATTTGAAATACTGCTTCTCCTTCTCATTCATTCGCAAGGGTAGAAACTTACTGTTCCTTTCTAATCGTTACGGATTGCCCCAAGGTTCAGTCTGGTCCCATCATCATTCTTCGTTCCACACTGCTGAGCTGAAATCGCTCAATGACCGTCAAGTATGCTCACAATTCTGCAGTTCGACACTTAAGCAGGAGTGTAACTCATATCCAGTCTTTGAAGGATGATTCAAATAATGTGCCTAACTGATATTTGGATCTCCTCCGCCTATTTATCGCAAATCATTCAAGTGTACGCTTTGAGAGTGTCCTCCCCCCATCATTCCAGAATTATTTGACATTATTCCCTAGGACATACCAGCCATCAAGTACATTGGTATTATGATATCTTCGACTCCTCCATCTGTCTCTCTCAGGAGGTTATTAACTTGCTTATCGCATGCATCAGTTGCGTTTCTATCACAGACACACGTAAGCTCAGATCCCTACATGCCTGCACTTTCCTTCTTATTCTTATTGCTTTCCTGTTTTTTCCGCCTGAAAAGATGTGCTCAGTTTAGAATAATTCCTGCAAGGTCTCTCTTTGGCTACTGCTCTTTCTTATGTCGTCTGTCTTAATCCACTGAAAATATACTTTTAAAAATTTGAACAGTCTGCAGGCCAAATTTTGGACGATTGTGTCTTTTTACTTCATTCTGAGTTAATTGCTCTTAAGTCTCTCCCCTTAATGACCCTGGCATATCAGCATACTCACGGTTGGTGTTGCCAACTGTAGCAGGATATATTACCTATAAAGATGCGAAAATATAGAAAATTAGGCTTGAACTGCCTCCATAGTAGGTTTACAGTTTCATTTAAATCCACTTTATTTTTCACACTCGGGCAATCCGCATTACAACCAAAAAGGTTTACGGATAGTCTTTTGTTGAAAATTTTAAAATATTACTTTTAATGTAAAGTATAGACCCTTCTCTTTGACCTGAATTGGCTTTAGTTTGAAGTTCCACTGCATTCAAACTCGGATAATGAATACCATTGTCACAAAAGTGAAGGCTTTTGAAATGCCCCAACAGACTTTTACGACGACAACGACGACTTACTAGATATAAAACTATAGTTTTGCCTTCTCATTGGCAAAATTATCAACTTCAGACTCGGTTTCCGTGTAAAACATTAATTTCCTAAATTTTATTCTTTAATTTCTAGAAAAAAACATTTTATTATTGAGGACGCGATACGCTCGTCGTTGCTCTTCTTGTCTGAAAAAGGGAAGCCCTGGGTGGGTTCATTTTTTTTGCCTAACACCATAAGATGTCGTGATTCTGTCAGCAGAATTGATGGTTAGTAGACTACTGACTCCTTTTCAGTCGTCAATCCGGACCTAAACCTGTAACGGTGAATGGAACGTCGGATCTACAGTATCAGGAAAATCATGGGAACTTCTTATATGCAAGGAAACCAGCAGGGAAAGGGCAAACACCGAAAGGTCAAAGCTAATCTTGTGGCAAAACAAATAGAATGGCATCCCAGCTTAGGTCCCAGAAGTGGTTTAAACAATCTTATGTTTTCGCCACAAGGTAAAGTGCTATGAATAAGGACATAAAATCAATTGGAAGGCGCTGAATTGACGGCAATGGCTAACAGTTAACCAGCACGGGAAATTCTCAAAGCGTGGTATTCTATTATGGACAGCATAAACAGACATGTTGACCTTGATGCCCACTATGAGGCCATCCGATCAAGGTGGACCAACAGACGTCCACATGAACAATAACAGCTCTCAACGCATGCTGACCTTCACTTGTACGCCACTATCACCCACCCCCCGCCCACAACATAGTGAGTCACAGCTGAGATCTCATTCGCCTCTGCTCACGTCTGATAGTCACCACAACAGGTTGTGCACCTCCCCCTCGCAAGCTCGTCTGTTCACCTCCCTGTCTGCATCCTTAAAAACCAGTGTACCAAACTCACCTCTCAATTCTCATTACGTCTGATGACGAGCACATCATATGTGCTTCAAAGCGTGTGAGTAATTCTATTCTCTCCGGCGAGCCTTCCCTTTTCAATATAAATTTACATATATTGACTGCTTACTTACAATCCCTTGCGTGTGACTAATTTGGACATTCCCGAAAAAATTGGCGGCAAGGATTTTGTTTACCTAATATTGCGTGGAGTGCAACTTACCGCATTTAAATAAATATTCCTGCTCTTTCCACTTTCCTAAGCTTTATTATTTTTTGTAAATTTATTTTTCTTCTTATTGCCCGAAATGTATACTCTTTATTTCACCTGGTTCTGTATTTTAGAAGGATGGGGTTTTCGCATGCTGATCTGGGACCTTAACTAGGATTCTTCTACAAGTAATAATTAACCTAGTACCGTCGGGCCTCCAATGACGAGCAGCCCCCTCTACGGGCATTTCGGATAACGTGTGAACTACTAGCAGAACATCTGTTTAATTTTACGAGCCTCCGCTCAGTTAACGAGCTGTCAGTGCGTGTGTGTGCGCCTGCGTCTGTCGTTGAGTCTAGCTCCCAGGGCGTAGGTGCTCGGTCACCTGCAGCCAATAAGTTAACTGTTGCATTCTTATTGGCTACGTTTCGCAAGACGAGCGTTAATATGATGAGCTTGATGCCGGGACGGATTTATTTCGTTAATCGAGGCTACGCTGCACATAGCTTAAACCGATGTTGAGATTTTAGGCTTGCACTTTTATCTTTATGGTAACACTAATAAAAGCGCACAAATGATCAAGGATAGGGCCTAGCTGACTGAACGTCAGTCAAAATTTACATTTTGACTGTTATGTTATGTTTCAGCGTCACCTTTTCACAATGAAACTCTGGGTATCTTGCAACTCAAATAACACACAGTCATATCGATAAATATTTCCTCAACAACGACATGCATCGACCTGCAAGCGGTTTGTACAGGCAGATAAACCTTTTTAATCAATTTAGTACGAACGTCTGCGTATTTGCTTTGTTAAAAATTACTCAATCCCAATAGAACCTACAGGCAAATATTGAGTACTCAATTGACGAATGAATACAAAACTGGGTCGATGTAGGTATTTTTTATTGGATTGGGTAATTCATCATTCGCTGATGAAATATGAAATAAATCAGTCCTTATATGGATGATCGATCACTTAATCATATCCAATGAAGTACTGAGGAGTAAATCAACTATCAGTTATTAATTTGATGACCATAAGAGTTTGATTGAACTTTTTTAAATTGAAAATAACTACATTGAGGTTAATATTTAACCAATTTCAGCCATTCAATCAATTCAAAAGGGTTGCAAAGCTATACTAAACTATTGTCCGCAGGATTTGGACCCAAAAATTCGTGATTATGCTCTTAGAGATATTAGAGAAGATCTATAAGCCTTCGCAAGAAAGTGAAAGCATAATGACAGCCAATTTCCAGCGACAAAAGCTGCAAGTGCATGCAGATGCAATCCAAAATATCACAGAAACCGCAAAGCGCAACCTGTTCAGTAGCTTTGCGAGGTATCATCGTTAAAAATTTATACCAATGAACTCCAAAATGAAGGTTTACTTAAAGAACCGGAAGTTCCTAGAGTCAAGTAAGAAAAGATACAGCTTCTGATCGAATATTGACTTATTTATCCAATAAAAAGTGAATACGGGATTTATAATAACTTTTTAACCTCTATTTAAACTACTGAATTCAGAGAGATGTCAATCCATAAATGAATCGCTTAATATCTGACTGGTGAAAGATTGAATGACCGTTTTTTTATGAGTCGCTTTTCAAATTTTCCGTGTTCGACTTAAAAGCCCGATTTTGGGAAGAATCAAAGGATCCCATTGCTGGAATAACACTTTGCTTCACCTGACATTTCGACATCCGTCGCGGATTCTTCGTCAGAGCCCTAAACAGAAAACAGTAGCAAAAACAGGTACCATATACACAGGATTTAGCAGTATTTATGAACGCAATCACTACTTTAAACGTATAACGACAATTAACGGTAATTTCCTTCTTTCGTATTGATAGTTTGCTTGTTGAACTTTCATCACGCGTGGTGGACTCGGCTCTCCAGTGTTAGCATAAGACGACGCGGTGACCTGTGCGTTCCCCAAGTGGCGACTTGCTTTGGTCAAATTAAATCTCATCACCAAATCTTGTTAGGCAAATCAATTTGATTTCTTATTCGCCCTCATCATATGTGTGTTCGTTTTTTGGCAGAATAATCCTTAAGGGTCACGCACAGCGGGTTTCCTCGTTAGACTTGTCTAGCTATAAACATTCTGCCCTGAACTCGGCAAAGTCGACGCCACCAGCTTGTGGCTTCCACTCGCAACGTCAGTCGACCCCACCCTCGTCTCGATTACGACCGTCTCTTGTCACGCAAGCTAGGTTGACATACCTGGGTGGTATTTATTGCTCTCTCTTTAGTCTAGACACGTCGAATCGAGGTGTGTACGTCACCTATGCAAGAAGAAACCAATAGTACCTTGTGGCTAATCTAACGCAGTCATGTCGATTTATTTTTCGTGAGCAACATGCATTAAGCTAGACTTGATTTGCATGACAGGAAACCCTTTTAATATCATTTACAGCAAACGACTGAGAAGAAACCGATGTGATCTCTCAAACAAGAACTTTGTGCACCCGACTTGTCGGATTCCGTTGCGGATCTATCACCATAAACAATAATGGGTATTTCATACACAGGGGGTTGGAGTCATTATGCTATTGCATACTTATGACAATTAATGGCTCCTCTATTGAGAATAATTGCCCAGGTGTGTGCTTATTGCTTGTTATCTGGCGTGCGGGTCCTGACCTGGTGACATTCCATCACAAGTGATGGACTTAGGCGTGATGATTGCTCGGCCATCAACCAGTTAGCGCACAAGCTAACAATCATCCTCGATAGGGAGTCATTAATTCTTATAAGAGTGCAGCAGCATCCTGACTGTATTCTCTACATACCAATGCTCCCTATGCGTGAATTACCCAGTTCTGCTATTACCTCTGATGCTGTAACCGCGATGAATTTCCAAAGTCAGGCAACTGAAATGTGTGTCCCAGGAAACACATTTACTGCGGCAACAGTAGCTTATGTAGCCCCACTCATCACTCCCTACAACCTGCATTTTTTCCTATGAAAACGATGTTTATCGGGTTTTATGGGCGGATAATTAGGACACGCAGTGAAATATACTTAAATAATGCTAAATGCATTTTTATTTTACTATATTTAGAAGTGTTGTTGATTTATATCAGTAGATTTTCCAAATCTGAATTATCATAGTGCGGAAAAACCCGAATATCAAACTGCAGGTTTCTTGAATTTCCCGAAAAATTGAAATGGTGCTTAGGAGGTCATCTACTTCAACTTACCTGTAGTCCAACTTACCGTTCTGGAGTTAGATAAGTATATTCCGCGGCTCGTAGCCCCGCGCACACTTTCAATTTACATGCGCAAAAGCCTGCTCCCAGCGGCCACGGGAAGCAACTTCGACTAACTTGTTTCACTTTACACTTACTACTTAAAATTTCCTTCTCTGCGTATCCTATTTCCCCACCTTACAAAACTCCATAATCATCGTTTTTACAGGACAAAATGCTGTGACTAGTGTTATATGAGTGGGGCTACATAAGCTACTTTTTCCTCTAGCTCTAATTTATATTCCCGATTATGAACCGGGAAGGCGGCGAACCCGTAGTCAAAGTAGTTAGAACATTGGATTCTGAATAAAAATGTCGCGGGTTCGAAATTCGAGTGTGGCAGCAATTTCTCTGGCAATGCTGATCTTGGGTATCACTAGCTGACGACGGCTAATAGGCCAGAAAAAGCTATTAGAGTGTCCCTCTATCTTTGTCAGTAATGCCTGAAACATGTACTTCTTGTCAATTACTTTCTGGGACTCGCATGTTAGCTTGCATTGACTTTTGTGTATTTGATTTGTTACAAATGACTCACACCCCCTGACGATCTTTGTACACCCTCCTTTTCGAATTACCCCTGTCCAACTTAACAGATTGACTTCTTATTTGCCCTCATTAAAGGCTTTATCGTCTACTGCAGAATGCTCCTAAAGGGTCACACGCACAGCGGGTTTCCCCGTGGGAATCGCCCATCAGACCTATGTCTTCGCCATTTCTTCGGTTGGTGGCTTCCGCTCGCAGCGTCAGTCGACCCCTCGTCTCCATTACGACCGTCTCTGGCCACGCAAACTAGATTGATGTGTCTCGGAGTGTAATTGATTGCTCTCTCTAGTCTAGACGAGTAGACTCGATGTGTGCCTGCGACTAAACGAGATTCGTGACCTGCGCAAACAGCAGGGCGAAGTCCCTTTCGCCGACTGGGCGTCAACGGACAGAACGCACCTGCCTGTGTGCGCACTTAATAAAACTGTTGCCTGTGGCTGTCCGGGCTGGACTGTCTCTTGGCTTGGGGACTACTTCACTTCCCGCACTCAATTTGCTCAGTGCGGAAGGCGAGTATCCACGGTCCTTCCCAACAACTGTGAAGTTCTTCAAGGATCTCTATTATCCCCCCACCTATTTTCCCTCCACACTGACGACCTTCGATCGTCAAACGAATGTTTGTTTGTAAAATATGCTGATGATATGGTTGTTGGCCATCCTCTCAAAAGTCAAATATGACTCCAAGTACTAAAGAATGGACTGGGCCAAGTCCTAGTATGGAGGTCAGTAAATAAAATTCTACTTAACGACCAGAAGTCAGTCCAGTGTGCTATCGGCTCCAACCCCCTCCCAGTCCTTGATATAACTCTGGCATCTAACATCGCCTTAACTCTTCACATTGAAGGTCTTTTTATTAAAAGGCATACACTTCTATATCATATTCGACGTTTGCGTTCATAGCGCACACCGTAAACCCTAATCTGGCAATTTATAGATACCTGCATTCTCTTCCTCGTTCTGTACTGCTCTCCAGTTATTTTTCCAGCCTTGATTAAACAAGACCAGGGCATTTTTAAACGTATCTTCCAAATGTTCATGATTCCTTTGTCCTTTAGCTGACATTAAAAGGGTCAATAAATTTGTCAACCGCATTCTGGATGAAGTCGCTCTGAAATAATGGCTGTGAAGTCTTCCCGCACTATGCGCCGAAACTTCCGATATATGTCTTGCCGTACATCGGCATATCAGCACTCTGTACTCCCAGTGCTAGCACGCTACCTCACGTGTGAAAAAACGGAAATCGGGAAGATGAAAGCCAACTTGTCTCCCTAACAAATGTGGATATCATGTAAACCTTCATCTTAGAATATTCGATGACCTAATCTTATCCTTTGCTCTCCGTTAATGGAGCCATTTTTGCTGAAAACGCTTGGATACTACTTTCAAAATAAGGCATGCTCTCTCTCTCAGTCGCCCTTCGTCTCGATTATAACCCTCGACGGTCACGCAGGCTAGATTGACAGATTTCGATCGTATTTATTGCTCTCTCTAGTCTAGAAGAGTCGAATCGAGGTGTGTAGGTGCGAGGTGCCCATAAATAAACGATATTCTTGGCGTGCAAAATCAGCAAAGCAAAGTCATTTTGCATGCCTGCGCACCCTCCCATGCAATGTTTAAATCACCATCCCTGGTGTTGGGCATATGGTGAACATAATCGAAATCGATGGTCGAACTATCATTGATGACAGTCGCACCTGCCTACCGGACGTGAAAGCTCGCCTTGTGCCTTATAAATCAGTTCGGATGAAGTTAAAGACGTGCGTAAGGTGATATTCTCCCAAGTATCATGCTTGTTGCAAAAAATGGGATGTATGTTGGCTATCGACATGATTATATGAATATCTTACTAGAGTATATTATCCGTTGGTGTTAGTAAGTATAATTACTAGGATTAGCACTTAAGCATAGGCACATATTTCTAGAAGCAGTATCCTAGCCCAAAGGTAATTAAATGTGGCACAGCTTTTGGCGCACAGACATGAGAAGGTGTAAACTAAGGAAAACCCTGAAGTGCCCCAGGGAACAAACGTATATTTATTTGGAAAAGTTTAAATCCAGATTCACACTACTTGTTGAGATCAAGGAGGTATGAGCCCCAGTGTTGCCTTTAATTAGCGTTTCCTCAGTCAAATGGTCAACTCAGTGTATGTTCCAGGACTGCCACACTTCTTGTTGAGATTGAAGGGATATGAGCCCAGTGCTTATTTTAAGCAGCGGCACTCCTGACTAACAATACTGCCAGAAATAGTGCAAGCAATACTGTCATTCAGTTAAACATCTAGTAAGTAGTATTGGAAATAGCAGTACTAGCCTTGGTTTCCTTCAGTCTGGCTTCAAAACTTCTAAAGGTGAGTGAGGGTCAATAATTCGGAATATAGTATGACCATCGGTTTCGATGAAGTCCATCATTTACTCAAGAGCAGAGACGGTAATGGAGCTAAGTTCGAGATTATAAGAAAAAAGACGGTTGAGGGGACCGGATTGGAGATGACCGAAGAAGGCTTCGGGCGGAAGCCGCTTTTCTAATGTAGCCTGAAACTTCGCCCAACTTAGCCCTTAGTGACAGTAGACATTGCGCAGGTTGCACTGTCTACCCTCACTCACCTATAGTCGGTGTCTAGCCAGACTTTAGTAAGCCAGAACTCGTACTGCTACTACCAATACTGCTTCTTCTAATACTACTTACTAGGGTGTAGCTGAGTGATAGTATTTGCTGGTACTATCACTAAAGGTTTTTTAAGTCAGAAGTGACGCTAATTAAAGTCAACACTGGGCTAGTATCCCTTCAATCTCGGCAAGAAGCGTAGTAGTACTGATGCTGGCACTGACGCCACCATTTGTAAGAGTGACGCTGAGTAAGCCAACGCTAGGTATCATATTCCCTTGGTTTCAACAAGGGGTTTGACATTGGGTTTATCTATTTCAGGTAAATACATGCTTGGGGTCCTGAGTACAGCAGCGTTTGTCTTGGTTTCCGCACTCTCGACTCTATCCATCAAGCTATGTACCTTTTTTACTAGGTCCGGACTAAGATACTGCTGTTACAGGTACGTGCTAATTCCTAACAACCATGCTTACTAAGGCCAGTAGGTTGTATACTATAAGTACTGCCTGCGTGCGCGTACACGCGAGAGCGAGGACAACAACCTGAAATTAATCGCCTCCCCTGGGTTTGTAGCTCAGATTGGCAGACCCAATGACCCAGGAACAGGCACTGGATTTTGTCAAACCATTGCGCAAATCAAGTTGGGCGCGGCTTGTTCATCCATGCGACGGAGGTTAAGCACCTTCGCTGCATCCGGTATTGTAGCTTCTTCTTCCACCCGATTAAGCCCTGCGGAGTTGGAGTCGGGGGGTGTGTGCAGTCGTCACCTGATGGTAAGGCAAGTCCTACACTTCCGCTTAAGGTTTCTGGCAGCTGTTTCTCTAGCAGGTACATCTTTGTAACCGCTAGAAAAAAACTATCCAAATGCAGCTGATTACTACGGATACCCCGTATGCAGTTAAATGTGCCAACCCAGTATAACCAGATGAAGGGTCAACAAAAAACTGAGTTTGCAATAATATCCATAATAAATGAAAAAAGGAGCATGTTCGCTTTCCAGATATTTGCATCGGTAAAGAAGAAGAATAGTCGAACACCGGATTTATTTGCGTATTGTTCTGAGCTTTCGAACTCCTACAGGTGTCTATCGCCAGAGAAAAGTAAACAGAAATAAAAGAGAGGCTAGTTATGACGTCTGTAAAAAACAGTAAAAAATTTGAACGTGTAGAAATAGATAACTGTCTGGCGTGGACGCCGAACAAAAATGGGGCGATTATAGAGGATGCGCGCCCAATGAACTCTGACGGATGTTTGGCCGTGACTGTATGTAATTGCGCAATGCTCTGTACGTCGGCGCCCATTCGACACATCGGTTGACCTAATTCCCGTCCGTGAATCAGGCTTCAATAAATTTCGTTAGTTTTGTTTCCGGTGTGGGCGAGTACGTTGATAGCCGCAAAGTTGAACTCATGGCCTGTGAGCTGCAACTTGTGATAATTCGTCACCTCGTCGCACGGCCAACTTGTGTTCATGCATACACAATCAGAGCATGTGTTCAGTTTGACCTGTATAATTACAGAGACAGTTTAGGCATGGTATGTGATGTACTACTCCAGATTGTTCATTCTGCGTAAGTCGGTCTTTTATTTTCATCACCCTGCCGTGCAAGGTAGCTTTGGCTCTGTTTGCAATTCCCACATTTAGTCCCTCAGCGATGCGCTCAGTTGCTTCCGAGACGTTCTTGATGTATGGCAGGGAGTGCCATACCTTCGGTGGTTCTTCCATTTGGGTTCTCCGGGGCCGAACGCGTAGGCATTGGTTTATAAATGCTTTTGGAGTAATCGTCGACTACAGAAGGTTCCTTAAGTCAGAAGTCAGTCAGACTGAGTAGGTTGGACAGTGTACTCTGGTCAGGCGAAATTCACGGCAGATCGATCAGGAGCGTCCGGGGTATATTCCGACCACGCAGGACTGCAAGGCTTCACGGCTAAAAGCACGTGAGGTGCTGCAGCGAATTAGCTATGAGCGCGCGGGCCAGCTTGATGTCGAAGAAAAAGTGTCAGTGCAGGGGATTATCTCTGGAGTGCCACAGTATCCCCCAGCAAGACCGAAGGTGGCGTAAGAAAAATATTGTCAAAGAAAATATGCCAGTCTACAAATGATTAAAAACAAGTCAGCCGGGAAAGTGAACATAGCGTCCACTGCGGATAATGTATACAGGAGGCGCAGGGCAAAAGTGGTCACTACAGTTTTACTAACTTCAAAAGATAAATTATCGAGCATACGGTTGTTTTCGGCGAATTTTCACCAGACCTGTATAGTTTTATCGGAATCAAATAGATAAACTATGCGACTTGGTAAAAAAATATTTTGATCGTCAGGGTCGGTGGAGGGAGGATAACAAATCTGGCGTCAGTACTGCGATCAGCGTCAGAGCAGCCGAGACAGCTGATGAGTTGCGAGCAGTTGGATTGGCAACTTTCAGCCAGGGTTATTGCGGCGGCACCGTTACTAAGTTATTTTGGACGCACTGGACTGGTTTGCCTTGCCTGATGGCAGCCGCTTCTGTTGTAGCCAACAGACGCTGTCAAACTAATTATTACTTGCTTGATGGCACCTTGCAGATCACTCGGAAAGCCTCTCGGCATCTCTGCCTACAGCTGTTAATGTTCTTTATGTGACCATCTCCCTATTAACCTGGAAGATTTTCTCTTACTATCTTGGACAAACTCCGACTTGTGAGACTTATATATTCTGTCCCATTGGAGCAGGCAAATTAGAAGACGGATAAAGAGGTGCCCTGGGTTGGCAGTTTGTCTCTCATCTCTTTGTATAGGGTGAGAGTACTCGATAAAAGTGCTTTGTACCGCTTTACTCAGGCACCTTTTCATATGCTCGCTTGGCACATCTCCTTGAAATGGGTCCTGGATGAAAATGCCTTCTTTTTCTCTGCTGCTAACGCCAAAAGCTCTGGCGGTCTACTATGTACTTGCGTCAATTAAAAACTGGATCTGGTCAAAAAAGTGAGCCATCGTCGTACCATTTACGACCACGAACGATGAGGCCGGGATCTGTTGATTATGATAGGCATAGCTGAACTAGTGATCCTTATTCCCACTAAAAGCCCTCTAGTTATTTGAGAATCTACCAGGAGGTTTTGTCGCTTCCTCCAATGACATTTTGTTGTGCCAGAGATAGAATAGTTCTAAAATTTCACAGAGCTTCAAATTAGCGTGAAGTCTTCTATTTAAACCACAATAATGGAAGAATTGGTTTCCATTCCCTTCCGATTGCACAGACTAGCAACCCTTCCTTCAACACTTCTTTACCAGCACATTCTGTCCAAGGTCCCTATTGATCATGAACATCACCACCCCATCGCACTGGCAGCAAGATTCGTGCTGTCGGAAATTTCTTTTTCCAATTCGGAAAAGCTTTTGGTAAACCTTCATATTTACTGTTTCCACCGTACAGACACGCCTAAATAAGCAGGTATAGTTTAAGATAAGTAGTAACCAACGGATTTAACCCTACATTGTAACTCACCTAAATGTAAACTTTGCGTTACTAAAATAACTAGAATATGCATCCTGCATTAAAAAGTGATTTTTTTAATTTAAAGCGTTCAATTTACAAGTACAATACACAAAATGTCTAACCTCACTCGCACTGATAATCTCAATCACGCCTTTCCGGTCCCCGTAGTCCAGTCATTCACATTTCGTACATAAGACTGCTGTGTGCACTTTCCAAACATCTTAGCATCGCAAAAACAGAGGCCGTTTCCGTCAAAGGCACTGCTACCCAACACTATCAGCTCTGGACATTGAATGGCGTTGAGATAGGAGTCAATTTATTGCCTTTTATAGCAAGTAGGTAACGCCCGGTACCAGGAAACTGTCATAAAAATCAGATTCAAAGAAGGAGCAGATGCATCTGAGGTTCTATTTTGTTATCAGGATCAAGTAGCTGAAATAATCAGTCACTTTTAGAACCCAGTGACAGCTACTGTCAAGTTTGAGTTCAGATGATACTGTCCTTTCGTTTGTTCAGTGAATTTTCTTAATTTTTATCCAGGATTTTTTATATCACGAGTTAACAGCATACCTAAGACAACCTTTTTCATGCATGGCAGAAAAAATATTTTCAAAGCCTTTACTCAGGACACTGGCTGGCTGCATAATTTAAATTTTAGGTCCAATGAAGTATGGGAGGTGGGATACAGGAAACAAAGTATCCCCTAAAACGGATGGACTGCTTCATCAGGTCGGATGGCAAGATTTTACCTCTTTTAAGAGACCATGCCGAGACATATATCCTGACGCCGAGTCTTTTCTATCAATTATGTTGCATAACATTCCCGTTTTATGAGTATATTGACAAAAAAGCAAAAATAATATAAGCCTCATGGGTTAAATCCTTGTTAACGTCGCAGAAATTGCTAAAATAATCTAATGTTTTTGCGACAAAGTAACGCGCTATAAATTAACATATAAATGAGCTCATATTTATTACTTTCTTATGGCTTATTAGACGTTAGAAATTTGGACATTTTTTACTGACTTAAATTTATGGTTTTCTAAGTTGCTAGATAGTTCTGAAAAATATTGTTGGTTAACAGGTTGTCTACTTCAAATCACCTGGGGTTCAACTTACTGTTCTGGTGTTAGATTATTATATTTCGCGGCGCAATGCACCATGCACATCTTCAATGTACATGCGGCAAAAACTTTACGCTAGCTTATTTTATTAGATTAACTTGACTTATTTATATTCAAGTTTAGTTTTCATTTCTTTATTTTTATTTCATTTTAAGATTATTTTTTTAAATAAAGTCAGTTTTGAATACTTTAGCTTTCGTTTTTAGTAAGTTGATTTTAGTTTTCGTATTTTTAACTTAGTTATTTCCCAATATTTGAATACTTGCACACTTTAATTATGCGCACTAAGTTGTTGACAAGCATTAGGGCATTTAACTGCTTTTTCCTGCTTATTGTTATTATTTTATCAACTTTATTATTTATTTTTTATTTTATTATCTAGACTATTCAGTATCAGAATATTTGAGGGATATGTAGGTGGATAACCTTTGAGTTCCCTATTTGTACATGTGCATTGTGGTAGCAGAAAAAGGGTACCACAGTTTGTTGGCGAGGCCAATTGACTTGAGCCATGAGGTCATATATAGTATATTTCATAAAGAAGAACACACAGTAAAAATAACACCTTTGGATATTTTATGGAAAGAACCGTCGCTGTTGTGGGAAGGGGATCGGCTTGGGGTAGGGTTTGAGAGAAAGAGCGAACTTTTTTTTTTCAAAAAAACTTACATCCAAAACTTTCAGCATAAATAGCACCGGACTGTATACTCTTTATTTCACCCGGTTCTGCATTACAAAAGGATGGGGCTTTCGCGTGCTGATCTGGGACCTAAACTAGGATTCTACCGAATCACGCTACAGTAGCCCCAGTTTTTGAGCTCCTGGATCAATAAGGAGACATCACATGTTGTATGCCGGGCATTTGAAACTCCTTGCTCCTATCAACTACCTTGCCAGGTAAAAATGATACCAAATTTCATCGGGCGGGGCACGTGCCCTCATCTAACACCCAGGTTATCACTTGACCAGCGCCTGCAACAGTTGAATCCAAGTCCGTCTATCTCAAGGGCTCTGTCGCTAGCTTCCGCCTGTCCCAACATACGCTTGCTATGTGAATCATGTATGCGGAGGTTAACCAACTGAATGCATGAATGCGCTCATAGTTACCGATTACGGTTCCGCACCTATAAACGCACCCGCTAGCCTATGTGAAAATAAAACCATTTTAAAAGATGAAGTTGGCGAGTGTACGCATACTTTCGACAAACTCTCGTCAGGCCTGTTGATTTATATAGAAATGGGGCGCAAGTTCAAACAGGTTCGTCTTTTCGGACAAGTGGGTCGTGGGAATGGGGTGGGTCGATAAAAGAAGGCTGGTTATGACGGCAGGGTTTAATGGAGCAATCTAGAAGAGGGAGGCCAAAAGAGCGCGGACGACTGCATGCTGCTAAGTGACTGTGGGTCACGGCAGCTGCGGAGATGTAGCACGTTATTTTGTGTACAAAACGCAGGCTGCCTCAGCCGGATAGCGGTCGCTTCCCCTGTTGCTAGCAGGCACTGACCCAGAACCTTTGGATGATTTGGTGGGACCTTGCAATTCATTCAGAAAGTCTCGTTGGGGTCCACCCCATGCCTGGAAACGATAATGTGTGCCAGAATCGAGGTTTTTATGCTCCTGACTTTATCCTCCGGGAGGTTTTCCTCTATTCTTTTGGATAGGCGCCGACTCGTGCGACCAATATCGCCATAACCAACCTTCTCTCATCGACCCCACTCCATTTCCACGACTCAGTGGTCCGAAAAGACGAACCCGTTTGAACTTGCACCCCATTTCCATATGAATGTACAGGCCTGGCGAGAATTTATCAAAAGTGTATGAACACTCACCAAGCTCGTCTTCTCAATTCTCTGATGGGAATTTTTGCAACTCTAAAACCACTTTACGTGAAAACGGATACCAAAGCATTTTCCCAATACATATTAAGGTTCTTCCAATATATTATGTGGGTTTTGTGGAGAAAATGCTGAACGCGCAACTTCACCTTCCGGTATATACGGAAACGAGATAATGCAGGCTAGATCGCATTGATTCGAAATTTTTATGAGGGCTTTTGTACGTCAAGAAGGGCTTGTAGGCCATCAGCAGCCTTCACACACCACTTACGATTGAAATCGCACGCAGACTATGGACAACCATTCAGCGTTAAGTAAACAGAACAAAAGCCCCTGAAATGAAAAGAAAGGCTTGTCATAGCTGGAGCAGTTTTAGATCAGAATACTGTTGTAAATGTGGCCAAAGTCGAGATACCGCAGGCTATTTACGCCTTGCGTGAATCCTCAAGAAAGAAGACAACAAAAAGAGCCCAAAAGTAGAAGTCATATAACAAACCTAGTACAAATGCAAACAAAGCGGACAAGATTTGACCAATCAGATTGTGGCCTCAAGTGGCTAGCGGTTCGATTGGCTTTTTTGACTCATCCGATTGGCATGGTAGAGTCTTTTGTCGGGTTGCAGCTTGCGCGTCATTACGTGCTCTTTGTGTGCGAGCGGACGGGTTGTATGGCATGGAAATGATTCGTTGGAGCTGCGTAGGCACGTGGTTTAGCTGGACAGTCCTGACAGCAACTACGTCAGCAAAACTAAAGTACTGCTTTGAGTGTCGGAATGACCGCACACGAGGTGGCAGCAGTGCAGAGAAATGACGCTAACTCTTGAATGATTGAAAAGGTTCGCGTTCCAGATCTCAGCGTCGATAAGGAAGAACAGGTGTCGAGTACCTGATCAATTGATTCATTTTCCTGAGCTTTCGAACTCTTGCAGAAGTCCATCTTCAAAGATGAGAAGTAGCAACAAAAAAGGGCAATTATAGCAATCAGCTGTAATAAATCATCAGGTTGTCAAGGGAGGAGGGGAAATAGCAATCAAAAAAGAATGGGGAGGATGGCAATGGGCTGGCAGTGGAGCAGGGGGTCGTGAACAGCAATTGATGCCTCGTCACCCGGTAGAGGGTCCTGGTAACCCCGCCTGCTCTTCCAGCTGGTTCGTTGTAGGGTCCTCTTCGCTCGCCATTCTCACGTTTGGTTTGGCTTAGTTTTGTCTTCTTTCCACATAATGGCGCAAGAGTTTGTAGGCTGCGGGCAGGTCTAGATGCCTGTTGACAGAGTTGGCATGTGAGTACCAGGCCTCAAATCTCAGCGATTTGGCTTTTAAGCTTCCTCGGCCTATGATGGTCTCTCCTTGAAGATCGATGTCACGCCCAGTCTTTGTGACGTGGGCTGCAAGTTGAGAGTTTGGGTCTAGTCTCCTAGCCTCTAGTTTGTACTCGTGAAGGCGGGTCTGCAATTTGCTACGCTAACTATCTCCAGTTGCGGCTCATTTGACGAGACCCGGCCACACCTTAAAGACCGATGAGGTCAAAACGTTTGAGAGAGAGCTTATAGTTGCGTGAGGTGCGAGCTGCTTGACTCAAGGTTCACCATCCCCTCGGCTAGTAACAAGTGCAATGACTTTTCTACCCCCCTGCATTTTGTGCTGACACATCTTTTGGTTAAAGTCATTAAGCACACTCGGGATGTGCGCAGTCGAACTCTGTTTGCATCAGCAATGCCGGTTAGTCAGCTGGCCGAGCAATCATCACGCCCCCAGCCACACCCGATTGATTGGATTTCCGAGATTAACTAAGCGAGTGCCAGTTGGGCAGACGTGATCACACCAAAAGATTCAAACTTCAAAAGGGCGGAGTTGTCACCTCTGCTAGGTATGTGATGGAATTAAGACTGCATCCTATAAAATGAATAAAGTCTATCTGAGGTTGTCCCTCGCTGTTGGGTTCCCGCGTGAATGCAAAAACCTAAAGTGAATCAACTTCTTGTCCCACCAGTCTGGTGGTCTCACGCAACTTTTGCGAATCATGAAACGTGGGTTTAAGTCCTTCTTTCGCTGGATGTTACGTGTGTTCTCGTTCTTTCTTTTCGTTACCTCGTTTCCTCGCTCGTTTCTTCTTTTTTGTTTCTCACTCTCCCTCCCCACTCTCTCTTCTTCCTTCCCATCTCTGATTTGTTTTCCTTTTCAGTACTGCGCCCATCCCATGTCAGGCAGCCGACCAGCTAGCCGGTGGTCTGTTGCTGGTAGTTGGAAAGAGAGTGAAATTGACCCTCAGCTCCTCACTATAATCAGTCGGATGCGCTTAAAGCTATCGCGCTGCACCAAAAGCTGTGGCTTCGAGGGTTGCCAAATGACGGCACAACGTGGAAACCGCAGTCGTTTCAGAATGTATCTTGTTGTGTTGAGTGACTGTCTGCAGACTGAGAGTCGGGCTCAGTTGCTTCTTCTTAAGGTGACCCTTATGGCGCTCCCGGTCGGGAACCTGCCTAGCAAAGTGGCGTTATTGTGGCGCGCGTCGGAATGTGTTTTACGCACACCAACTGCACCCTCCTCCGTCTGAGATCTTCTGGACATTTGTCTTTTCATCGCGTTTAGGTTTGGGGGTGGTGGGAGCATGAGGAAGATTCACCGCAAGTCTTCTTTCACTGTAATCCAGCCGCAGTCGTCGCGTTGCTTCAGCTTGATGAGGCTCATGTTGGACATTATCGAGTGCAGTGGTCAAAATGTCGTGTGTGTTTTGGGCGGGGTGGTGTGGGGGGAGGAAAGGAGCTAGATCAGGGTACGGCAGGCGTCAGTCGGGTTACGCTCTCATAGGGGGAGGGGGGTGGCACGCACAGAGGCGGCTTCGGCCGCGCCGTCGAACTGCAATCGATCCCGCCTTCAGTCTGGAGTTTAACTTGACACCGAGCGCAGGTGGATACGAATGGATACTGGCGGATAAATACGGTGGACATAGTCGAAATTGACGGTCGAACTGTCGTGTTTGTGTGCTACACCTGTGGTCCCTCAAATAAGCCGCGTGATAGGTGCGCTGGTCCAACACAGGGGCCATAAAGGGTACAGTAGGCGTTATTCGGGTTGAGCGGCGACACGGAAAGCCAAAAATAGGGGGGAAATGGCATGTTGGCATTTATACGGGCGGCTTCAGCTACACCAAAATCCTTTTCCCAGTCCCACCACCGGTCCTCTTGACTTCGTGCTGACAATAACAACTTCCGAGGGCCACTCACTGTACTCTGGCTCAACTACGCAGTGGCTACTCAATGGACCTTCACCAGTACTAACACCGGCTCGACCAGTCCATACCCGACTGCTGTCCCGACTGCGGCGTTTCTCCGCATATGTTTGCCTGCAGGTCCCGGCCAGGCACCCAACTCACCCCCTTGAACCTTTGGCTCAAGCCGGCTGAGGTCGCGGTTTTTCTCCATCTCCCAACTGCACCCAGTTTGGACTCCGACGGGGACTCCTGATCCGACAATGGGCTTCTAACCAACCAACTGCGTGTTGACACTGGGCACATATGGCTGAAGAAATAGAGCGGTAGATGCCACGCAAGTCTACTATTACGTAAAACCAATTCACCCAAAAGTCAGCGTCCCTGCTCTACCCCATTTTGGAGCATGCGACAGAAATTGTCGTAATCCATGGTCGAAAAGTCGGGCTGCACGCATGCTGGTCCATCTACTGACACGACATAAAAATCAGGCAACGGTATTTTAAGTAGTGCACCTCATATACCCCATGTCTAAGCATTTTTTCTTCGGCAAACGGTGGTTATAGGGGTTTTATGAGTGAGGGAATAGGATAGACAGGGAAAAAAATCTGCGGCCACTGGGAGAACGTTGTTCCGCATGCGAATTGAAGGTGCGCACGGCGCTTCGGGCCGCGGACTATGGTTATCTTACTCCAGAACGGTAAGTTAGGCCTCAGGTAAGTTGAAGTAGATTACCTCACAACCACCATTACTATTTTTTCAGGAACCTTAGAAAACCTGTATTTTGATAACCGGGTTTTTTCTGCCATAAGTTAAACAAAAATACAGCTAAGAAAATTCTACAGATATAAATCAACAATATTTCTAACTACAATAAAATATAAATGTAAATAGCAGTTATTAAACTATATTCATCAGCCTATCGTTATTCTCTACCACCATGAAACCCCTATAAGTACCGTTTCCATAGAACAAAGTGCCGGAACTAGGGGTAAAGGAGGTGCAAAATATTGCCAGGGTTCATATAGTCGGATATAACATTGAGGAGAGTCATCAGAGCAACCTGCCTTGTTCTCTCATTGGTCATTTTGCTTGCCTGTCACGGTCTTTTGAGCCACCTTAACGTTTTTGTGAACGAAGAAAGGTTGTCCAAATCCCTCTCTCCTTTGTCTGTTCCCTGCAATATAGCACGAAAAGTATCGAGTTAATTTATATGAAGATATGATAAAGCTTGCAAGTTGGATCGTTCCAGAACTCAGTATTATTGCTGAGATCGAACACTCCCATGTACATGCCAATCACCAAGCCATTCTCCCAGCAAATGCGAAACGTGTGGTCTGGAGAGAAGACGTTGCGAGCCTACCGTGAGAAAGTCCAGGGTACTGATTAGCCTCCAACCTTGTCATGCGCTCTAGCCTCCTATTTCTGAGCCCCACTGGTTGTGGCCCTGCGAACATATGTCTTTTGCTACGGGTATGATATATGTAGGGGGCATACTAATCCAGTCTCATACTCTTTTCCGCTTTAAAAAGCGTTGTTTGCTTTGTCTGACCCCTCTCACCTCCGGCGTGTGAACATCCCATGTCCGTCTGCCTGCAGTCCCAACTCCCAGAACGTGACATTCCAGCCTCGTTACGCTCGCTGGGAGGCACCCCCTACAGCTGATTAATGTAGTCATGCTGGTGTGTCTGCATGGACGGCGCGGGCTCTTCGGAACAGGGGGGTCGGGGCGGGGTCATTTGTCAGCAACATAAAACCCGGTGGCCTGAAACGGGGTTTATTTCCTCAGTCGCGGTCTGGAGGAAGCTAAGTGTACGGAGAGCAACCACAATTGGACGGACTGCCAGTCATGATCTAAATGGGGTCGCGTACGCAGAACGAAATATCCCCGTAGGGGGGGGGGGCAAACACCCGCTGGGCGGTTTGACCTGGAGAAGTGCCTTTTAGAATTTTCTTTTCTTTCAGTGGTTTTAGTGGCGCGCTAAAAAAGGCGTCAGGTTAAGGCATTGCAAAAGCGCAGAAGTATGTTTCACGCAAATTCTAACCATGAATCAGTAGTTTTCTTAGCGCACCTCACATACGCCTATTTCCAGCATTTTGTCCTATTGAAACCGTGGTTAAAGGGGGATTATGGGCGGGGCATTAGGATAGGCAGTGAAATATACTTTAACAACTGCTATATGCGTTTTTATTTTATCGTATTAAGACATGTTGTGATTTATGTCTGTAGATTTTCCTAACCAGTATTATTGTTCAACGTATTGCAGCAAAAAACCAATTATCAAAATGAAGGTTTCTTGAAATTCCTGAAAAATAGAAATGGCAGTTAGGAGGTCGTATACTTCAACTTAGCTGAAGTTCGCCTTACCGCTCTGGAGTTAGATTAGTATATTCTGCAGCGCGAAGGGCCATGCACATTTTCACTTTGCATGTGGTATAACTTACTCTCAGCGGCCGCGGGAAACAAATTGAACTTTATTTTTCACCTTTACACTTACTTCTACAAATTTCCATCACAGTGTATCCTCTTCCTCTACCATCAAACTCCTATAATTACCGTTTACTTAGGACAGAATGCTAGGACTGGGTGTATATAAGGTACACTACTTGAACTACATTTACCCGGTCCAAATTTTGCGTTTCTATGCCTTCTTCATTGTGCTTTTTATGGGAGGGTTGGAGATAGTTGACCTTCGTATGCATGGAAAATTAACTTGAAGCATATCAAAACTGGTTGCAGTTTTGTTATAATTCTGCTTCTTGAGCCGAAGCTGCCAAGCCGTAGTGTATGCCAATATAATCGGATTCGTGCTAACTAAAACAACTTTCTGGGTTGTTGAAGATAAGTTCAGGGATTTTTGAGTTCTGATTTAAAGGAGCCTTCCTGAACAACCCGGCCGTGCCTCTATAAGCAAAGCAAACATTACGAGATTAGCCGGATTTATTGACGTCATATAGTTTCGCGACGCCGTATTCAACTGTAGAATAGAGTAGAAACTATTATTCTTAGATGGGGTAGAGGAGGGTATAGGTAGTTGCCACTGCATGGCAGTTCATGTTAGTTCGTGTTCATGAAAGCCTGTGAGACGTGGTTAAAGGTGGGGTAGAGGCAGGGGACAGGGTAGCTGTCAGTCCTAAGAGTGAATGAGTTTATCGATAATTACTGCGGCAATGTCCGATCATCGCCCGAAGTACAACCTTCAATGCAATCTTTTAGTCGACCATATGGCCAATGTGCACTGGGGGCTTCGTGATTGAACTCTAAGGTATTTTATTTTCCGCCACTTCGACATATGTTTGGTTGACCGAGTTGCCCATTGCTCACACTGTATTAAGTCGGTCGAACCGGAATAGCCGTTGTTGTGCTTATGTACAACAATTAAGCCGGGGGTTCTTTCTTTCAATCTTTAATCGAAGCCTTCCTTCTATCACGTAGAGTACATTATCATCCTTGAGAGGGAGGAAAATGCTCACTGGCTTTTTGGCACTGGTACTTCAGAAATATTTTCTAGTCTGCGGTTGTAATAAAAAAATCAATGACTTTCTCTGGATAGCCATTTCCAATATGTCGTTTCAATATGCTGCAATACGCTTTTCAATACTTTGAACTTTAAACCATGTCATTGTTCTGAAATAAGTGATTGCGTACGTAATTAATCATCATACATACAGTATGGCGAGTCCTGCAAGCAACTTGCCTAAGTTTGCAAAAGTTTGATTATTTCTCTCATACCGGCAAAAAAGGATTTACGAAAATTTGGAAATAATAATGAGCAGCATTAGGCATATTACATACTTAAAATAACTATAAGAATTACTACGTGTTTGCTACGAAAAATAAAATTTTCTAGATAATCCCCAGGTTCTGGAGACGTCAAAAATAGCTATTAATTGGTACAATAAATTCAAATATATTTTAACTATGAAACTTAAAGCAACTAATTTCTTTATATAAAAAGAACTTGTCTTAGTCAAAATATTTTGTATATATTACCATTAGTGAATAACTATTAATTGAATATCGTGAATTAAGTCTCTCAGCATTTTGCTCGTTGTCAGTGTCTTCATTTATAAGTTGATAAATTGTGCTTCTGCTCGGCGTTTACATCAAAATCTTTCATATAAGATCTGACTAAACAGCATTTACCGAAAAAGCGAGCTTTTGGTTATTAGTTCTTATGAAGATGGCCATGTAGGTCATAAGTGGAAATGCTTCCAAACAGCAAACCACATTGTCTAGCATCCAAAATGTCTGCTTGATACTACGCACATTGTTATTCCTAAGATTAATAAAAAATTTCCATAATACCTATTTAAAAAGTGCTTTTATTGGATATTTAGCTGACGAAATTCTGTATATATTAACTTTTTTCAATGTAATGTCACAGTATAATTGGAGACTTTTGACAATTTCTTTCATTTACCTGAAGAAAAACTATCAAATGTGACTGGAGATGAAAGAACATACTTTTCTATTTATACCGGATAATTTTCCGCTTAGGGGCATTAATTCCACGATCCCTAATAAGCTTGCGAATGCAAAAAACCAGGCCATGTATATGACCATTTTTAAAATATATATTATTCTTCCGTCCGTTCCGTTTCTAAGTAACGCTTGAGCGGAAAGTATTGTTTACAAAAAACTGCATTTCTACATGACTTACATTCAATAAGGCCTTCTATTGATTGCCTTCACGGTAACATCTGGACACTTTGCTTACGCACAAGGCCAGCTGTGCGGTAAAAGAAAATGTTCTACCAAAAACTTCGTTACTCCATTTTGTGCAAAAAACTTCACAGAATAGCTAAACATTTTTTTTCGAATTCATGCTTGTTTCTGCAAACAAGGTGATTCCTTAAACGTGGTTTCACTTCAATTTGAGCAACTTCGCACAAATCTTTCCGGTTCTGGAAGGCACTTTTATTCCACGTTTTTTTTTTATCAATTATGGAATTCTTCCACAGCACAATATATATAAGTAAAAGTTTTGGTTCTGTCGTACCTTCTAGCATAGAATTTTTTTTAGTATAAACTTACTCAGCATTTAGCCAAACTGAATGCCTTTTTTCCTCAATAACTTTAACTGAGAGGGAAGTTTTCCAAACTAAAGGCTTTCGAATTAATAAACCCATCAGTTGATCAAAATAACCTGTCCAAATATAAGCTTAACTGCAAAGTTAAATTTTTTCATGAAAGTTGTATGCAGGATTGCCATTCTGTAGGTATTTGATAAAAGGCCAACCAATCCTGTGACGCAACTGCGAGGATTTTGGGTCACCCGCGGGTCCTCCACTGTGTTAACGGATATCTGAACTTCTTTTTTTATCCTGCTTTATTTCATTTATGAAATACATTTGTTAAGTAGAGACCAACATTGGCAAGGAAAGTCTAAGTAGTGCAGCTCGTATACCAAACCCCCAGCAATCTGTCGTACTGGACCTGTAGAAATATAGGTTTTTGAGGTGGGGGAATAGGGAAGGCATTGAAGGAAGTTTTTATGAGTAGAAAGTGAAAAAAAACGCATTTGAATTTGTCTCCCACGGCCGTTGGGAGTAAGTTGTTCCGCATGTAAATTGAAGGTGTGCACGGCGCTTCGCGCGGCAGACTGTGCTAATCGAACTTCAGAACGGTAAGTTGGAATAGATGGCCTCCTAATCATAATTTCTTTTTCTATAGGAAGCTCAAGAAACCTGCAGTTTTCTAATCGATGTTTTCTGCAATATGTTAAAAAATAATACATATGAGGAAAATCTACGGATATAAATCGAAAACCTTTCTTATACAAAAAAATTAAAATGCGTATAGCAGCTACTATAGCATATTCCACTGCCTATCCTAATTCGCCACCCATAAAACACCTACGACCACCGTTTTCTTAGGACAGAATGCTGAGACTGGGGTAAATGAGGCGCACTACTTAAATTTCTGTTGCACCGAAACTGTTTCCTTTTTCATTTCGAAGAGAATAGGATATTTCCGGAGAAAAAAGTAAGGAAGACGGGGAAATTTTGACAAAGCAGATTAACGCTGTGTTTTCAAAGGTGAGAAGAAATTTTTTCTGTGCTCTACCATTGTCCTTTGACGATTGCAGCGGCATAGTTGTTACGCGGAACCTCAGCCCGGGCGAACAGATCCTTCCGGTTGAGGTGTCGTAAGTGGTATCAAAGACACAGCCTGTTAGATCCTCTCTTCCGTGACGGTAAAATGCGCTCTTTGGTGACTAGATCAGTACCCAGAAGGCTAACGTTTACGTAAGTACCTAGCTCTAGTTGTCGGTTCGCTTGAAACTGCAGCGGAAAAGAGAAGTAAGAGGGAAGGTTTGGCCAATGAGCGGCTTCCTAGTAGGCTTACGTTAGTAATGGAAAAAAATGCGTTTTTGGTACGTAAAGGGTAATTTCTAGTGCTAACTGCGGCCTTCCACTTCAAAATAGGCCCTCTTATGGGGTTAAAGTCGGTACAGATGACGATAGGTTTTCCGATCCTAGTGCTCCAACTTAAGCAACGGTGCATAAAGTGTCCCACACTTTTACATTTCTATAACATACTAAGCGTGCACTTTAAACAGGCTCGAATGCAGAAAAAAAGGCACGTTTGACTGTACGCTTTCCATTAATTGCTGCCAGCCAATTGTGTTTTATTTTTGGTGACGCCGGTCCTTTACTAACGCTTTCCATGACTTCTGTTTTGTGAAGGCGACGAGTATCAGTCGACATCCAAGTGTGAAGAAGGTTCTTTCCAGAAAAAGAGAATGTGACCACCGGAAAAACGAGCTTGCTAGCCTGACTTTTTAGATTCTGGCTTGAATTTATCATCAGAGACAATCCCAAAAAGAAACCCCTTTGCTGAGTTTGCGCATTAGTTTCCTCAGCAATTAAATTACTCAAGTCATCGAGTGAGAAAAAGGCTTTGGGGGCGAGCCCCTAAGGCGCTGATTTTCATTGTTTAGCAAAATTTCCATTAGTATACCTTGCTTAGGTAAACCTCCGGAACTGATTAGCTAACGGCAAAATAAATGAAATAAGTGTTAAGAGTTCATCTTCTGCTCACCGGAATAAATTTGTAGATTTGCTGAAGTTTCGGACAACTGGGCCTGCTGTCCTTTGTTGAAGCAAATACTGACTTTATCTATCAGCAAGTTTAAAGTTGCGGCCGTGCGTGTTGGCCTTGGGCTAATCGATTTTTCTCGGGTCGCTGTTTGGCCATGCGTGTGGATTTTGGCTTGGCGTGACGGCATTTGGTGTTCTGTTTCATCCCCACGGTAGATGATGCTGGTAATTCTGCTGCCTCTTCCGGTGTCTTCGTCACAGTTTCGTCTTTATTGGAAAGTCTTGACTTCGGTTTGATCGCATCCACTCCTTCAATAACGTAGTGGCGTAGGACCTTGTAGGCCACAGAGAGGTTTAGATGTCTGCTGCAGAGATGGCTTCTGAAAACCATCCTTCAAGCATCATTCTTATAGCTTTTGAGGCTCCTATGCCTATGGTCGTTCCTTGAATATCAAAGTCAAAGCCAGTTTCTCTGATGTGTATTGCGAGCTGTGAGTTAGGGTCTATTCTCCGGGCCACCGCTTTGTATTCCTGTGGGTGGTCTGCAATTTGCGCCCTCTTTCTCCAAAGTTATTACAGTTTCCATCGTTGCAACGTATCTTGTAGACGACTGCGGATATTTCCGTAGGGGGCAGTCTGTCTTTAGGTTGCATCACTCGGCGGCGTATTTCCGCCTGAGGTCGATGGGCTATGCCTACTCCAGCGGATTGTAACAGCCGAAAGACCACTTCGGAGAATCTTTTTAGATAGGGAAAGGCCATCCAGACTTCGGGTTGTGGTTTTGCTGCGCGTCGTCTGTTCACTCGGTGCTTGCTTTGGTTGATAAAACAGTTCAGGTATCCATTAGCTCGAAAGAGTTCATGTTAGTATTGTTGCTCCACTCATTTGTCTGTTTGTGTGCTGCAATAGGTTTCAACTCTTTGGAAAAGAGTACGAATGCAGCTACGTTTGCGAGACAGCGGGTGATTACTGTTGTAAGTAGAGAACATTAGTCGCCGGCTATTAAGCCCACCTCGGGCCCAGACCAACTTGGGCTGAATAAGCGGCGGGCGCATTAACCGGAGAGTCCTAGTTCTTGATTAGCAAACGCAGGATAGGCACTATAAATTACATACGTACTGTATTATGTGTAGAGTTTGGTTTTGTACAAGAAAAGAATGGTGTTTTTCTGTGTTTTCGAGACCTAGGGAGGCTAGCCAGACGACCTTGGTATGCTTTGGGGTCACGCCTGTCGGCATTGTCTAGCGTGAGCCTGAACGCGTTGTTCCCTTTTGTGTGTGTGTGTGTGTACGTGTGTCCTCAGCGCTGCGGTTCGGGTGCGTTAACCTTTTGCGCCTGCGGCTTTCTCGTGTTAGGGATTTGCCCTTTTCACCCCTCATGTCTGCTGCTGTCCGAAAAGGGTGTCACCAAATTTAACTTGAAAAATGAAAACAAATCATATCCGGCAAATTGGGCTTTGTAGCCGGCGACTGGGCTTATTAGCCGGTTGATTTTTTGCTATGTAACGTTCCGTCCCAAGCTGATGTGGGCTTAATACATGGCTGGGCTTATTAGCCGTGGGCTTAATAGCCGGTGACTACTGTATTTGTTTCGTGTTGGTGACTTTTCTGAATACTGTGGTTTACAGCAGTCCAGTTGAACAACGGCGCACTACGGCGTCAAGGAAGGGTAGTTGGTCATGTCTTTCCGCCTCCATCGTGAATTTGATATTTGGTTTAACCGAGTTGAGTAACTCTTGAAGGAGCTCAATGTCAGATGTTTTGACAATGACGAAAGTTTCATCGACATAGCGAGCCCAAATTTCGGTTGATACTTCTTTTTTGACTTTTTTACAGTTACATATTCAAATTTCATAGCGAATAAAATAGGGAGGCCTGTGATAGGGACTTTTAGGTGTATTTGCATATTTGGTCTAAATATTTTACACTATTTTGTGGGCTAAAAGTTGTGTTATTACTTCTTACCAGTATTTTTAGGAATTACGCCTTCTGCCACCTTTTATATTTTATAGACGGGCATATGATTTTGCGGAAGAAATCTTTATTAAGATTTATGTGTTTGAAGGCTTTACCTGCGTTTCTACTTGCTATTAAATTTTCAATTTTTTTACACTTATGCCCTCTGAGGCGGAGGCCAGATAATTCTACCTACCTTGGCTGTTTGCCAAGATGACTTTTCAATCGTAAAATGGTAATATTTCCAGAATTCTACCTATTTTACATCTGTCTTATGTTCATAGAACATTATAAATTCTGCAAACCATGATGTGGAGTATTAGGGAAAAAGAGGAGGATGCTTCAATAAGTATGTAAGTACCGTGAATGTTTTCCCTATCACAAGCTATAAAGACAAAATATACCTTCTCATCAAGTATAAAAAGAAAGACACAGTCTCCCAACAATTAAATAGGGCGGACATGTGTTAATAATCTGAATAGAGGATATGATTAGATCTACGCAAATAGCGATAATTAATTTAAATATTTGAACACTACCAATGGTGCTGCTTTTCATCCGATGCCCAAAAGATGAACAACGTGAAGCCGACATGATGTTTGACAGGAAATCATTTGCTATTCCATTTCTTATAATTTCAACTTGAAAATATTATGGATGTATATCTTCGCAGTAAAAATGTTCTTAATTCAAGTTTAAAAAATTCAGAATTCCGGAATAATAACCACCGGAAGAGGGAGCAGGATTACCAGCATCCTCTACTGTGGGGATGAAACAGAACACCAACTGACGTCACGCCAAGCCTCAATCCACACGCACGGCCAAACAGCGACCGGAGAAAAACCAATCAGCCCAAGGCCAACACGTACAGCCGCAACTCTAAACTTGCTGATCGATAAAGTCAGAATTCGCTTCGACAAAGGACAGCCGGCCCAGCTGTCCGAAACGTCAGCAAATCTACAACTTTATTCCGGTGAGCAGAAAATGAATTCTTATTCTTATCCCAGAATTCTGGCTTTTTCAAATTTGAGAATACTTAGGCATATGAATGGCGCGGGTTAATGGCATGAAGAGCACTCTAGGCTAGGTTGTTATGCGTTTCAGCATAAAAGGTCAGAAGTAATCCTTTTCTGTCCATAGCAAACAAGTTCCAACATAGATGCTCGCATAGTACGTTTACAGCCTTTAAGAGGTCCCACACGTTTTTAAATTAAATTCTATCCTTGCAATTTCATATGTCCTACGTACTTGTCGCGTTGAACACGTAGGCATAAGAATTCATTTTCTGCCCACCGGAATTAATTTGTAGATTTGCTGATGTTTCGGACGACTGAAACGGCTGTCCTTTGTCGAAGCCAATACTGAGCTTATCGATCAGCAAGTTTAAAGTTGCGGCTGTGCCTGTTGGCCCTGGGCTGATCGATTTTTCTCTGGTCGCCGCTTGGCCTGACGGCGGTTTGTGTTATGTTTCTTCCCCACGGTAGAGGATGCTGTCTATACTGCTCCCTCTCCCGGTGATTTCTTAACAGTGCCGTCTTCGTCTGCAAGTCCTGACTTCAGTTTTACCGTGTCCTGTTTTTTAGATGCCTAATGGCGCAGGACGTTGTAGGACGCAGGGAGGTCCAGATGCCTGTTGACAGAGTTGGCGTCTGAGCGCCA
Source organism: Ligula intestinalis (assembly GCA_036362985.1). NCBI lineage: Eukaryota > Metazoa > Platyhelminthes > Cestoda > Diphyllobothriidea > Diphyllobothriidae > Ligula > Ligula intestinalis. The sequence goes on along the minus strand of JAYGXS010000002.1, from coordinate 12,510,142 downwards.
TGCCTCAAGCGTCAACCTTTCAGCTTTTGAGGCTCTTCGGCCTACGATGGTCATTCCTTGAATATCGACCTCGTGGCCAGTCTCTCCGATATGTGTTGCGTTCTGAGTTAGGGTCTAGTCTCTCCGATATGTGTTGCGTTCTGAGTTAAGGTCTTGTCTCCGGGTCGCTGCTTTGCGTTCCTGTAAACGGGTCTGCAATTTGTGCCCTGTTTCTCCAACGAAACCACCGGAAGAGGGAGCTGGATTACCAACATCCTCTACCGTGGAGATGAAACAGAACACCAACGGCCGTCACGCCAAGCCTCAATCCACACGCACGGCCCAACAGCGACCGGAGAAAAATCGAGCAGCCTAAGGCCAGCACGTTCATCCGCAACTTTAAGCTTGCTGATCTATAAAGTAGTATTCGCTTCGACAAAGGACAGCCAGCCCAGCTGTGCGAAACGTCAGCAGATCTTCAAATTTATTCTGGTGAGCAGATGCACTCTGATTTCCTTGATATTTTTTTCCAAGTTCTACGGATTACCACATAAAAGGAGAAAAATGCAGGTGGATCGGACGAATATTGCAGTGTTGCGGAATCCTGCTCGGCTTACTGGAATTTGCCTTGAGCATAATAGTGTGTCCCGAACAGTGATCAGTAAAAGTGGTAGCCCGGAAGTCTTTCTTTCGCCGCTGACAACTAGATTTTAGCACGTTCCCATAACTTCTTTATATTCCACCATGTCTTCCGCGCTTGAGTGAGCACACTGGTTCATTTACAATGCTGTGCAGTGTGACCTTGGGTGACGAGTAGCTCCATCTACGAGCATTTCAAGTAACGAGCAAGGCACTAGCCGAATACTTCCTTCAAGTAACGAGTTTTCACTGAGTTAGCGGGTTGTAAGTGCGTGTGTGAGCTTGTGTCCACCGTTGAGTCTTGCTCCCAGGACGTGGGTCCTCGGTTCCCTGCAGCCAATCAGTGAAGCACTGCAGTTTGATTGGCTACGTTTGAAGAAAACGAGCGTTTCACATGACGAGTTCGGTGCCGGAACAGATTAAACTCTTAAACCAAGGTTCCACTGTATAATTCTCTCTTCAAAAACGCTGACCATATTATGCCCTCTCGTAAGGGTCTATTCCACTCTCTTGTGCATTACAAGAAATCAAAAAAATCAACGAGTTTCCAATTTTCTTTGTATTATTCCTATAAACGCAGCTCTATCAACAGCTTGCTTAGTCTAGCAAGAGCACACTTTTCAGATGAAGAAGTATACTAAACGGAAAGTTAGTACATTTTCAAGCTATTTTTCCAAAATGGGTGCCATTCGGACGGTGTTCGTCGATGCATACGACAAGAGCAGTCCAAAGAAAAGGGTAACTTTGGAGCTACGACCTCTAAAGCGCCAAACCAAGGAATTGATGAACACTCCCATATGTAAAGAGTAGATCTGAGCTCGTCCAAAGACAGCTACGAAATCAGCAGATACAAATTGTGCACAAACCGGCATCCACTTTGCGCACCCAGCTTGTACAGGGTTGGCCATTTTAACAGCAGGCAAGTCATCGACGAAATACCACGGACTAGTTGTGATGCAGTCTATTGTGATCAAACCGGACGAGCTCTATCCACCCGCATACATGAACACTATTGAGAGGTGAGGAGACGGGACCACTGGACACAGGGCACGCATTTGCATGGGAGCGAACCCAAACCGTTGGCACCTGCCCAACTAGGAAGGACTGATAATTCTTGGAGGCAATGTACTTAGGCGAGGCATGCATCAACAGACAAACCGATTTGGACGTGAACTACAAAGCCCTTAAGATCAGCGGGAAACCAAAACAGCCACCACTGACAGCATAACTAATTGCGAATGACACAATTCCCCGCCTAACCGCATAATTACATGCGGATGACAGCTATTTCCCCGACTGACCGCATAATTAAATGCCGGTGGCCATTATCTTCCCACACACTAAGCCGCCGTAGAGTCTTGGTTTTAGTCATCGTTTTTGGGTTAGCTGTTTTTGCAACACTCCCAGTTGTCTGACGATGAACTTGATAATAAACTATAAAGATTATTCTTTCCCAAAGGCCTTCACCGTTAACAATCCTTTAAAACCTTCAGAACCGCAAGCACATGCTGAAGTAATATTACTTATAACTGATTTTGAAGTACGCTTCACCGTAGACGAACTGAAGCAATTGTGTCGTCTCGTGACGGTGAAATCAAACACACTTTGGGACGTCAGGTAGGTACAGCTGCTTTCAATGAAATTGGGTCTTTCCATCAGTCCTCAACTTGAACACAGTCAAATGCCCTTCCCCACGTGTAGATTTGCCTCTAGTGCGTGATGATACGGTAATTAGACCGTCTTGGACTAGTTTTAATTGACAGTTGACTTTCGCCGCATCTACCACACTCCACCTTCCCCCACTCACCTGCGTCCGGTGTCTAGAAAAGTCAGGGAGACCGGAGGCAGCCACAGAGAGCTGACACAGCGTGACGCTACACTTACGCGTGCCACCAAGTGCCTCTCCGATGAGCGATATTGATTATGAGAGCGAAACTTGACTGACGCCCATCGTGCTCCCAATGCAGTCCTCGCATTGGCCACGAGGCCCGTTCACGGGGGGAAGGGATCGAGCACGTGATTATACAATTCCATCCTTGTCACTTCCCGCAACTGCTAACAAGTAATAAGGACACGGCTAGTCTTTAGCTATGATGGATAAAAAAAGATCCGCGGTTCTGTTCATAATTAATCTCGCCTCTGCTGTATCAATTATTTGAAAGCATTGCCATCCATTATGCAGCTTTAAATTCCGCGATTTCCCTCTGTCAAGTAGGTCTTACGGCTTATTCCGGGAGAAGGAAAGGGGGAGATTTGAGACCGTGGTTCAAAGCACGAGCAATGCTTTGAGTCTCCATAGTCGTCAAAGTCAGAACAGCCTACATTCTGTATCGATGAAAAAATTTGTCTGGAGGATAAGGCGTTAGCTCCGAAGGGGGGGGGGGGGGAAGTGTCTAAAGACACGGTGACGGACCAAATTGTAACTGTCATTATTTATTTTGCCGAGTCCCAAAACTCGAGCGGTGGGAAATTCAGCTGCTGGCGGGGGGACGATATCTAGCGCGAATGCTCGAGTCTTCTTTCTGTGAATCAGAAGGAAGTGGTTAGCCAAAATATCTACTCCATCCCGCCTTTGGGACATCAGATTCTACCTAACCGCCGATGGAGCATGGCAAGTGACAAACTCTGTGGCCGACTGAGTCAGCATGAGCAGGCAGGCCAAACGAGACTAGGATGACAATCCGAGGGAAATGTTGCCTGTGGGGACTTCGTGACTGAAAGGGCTAGACGACGCTCTTTCATATCCAATAGACGATTTTGAATTGCTGATGGAAGTGAACAGGAGAAGTTTATTGGCCTGACGTTTCGGATTCTCGCTCGCATTTTTCATCAGAAAGTATAAATATTGGTCATTTTTTGCGTCTGCTGCACTCATCTATGACTGCTGCTGATGATAATTTCGATCAAGAACCCGAAACTTCAGTGAAGTAACCGTGTTCTTTCAGCAACTCTACTGGGCGTTGCATCGCTTCCATAAAAAAGACCACAACTAAATAAGTCAAGCTTGCACACAAGCTTGAATAACCCGTTGATAGCATGCGTTTACTACGCGGTCAGCTGTTAGTGAATGGTGGAGTTCGATCTAACTACATACTTCAAAGTACGGTCTGCGCTTATAGATACTTGAATAAACAAGTCTATATCAAGCCTAGGAATTAATTTCTAAACAAATTTAAAGGATGAACCGGTATATCAACTAGAAAGCAAACAGGGAAAGTTGGGGGACACACCGATGCGCCAGAGCCCTCGCACCTGTGTCAAGCAGCGGCAAAATACCGGCGAACACACAGCTGGGCTTTTAATCAGTACATGTGCTGCAAGTACATTAATTACGCTTCAGTCAAGCTTACTGAAACTTTTTATTGAACCGATAGATCTAAGTACTACTCAACTGCGAATTCTGGGTTCGTTCTGGCTATCAGCGTTTATGAAGGCCTTGGAATCAGATGTGCCTGAAAGCAATTCTTGTAAAATAAAGTCATGCGGCCTCCGCGTCCTCAAAAGCGGGAAAACTGACGCTTGAGGCGTGAAACTCAAATGCCAACCCTGTAAACATGCACCCGGACCTTCCCGTGGCCTAAAAAGTCCTAGCCCATTAGGTTAGAAAACGACAGGACAAGATCAAATCGAAATCAGGATTTACAAATAAATACTACCCTGCGATGAAACTGCCGTCAGAGGGAACAGCATTACTAGCATCCTCTGCCGTCGGAACAAAACCAAACATTGACTGTCGTTAAGTTATGCCAAACATCGATCAGCCCATTGTGAGCACGTACAGTCACAACTTAAACTTGCTGATCGATAAAGTCAGTTCACTTTTTGACAAAGGACAGCCGGCTCAGCTGTCTGAAACGTCAGCGAAAATACAAACTCATTCCGGTGGGCTTGATATGATCTGTGATATCAGCTTCCGTCTAACCGCCGATGGCAAGTGACAAACCTCTGTGGCCCATTGAGCCAGTGACTGACAGAAAGGCGAAACAACGCTGAGACCATACGCAGGCTAAGAACTCAGAGGAACAATTTTTGTGGGCGAGCGTTCGAGCTGATAGGGCTAGGAAAGGTCCTTTCATATCCCAGGTGCAACTTTAAAATACTGACCGAAGCAAACCCATGATTTCCGAAAAGCAGCTCAGCAGCAGAAGACGATGCGATCGTTGGAATCAGAAATTTATTGACCTGACGTTTTGAATTTTTGCCCGAGCTGGTCACCAGAAAATACGAATACTTTTTACATCTATTAACCTATGTACGACTACATCTGATGATGTGTTTGAGTACTAATACGAAACGTCAGATTAATAACGATTATTGTTCCAGTGATTTTTCTGGCCTTTAACTGCGTTCAAAAAAGGAAAAAGTATAGTACACAACGAGTCGGGCTTGGGCTCATTTCATGAATTACTATTTAGTCAGAGTTGCTATAGTTTGCTATCTACCCGATAGAACAACTCAGTTGCAAGGCCTAGGTGCTATCTACCCGATAGAACAACTCAGTTGCGAGGCCTAGGTTCTTTCGGACTATCCGCCATTACAGAGGTCTTTGAAACAGCTGTGCCTTCAGACGGTTTTGTGAGGTAATTCCATATGGCCCCAGCTGGCTACCCAATTACGCCCGGAACCCTCAACAACAGGAGGCATGAAATTGCTGGCGATGAATAACCGCGAAATTCAATTAGACGCGCACCCAGCACTGGGAATGCTCAAGGTGTCTTTTTATCCCAGCTAGTGGACTTGTGTGCCGAATGTTATTGCTTCTCGTTAGCCTCTTTTCCGTCGCAAGCATCATTCGTGCGACCGACCTGTAACACGCATCCAAAATAAATCGATGTGAATAGTTGTTTTTTTTACGGATAAATGCAGGACAGGCGTACACAATAAGATTTATTGGCGGCAACAAATTTCCAGACAGCCTAGCAAATACAACTCGTCTCTGTACTACGTGTATAAAGAAGGGCAGTGCACAGCAGAAATTTACACAGAAGTTAACGATATTCATGTCCTTTTACTCTACAATTATAAACCAAACTAAGCAGGGCCAACAGTCTTGTCTTGGTCAGTTGCTTTCAGTTAACAGAACGACTTCACAATACGTTAATTACCTCTTCTAATTGTGGACATATACAGTCTTATACTTACTCTGTTTTCTACTCAGAACTGCATTTTATGGTTTCATAACAAACTGAGGGACTTACGCACATCCACACAGCGTCTAGTAGTCTAGGCTGACAGCATTGCCGAAAAAACAAGGGAGACTGGAATGGCCATTTCTGACTCAGTAGCTGTAATCTTTATATGTTCGTGCATTTCGACAACTTTTCTTCAAGTGCTGACTGATGTGAGTATTACAACTTTGAAAGTTTGTTGACTGATGTCAACGCAAAGGCGAATTCCAGGAGACACTTAAGAAACATGAGAGCATGATAAAAAGGGCAAGACGTTTTTTTGAATGACCTTTCGGATTCTCAATCAGGATAGAGGTTTAAATAAGTCTTGGTGACGTGCAGGCATTTGATAGACGTTCAGTTCTCTTTTGTTTTGATTAAAATGCAATATGATGGGCGAATTTTTCAAAGCATTCTCGACTGTTGAATCTCGAGGACCAGAATGCGCACACTACTTGGTAATACTATCAACAGTGGCCCTTAGAAAAACCCGGCGATATTTTTTCGATAAATGCCGTAACCACAATAGGCATTTGGATGATCAAGGCCCCCTATTCTTGGTCGAACCCATATTCCTCTGCTACTGCATTGGGCCTTCAAGCATTCGGTCGTTGAGACTCTGTTCTCGGTATTAGTAATTTTTCCTGCGCTTCCGGATCGTCGATATAGCTATTCTTGTGCACACAGTAATACCGCTAGATCTGTCATGACCTCGCATGCTAAGGCATGCATGAGGACCCACAATTTCTTTTCTCGCGTGTCTCTGGGCATGCTGCATTTCGTTCTCTCGTGTACACCAGCACTTGTGCACCAGGCCGTGTCAAACCTCCGGTTAAGGGCACGAGTGTGAGTTTACTCTCCGTCTGTCCTAACTGACCAATTACTTTCCAGAGCCAGTTCACAATGGACCTTATTGCGGTGACTGCCTACGCTCAGGTACTCCCTGGCACATCGACCTCACTGCTGGTCTGCAGACTCTGAACCCGGCGACCTCACTGCCGGAGTGCGACTCTGGACCCGGCCCGCTCATGACTGGACTGCACTTGTTCGGGAGTCAGTTACCCATTACTCATACTCCACTGCTTCTTCACTTAATTAGATTATTCATAACACTCTGACCTTTAACGTCTTCTCCTCTTATTTACTGGTTTATGACCGTTAGGATACTTTGATCTTCTACTACCCTGCCGGATTACTTCGCATCCTACAGATCAATAAATGACCGTAGACTAATTTGACGGATAAGTTCCACATTCCTCTATTCGTTCACGGCTTGTGGATGATACAATGGGCTCTTGTGCATTGGTTTGTGAAGTATAAGAAGGATAAAGACTGTAGCATTTTGCAGAGGAAGGCTGGTTTTTAAATGGATTATCAGAAATATTACATTTTAATCTTCCTGGTTCGAATAATATGTGAAACCGAAAAAAATAACAGTGACATTTAAGCATACGGCTACAAGTTTATGAAGACGTATGGTGCATTACTGCTTTCAAAATAACTGGCAAACTAGCAGTAAGATTTGGAAATGCTGGTGTTTTTAACGTGTCCCTGAAGCCCAACCATTACGTCTTGATTTTTTTATGTCTCGTATGATTCCGCTCATACCCAACCAAGTAAAAGTCTGGTTTACAATTCACAGTCATATATTAAATATAAAATCCAATGCTTATTATGAATGTCAACATCAGGTACCCTTGTCATATTCCGAAGAGATTGTGTATTATAGACCATTTGAAGGGTGATTAAATTTACGACGCTGCGTGAGCCCTGTAGCCCACTTGGTGTAGCGTTGGCTGCAGGCAAACCCACCGAGACCGCCAACGTTTCACAATGAGGTAATTTAAATTATTCCAATCTGCCACCCCCCCCCCCCTAAAATTTAAGTGTGCCTGGAAGTCATCTAGTGGATTCTAGTTTGGTTGCTTAGGCCAATTCTGCATCTACAGCTAGCTTACTGTAGCCGGATTGGTGGAGTCCGTACGTGTAGTAGGTTGGGCGGGTCAATCGACCAAGTGCGATTAAATGCAAGGGCTCCCGGTGAACCTCGTAGCTCGGTTTGCAGAGCGTTGACAGTACTCAAGCCTTCTCTTCTTGATGTTGGTTTGAATCCCAACGTAGCCGCAATTTTTTTTCAAATGGATCAGTGAAATGTAGTTGAAGTCCGATAGTTTTAACTGTGCACTCTCCCCAGCATGAAGTAGAATTCAATTCAGTGTCTAGTCATCAGAAGCAAAAGCATTTTATTTACTGCAAAAAATAGACAAACTTGAATGGCGACCTCTATTTTGCGGACAGCCATAAAAAATTGATAGTTCAACCATAGACACCAGCCCAACAGATTTTAAAAGGCGGATTCAGAGGCGGGCGGGGGGATCTTTGAACATTTTAGATTCAGCATTCTTTCCACTGTATCCACCTGAATCAACATATATATGTTATGAAATACTGGATAGGCATCTAAACCCCAGGTACTGTGGAACTTTGGGGTAGAGTGTCAGGGCTTGATGACGCCCCGTATACGTCAAAAGTGGCCATTCTAGTGTTCCTAAGCTTTGTCGGCAACATTTCCGATGCCTAATTGCTGGTCACTACGTGACAGCCTGGGCGGGCTGCGTAGTTCCGGACATAGCAGATAAAACGGAAATATCCATTTCACTTCCTTCCTCTGGATGTCCTCTTATTGCTACCCAAAATGACTTTCACGAAAAGCAAATGTTGAAAGGTAATTCGGGAAAACCAGAAGAACTGCCGGATGGAAACCGCTAGCCCTAAAGTGTTAATAGTAAATGAGGAAAAAAGACAGAACACAGATAAGGAAACTACAGTTGAAAGTAGGGGCCTGTCGCAGGTAGTTGCGTCGACAAGAAATAAGGTTCCCCCAAATCAAGAGTCAGGGAAGACAGTATTAGTAGACAGGTTTACTGCCGGAAAAATAACTGTACAGAAGTTGTACCACCAGCCAACTGACAGGTCGGGCTGAACGTCCGGTGTGCCTGAAAATTTTTGTGGATGAGTGTACATTTAGCTGCGGGATGAGTGCTCTGTCGGCTACCACCAATCAGATGAGGCGTAAGCATTGCTTTACATCAAGCGTACGCGCATTTGAAGCAGCGAGTCATTCGATGCTGTTTGTAGGCCAACGCGAGTTAATAAGTCACGCGGGATGCAAGTTATGACAGCCGAGGGCAGGATGACTCACGCGCAGTTGAGCTAGGCGGAAGACTCCTACAAGTCCTTTAAGAAGAATGACCTATTGGTGTTAATTTTGAGGCAAAATTGTCACCTAATTTATAGAAACAAAAATTGTAAATTTCGGTGAATTTAACAAACCCCATATCCAAGAGAGTTTTTTGAATGAGCCGAGTTCGCTTCTCGTGTGGAGCCCGGGTGAAGATATTGGGATCGTTTTTCGATGAGGATAATGTGTATCACTTCCGGCCCTACTGCTAACTTCACTCCCTCCCTTACCGTTGCCGCGCCATTTCCTATGTACTCTACAGTTAGCATCTCCACGACCTTCACAAGCAGTTACCAACAGCGCTGCACTCCCCACCAATATCTAACTGATACTTGGTGACTTCCATCACTCCAAACTGATCGAATAAACAACCCCTTGGTAATAGTTTTTATCGTATTTTTTCCCCCTTTTACTGTTAACTAATTCCTTCATTGTAACAGGTCTTCGGTTTAACGTGTGCGTGCGTATTTTGGTGATAAGCAACGGTGCTTGGTAGATGAGAGGAGAGGGAGTATGTTAGAGTTCACAAAGTCTACGATCACTATAAAATAAATTCATGCGCAGGCCATCATATTCTGCGTCCCCGGCGTGAAGCAAAGCTTGGATGCTGGCATTTACTGCTTTCAGACTTTTGACGCACAAGAACGATTGTCACATTTAACCACTGCACTGTGCAGGTTTTTTTTAATCCACTGTCGTTTGTGTACAGAAAGGTGTGTTGGTCAGACGAGTTTGCACATGTCCATGGCAAGACGAGATAGCACTTGTTTTTTGCGACTAGGAAGAGGTACATCAAAGCCAGTCATCTGCTCCCTTCACATTCACCTTACAGACTCCGTTTGTAATACGTAAGTTTACGGAAGCAGACCCGGAGTCAATATAGTCAGGCGAACAACGTCTGGTTACACGTAGCATTCATGCGTTAGCAAAAGCAGTTCATGTGATCCTTGCAGTTGCCGACATCTTGTCTGAATATTCCAAATACAGCCACAGTTGCGTGATCTGTGCAGCAGTACATTATTACTTGATTGACCAGTTGTGAAAAATTCGCGGCCCCGGTGGGAGTCGCATCCACACAGCGGGGAAGGCTTCTGCGCGGCCAATTCTCTACCGTTGAGCAACTAGGCTCACCATGCGCCGTGAATTTAATCAGACTTGGATCGATTTGCTTGTCCAGCCTTACCGAACGTATGGAATACGTACGCAGAAAGCCTAAAGTTTTCCAGACATGACAGAAGGTGTCCTGTTGAATGTCCATTTCGTGGTCGCCTGCAGAACAAATGCTACTCAAGAAGTATGCATTATTTCCATGGATTTGTGATGTCCCTACAGAATATAATATATTGCATAGAAATAGAAACTAGCATATTGTTATGTGAGCTACTTTGATAGCAAGTCATGTCTTCGTAACACCGTATACTTGGAGAATTAACAGCTCTTGAAAACGTATTTTTTTAAATTCCAGAATAATTTTGGCCCCAATCTGCGGTTGCAGGTACGTTTAATGTTGTTAATTAACAAACTGTATACATTTTGCATAAGAAAAACCATATAAGGTCTGCAATAGATATGGACAACGTTATTTCTCTACAGAAATGTCATAAAAACTTAGGCTAATTTAGGCTAATTAGTAAAGAAGGAAGGTTAAACGAGGTGGGGGAGGACAGGGAAATTGGGTTGCGGGAATAAGGGGGGGGGGCAGGGGAATGCGCAAATCTGTATAACAAACCCTTGCAACCCGAAATGAACGAACATTCAGCTCATAAAAAGCCAGTATTTGTATCCTTGCCCTTCAAGGGTGATAACATCTTAAAAACTATTAAGAGGTGCCTACTCAAAGCTATAGAGAGAACCGATTACGCCACAGAACATATATTCTGCTCTCCAGCAAAGTCCTTGTCAATTCCTTGTGTTCAGGATGCCTAACCTTTGCACGCCACCTCCAACTGCGTTTATGAATTTACATGCACTTGCGGATGCAAGTACATAGGGCGAACGCAAAGGCAATTGGCAGCCAGAGCCAAGGAGCACCTGCCTAGTTGGTTATTCAAGCAAGAAAACCGATCCCCTCGTTCCTCTATTACAGAACACTTGCTGGACACGGGTCATTCTGTAGACCCTATAACTTCATTCCGAGTTCATGTTCGAGCACGAACATCTCGAATCTTGCGCTACCTGGAGGCAGCCTGTATAAGACGCTTTAAACCGGACCTATGCAAACAGTTGGAGCATGTGGTTAACCTGGCCTTGCCTTGGTAACTACGGGCCCCCAGATTTGCGCATTCCCCTGCCCCCCCCCCTTATTCCCGCAACCCAATTTCCCTGTCCTCCCCCACCTCGTTTAACCTGCCTTCTTTACTAATAAGCCTTAATAAGCCTTAGTGTTTCTGACTTATTACTCTACAATTGCGTGTAAATTTACTTCTTTATATCTCGGTTGGTGCAGTATACCCATTAGAATATGATTTTGACTCCTCATCCTTTACTTGAACTACAGCAATGACATCATCAGCGCACAATACTAGCGCCGATTTGGAGAATGTTCGCTTTGGCCTACATTTAGAACATATTCAAGGAAATTTCAAAAATTGCATTCTTTGGCTATAGTAGATGTGGATATCGTGCAAAGCGATAATTTTGAGAATTACATGACCCCTTATTTACCTTATCCTTTGCTTTCCGTGAATCGAGCCATTTTTGCTGAATGTTAAGGATTTTCAATCCGCAATATAGCATTCCTCTCTCTCAAATTACACATCGCTTGTGGTTCCACGTTGATATGTGATTTCTTTGTCTTATTTTATTCATTGTTTACGAAACACATTTTTTATAATATTTTTAATTGGTACTTTAAAGAAAAGCGGTTTTCCTTCTCCAACTATCATGTTTTAAACTGCATGGTGCGATTTGTTAAAAATGCTGATAAGGCACTATTTGAGTGGACATCACACCGGAAAACGTTTTAAAACCCAAAGATCAGACTACACGAATAACAATTTTTGCTCATGTTTTCAAGAAAGTATGTCACCAAAATAAAATGCATATTACTAAGGTTATCGGCTTTTCTCTGTGATGTTCGTACAGGCAACCAAGGAGCAATAGAGTCAGGAGTAGCTATCCTTTCGTACTGAAAGAGTTCTGGTATTAAGCACCAGAGTGACCCGCGTATTACAATCACACTCAGGTAATTTTTTTCATGAAAAAATTCTTTTCAGAATTGCGGTTAACAATTCATGAAATCGAGCATTGCCAAAGTTAACTACACAAATATTTGTGCTATCGGAATTTTCACATTGATCTACGCAACTGTGATTATTTTCCGATTTTTGTGTAACTTCACACCCTTCAATACTAAACAGGATTCATTCCCAACGCATGCAAGACGGCTTTCGCATTACTTGAGAAAATTCTTGAATTTATGCTGCCTACCATACAGTACGGCCTAAAACGGGCTACTTAATTAGTGTGCATTTCTATCATTTATTTTACTGCCTTTGTGAATTAAAATATATTTTATGGAAAAAATACACGAACGAAATATTTAATCGACCTATTCGGTAGGCAGTTACGCCTTGTCTACAAACTACACTTGAAGAAAGGGTATCTTTCGGTTTTAAAAATGTTTTAAATTCCGAGCTTTTCTAAGATTGTGAGGTGTTCATTCATTAAACACTATATCTATCAATTAATTAATCCTGCCTATAATGTTCACATCATGTTCTACATCTGTTACAGCATTTTATGAGAAATATGCTACTTCTGCCTCAAAACTATAGGCGAAAAGGTACTTTTTCGTAGAAATATTGTACATAAGGGACAAGTTGTAAAACTTGAATTCAAATGCAGCAGTCAGTAGGTTCCAAAGTTATTTGGCGTTTAGAAACTTTTTAAAACCGAAAGGTACCCATTCTTTAAGTACTGTATATGCCGTCTACTGACCATGCCAGCGAGATCCCTTGCGGGCCAACTCTCTGTCTGTTACCAAGCTTCAAACAGTGAAATTTCGCATTTTGTGATGATAGTACTTTTAGTATACCATGGGCTGTGTGCCAAATGTCGGGGAATGTGCATTCCAAAAGGATCGCGTAACAATACAAGCTAAAAAAGACGAAACAAATGTTGATTTGGCGTTCAATGGAAGCAAACTGCAAAAATGCATTTGAGTTCTTTTGCTGTGAAGAGCTGGACTTTAGTATAACCTATGTTAATCACATTTCCTGTTTATTTCTTACTTAAGCATGCATTGCGTCCTCTGAGGTTGTACAGAAAGCGCTGTTGATGGACTGTGGTCCTGAAAAACCATGACCTGATCACCTCTTGTGTTGAGACGCATTGCAGCGGATCTGGTGCTGATGTGGACAAAGTGACTATTTCGGAGAAACCGGGAGATTACTCCGAACGCGAATGCCCGAGCACGCAGTGGCGGTGAAAAAGAAGGACGCTAACTCCCAGGTTGCAGCACACTCAACGGGATCCGGCCATATTTTCAAGTTGTACAATGCCGAAATCCTCACAAGAGGTGACAACCGCGTGAGCTGCGAGCTGCTCAAGTCATGATTCACAGGCACCCAGTCTGCCAAGAATCGAAATGTTTTGCCGTCCCCATACTGCGTACTGCGACATTGCCTGAGCAAGAGCATCAGTCATGTGGGAAGGGTGGGCCCAGCAACAACTCTGAAAACAGCGAGCATAATCGTCGCACAATTACCAAGCCCGCATTCATCACGGATAACGAAATCACGGCAAATAATGAGTCGAAGTGAAGTGTCAAGCCATCATCACGCCAAGAAAGATCCCAACTGGTGGTTACAGCAGCTGACAATTATAGTACACATGTGGATGACCACTGCAAACTATAAATACCGTGCAATATGTGCATTTATCACCAAAATCTGCGCATGTCCTACACTATCCTTCTGTGACCTATGATAAGGGATTCGTGACAGCATCCGAAACATCAGGAAAATAAAATTCTTGTTCCAGCGATCACATGTTCTTCTTCTGAACTGCTTCCTGGAACGCGTTGATTCGATTATATGGGTTGTTAATCTTCTCATTTTCATTGGGGAGCCCAATCCCATCCTCAATGACTGTCGTTCGATATCTTATGTGCTAGTTTCAATGGACTGTAACTGTCTCAGTCTCCTCACTAGCCGTATATCGGCCGTGTGCGGAAGAAAATAAGCACAAAAGAGCATGTCAAATGGGGCAGGAACCATTGTTATCACTTCAGTTTCTTCTCTGTTCACACATTTCTTAAGGCATTGTGAGACGGCCCTTTATCCAGAATTCATTGTGAGCTCGCGCTCAAGATCGCAGGACACTTGCTGTTTCGAGTACTGTGTCCATGTAGATAAGCGCAGGTCTCTTTATTCATCAGCATACTGAACGTAGGAGGTTCAGCGACTCATTTAGAGAGCACAGTATAACCTACACACATGCGGTGTCTAGGCCAGTGAGACAAGGGGAGCAGAATCCAAATGTTCAGTTCAGGAAAACTCAGAAATTTGAATTTTTTCTATGAGGTCACGCGTAAGAAATTAAATTTGTGTCACGTAAAGCAGGCCAGATTTCACTCAATCGTCGTAGTGAACGTAAGACCTTCGATTGCGCACCAGTATCGAACAAGTTTGTATTTTCCGAGGCATTCAACTCTTATTCAGGAAATGCTACATTCTAATAATTTATATGGTTCAAAACTGGTGCTCGACCTGCCTTCTTCCTCATCCATGCAAGTACCTGGATCGCGAACCTTCGCATTCATTCTGGTTCAAAACTGTCTATTAGCGCGCTTGTCATTATAGAGAACACTAATGCAAATCTAGAAATTTAATATTCCCTGCGCGAAATCAAGGGAGACAAGGGGTGAACAACTATGGCAATCTTAAAAAACAAAACAGATATTGCTTCTCCGTAAGTATCTTCAGTTGTTCTTCTGTGGTTATTTTACGCCCTGAAACACAGATGTCATGCCTGCCAAGAGTCAGTGTTTGGTTTTCAAAAATCTATGCAGATGCAAGCACTTCATAAGTAGCCCTAAAATGTTCGTCCACGGCGCAGCCAGTTTAACGATCGCTGGTGTAACAAATTATTTTGTACGGTTTCCTTTCAGCAATAAATCATTGTGAAAGTGTACCTGTGCAACATTAGCCACATAGGAAATATTTCAATGTGTACATGGTCATTCCGTTGCGCATTTCTGCATCTCAGTATGCACAATGCAAGCTTCCCCATCGAAAACCTCAGCACTCCTTGAAGATCCTCTGCTACAAAGCAAGCTCCTTTTCGTTCTCCTTCTTGTTTCTTCTCTTGTTTCTTCTTCGTCCTTTTCTCTTTCTACCTCTGTATCTTTCCTTTCATTGTCCTTGTTTTTTCCTTCTTGTTTCCTCTCTGGTTTCTTTTTTTTTTATTCTTCTCTCTCTCTCATCCTTTCCTCTTCCCTTGCACAACCTGCTTTGCAATGCTCATCTCCGATTTGCTTTCCTTTCAGCACTATGCCCATCTCACCTCAGGCACCCGATCAGCTAGGTGATGGGGAGTGAGTGAGGTCAATCCGCAGTGCATTTATTTCCCCAGTTTGATCAATCTGATGCGCCTGAAACTAGCACGGTGCGCTGTAAGCCGTGGCGTGGATGGTTGCCAGCTGGCAGGTTAGCTCAGACACCGCAGTCGGTCCAGTGTGCCTTCTTGTGTGGAGTGGCTGTCTGCGGGCTGAGAGTCAGGCTCAATGGCCCCTTCTTACTGTGGCCTGCATAGCGCTCCCAGTCAGGAGCCTCCCTAGCGAGGTGTGCTGTTGGTACGCGTGTTGAGTGTTGGTCACGCCAGCTGCCTGCGCCCTCCCCCATCTCCGGCCTTCCTGACTTTTGTCTTGACACCGGGTTCCGGTGTGGGAGTGGTTAGAGAGTGGGGTAGATTCTCTGAGGGTCTTCTTTACTATAGTCTCAAAGGAATCACCACGCTGCTCCAGATCGTTAAAGCTCGTATTGGACGTCACCTACTCGTTTGTCCTCGTTCTCTCCTCCTTCTTCTTCTTCTTCTTCGTCTGATTCTTCTGATCGGTTTATTTGTAAACTAATAACTATTCGCTTGTCCTCCTTATCTTCCTCCCCCTCCTCTTCTTCAGTATCCATCTTACCCCCCCCTTCTGCCTTTTCCACCTCCTCCTCCTCCAATTCCTCCCCCATCATGCGCACCCGCATCTAGGGCCAACAGCTCATGCTCTATTGACCTATCAACTTTCAGTCTTCTAAATCGATATATAATTGGCCAGTTTGTTTTATCTCATTACTAGGGAATGACTGTACGCAGCTGAATGAGAGGTCACAAAATCGTATGACGTCATTCAACTCTGCAAACCCCGTGGTTTTTCCGTTTTTCAAAGAATACAGTATTGCCGCCAAAGACGAGTG
The DNA here is from genome assembly GCA_036362985.1 of Ligula intestinalis. Lineage (NCBI taxonomy): Eukaryota > Metazoa > Platyhelminthes > Cestoda > Diphyllobothriidea > Diphyllobothriidae > Ligula > Ligula intestinalis. The sequence continues at coordinate 12,493,706 of JAYGXS010000002.1, read as the reverse complement.
AGAGTAGAATGGCCACCTCTGACTTATTAGCCGTCGTCAGCCAGTCATACCCACACCCAATTGCTGTTTCACCCGAGCCTCGAACTTGCAACCCTTTTTGATCAGAGTCAAGTGTTTTTTGAAGCATGCTGTTCCCGGAGAGAACTTGAAAATGGTTATAGCTGTAAGATTTATTGGTACCATAAATTTCGGGAGAGCTCCTCAGTTACAACCCCTCGTTGCATTAAGGTTCACAAATGAGAAAAACACGAAATTGAAAATATACAGAAAGGTCATAGGTCCTACCTTTCTCTATCTGACTAGGACCTATGACCTTTCTGTATATTTTCAATTTCGTGTTTTTCTCATTCGTGAACCTAAATGCAACGAGGAGCTCTCCCGAAATTTATGGTACCAATAAATCTTACAGCTATAACCATTTTCAAGTTTAGAGTCAAAAGCTCTAACAATTGAGCCACGAGCTCTTTGTCTCGCTGGTTTAGTTCGGAGACTATTGACATTCGAGTTATCCAAACTACTGTATATTGATGACAAAAAGTTTTTTTTGGTTTTTAACAGGAAAATGGGCTGCAATTTTTAAGTAAGTGTATGGACGGGCAACATTCCTTAATTTTTCCTGCCTTAGCCTCAGGCGAAATGCGATGGATGTGTAAATTCGCATACGAAAGACCGCTGCCACGGGCACTTTTACAAAGGTACTTTATTATGTGGGCTTTTGTTACTTAATCACTGCAGACTATCAATGTAGGCACGTGGTTTCTTCGGCGAATATGTTCCATGTTTAGCTGAGCCTAGTCATATGATCCATATATCTGTCAGCAGCAATAAAAATGCTTGCACATAATAATGTTCATCGTAAACCTTCGCCAGAAAGATTGTGATTTTATGTTTTGATTATCACCAACTGCGGTAACTATTTTAGGGGACACTCTTTGAGTACCTCAAAAGCCAAAATGCATTCACTAGGATTCTAAAGAAGTCCTGATACTCACGTTAACCAGAAAGTGCAGGCCATTTTTAAAGAAGGACAAGCCAATCGGGGGTAGTGTATCGCATGCCCTGCTTAAGTTGTCCTTTTAACTATACAGGGCAAACTGAACGCATGCGTACACACGAACATAAGCTAGCTGTCAGACGAGGTGACGCATTGTTCTAAATGGCGGCTTACACCTACGAGATGGGTTGCAAGTTTAATTTCACACCTGCGAAGATAATAGCCCACTCCAGCAGCAAGAGAGGCTGAGAATTGAGTGAAGCCTGGGCCTCGGATGGAAACTCTGTCAAACAATCTATTGATCTGGCGCCGGCATAGATCATACCCCGCAGGCATATTCGCACTGCCGATACTAATGATTAATGAGTTTATTCCTACTTTCCCCGTATAAAGGTTGATTGGCTCCTGCCCCCTATAACTATTGCCTTTTCCCTAGACGTTTTTATGTCTGAAGCTGAACTCCCGCAAGAGCCCGAAAGCTCAGAACGATGAAGAAATTGATCCGGTGCTCTACAACCCTTCTTTTTCAATCATACAAATGCCTGGAACGCGGACGTTTTCATTCATTCGAAGATTATTTCTCTATTTTTGAGGATTTAACTGCTTGCGCATGATTGAACCCCATGACAGAAACGGTCTTCTGAGATCGGAAAATTTCTCAGAAGGCATAAAATCAGGCAAAAACCCTGCTTCTCTTCTGGTGCATTCAAAATGCCTTTTTATATGACACCTAAAAGACAGTGTACGTACTAGATAAAACTAACGGACTTCATACTCATAAGCTGGTGGGAACATTATTTCAATTTAACTAACAATTAACTTTCTGGATCGGGGGGAGGTCACTAGCATAATTGATAAAACACTTGAATGTGCTGGGAACTGTTCATGGGTATTACGGTTTAGAATACCGCCTAGTTCGCACAGGGTTCCTGGTTTGGAAGTCGGTTGAAAGCATTTTATCCTACCGGAAACTCCCAAGAGAAACAAAGGCGCTTATTTCCAGTAATTGGTTTGCTTATGATTGACTTCGCTGCCCCCTCTGTAGGCTAGAGCTCACCAAACGACCTTCGTCGATTTCATGACCTTCGCGGTGCTCACCATGTTAGGTAATATATTCGATCAACTATATTCTTCAAAGACACGCCAACTTACTAAATGACAAAATGGCTGGTTTGGGGTCTCAAAATACCACTGGGTTAAACGTTACATTCACTTCGTTTATCTGAAGCAGTAGGTCTCCTGTCAAAATGGATCATGGTTTCCGTTGATATTACCTTCCTCTCTACTTCTACCTCCCAGAATTTTGCAGTTGACGTATTCGTGCAGAGTAAGTATGAGGAAGCGGAAAATCCCTTTGGATACGCCCTATTAAGCCTTAAGAATGGATGTCAAAGGGTTCATATCATTTGGCAAAATGAATATTTTGTTGATGGGATCGTCGATTAAGGGATTCACAGTCGAAGCGGTTCCATGGCCGTTAAAGTCACTGGTTTTTCGAGATGGTGGACTGGATTTTTTCGCATGCTATATTGATGACGCTTTGGGTGTTATCGAATGGAGTGAAGTTCAGATTTTCAAAGAAAACCGCAAATCCTGTACTGACCTAAAACATTGAAAGGAACAACATTAAACCTGACGCAAAAAAACTGATCTTCAACAGAAAACATTCATTTAATCGTAAAGACACTTGCGTAAAGCCGCTGTGTGGACGTGTTTGGACGCACTCAGTGGGCCAGAAGACAAGTTTGCAAAAAATTCGGCATGTGCTCAGAATGCGGCTTTATGCTACCTTCCCTAAAAGAAGGTGCAAGTAAAAACCTGACGAGTAAAAAAATATTCCTTACTGGCACAGAAGCCTTCAGCCACATTCGCACACTACATATAGCTGAAGTCGCACACAGAAGAGGGACAAACGTTGAGGTAAATAGATATATAAAGACGCTTCATTTTGAAGGTGGCATCCAAATTTTTCAGCAAAAATCACTATGTTAAGGGATAAATTAACATAATACTCAAAATTCTAGAGGTTAACGTAAAATCCACATCTATTATCGAGACATTTCTACTCTCAGCTTCTGGATTTCCGTTTGTTTACACGTGAGGTAGTGCGCTAGGAATGGCAGTACAGCATACTGGCGTACGGCAGAAAATATGTTTGAAGCTCGGGCCCATAGAAGACGTGGCAGCCATTAATTTGGGTTGGAATGTATAGACAACCTCACCAAGAAGGTGATAGGCAGTGTGCTTCACCGTTGTAAAGTGTCCCTATTACATCAGCTTAAAAAAACATCAGAAAAAACGGCAGCTGTAGAGAGAATTCGGAGGATACGTTTAAAAATCAAAAAGTCGCTTTTTGTGCAAGGCTGGGGAAATAACCGGGGAGCTGTAGAGGAGGATGGGGGAGAATGCAGACACCTTTAAATCACCAGACTAGGGCTTGAGGTGTGTGATATGAACGTACCCGAGGGATATAATATGGAAGTTTGCAAATTTAAATAGAGAGGGTTTCACTATGAACAATTAAAAAAAGATTATATTGCAGAGTAACACCAAGGTACCGGAAAGAGTAAGCTTCATTGGGCAGGACATCTAAAAATGCAGGACTACGAGAGGATAGTGATCAAAAAGCACACTGGATTGTCTTCTGATTATTCAGTAGAAGACCGGTAGTTAATGACCATGCTGAGACGTGATCCAGGTCATCTTTCAGTACTTGCAGTTGCATGTGACTTTAAAGGGGAGGACCGATAGCTATATCGTCAGCATAATTTACATGCAAACATTCATTTGACGATCGTGGGTCGTCAGTGTGGAGGTAGAGGAAGTGAGGGGATAAGATAGACTCTTGAAGAACTCCGCAGTTGTTAGGAAAGACCGTGAATGCTTGTTTGCTGCAGTGGACGACATGAGTGTGGTGGGTGAAATAATTCCCAAGCCACTTGATATCGCGGTAGGGAGAGCCGCATGCAAACGTTTCTTGATGAGGAGATGGCGTAGGATAGTATAAAAGGCGGAAGACTAGTCAAGAAATGCACATATGATCCTTGTCTAAATCTCTTAGCGCAGAATGGAAAAGAAGATCAGCAATGTCTAGGATACTATGCCTGACGGTATTATGACGAAAATCGCGATGGGCTCCTCCTGACACTCAGCACAGGCCATCCGCTTCAAATATACTCTGCACACCCCCCCCGCCACCCCCCGGGCGACAGTTTTTCTCCTTAAATCTCTCAAAAGGCATTTAAACCCCTAGACTTCTGAACAACGCCTAAGAGTTTTTTCACCGTCGGCCCTCAAATTTCTGGCAACGCCACTGTTCTGAAATGTTCTGCAGATCAAATGCATTGAAAAAACTGTACCAATAGGGAGTTCAAAGGTATTTACCTACAGTTCCCTCAATTAAAACCTGACCTGATCTTATATGCAAATTGCAAGGTGTCGGAAAAGTTGGAGAACGGTAAGATTATATCTATGGAGACTCGTTCCCCAAATTTTAGTAGTGCGGAAGAGCAGGAAGTTGGGCCAAATGACCTGCGATCAAAACAAGAGGTTTGTGGAGATAGGAGTGATTATTACTAAACGCCAGTCGTCTGGAATCTCAGATCCCATGAAGGGCATCTTGATAAGATGCGCAAATTGCAGGAGATCTGAAAAATTGGAGGTGAACTGCATGATTGCATCTAGGGCAACTCTTTCTGCAAGTTTCAGTTGTACGGAAAAGAGAGGGATCAAGAGATCAGATGTGCTGGCGAAGAAAATTTTGAATATTCTGTAACATCTGGCACAGTTTTGAGCAAAATGTCTACGATGGAGAAACTGGAAAAGAACATTGAATGCGATTAGCCGTGTACTAGATAGCAGTGAAAGGGAATGACGCCAAATCACGGCTCATTCGGTGAGACTCAGTCCCGCCTTTCAGTCTGAAAAGGCAACAATATTTTCAAATATGAGAACCTCACAAGCCAGGAACTGTTTTAGTCAGGGTTTTCCAACAAGTACAAGGAACTCCTGCTTCCATATTCAGTGCTGAGACGTTACCTAAGGAAGTGTGCGGGCAAAAACCACCGCCACTGACAATTTAATCAATCTAAACGCGCCAGTACTTATCACATTAGTTGAAGAACATTCACCTATCGCTAACGGAACTCATTGGTCCCGCTCTGCCTTGAGCTTCATTTTGCGCGCCCTGACAGCCAGCGTACAGCGGCGAGTAGCCATAGGCAGATAGCATTGCCGGCAAATACAAGGGAGACTGGAATGTCCATTTCTGGCTTATTAGCCGTCGTCAGTCAGTCATACCCAGCACCAGTTGTGCACCACTTGAAGCTCGAAATCGCGACATTTTGATAAGAGTCTAACGCCCTAATCATTGAACCACGAGCTGGTTGTTATGCCGGTTTAGATCGCGAGATACTGACACTCCTTGACGACCGTTCACCTATGGTAATCGGAACTCATTCGTCCCGCTCTGCTTTGGGGCTCACTCTCGAGTGCCGCCGGGAGCCGTACAGTTGCTAGTATTGTAGGCGGATGAGCATTGCTAGCAAACACTAGAATGGGCATTTCTGGCGCATTAGCCATCATCAGGACCGTTCGACCGTCGATTTCGATGATGCCCACCTCGAGCCTCAGAAGGCTGAAGCTCCTCGCTCCCACACTGAGACCCAGTGTATTGACAAAGGCAAAAGGCCGGAGATGGGGATGGCGCAGACGGCTGGCACGACCAGCACTCAACACAACAAGACACACCCGACCGACTGCGGTGTTCAAGTTATCCCGTCAGTTGGTAATCCTCCGAGCCACGGCTTTAAGCGCACCGTGATATTTTCAAGCGAATCAGATTGATTATAGTGAGGAGTGAAATGCGCTGGGGGTCGACCTCACCACCGGCAAGAGGCCACCGCCTAACTGATCGGTCACCTGAGGTGGAATGGGCGCAGTGCTGAAAAGGAAAAACAAATCCGAGATGAGCTTTGTAGAGCAGGATGTGCAAGGGAAGAGGAAGGGATGAAGAGGGAGAAAGGGGGTGGGGTGGAGGAAACGAGAGAGGAACTAAAAAGGATAACAACAATACGAATGAAATCTCAGCTTACCCGTAAGCGAAGGTTTTTCAGGGAGAGCTAAAGCTGTCGATGGAGAAGCTTGCGTTGATGCTTAATACTCAGCTGAAGGTGCGACTATTGTAATTGTGGCTGCTGATAATATTGCTTGTAGCACTAACGATAATAAGGACAATGGTGCTACGAAGGACAACAAGGAGCAACTACCAACACTAAATGTGACGATTTGTTAAAAATCTAGAGGTCGGTTACTAAAGCAGATGCGCAATTCTATGTTAGCCGCATCTTTTTTTTCTTATCTGTGAATATCTCTGCTGATAGATTTGAGTGAAAATTGGAGACATCAGGCGAGTTAAATTGTTCTTCCTGCGGTCGCATCGCCTTTTCCTCAAACAATTATTGTTGAATGATGTCTGCCTGAGATAAAAACACTGACAGAATTCCGAAGAAGAAGAAGATGCGATCACTGGAACAAGGACTTTATTTTCCTGACGTTTCGGATTCCGTCGGGAATCCTTAGTCATAGGTAATCGTAAACAGGTCTGAGGCATGCGCAGATAGGGGGTGACAGAATTAAAATATGAAATGATGGTTACTGAAGAAAAAGTAAAATTTGACCTAGTAGTGGAGAATGGTGAGTGATGGTAACAGTTTAGTGGAAGGTTTGGGCGTCATGCTTTTCTCCGAAATAGTTGAGAGAAACTGGCACAGCTGTACGTTCACCGTTGAAGACAAGAAACACAAAACAGCCTCAAAAGGCCTTATTTCAGTTTAAATGGACGCAACTGCTAATTGAGTGTTTATTTCACAGAATCCTGTGACATAGGGTTTACGGCGTTACCTATTTATTACAATGCCTGGATTCGAGCCCAACCTTGAAATTTTGAGGGACTCTGGTGAGCAGTCGTTGTGCTGGAACATCATGTAGGTAAGCAGTTTGAAGATTTATCGAGGGAGTTTTCTTTCGGGTATGCCACCAGTCGAACGAGATTAATTTTTTATAGGAATGAAAAAGGTGCGCATTGTCAAACGCCATATCTCAATGAATGGAAAGCATGAGTGAATTAGCTTTCAGGTAAAAACGCGAGCCGTAGAAAAATAAGACCTAACCGGGGTACTAAACTTGAGAGGACCTAAGAATCTTCAGCTAGCCATCTTGCAGATATGATCGTGCAGTTGTTTGAAGCGCTTTTGGGATGAATTGCTTATAAATATCACCACAGGATCACATCCCCAAAAACCTATAGCACGCAAAGGATGGTGAGTAGAAAATATTTCCTTGGTATGTAGCAATAACAATTACTTTGTTATGAGTGAGTGAAAAAGTAACGTACATTAAACTATTTACATATAAAGCATGAACAGTATGGCCAGCATTTAATGCAAAATGCTGAAAGTTTCGAAAGATTTATCTTGACTTAATATTCAAAAAATAAAGTTCACATACATTTTACGCTGGTTTTCCGACACCACAGACCAAAATTCTGGGCTCGGTATGTGGACGACACCTTCGTCGTTATTGAGCTGGATCAGGTGCTGACATTCAAGGAACGTCTAAACGCCGTCTTCCCGGACATTCAATTTACGATGGAGGAAGAAGAAAACAACCAGCTGGCCTTCCTGGATGTCGTCGTTTGCCGCAAAGACGGTGGTGGCCTGAAAAATAAAATGTTCAGGAAAGCAATCAACACTATGCAAGTCCTGAACTATAATAGCAACCACCCAATTGGTCACAAACGCAGCTGCGTACGGGCGCTTTACCGGCGTGTTGAGACGCATTACAGCTAAGCGGAAGACAAAATTGCTGAATTACAACCTCTTCGACGGGTACTGACAGCGAATGGATACCCGCGCAACTTTTTCAGCCAATGCATACGTAAACGAGAGAAGAAGCCACATCCACCTAACCCAAAAGTTTGGCGAGCTCTTCCGTACGTGAAGAATGCATCGGAAGCGGTCAGCAATCTACTCACCCCGCTTGGAGTTGGAGTTGCACACAGGCCGGTAGCAACCATCAGGCGCCGGGTCATGAGACCGAAAGACCCACTACTACGGCAGGAAACGGCTGGAGTCGTTGACCGGATCTGGTGCAGTTGTTGACAAAGAAACTACGTCGTAGAAACCAGGAGATTACTCCGGACGCGAATGGCCGAGCATGCAGTGGCGGTGAGAAATAAAGACGCCAACTCCAAGGTTGCAACTCACTCGACGAGATCCGGCCATATTTCAAGTTTGACGAGGCCAAATCCTCGCAAGAGGGGACAACCGCGTGAGCCGCGAGCTGCTCAAGTCATGGTTCTCAGGCCCCCAGTCCATCAACAAGCGCAACGATTTGGCGTTCCCATACTGTGTACTGAGAAATTTCCTGAGCAAGAGAATCAATCACGTGGGAAGGACTGCGCGCAGCATCAACTCGGACGACAGCGAGCATAATTGTCCTGCTATTATGAAGCCCGCATTCAACGCTGCCGAATAAACTGTGGCAATTAGTGAGTCGATCGCGAAGTGTCAAGCCAGTGCCGCACCAATTAAGACCCAAGCGGTGGCTACAGAAGTGAGCAATTATCAAACACACGCGGATGACCACTATGACCTATAAATACCATGCAGCCTGTGCATGTTTTCACCCTATCTGCGCATGACCATGACTGTATTATCATCACCTATAATTAAGGATTTCCGAGAGATTCCGAAACGCAGGAAAATAAAGTCCTTGTTCCAGTAATCGCATCTTCTTCTTCTGAACTGCTGCCTTGAACTCGGATATTCATCTCTATTGGCAAGGGTGTTACTTGTGAAAATCCTTGGTTTTCATCAGTTAGACCAATTATTACATATAAGTTTAGAAGTCAAGATTGGCAAACATATGTTTTCAGCAAATCATTGTCAGGCCAGAACATTTTCAGGGTAATTAAAACTATACATTGACGTTCGACAGGCACCTTCCATCGAGTACGTAGTTGTGTGAGTCATCCATCGCGCTCACTTTCTTCGTCTTGAGTCGCAATGTGACACACTTCTCAAAATGGCTCAATTACAATATTTTCGACGGGTACTGAGAGCGAATGGATACCCGCACAATTTTTCCAACCAGTGCATACGCAAACGAGAGACGAAGCCACGTCCAGCTGGTCCAAACGTTTGGCGAGCTCTTCCGTACGTGAAGAATGTATCGGAAGCGGTCAGCCGTCTACTCACCCCACTTGGAGTTGGAGTTGCATACAGGCCGGAAGCAACCGTCAGGCGCCGGGTCATGAGGCCGAAAGACCCACTGCCACGGCAGGAAATGGCTGGAGTCGTTTACCGGATCTGGTGTAGTTGTGGACAAAGCAACTACGTCGGAGAAACAGGGAGATTACTCCAGACGCGAATGGCCGAGCATGCAGTGGCGGTGAGGAAGAAAGACGTCAACTCCCAGGTTGCAGCTCACTCAACGGGACCTTGCCATATTTTCAAGTTTGACGAGGCCGAAATCCTCGCAAGAGGGGACAACCACGTGAGCCACGAGCTGCTCGAGTCATGGTTCTCAGGCCCCCAGTCCATTAACAAGCGCAACGATTTGGCGTTCCCATACTGTGTACTGAGAAATTTCCTGAGCAAGAGAATCAGTCACGTGGGAAGGACTGGGTGCAACTCTGACGACAGCGGGCGTAATTGTCGAGCGATTATCAAACCTGCATCTGACGCGGACAAGAACGCTGTTGCAATTAATGAGCAATCACTGGACCAATTAAGACCTCCAGTGGTGGCTACAGGAACGGACAATTATAGTACGCATGTGGGTGACCGCTGTGAACTATAAATACCGTGCAATCTGTGCATGTATCACGCCTTATCTGCGCACGTCTCAGACCTGTTTACGATTACCTATGACTAAGGATTCCCGACGGAATCCGAAACGTCAGGAAAATAAAGTCCTTGTTCCAGTGATTGCATCTTCTTCATCAGAACTGCTGCCTGGAACTCGTATATTCTCCTCTATTGACACTTCTCAACGTTAAACCGCATGAACCATTTTTGGACCATTCACCTAGGCGGTCAAGTCCTTATCGCAGAATTTGTTAATCATAAGCGTTTCTGATGGGTTGCCATATCTAAATATCATCGGCACACAAGACTCCATTACTGACCAGTCCATGCCTACAGTCGTTGACGTAGATTAGGAACAATAGTGGCCCAAGAACGGAGCCCTGAGGCACTCTACTCCCAGCTGGCACTGAAGAGGATTTTGCGTTTCCGACGCACACGGACTGCGATCGGCCTATGAGAAAATCGCCTACCCAATTTAGTAAATTGCCCCTTATCCCAGATTCGCCAACCTTGTAGAGTAGCCGTTGGTGAGGGACACTATCGAAGGCTTTTTTAAAGTCTATTTAAACAACCTCTACGGGGGCATTTTCGTCTAATGACTTGGACCACTGCTCCATAAAATAAAGCATATTGGTCAGGCAGGAGCGGTTTCCTCGAAACTCGTGTTGGACACCATCAAAGAAGTCTTTTTCTTCGAGGAACTTCATAGTGGCCTTTTTGATGATCCTTTCCATAACTTTACAACAGATGCAAGTTAGGCTCACTGGTTGATAGTTGTTCACGCTGGTTCTGGATGCACCCTTGTGAATCGGGTATATGTTCGCAACTTTCCAATCGGATGGGAGGAGGCCTCGATCAAAGGACAACTGAAAAATGTGCGTAAGCGGTCTGGAAAGTTCCGAAGCCAGCTCTCGCAGTAACTTTGCTGGTATTTTGTCTGGACCCGGGGACTTAGCTTCATTAAGCGCAAGAAATTCATTCCTTACATCTTCTTCTGTGAAACGGATGTCCTCCGGGATTCTGCCATTACTCTCTGCATGGAAGTCTGTCGGATTAAAATGCAGTTCTTCAGTGAAAACAGATGCAAAAAACTTGCTAAGGTGTTCTGCTTTTTCGAGATTTTCTATAATTACCTTATTATTTTCATCTTTTAGAACTGCAAGCCCGCTCGATTATTTTCGCTTCGTTGTCTTTCCGCGCTTTTCGAATGTTTGATCTAACCTCGTTCCGCTTTTGGTGGAATTCTTCGTAGTGTGAAGGCTGGCGTGTTGATGCGTACCTTCTCCAGAGTTTGTTCTTGCGGTTTATTTGGCTCTTCAGACCTTGCGTTAACCAGGGGGGCCTGCTCGCCTTTTGCACTTTTTTCAGCGGACAGTTTCGATGCATAACTTCGCTCATAAGATCCCTGACATTGTTCCAGTCGGCATCCGGACTACCGGTTAGAAGGTCATACCAATTTAGTGCTGCTAGTTCATTTCTCATTGCGATGTACTTTCCGCGCCAGTAGTCTAACCGAACCTCCGTATTTCTCGGTTGATTGGTGTTTGAAGCAAATTCCCACAGGATCATGACATGATCACTCTTTCCAAGAGGCACGATTGACATAATTTCGCTTGTATCAATCGGGTCTTTCGATAATACGAAGTCCAAACAGTTCGCTGTTTGTGCTTTTTTATTCTCGTTGGGAATCCAACATTCTGCACGAGAGGGAGGTCCCCCGTCAGCTTTAAGAATGTGGAGCTCAAAGACTCATGAGAACCCTTAACTGATAGCTCATCCCAGTTAATCAGTGGGGCGTTATAATCTCCAGTGATCAGCGCATTTTCGTTTTGAGCCAGTTCACGCATTAGTCCAAACAAGGTCTCGCCACCCTCTAGAGATTGATTTGGCGGTCTATAGACAGTCATAAAATGTAAAGTGGGTGCACCACGCGTTTTCAGTTTAAGCCATAGCGCTTCACAATCATGAGAGGAACCAATTTTTCGTTCTGATGCAATGATGCCCTTTTTGACAAACACTGTTATTCCTCCTCCCCTCCTATGTATCCGGTCCCGACGAAAAACTTAGTACTCTCCGGGTACAATTTCGGCATCCATTACGTCGGCCTGTAGCCAGGTCTCTGTAATGGATATGATATCCGGCTGTAGGTCAGCTATACAAACTTTGAGCTCGTCAATCTTCTGAAGCAATCTCTGTGCGTTCGTATAAAGAAAGCGCAGCTTCGCCGGCATAGAGTTCTGAGCGATTTGTGGGTCGAGGGAGCCGGAATGTCTCTGCGAATTAGCTACTTTATTGCCTGAGTTTTGGTTTGCTTTTTGTCTGTAAAACTCAGCGTTATTGGCTGTCTCCAGAGGAGTTACTTCTGGGTGGTGATGATTTCCCCGTTCATTATTCGCAGGTCCCTCTCGCCCGCACTGGATCTCCTGTGGAGTTCGGTTTTCAGTGCCTTCCACTTCTCCCTCTCGGCCAGCGAGTACTCCCGCTGGAAAAAAAAATGTTGGGTACTTGTTCCGTAGCTGCGATTTCCTGTTCAACAGTAGCTTTGCTTATTCTTCGTGCTTGACTTTAAATTTTATTGGTCTGGGTTGACCCGAGTCCGTATATGGACCCTTCTTCAGGCCCATGCTAAATTCTTTTAGGACGGGGACCACCATTTCTTCATTTTCATGTCGGAGAAGTTTAATATATCCGCGGAATAAATCCATATCATGGTAAATTCTATTCTTTGGGGTCTCCGAAGAAAATTCAGGCATGCCTTGTATGATGATGCACTGGCTGCGATTAAATAACGGGCTACGATGTTTATTAGTGGACCCTACCGAAGTGTGGGTATCCTCAACTTGGGCTGTAAGATCCCTAAGCTCCGGCATTTGATAATTGGGAGGACCCAACAGCTACTCTTTTGTGCCAAGGCTACCTTTTTGTGTGGTAGTCGGTGGCGTCTTGGGCTTTTTGGGAGAGGCAACCAGACTAGTTCTTACTGGTATCTTAGACACCGCCTGCTTGATTTTTGGGACTGTGTTAAGCGCGACACCCTTTGAGTAAGCAAAATGTTCAGTCCCTTCATCGTGGTCTGCTAGTCTAGTGGCGACACCGTCTGCCTGTTAGCAGGGTTCGACCCCCGGGTTTTCTACATTTTGGTGGATTTCCGACTCTTCGACTAGGTCGAGTTCCACTACTGGTTTTGCTGTAGTTTGCTTATGGAGTATGGAAACCTCCTCTGTTTTCTTCGTTCTGGCCTTTTCTCGGCTTACAGTCGTCTCCGACATGGAGCCATGCGTTAGAATATGCAAAAGCGACTTCAGTTCTGCTAATTCCGTTTTAAGGCATACCACATCCTTCTGCATGACGGAAAATGCTTTGGAAAGTTCCATGTCTGCTGTGCCATCTCGGTCTTCGTACTTTGTGTCTATTGAGCTCCGAGGACTTCTAGGCCTTTTAGCAGGGCGCGATTTCGTTGCGCCAACCATGCGGTTTCTACCCTCGAAATTGCGATTTGGGCTTATATCCTGAATAAAATCAGTAGAAACCGTGCGTCTTCGTGGTCTAATGGTAACGACCGATGCTCGCGCACCACGGGTTTTGGGTTCAAATCCCACTCGCGGCAGACTTTTTACACGTTGCGCTGTACGTTTAGTTTTGCTTCCCATTATAGATCGAAGTAAAGTTAAACGATATTAAAGCTCTATGCAATATGTTTAAAGCGATTAACAGTATGGAAAGGATATTGGAAGGACTCAGCCGTTTGTAGATAGCTGGAATCCCTGAGAATTGTTGACGGAAGGCGGTCACGGAGATGTCGCTCGTTTTGACTACTGCTTGCCATGGCTTCTGAGGCTGGGAATGTTGTGAAAACGAATCCAATAGCTAATAACGAGTGTCCGCCAGAGTGCTAGTTGGTCCGAAATCCCGAAATCCTGAAAATAGTATTCCCCATGGAGGATGAGAAATTTGAACCACAATTTGAAGCGCCGCGGTGTAGGCAAAAAAAGCGAGCAACGTGACTGAAGTGCAGCAGTGTTACTATGAAAAAGCGATTTGCAGAAGTCCACCACATATCAGTGCAACGTTCTTCGACTGAAATTCTTCGATGATCTCACTGTGCTTCGCGATTGGTTGCGCAGTGGAGCCTTGGCTTACGAGTTTTTATTCGTTTCAGGACCACGCTCATCATGCGAAACACTCGTCTTGCGAAAAGTAGCTGATCAAACTGCATCAGGTTGCTGATTGGCTGTAGGCGACTGAGGAACCACGCCCTGAGAGCAAGATTTAACGGTGGACACAGACACACACACTCACTAAAAGCTTATTAACCGAGCGGAAGTTCGTCTATCGAAACAAATTTTCTACTAGTGGCTCGCTTGTTACCTGAAATGCTCGTAGATAGGGCTGCCCGTCACCCGCGGCTCTAATATACAGACATATTTGTCCTTTTTATTTACCCTCGGGCTTCGTCCAACTGATTGGCTATAGACGACCGAGGACCCACGTCCTGGGAGCAAAAATCAAGGGCAGATACAGGCACAAACACGCACAGACAACTCATTCAGTGAACAGAAGCTTGTCAATCGAAACTGGTTTTCTGCGAGTGACTCATTCGTTCCCTGAAATGCTCGTAGATGGGAATGCTCGTCACCCGGGGCTCCACTGTATATCCCAGGGCACGTTGTCAGTTTTTTATTGGCCCTTTAATGTCATCAATTTGTTTGGTTAATCTCAAGAGAACAGCATTAGAAGTATTTAAAGTATTTTCACCAAAGATATAATTTATAAAATATCATGGCAACATCTTAGATGATTGTTAAGACTTACATTGGCTATTTATATGCTGTACTTACTCGATATATAAACGGTTCTCTTCACCCTTAGAAGAGGTTTCAAAACCATCGACTAAAGGAGATTATCTAAGTTCCGCAAATATTCCCATGGCTAATATTAGAAGTCAGTTTTTTGGCAAACAATTGTTTTTAGCATCTCATCATCAGACCAAACATTTGCAAGGGAAATTAACACTGTACATAACAATTCAAGTTTGAAAAGGTAGAAAAATCAATAACTATCTAACATGGGCGCTGATTGGCCAACGCGGACTATGTTAGTTTGCGCATGTAGGCCATGTCAGCGTGTTGGTTGAGGGATTGTCGCTAGTTGGAAGGGGCGAAATCCTTTCGCCACCTGGTGTCGGTTTAGGCCATGGAAGAGACATAGCTTGTGTCAGAGTCGTCTGACAACACCGCACTGGATTTGCTAGCCTTATAGCTACTGCTTCAGCTGTTGTAATCATCCGTTGGCGTAGGCCTTTGAAAAAATTATATGGTGTCCTGAAGACCACCTGAAAGGCTTCGTTAGTATCGACTCAATGGTTCGTATCGACAAGACGTGCGAGAATAGCACTCGAGATCGATCTAGTTTCACCTTTACTTAGCCAGGTCGGTATGTGCTCACGTACCCTCTTTTCGAGACGCCTCGTTGTACGGCCGATGTATCCCGCTCCACAGGAGCAAGTGAAAGAGTAAATGCACATTGAAAAGTCGTGTTGGCAAACGATCGTTTTCGGTCATTCATCGTCAGGCCAGTACATGACATGAGGAATAAAATTGGTCAATTAATTACAGCGATTATATAATCGTCAGGTTAGGGAAAGGGGGAGGGGGAGGAAAAGGGTGAGGGTAATTAAGCAGCTGAGTTTCCCCTCGTCTCCTGAATGCGGGCGCCTGCGCGAGTAGGACGCTGGTTGCCATGCCCAGATCAGACAGGGGGAATGTTCTCGCGGTCTGCGGATTGAGTTCTGTATGTCATTGTCTGAATGCCCATTGATGTGGCCTTCAATGGGAGTCGGTCTTTACCTCGGGGCGAGGCTGCTACCGAATGGGCAGAGCAAGGATGATATTGTCTTCCGTAGCGATGCTGCTCGCTGGGTTTTCTCAATCCTTCAAAAGCGCCTATGGATCCGACGTGACATCTCCATCGCCACGAAGATTCGTGTAAACCGTGCATCCATCCAGTCAGTGAATGCTGGGCTGTGCGCGCTGAAGATGAGCGAAGACTGGAGGTCTTTGACCACCAGTGCCTGAGGACGATCCTGCGAGTTAAGTATAGCAACTTCATCTCAAATGAGACAGTCCGCATCCACTGCGATCGTATCACGAGGATATCTCAGGCCATTCAAGAAAGGCGACTGAGGTGGTTTGTACACGTTCTCCTTCGTCCGCCCCACGAGCTTACTTATGCTGCCCTCGACCCGGCACCGCAGCCCACCTGGAAACGTCGAAGAGGAGGGCAACTGAAGACCTGGCTAGACACCGTCCGTCAAGACATGGAAGCAGTTCTTGGACTTTCTATCTTCGGTCTCCGTCGCTGGAGAAGGGACTGGGTGGAGCTTTCGAGATCCGCTGCCGCCAATCGCCACGCATGGAGAGGTACCGTTCGTGACATCATTGAGGCTGGCTAGATCAGACATGATCACAGCCGTAACAAGTACAAGTACAAGGTCTTTACCTCCCAATCGTAGGAGGCGATAGTTCGTGAAGAGCACCCGTTAGTTCACCACTGGGAAAGCGTTTGTGATTGCAGCCGTCAAGCGTCGTCTGACCAGCTCGCTGGTTGCATCTCCTAAGAAAGGCAGTCTTATGAACACGTCTTTCTTTTCTGCAGTTAAGGTGACAGGCTTTTTGGCGCGTTCGCAAATATTTCTGAGGATGAACCTTTCCGGTTATCCATTTTCAATTAGTGTATGCTGCAGCTGTTGGAGTTGAGGACAAGTAAACTACGGACTTCAGAAGAAAAATCACGAATAATATGGTGTCTCTCGCGTTGCCTTGACCAGACAGGGGTCCACACACGTGCCCCGCTGGGATCCTGGTACGTTTGTGGGGTCTGAGATCCTGTTTTGTCCTCACACGGTTTGGCGGCTCACGGGGATGTACATCGCCTGCGACCCCCAGGGGGGATTAGTATCAAGTTGTAAAGGGGGCTCTTAAGCTCTCATACGGTGACTCGTTAATCGCTGATGATGATGGACTGTTATCTATTAGTACAGAATATGTAGCTATCGTAGCGGCTGTTTCTTGAATTCTACCTGGTGGTAATCGCATCCTACTTTGCCCCAAACTTAGAAGCCACCCTTTGGACATCGTTGCGAACTGTCAGCAGTATGTTTACAAAACCCTAAGAAAGGCTCTCCCAATGCCCGCTCACGCTCGCGCTGCGTCTTGAAGCCCACAGCTTCCTTCTGCGGTTTAGTGGGAAGCACCGACGGGTGGCTCTCGACTTTATTAATCGCCCCGCGCTGGCGTCAAGCCTTGATTGGCTCGGGCGGCCCTGCCCTGCACGGCACAATGTTATTGCTCCCCCTTCCCCCGCCCCTGCCTCGCCCCCCGTTGGGGCAGCCGCGTGATGATTGTGAGGCAGACAGACAGCCAGACGCGTGCTCGCGTCCGCTCGCATGCACGTGCGACAGACAGGCACAGGCAAACGTGCACGTGCGCGCATATACCCCGTTGTGATTCAGCCACGGGGGCGAGAAGGGGGGGGGGAGGCGGTGACCTGCTGCTGCTGCCGCTGCGCCGTCAGCGGCGCGCGATGAAGCACCTGCAGACAACCGCTGCAACAACAACAACAGCTACGACGACGAGGCCCGACGACGGTGACTGAAAACGCCGCCCCGCACCGCGCACTTCAGTACACCCGCACACAATAGGGGCCGACAGGTACGCACAAACACACACATGTCTACGGGATTGTGTGCACATACACAGACGACGTAAACTGTGTGTTCCGCTACTGTGTGTGTGCAAACGCTGTCCCTTTGGGCTGTCGGAAATTTATCCCCTCTCGCATCAAAGTCGTTTATCAATTTTTGCCGACTCTCCTGGAGACACACAACCCCACACACACACACACGCACACACGAATGACTTAACGACCTAACTTACCATCATCGCAAACAGTGGAATTAGGCGCGCACTGGTGGATACGAATCCGGGATTTTATTTACAGTGAAAACTCATCATCGCCAAGTGGGCGTACTCCAAGGAGGACTGTAACTCAACTTAACTCTACGGCTTTGCGTTGAGTCCGGTGAGTAGCGCGAGTTACATCTCCGTCGTTTTTTCCTTTTTGCCGCGCCTTAAATTGTGTTATCTTTGAAAGTCGCACACCTCATTTTCGTCTACGATATGCATGCGATTGCACAATCTTTCATCTTATGGACGACGGCCTCAGTCGAGGCACCTCCAACAAGAATCCATACATTTGACACTGGGCCTGTTCATTTCAGTTTTGTTAAGGGACAGATAGGTAAGGACCTTTGAACTCCCTTATGGTGTTACACTGCGACGCCACAGAAAAGCCTTGAGCAAATCTTACTTGTACGCAAATGAAAAACCATTCCGAGTCGTCATACTTCCGATGACATTGGGGCTACAAGCCCATCCGACGGATGTCATACGAAGTTATAAAATCGGTAGAACCTCTAAATATGTCAATACCGCGGTCATTCGGCAAGACTTTCTCGCGTAAACAAACCCTACTCGAGCCTTGTGCTCCGTTTAAAATTGCATTATAAGTATTAAAGCACCAACCGCTGGGTCAAAAGATCCACCAGTAGGCCATGGCAATAAGATGGTATATCAAGTCAACTCAAGTCAAATTTATTAAAGGAAATATAGGCAAACGCCTTTGAACTCCCTCTTGGTACATAGGATTTCAGAAATGCATCGGCATAGCCAAACATTCCAAAGAAGTCGTTGACACAATTTCAAACGAATACTCGCTTGTTTCAAGCAATATACTCACACTCAGTTGACACGAGCCAGCAGTGTAACTGAGGAAGAAGAGCAGACAGTTAAAAAACTCCTAAGGCTGGCTCATAATTCAAAATGGAATGTCATTTGTGGTTTTTGGGAGAAAAACTGTCGCTCGTGGGGGAAGTATGTGAATGATAGGGGCATGATGCTTCTGTGAATGTTGACGGCAGCCATGGCGTCCATGACGAGTTATATCTACATCCGAAGGTCCATACGAGGAGGAGACCTCGGAGTCCCGAGAACGTCCTGAAGAACCGGAGATGCGACCATGATTAGCCTTTGCTGTGCCAAGAGCCGAGGAACCCGCCACATCGTCAGTAGTCGGTTGATACGAGAAAGAGTGTGACAGGGCCGCGTAGCCTAGGACCAAAGGTGCGGTAGATGTGACCTCAGATGCGATCAGCCCAGTTCACGTAGTGAGCAGAGACGTCGGAGCTAGGCAATGTCTTAATGGCTATCGATACAAACACAACCGGAGGCCCAGGAAGCGAGGTTGAGAGGAAGTAGATACGATCGCTGGAAAATAAAAAAATATATATGCTCGGCGTTTCGAACTCCGCCTCGGAGACATCATTAGGGAGGAGTACTTCAAGCGTTAGACAGTTGCGATATTTATGGGATGCAGTCGTATTGCTGCCAATGTGTACCTGTGACAATTAGCGCCCCCGCCCCCTCCTGTCTTGAGGATGGCTGCCTTCTCGCGCGATTGTTGCCAGCGCTAATCTCGGGAACTTCATCAACACACCTCGGGGAGTGCACGGGGGGAGGTGAACACTGTTATTCGATGAGTGCGCGTGGTGGAAATGCAGCGATTAGTGACTCGATAACTGACCATCAATCAATTGTCGCACCAAAGGGCAACCCTTAACGGAGAAGAAGGGAAAGTGGTCAGTTGACATAGATATACCTAATAGTAAGGGCGCGAAAATCGAGCTTTAATCGAGCGCGAGAGCACGATTGCTCGAGCGCGAATCGAGGGAAGTCATGTCTATTAGATCGGGCGCGAATCGAGGTCTAATTTTTCTATAAAATCGAGTGTGACTCGAGCTCGAAAATTCGAGTTTAGATTTTCAAGCGAACAGGGGGTTTCCATGCGAAACCACTTCACCCCTCACCCGATTCTTCAATGCAATTTCAATAACGAAAGACGGTTAGAAATGTGAATTTTACCATTCAAAGTTGGTGGAAATATGTACAAGGGGTTCTTTTTTATGGTTCTGCAGAAGCAATCATTTCGTCCACGCGTTGCAAATCTAAACGAAATAACAGAGAATTAGTGTGATGTCGCAAAGCGTATGTGCTAAACGTATACGGTATGTAAGTCTACTTAAGTACATGCTTACCGGCTGCAGTTTGGCTACTCGAGGCCTTCTGCATCCGCTTTAGGCGAAGGTCGTGAGCCTTCTTGAATTCGTTCTTAAACGCTGCCCACAGGTTCTGGGGATCTGACCGTAGGTCTATATTACACCGTTTGAGCACGTCTAAATAACATTATGATGAACGCAGTTTTCACTTGTTTAATGAATGCTCTTGCTGGAGCACCACAGATTACCGTAGTTAACTGGATCTGTAGTGTTCTGTCGACCATATAAGTGTGTACATGTGACTGACCTAATGTTTGTAATCCTTCCACTAAGGGCACACAGAAAGCCTGCACGTCCGATGGCTTGCTTAGCCATAATAAATTCCTACTGCAACATACTTCACTAACAGAAAGGCGCATAATCCATTCTAAAATAGGCCACAATCCACGCTTAGTCTTCCTATGAATTGGCAGTCCATCAATTGCCAAAATAACAACTACCTCACCACATCGAATTTGCCTTGAATGGTTACTTAACAGGCATATGCATATGCATGAAGTAGCCCTATCCAAGGTTGCTGGATTCGAGCATCGCCTTCTTCTCCTCAAGGCAGTGCCCCTTATTTGAGGCAGCAGCGAATGTTCATGCGAGTTCGCTAAAAAGTTTAGAAGATTGACCACAACACATCTGTTTTAATGGTGGGTGTGCCCTTGTCACCGTCTAATTACGCCCTTCGGAATCCCCAAGGGGTTACGCAATAAAAAGGGCCCAAAAGTGGAAGCCACCCGGAGGAGAGTTTATTGTGTCAAGCCAGCGCGCTGCACTTCGTTTTGCAAGTCACTGTCTCAGATGTGACAGTGGCCTCTAAGTGATTGCAAAGCGCGTTCGCTTGTGACAGGCTTGGACACGTTGAAATGAGGTCACCTACTGCGTGAGGCACCTAAATGACCTTGAGCCATTGCGACCAGTTGGGCACGCGCGTGAGCTCGCGTGCAACTGTGTCCTGCCCAGAGGTTTAAGGTTATCACGTGAGGGCCAAGCCACCAGTGAGGGCAGATGACCGTGAAGATAGCCCGCGTTGACGAGGGAATCATTGTGGCAGCCGTTCCTAGGCGCAACGCCTAGGGGGAGTCTGCAAGGTTGCTGGCATTGGGTTAAGCTAGACTCCTAACAGCATTGGTGGAACAGTCTGCTTAACGCCTGCTACACGTACATCTTGCAGGTGGTGATGTTGGAACACCAAGTTGTTTGTCAGTCTGCGGGCCCTCATAAAATGCGACCGGCGCCTAGACACTGAGTCGAGCTTGTCAATGGTGCCACACCCATCGTCTCTTCTAGTGCAAGCGTTCTCGCACATCGGTTATCGTCTGACTTCAGGTTATTACAGGGTGTATGTGTGTGCGTCCTTCAACCGAAGTCGGAGGGGGGAGGGGGGGGCAGTATACTTCCAACTTAATGTGAGAATAAAATCTGCACAAAAGAAACCACACATGAGAACCCTTTTGGAGCGGCCCCTCGAAGTGCACTGATAACAAAAAATACGGCTGATTCACAGTATTTATCGACATGCTATGGTGCCTTAGGAAGTTCAAGTTAGCAGTAACAGGTTTCGCGCCTCTCGAACTGACAGGAGAGCAGTAACTTTTGGCTGAAGAGCTCATACATTTTTCAACGCCCCATTCAGTGCTTGCGTGGATAAGGATTGTGCAGTTTTTTTGAGGGAATTATGTGAAGTTGTTGCAAGCACCCATAGTTATCATCACACTTTTACGGCGCTACTAATGCCAGCTAGAAATTTAAGCAGACCTTGCTTTTACAAAGGTTAGAACCCAAACGCTCTATAATTAAACGATATGAGACCCTGCTTCGAGTTGCCAACCCGAAAATACCTATATAGGGCTTCATTGACCGAAAAGTATTGCATCAGCAAAGACGTAGCAAAGAACGACCGCAAAAGCACAAGCTCCTTTGGATACTAAAAGTCTGATGAGCAAAAGTTAGGTCGCCGACGCGAGAGTGCAAACCCATCAGCCAGTGCTAGGGCGTTTGACGTGATTTGCAGTGATAAAAGACTTCGTTCGAAATCCCAGGCATTTAACATGCCTGCGATTTCGACTGAAGCTCGGGAATACGCAGGGGACGAAAGCTGATTATTCAGAATTGCTTACTTCGTTCGTCCTCGGTTATCGATATTCCTGTCATATGTATGCATATGCTATCTTGCTCCACGCGAACTACGATGTCTAATGTGAACTATTTAGCATAGTAGGCATAGAACGATGGGGAGAAGACGACTCCATCGCTGGGACAAAACTTTTAATCACCTGACGTTTCGAGATCCATCCAGGATTCTTCATCAGAGACAAAGTCAGATAGCAGAAGTAGATATGGGTAACGTATGCACAGGAGTTTTTAGTATTTTTAGGATGCAGTCATTACTGTCGACATTCAACGAAAATTAACGGTAATTGCCTTTTTGCGTGTTGATAGTTTGTTGAACAGCATGAGAGCTCTGACCTACCGAACTTGCATCACACGTTAATTGTCCTTGTACAGTAGCCGTCAAAGACCATGCAACGTTAATTATGATATTTGCCTGGACACTTTGGCCTATATTTGAAAACACTATTGTGATTCATTCAGTTTATTGAATTCTGCAAAAGCCTTTGACTTAGTTAAATCGTCATTTTAGTTAGGTTTATTAAGAGAAATAACCATTAGTTTTGGGGAAATTGGGAGTAGGCTCATATAGAAGGAATTTCCTATGCTATTACCAAAGAGCGAACCAAACCGCACGTTAAAGTTGATAATACTAAGAAGGAACTCCAAAATAAATAAAATAGGTACAGAAGATATCCCTTCCAGAACTGGAAAAGTTTTTGCAAAATTATTCAGATTGAAGTGAAGCCAAGTTAGATGAACCAAATTTGTTTGCAGAAACATTGAACACTTGTGTTTAAGAAATTATGTTTAGCTATCCTGTTGAGTTTTATTGAACAAAATTGACTAACAGAAGAGTGTTTGTTTGAATGCAGCAATTAACCTCAAATTTCCTTCAATAAAAACGAAATGTCTAACCTTTTTTTCGTAGATTTAACACAAATAATGCCTTATTAAATGAAAGTCGTGAAGAAAAGTAGTTTTTTGTATACTTTACAATCCCCTTTTACTTTATTTAGAAGCGGAACAGACGAAAAAATAATAATTACTTCAAAAATGGCAATGCTTCTAGCCATTTTTTTTAAATTCGCCAGTCTATGTCTGAAAGTGGAATAAATCTAATCGAGCGGAAGGTAAACCATTATAAAGAGAAAAGAAAGTTCCTTTATTTCAGTCAGATTGAATCGTTTATCTTCAGAAAACTTAAAGAAATTCTCAAAATTATCTAATTTCATTGTGAAATTACGCTGGAGAAACTTAATATACACAGAAGTTTGTCAGCCGAATATCTAATCAAAGCAATTTCTAAGAGGTTACCTTGTATGGAAATTTTTTAAATTAATCTTAGGATTAGTAGTTGCAGAGTTATACTGCTGACATGATTTACTCTTTACAATGTGATTTGCTGTTTAGAGGCATTTCTAAAAAGAAGCAACATGGTCATCATTCTAAGAACTAATATCCAAAAAAACTATTTTTTGGTAAATGCTCTTTATGCATACCTTATTTTAAAGGTTTTGGTGTAAACGGCGAACAGATGCGCAAATTATGAATTGATCAGTGAAGATAGTAAAAACCAGCAATTTGATGACACACTTTTTTCGATGACATTCAATAAATACGTAACCGGTACGAACAGACTTTACAGAATATTTTCACTAAATAAAAATTATTTTATTACATAGAAAGTGGTTGCTTCAAGTTTTCAACTTAACATAATATCTTAATTTACTTTTCTAATTTAGATTCCTTTTTTACGTCTCTAGAACCACGGCATTATCGAGAAAATTTTAGATTCCTTTACGAACACTTAGTAATTCCTATAGTTATTTTAAGTACTTAATAGGCCTTATGCCGTTAATTATTATTTCTATGTTTTCATAAATACATTCACACTAGTATTGGAGCAATTATCAAAATCAAACAAATTAAGGAAAATTACGTGGTCAACGGCGACCACTGTATTTTTGCAGTAATGATTGTATCCTATAAATACTGCAAAATCCTGTGCATACGCTACCGATATCTGCTAATGCTCCCTGACTATGTCTCTGATGACGAATCCGCGACGGATGCCGAAACGTCCCAGCGATCGAGTTGTCTTCTTCTTCTCAATTACTTCCTGGGGCTCGCATGTTCGCTTGCACAGAACGGTGGCTTGCGCGCGAATTATTTTCTGTTCATATCAGCTTTGCGCAGCATCTACCGTATTCAGTCTCTTCGATGAAAAGACAGAGTCCGTACGACTGCAGGTGGACTCAGGTCAAGTGGTTGATAAAGTCAAACAGCCCCTCCATGCACGCCATAGACGGCTTTACTTCCGCAACAGGGAAATAAACCGCTTTATACGAAGGTGCAAATTGCAGACAATAGGAGGAGGCCTTTGGGGGTGCCTACCTGATTCCTGCTAGACTAAACAGAAATGGCTTTGGGTGATTAGCAAACCTTTTTAAAGTAATGTACAGCTTGACGGTCGAGTGCGACTACGTCTCTCGCATGTTTCTCAGCAGACTGGAAGCAAGCACGATGACTTGCACATGAATTAGGTTAAACTGCTAGTAGACGTATGTTGCATCCGACGCACTCTCTCACACTCCGCACTCTGGGACCGGTGTCAAGACGAACTGAAGGCGAGCGAAGACAAGAGGGAAAGCAGGTAGCTAGCACGACCAGAGCCGCCCCTAATCCTGCCACCACGCCTGTCCCGGATCCCACGAAGTGGGACTGCCATAAAGTTCACAGTAGGAGGGTGCCATTGTAGCCGGATTCTCAGACCGCCAGTCGGCCAGTCGCTCTTCTAAGGTTCAAACAAATAATATTATTTCGGAGGGCCAATTATTATCTACCCAAGGAAACTGATATTCGACGTGTTCCAGACCTCGTTTATTTAAATTTGAGTCTTTAGTTTATATCCTGATCAATAAGCACGAGTAAAATAGTCACAGAGAGAGCATCGTTTTTTCTCAATTGCATTTACATTTATGTCAAGTTCGAGTACAACTTCACGGCCGCCTGATTTTGGTAATAAATCAACCCCTCTTACATGGCTGCATGCCAGTTAAAAGAGTCAGAGCAGTATTCAGGAGTAAGCTTTAGAGAGCTTGCAACAGCAAACAAAAATGCACCTGTACATTCTGGGTGCATTTATTTTGCCTGTCCACAGTAAAAAAGCTCGATATAAATTACAACCTCATAAATAGGGATTTTTATGTTAATTTTTAGTACCCTTATAAATTTAAACACGTTTTAAAGGAGCCGTGCACAAAGATATCCTTTCTTCTACTCATATTATAGCCAGTCATGCCACATTAAAACTTAGATTTTTAAAAAGGCTTCTTATTTTGAAATTCTTTAAGACTGTGAAATTTCCGTTTGAATAGCATCCTACCTGTTATTTTATTAATGCTTGCCATAACGTTAGCAACAGAACTGCCTCCATTACAACTTTTGAGCAACAACTGGTGTCTTTTTAATAGCATACAGGAATGTATAATTTTCCTCAAACACAAAGTTTATAACCCCCATACTGAAAATCCTTAGCACAAATAGAGTAACAGGCCTGACTGAAAATAAATCCATAGTTATGAAACCATTTTAAAGCCTAAATATACACTTTCTTGAAGTGCGAGCACGAAAGAACGACATTTTTGAGTAATTTCTCCGTAAAATATATGCTAATTTATAAGCTCGTTAATATTCAGTATGAAAAAGCATGCTGCTTAAATAAAAATTATTAACTAAGCGTGGTCTTAGTCAACGATCGAGAAAATAGGCGTTTCATAAACAACATCCTGGCGCGTCTACGAAATTACGGAATTATGTCGCAAATTCATTAAGATGACAATACTACTAACTGAACACCTTCTTACCGAAAAACGTGTTTCCGAATTTCGACTAGCATTTTCTTTCATTGGTTGCCGATTACATGTGACTTGCAGCGCCTGCAACGCTGCTCGTCCATCTAAACGAAGGTCAATAAGTCTGGGACTTGTATGTTTGCTTGTATTGGCAACCTTACTACTGTAAATGAGGAATTGCATTTAAATATACACTCTTTGTTTCTGGAAACACATATCTCCCACAATCTTCAACGTTTCTTAAACAAGGTTTATAAGGTTTAAAATTATGCTCAAAAATGTAGCACACATATACTATGGAAGCATTGCCGATAAAGGCATTCAAGTTGATTGTCCTTTTTTAATATTCCTGTGCAGCTGGCCTTAATATTAAATGATGATTTTACTTGAATGTTTACTAACGAGTACAATTTTGAAAGGTTATTTGAAGTTATCACCTGCATAGAATTACAATTCACATGACGTTGAAGTGACCGGATTTTAGTTACGGGCAGCAAATATGTCGATTATTTATGTCCGAACTCGATCCGCTTATTCTCCCCACCGAGTCCATTTGGTACTTTTGTAAAATGCAGCTTCCTTTGCTGTTAGATGAAAAGAATTAGCATTTAGGCGTTCTCCGACATCCTTTTCTTCCCGGGTAAAATTGAATTCATTTTAATCTCCCTGAGTGGTTGTCACCCGCAAGCAAAATCACCTGGCTTACAACGCAACAAATGAAATGTTTGAATTATTTTATCGTGTGTCCTCCGTTGTAGCATAAACATATCTGGCTGACCAACGCATGTGTTTAGACGTGGCTAGAAGCCAAGTGGCAGTGTCTGGCAAATACTAGGTAAATTCAGAGTAAACTGACAGCGCACAGCTTTGTAAAGAGTAATTGGACGGTAGACAAAACATTCTATGCAGTCTAGGCGATTTTTGTTTGGGAGATAAAATGCAAAGTTAAGAATCCTGCACTTCTCTGTGGGTGTGTGCTGTGTTGAAGTGCTGATTAGCCACAAAATCAGTCGAATTTTAGAACATGCCCTGCCTTTCCCGTTATCTTCAGGAGTTATTGCAGCCGCTATTGCAACTATTGATAGCAATAATGATATACATTTTAGGCCTTGAGAGGCATGCGATGGACAAATAATACGTTCAAAATACCTTTAACCTAAACAGGAGAAGTCAGGCGTATTTTCCCGAGTTCAGTACAACTGCGGGATATGTAATGATGTTGGCAAAACCGACCGACAACTACAAACGCGAATGCATGAGCATTAAATGCCTGTAAGAAGGTTGGACCCAAAGTTAAAGATAGCAGAGACGGGGTATGACTTTGAATTTGACGTGGTTGAAATCGTGGGCCGAGGTGATTATCACATATCAAGGCAGATTAAAGAAGCCAGGTTGTTGACCGACTGTTCAGTAAACCATCATATTAATTTACCGATCCCCAATGTCGGTTTAAAAACCTTATCCGGGGACAGACGTGGCATAGAACAAGCGGAGCCGTCAACCAGCACAGCAGCCAACGTGTATAGACTTGACACAAGTAAGGAGCGGACGGAACAAACACACATGAAGGCGAAAACAACACACGCGGCACGATGACAGACAAGGTAAACGAGGAGGCCGAAGGTGAGGCGCAATACACGCACAATAAATCAGCCATGATTGGTAGAATACACACATGGGAGAAGGAGCGGCATAAAGACGAGAACCATGAGTCAGAGTTTCCATTCTTTGAAAATGGGTAGACGAGACACCTACAAGAATCATTAGGCTTATAATAAACCTCTTTCGGTGAATGCTCCTCCTTCTTCTGACAGGGGAATATGTTCCGAAGAAGATGCAATCACTGGAACAAGGACTTTATTTTCCTGACGTTTCGGATTCCGTCGGGAATCCTTAGTCATAGGTTATCGTAAACGGGTCTGAGACATGCCCTTATCTGCGCATGTCTCAGACCTGTTTACGGTTACCTATGACTAAGGATTCCCGACGGAATCCGAAACGTTAGGAAAATAAAGTCCTTGTTCCAGTGATCGCAGCTTCTTCTTCGGAACTGCTGCCTGGAACTCGTATATTCTCTTCTATAGGGGAATGTGTCCCTTCCCCGGCCGAGAGGTGCTCCTGGGTCGGAATTACAGGGAATATTGATTCTCATTTGTTAACTATAACCCTTGACCTTCCTAAGGTCATTTTTAATACCCGAGGTGTTACTAAAAAGGCGGCAGGATCTACTAGGTTGGGAGCATTTATCGCTTACGCAAATTCATCAGCCAACAACAAAAAATTTTAGTCGAAGTCTGTGTCCGACCAGAGCCTTTCCTTTATCCAATATGAATGCGAGCGTGGAAATATTTTTGCTCTAGTTCAACTGCCTAAAGTTTAGCAAAATATTCATTGACTTAACTTTATTAGCGAGTCTATATTTAAAAAGCATTACAAGGAGACATTATCGGTGGAACAAGACATTAACTGCCTAGTTTAGATTTCTTACGAGCGTTTGGAGGGAGGTTTCAAATCCCAGAACCACATATAAAGCACACACAAACACAAGACGCGGCTTCCGCACAATGGTGATCCTGGGAACCTTTGCAATGCCCCCCCGTTGGAACCCTTTTTTTCCTAAATCCCACGCAACACCCACACAAGAGCGACAGTTTTCCTCCTAAAAATCCCTGAGGAGTTTTTTCACGGTCTGCTCCTATTTTCGTCCTATGACACAGGACAACTGGCCTCGCCAACAGTCTGAGAAACAAATTTTCTGATGCCACTGCACCTATGTACAAATAGGGCACATAAAGAAATTTTTCCTACATATCCCTCAATGTACTGATACTGCTACACAAAATCGATTGTTCATATCCCACTGACCTTCCCAAACCGGGATCCAGTCTCCTGATGAGAAAAGTACACGCGGCACGATGTCATTTGTCCAATTAGGAACGCTTACGTCAGCCGCAAGCCTACGGTTTTTCACCTAGTCTCCGGCCCATTCGTCCTTCGACGACCAGTCGCATTAGGCTATGCGTCATGAAGAGGCAAGGCTATGTGTGTGCACGGAGTTGTTTATGTGTAGCAGGGCAGGCAGGAACAACCGTGGCAATGTTTATCATTAACGACGAGAAGGACACAATCTTCGGCTTTTGTATGATTTTGGCCTTTTTTTATGAATTATATATTGTAGGTTCTAATCTTTAGATGGATCGGCTTAATAGGCTATTGGGGGAATGGGGGGGATGTGGGGCGTTATTCAAGCACAAAATGGTGCCTACAGAAATCACGTTGCAGACAGCAACACACGCGTATTGAGAGTCTGCGTCGTTTTTTCTCGACGTACTTTTGGCGAAATTATTTGTCTGACAGATAGGGAAGCAATACTACAAGAAAATCATTTTCACTGATATTGGTTGTCTATAAGTAAATTGCCGATGTTAGTTCCTACAGGGTGAAAATTTTGTTTTTTAGCCACCGAATTACCGCTTCAATTATCCGTCCTTCGCCGTTTGGTCCATTTATTTGGGCAATTAGTCAGCTCCCGTGTTTGTGAGGCTGTGAGCTATGTGCATTAGAGTAATGAGGGAAACCTTATATGGCCAGTTTGCCAGAGTTAGATCGGAATTCCAGTATTTCACCAATTTTAAGCAGTTTTCCGAGGACTGAAATTCACTTTCGTTCAATAATTTGTGCCAAACTTATGCATCACTATAATTTATCCCATTTTATAAAAAAGGCTCTAGTCCATATATGAATAATAAACTGATTTTATTTTCCTCACGTTTGACTCCGGCTGTTGTCACCCGTAACAATCAGTTTATCGGACTTTTAATTCGGATAAAAAAATCGTTTGATTGGGCAGGATGGCTCCGTGCCCTGCAAATTGAGTAATATGCCTGGGGGACACACAGAATCCATTTAACGCATACGAATTTGTACATGTTCGTCATCTGGCCACCAAATGACAAGAAGCCCACTAAGGTCGAATCAGGAAAT
Organism: Ligula intestinalis; assembly: GCA_036362985.1. NCBI lineage: Eukaryota > Metazoa > Platyhelminthes > Cestoda > Diphyllobothriidea > Diphyllobothriidae > Ligula > Ligula intestinalis. The sequence goes on along the minus strand of JAYGXS010000002.1, from coordinate 12,463,730 downwards.
TACGAAATAATATTAACGCTGGATTTTTCCGTATGTCGGATTATCAACAGTGCATGGAAGCAGTCGAGACCTGATAAAAGACAGAGACATAGGATCCCAAGGAGCTCAAGCTTATCGAAGTTAATCGAAACAAGTTAAAGGGACCTTACGTTAGTGTAGATGAAAATGGGCTAAATTCTATGGGCTGTTAAGGTTAGTGCTAATCGTAGACAAATGAGCATAGACGACAAAGACAGGGAGACCAGAATGACTTTGCACTTGGAGGAAGGTTATCTTTGAGCATAGTTAAACCTTTAGCCTCCTTGTCGGGTTATCAACATTCATTTGTCATGCAGTTAGAAATTTGGCCAACAGTCGGTTAAGTAGTGCACCTCATATAGCCCTAGTCCCAGCATTTTGTCATTCGGAAACGGCGGTTATAAAGGTTTTAGGGGTGGGGAATTAGAATAAGCAGTGAAATATACTTTAGTAAATGCTTTATGTATTTTTTACATCATTGTATTCCAAAATGTTGTTTATTTATATCTGCAGTTTTTCCTAATTTGTCTCATCGTTTAACATATTGCGGAGAAACCCGATTATCAAAATGCAAGTTTCTTGAAATTTCTGAAAAGATAGTAATGGTGGTATGGAGGTTAACTGCCTCAACTTACCTGGAGTCCAGCTTACCATTCTGAAGTTAAATTAGCATAGTCTATGGCACGAAGCGCCACGCACACCTCCAATCCTCATGTGGAACAAATTATTCCCAGCAGCCGCGGGGAACAAATTCAACTACATTCTTCGACTTAAGACTTACTTCTGCAGGTTTACCCTGTCTATCCTATTTCTCCACCTATAAAATCTCCGTAAGCACTGTTTCTTTAGGAAAAAATTCTAGGACTCGGGATATATGAGGTCCACTTCTTAAAATACTTTTGACAAAATTTGATAGCTGCATAACAACTGCAATGGCATAAAATGGATAATGAAATTTGCACGTAGCTTTTGTGTAGTACTTTAAAAGCCCGAGAGTCGACATCTCTTGTAGGTGTCAGTTGCAAGGGTCATGTGGGTCCCATGCACCGTTAATAGTTACCTCTATCGACCTTTTATGAATCAAGTAAGTTGAAAGCTTCACTTCGTGATCAGTTTCTATCGATGGATACATCTGGTGAGTGCTGCAGTGACCTTCAGAGACCTCCATTGTTTAACTTTAATCTCCTATTAATATTGAGACTAACTGACCTTTACTGTCTCTAAAAAGATAGCATGACATCTCCCAAATAACCTCCTGTTATTCCTGAGTTCCCAAAAATAACGACGAAAGCGTATTTTGAACTACGAAACTGTCTAGGATTTTTGAGAGGTTTTATTAAGACTAACTCATATGAATTATATTCACACGAACTTTCTACCACAAATAAACTTGGATGGATTGGGCTGTAAGTATATGATGCCTGACATAACTTTACGCTGATACTCCGTAAACTGAACAATATATTTGCGTTTTCAGTCAGAGATTATCCAGCCTGTCAAACTTCGCAGACTTGACAATCCGTGGGATTTAGGATGACGAGGAACCTTCAGAAGCACCATGCACAAAAAGATTAGGCATAGACAACCATGATCAAAATGCCAGGGAACTGCGCGGACGGCACAATCATATTCACACGGGTCACGCTATAGTTGTTCGCTTACAATGTTACTGTCCCATCTCTCCGTGGCAAAAGTAGAGGATTAAACAAATCCCCAATCTGGTGACTGATAACCTACTTTGGGGGAAGATAAGAACTTTTTTCCAAATCTTACTTAGCTGTCAGTCCTTCTTCCCGACTACTTTTTGGTTTCTGCGAAAGTTCTTCTGACCTAGTCAGAACAGACGCTGACTCCGTGAATCTGAAGTCTTATTGCCAGCAAACACCCCGTAAACCCGTGATCAACAGCAAGATTTTTTTTCTAAAAACGCGCTAGATTGCATGAAAACCACGTGGTTGCTGTCTAGGCATGACTATTGCCATGTGAGTGCAAGACGGGTTAGTTCTTCTCCGCTGTGTATTTCATCCGATGTTTACTCTGATTAATGCAGTCTGCATTCTTAAATACACAGTTTTAAGTGGGATTTTTAAAATTCTTATTCACAACTGGTGCGGAATAAATTCTGATTTCGCGCCCGATGCACCGCAGACTATATGTTTTTCCACTACTCAGCTCGAATTCTAGTCTCCCTTGCTAAACAAACGAATTTTTGATGGAGTATGCAAGTAAGATGAGCCGTCACAAAGCTTCCTCTAGTGAAAACCATAAAGGTTACAACTGCACACTAGGTTACAATTTCCTACATGCACGTACAGACCGCACTGTAGCTTGTCACTTACTGGCTTTAGCAAGTATGCTTACTAGAACTGGCACTTCTAGCATAGTTACAGCAGTTCTAGACTTAGTATCCTAGCCCTAGGAAACAACCAGGGCAAACACCGATGCGCTTCAAGCCTCAAACACCTATTCCACTCGGAAGAGCAAAAGTCGAGGTCCCAACTCCTAGTTGAGATCAAGGAAACACGGGCCCAGGTTTGATTCCAATTAGTGTCATTTCTGACTAAATAGTAGCGTCAGTAATAGTAACAGCACTACAATCATTCAGATACACTGCTAGAAGCGGCAGTATACACAGTAGTTACAGTAGTAGAAATACGAGACTCGGGCTCCTCGAATCTTTCTGGGCACTTACTATAGGTGAGTGAGGGTAAATAGTAATATAGTATAAGCGCAAAAGGCTGCCATCACTTGAGCCAAAGATAGGGGGTGTTTCTGGCCTGCATTGGAGAAAGCAGCTTGCGTCTGATTTCTGCTTGGTCATCTCGACTTTGTCTTGTCACAGGCTCAAGCGGGGAGAAGGTTTAGAATGGGATAGATGGTTGCTCGCCTACTTTCACTATACCTGACTACAGCCTCCGTCCCTGCTCATGGGCATATGGTGGAAATAATCGATTTTGATGGTCGAACTAATACTCACATATTCTTAATGGAACAAGTCAATTCATGCACCGACTGGTCAGGCAGAAGGTTCGGGAAATTCTTAAACACCCAGCGTGTCAAAATCCACCTTAACAAAAAAACAATTTAAAAAAAGTCGTAGCTAGTGTTGCAAGTGATAGGCCGTTTAGTTAACCTTAAAACCTCGCAAATTCGGCACTTTTAACTGGGTCTGAGGCCGTTTATATATGAAATTGAATTTATTCCCTCTTAATCAAGTTGCAACAGTTTCAGTATTTTTAGTCTGTATCATCTGTTGGAGCTTACGGTTTCCAGCAATTTTTTCCATTGCAAACTCTGGTGTCTGAGAGACTGTCTTATTTTTAGATGTCTAGACCATATAAAGCAGGTAAGGTACCGATGATAATTGAAAAAAGCTCATTATTCTTCCTCTTTGTGCTGTGTCTTCTATACACAAAAGCAAGTGATCGTTTTGACGGCTGAATTCCCTGAACTAATAACCCTTCTAATTTAATTACTATCGAATCGATTTGTTTTGTTTGCTGTCTCCGTGTTGGCGGCTTGCTTACACCATCGCCACTTCTGATCCTTAAAACCGACAAATCAACTCTCCTTCCAAAATCCCTGCAGCACATATGCGGGCCCTTATTAGAAATGTTCTCAGGGATATAATAAATAAACCATTGAAAGGGATTAATTCTGTCACACGGAGTTCTTTTTTTTGCAAAAACGGATAGTCATTTTGTCTTTGAGTATTGTAGTAAAAATCTATAGGACTACGCAATTTGTGAACAATAATTTTTTCATGAAGGTATTCTTGTTTTTTATCGCCGATGCTTTATGACTCCTTAGAGGAACGTTGTGATCATGAGGGTATCAGTACTGCATTCTTCAGCCCTATTTTCTGGTTCACAAGCGTTTGTCGTATGTTCCTCTGCTCTGGAACTATTGATTACCGAGAAAAATAAATTGTGTTTGAGAGCTCCTCTGTAGTTGGCTTTGCGAAAAAGGTGTTCTCTTTGACAAGGAAAACGTTTATTTGAATACTCCAAGTAAATCGCCTTGCAATCTTTACGTCGTGACATACAGCCACTTTCTTACACTGTAAGATCATCTGAGAATACACTTACGGTTTCCTATAGAACCAAGTTCAAATCTACAGTTTACCCTTTACATTAGGTCTTAAGAAGAATAGTTAATTATGTTTAAAAAAGATGTAGAGTTATGTCATCAGAAAAGTTTACATAGGAAAAATCGTTTCCGTCGCCATCACCCTCGCTATTGAATCGATACACTTTATTTTTAATGCCAGGGCTTGACCTATAATTGAAACTCAAAAAAAGAATTGAACGCGGTGTCTTTTTACACTAGTAGTCATACCGAAGGACTCGGTCGTTAGGACGTAATTACTACCAATTGAAGCCATGCATACCAGTTAATGTGGTAGCACCGGTCAATTTAATTGAGTATCCCATCAATTCTAGACTCTAATGTATTAGTATCTCCTCACCGCTTCTGCTTTTTAGGCACCATAGGAACGAATGCTCACCTATAATTCATCGTGTGCTCACAAGATAAATTATAATTTATGTCTCAGAATTCTGACATTTTCGAATTTGAGAACGCTTAATTATTCCCAGCTAGCTTGAAGGCCGGTATACCCTACTGTATGAAACTTTCGCTCTTATCCAAAAATAGATGCAAGAACTAGAAGGATATCCCTCGAGAGCGTAGGAGGAACCTTTTAATATGAATGTATTGAAATATCGGCATTCCAAGCGGTATATATGGTTAACAACAAGGTCCTTTGGAAAAGAACAATGCTTATTGTGTCAAGTTGCGTGGCTGGTTCTCCAGCTCGTCGTCTGACAAATGAGAGTGTTTCGAAAACAGTTAACTCAAAATGATGATTGATACAAGATTCTACGTTGGGTCAGACTGTTGGAAGATAATCGTCATCCCCATGTAAGCATGCGGTCAGGAGGGGTGGGGGGATAGTTGCCACCCGAATTTAATCATGTGGTCAGTTGTGGCTGTTTTGGCTTTCACCCGATCTTGAGAGATTAATGTGTTGGACATTGTCTGAAAGAGCTAATGCATGAATGTAAACTTTTTGACAAAATTTAAAAGTGAAGTATATGCCAGAAAACGGTCGGAGAAGGTTGAAGTAATGAACATAAAATCAAATCAAATCAATAAAATCAATAAAATAATGAACATTAAATCACACAGCCGTATCATACAGTACCTTTGTCTGAACTTTTACCTCCGACAGTACACGCTCTGCAAATCCGTGGCTAGTCGTGGCTCCCCTCAGTTGCAGCTTCAGCCTTTTCATTTTTCCCAACACTGCAGACTGCAGTTGCCAACTTTATGACTTTTGTGCTTGACAGAACCTTGCGCCTTGACGGGTGACACAGTGGCCTGTCTCGGGAAGTCCAGGCACTACGCTCTATCCAGACGCGCTTGAACGTGTTCTTTTCTTGCGCACAGGCTCAACACGGCGGACACAACTGAGAAACTGCGCACCAAAAAAGTTACAGTGAAGATTGGCTATCGAGGACTGAATGGTAGGTATGTAGATGAAAATGAGTGAAGACTGCAGACTGCGTTACAGTAACACATAAAAAGGGCAACATTCGATCACACAGGGTCAGCTATCGATCACGAATACCGCCTGCCTAAAAAAAGTCACTGAGCTTTAGGAAGAAAATGCTTTATTATGAAGGTAATATCCCAAATCTTCAGCAAAAATGGCTTCATCCACGGAGGGCCAGGCATAGGGTCATGGTACGACGTCATAGAATAAGCAAAGTTAAAGGTTTACATGATATCCACATTGGTTATGGAGGCAGGTTGGCTTTCAACTTTTCGATTTCCATTTCTTCATGCCTGAGCTAGTGTGCTAGGAATGGGAATACCGAGTGCTGTTATGCCGATGTACAGCAAAACATATGACGGTAGTTTCGGCGCATAGTATGGGAGGACTTCGCAGCCATTAGTCCAGAGTAAAGAGGGTGAGCGACCTCACTAAATATGCTTTACAGGAAGTTGGTGGTAACCAAAACTTCAAAATCACGATCATTCCGGCGAAGGTTTACGATGAACATAGATATGTGTAAGCATTTTTATTGCTGCTGATGGATATATGTATCACACGACTACGGTGAGCTACACATGTAACATATTCGCCGAAGAAACCACGTGCGCACATCGATGGTCTGAAGCGATTAAGTAACAAAAACCCACATAACAAGGTACTTTGTAAAAATTCTCGTGGCAGGAGTATTTCCTGCATGAATTTCCACGACGACGATGGCTAGTAAGCCAACTTTTGGCTATTCAAGTCTCATTTTTTTTGCCGGCAATACTATCTACTTTGAATAACCAAAAGACAATGAGGTTTGTGGAATTTAATGACGTCATACAGTTTCGTGAACTCCTATTCAAACGCATACAGTCGTTGTCTATTCATAAGAGAAAATAAACTGCAAATTAAGTTCAAATCACATGATGTCATGAAATTCTGCTAGGCTCGCATTCCTTGTGTTCTGCTCAAAGACGGGTCATTGAAGAATGGAATAAACTTCCTTCCTCGGTTGTTCTTGCTGAAAGCGTCGATGCATTCAAAAGAAGGCTTGATCTTACGTTGCTTGCTGGTCATACATTTGGAAGACAGCAACAATTTATATAGTGTATATATGACTTTGAACAATATGCATGATCTGATAGCATCCATCTGTTAATAGGGTTTTCAAAGGCTCTGCCTCTCTTCCTTATACATACTGAATTATACTGAATAACTGAAAGTATGCTTGCTGTTCCCGCCCCCATTAGTTCATGCCTTTTGAATAATATTCAGTAGTTGAGCCGCCCTCCACTCGCGTGAAGGTGATGATCATTCTTTTTTCCGAGGAGCGTAGTTCTGTAAATGAAAAAAACGTGGTTATTGTGCTTTTGCAGGGTAAATGATGCAGTTGCAAGCGAAATTATTTGTTTCATCGGGAACTCGTTGACTTTAAAAGGTAGACTGACGCTTACTGATAGGCCTGGGGATTCCCACATTGCCCTTTGTCTTTGAGCTCGCTCTCGAACCATGCCAAAAGCCACGTACAGTGACTAGCATTATAGTTGGAAGAACATGACTGATATCAACACGGGAGACCGACAGGTTCAATTCTGAATTTTCAGCCATCAGCAGCCAGCCATATCAAACCTCAGGCGTTGTGACCCCGATGACTGAACGTTAAACCTGTTGGCACGCTGTAAAACGCTCTACCTACAGAGTTGATCAGCAAGCGCCAATCTGGCATTGTAAATATCTTTGAATGAAACTGACAAAAGAGTAAGCTAGTAATTCAATATTGAGATCAAAAGACTTCCAGCCAACAGGTCAAACGTTCAATTTACAGGGGTTGCAATTTCTCGGACTGCGCATTTCTGGCTCATAACGACTGTAACGCTGGAAATGGTCGTTCCAGCCTCCTCTTCCTTTGCCCTGTCAATTTTGGGCAGAATTGATCTAACTGTGGCTGAGTCAACATCCACAGTATCCCCGACGTCATTTCAACCTGCTGCTCTGCTGGTTGTTGAGCTGGAAGATTGTGGGCCAAAAGCGCGCTGGGCAATGTGTGCTGGCACCAGATCGATAAATCGATTGACTGAATCCTCATCCGAGGCCGAGCCTTCAATCAACTCTTAGCCCGTCTTTTTGCCAAAGTTTGCGCTTATCCCCGCAGCTGCGAAGTTAAACTCGTGACGCGCCTCGTAGGTGTGGGCAGCCACTTTTGATAATGCGTCCCCCATCTTACAGCCAGCTTATGTTTGTGATGCGCGAATTAAGCATGCGTCCAGTCTGTCCTGTGTAATTTCGGGGACATTGTTTGGCACGGTATGTGAAACACTATACCTGACCGCTCACTAGGATTTAATCGGTCCTCAATTTTCATGATTCGGCTGCGCATGATAGTTTTTTATGAAGAAGTTCCGTTTACCGGATCTATTACTGGCGCAATGCTGGCAGGTGTACACTGACGGAAGCTTGCTTCCTCTTTCAAAGCAAGGACAATTAACAAAGGCTTTAAGTAATCTCCTTTTCTTCGCGTTTGAGGATGTGCCTTTTCGTTTTTATCTCAACTCGCTTGGAGGTACCACAGCTGTGTTTGCAAATCTCCATCTCGGACAGAAGGATAAAAGGGCTATCAAAGAGAGAGAGAGAGAGAGCGGAGAAGAGTTTTGGTGAGGAGGAGGAGAAATTTGCACACACCTTAGCGCGCTAGAGTCATGTGCGCAGAAAGCTGCTTGCACCTATAATAAGTGCGCTTGCCCTGACAGCAAAACTATATCCCAGGCCCCTGATTATGGTGCTCCTCCGAGTCACTACCTAGGATTTGGGCAGCCAGCCAGCCAGGCCCGGGTACGATCGTTGTTCTGGGGCAGTATGATGCCCCTAAGCGCACGAGGACAGCTGATAGTGCGCCGCTGCCTGGTTTCAGACAGTTTTTCATCATCGCGCGCGCCAGGACTCGCTCCGCGGTTATGGAATCCTCTGACATCTATGACTGGCCACACACGCTCGTGCGTGTGTGCCTCTGCTTCGCATTCCCCCCCCCCAGCCCCCAGGAAGGCGGGCGTGAAGGGCCGAGAGCTTTGGTCAATTAGCCGACTGTTTGTCAGAAGGCGTATGCCGCACTACTTTTTAGGGCGGACGGGGGGTTCGTGTGGCGGTGTATATGCGTGCGGGGAACAGATTTTGAGGGTGCGGCCGTTGATGGATTGTGATTTGGCAAAAGTGCGGGCCTGCACGCCCGCACATCACCCTCATCTGAATTCCTTTCTGTGTTGTGTAGCCATCATCAAAATGCTTCCCCTGCCGCTGTAATTGCCAAAAAAACATGCCGGGTCAAGATTTTACATCGGCTTCACCGTCCTTGGTTTTGGTCAGCAAGTCGCTACTTTTTGGCAAATCGGTTAAATAGCGTCGATCGCTGGGACAACACTTCTATTCGTCTGACGTTTCGACATCCTTCGCGAATTACTCGTCAGAGACATAAGCAGAAAGCAATAGCTGATACGGGGGACATATGCACAAGACTTTGCAGTACATAGAGAAAACAGTCATAAACGCAAACGTATAAGGACAATTAACGATAATTGCCTTCCTATGCGTTGATAGCTTGTTGACCGGCCGATGGGCTCTGACTTGCTGAACCTTAATCATGCGTGGTGGAGTCGGGCGTGATGAGTACTCGCCATCCGGCTCTCCGGTGATGGCATAAGACGACACGGTGGTCTGTGCGTTCTCCAAGTGGCGACTTGTTTTGGTCAAATTGAGCCTCAACACCGAATATGGATTGGGCGAATTGCTGCTCTTGTTTATGGACTGGAGGCCCACGAACCATGATTCAAGTTATTCTCACCGCACACAATTGTCACCTCTTGCGAGAATTTTGGCCTTATCTAATTTGAATGTGTGGCCGTGTCTCGTCGAACGAGGTGCATCTTGAGAATTGGCATCATTTTGCCGCACTGCTGCTGCGTGTTCGGCCATTCGTGTCTTAAAAAGTCTGTCAGTTTCTGTGACGTAGCTGCTTTGTCCACAATTGCACCAGATCCTGTAGACGATTCTAGATGTTTTCTGCCGTGGCAATGGGTTTTTCGATTTCATTACCTGACTCGTTCTAGTTGCCTCCCGCCTGTGTGTAACTCCAACTCCAAGTGGTGCGAGAAGGCGGCCGACGGCTATCAACGCACAAGAAGGCAATTATCGTTAACTGTCCTTAAACGTTTGCAGTAATGACTATGTCCTATAAATACTGCAAATTCCTGTGCGTAGGATACCTGTTTCTGCTACTGCTTTCTGCTTATGCCCCTGATGAAGAATCCGCGACGGATGTCGAAGCGTCAGGCGAATGAGGTATATTGTCCTAGCGATCGGATTTTCTTCTTCTTCTTTTTCGCAACTACTTCCTGCGACTCACATGTTCGCTTGTATTGGCAAACCGGTTAACGTCTGTCCATAGTACGGGCTCAGTCGGGATTGTCATATCTGCAGCTTCTACCAAAAGTTTGGAAGCACTTGAAGCATCCGGTGCCTTCGGTTTCTCCAGATTTTTGACAGTGTGAGAAAACCGGTGACCACTTGAGGCTGCGCAAACAAAACCCAACTGACATCCATGTCAATCACCAGCCGCTAAAAACCGCGAATTGTGCGCTATGTTTTGGACACATTTCCGTTGCATGACTAGACTGTTGACGCCAATGCTAGTGTCTGAATCCTGTATGTAACATTTTTAATGGCGCCGGTGTGCACACGTGACTATCCAAAGGTGTGCCATTTGGCAAATACCGACGGTCGGCCGTCTTAGGTAGTATTCTCGCAAAGTCACACCAAGCCTTTAGGTAACATGGGCAATGTGTCTTGTGGCCAGGCAAATGCTGATACAAGTTAAATTAATCGATCGTTTACGTCATGAAATTCTCGTAAGCGTTCTATGTCGGTGTTGCATAATTATGGAAGGAAGGTGACTTACGGGATACTGTTATAAATTCGCACACAACTTCCCAAAAATCTTAAAGAATGTGGCTTCAAGCATTAAATGCAATCTGCTTTCTTCAGTATTTCGTCCGTGCCGATGCATGCGAATGCTCTAAGGATAACTTTCATGCTGCCAAACATATCACTTATTTGAATTCTAACACCGTTATCAGGTGTATCCTGGTTGGACCACCAGTAGAGTCTTAAAAACAAAACAAGAAATTTCAGTCTTATTATGCAAGCAATAAGGCTAGGCTGTGCAGTTGGTAAGGGAAGAATATACACACTCGTTTACTTATAAAACAGCAACATTTTCGGAAACGCTTAGAAGTGAAGGGTAATTACAATGCCGAAGCCTAAACAGCCGATGACTTTAAGTTTCTGTTTTGGTAATAGGATAGTACATACCAAGGCCCTGTGTCAAAGCTCTTTACAAATTCTGGTATTGTGATTTCAAATTAAAGTTTTGTTTACCCCAATTATTTGCTTCTTTGCTTGACAAATCACTTTCTAGAGTATCATGCGAAAAAACGACTCACCTATAGGAGTTTGATTATGCCTGATGGTTGAAATACGACCCATTTTCCGATACCCCAAAATCCCTTCGAGCCCTTATGTCCTTATGCCATCATCCTCCCATTTCAGGCGACCGATCAGGTAGGCAATGGCCTTTTGCTGGCGGTGGGGAGAAATTTGGGTCGACCCTCAGCACATTTATCCTATCCTTATTATCATTCTGATGTGCTTAAAGCAAAAGGCACTAAAAGCCGTGTTTGGAGGATTGCCAACTGACGGGATAACTTGGACACCGCCGTTGGTCCAGTGTGTCTTTTATGTGTGGAGCGGCTGTCTGCGGGGTTGATGACCAGAATTAATGGCTCCTTAATATGGCCTTTATGGCGCTCTTTGTCGGGAGCCTACCTAGCGAGACGTGCTGTTGATACGCGTCTTGAGGGTTGGTCGCTTCAGCCGTCTGCAATCTCCCTTATCTCAAACCTTTTTGAATTTTGCCTTGACGCGGGGTCCTGGTGACAGAAAGGCCCATAATTACCCCGATCACAGAACCAAGAATTCTGTTTGACAGATTAGTCGGAGTCACATCTTAATCCAACAGTATACACAAAATTAGATCTCCGGATCCAGAAAATTATTTAACGAGCATAGATAGCTTTCGATAAAATCTCCTAGAGCCATTACATTTGCATGGGAGGGGAGTAAAAGGTAAAATGTGGACAATGATGTTCATCATTACAGGCAAATTATTAATGAGAATAGGCGAGGGAGTTGGAGTTTGATAGTATTCGGCTGGTTATGAGGCAATAACGGTTTTTAAAATCCAGACAGGGGGAAGATGGAAGGGAGAGAAAGCGCAGAACGATGCAGGCAGTTATCTATTGGTCATACCAAGCTCGGATCTTGCATGAGCAGCGTTTTCAAGCAACCGTAGAAGCAACTGCGACCCGGTTGAGGAAGTCGGCTTTGTGCGCGCAAAAGAACCTCCTGCAAGCCCCGAACTTGGCGTGGCCAATGGTTACATAACTGTCTGCATCCTTCTGCGCTTTCTCCCCCTTTCATCCTCCCCCCCCCCTGTCCGGATTCAACAAACCCTTATGGCCTCGCAACCAGTACTCGTCATACTTTACTTTCCTCGAACTTTGGCGTGAAGGCACGTGTATTGTGGATGGTTTTTGTCTCCGTGTCCTGACTAGGTGGTCAAACAAGTTAGTGCACACACACCGGAGCATGATCTGTTATCTTATAAATTAGCACTGACGAGTCGCTTTTGAACCGGCAGTCTGTTGACCGTAACCGACCACAACAGTGTACAGAAGAACCAAATTGTGCCCACAACTTCCTTGGAGGTGCCACACTGGTTCTTACCCGACTAAAAGCGCAAACATGTCTGCTAAAAGCCTCAAAATAAACTAATTCGCGTAAATTTATCTCAGCAAATCCTTTATGGTCGTGAATGGGTCGAAAAGAAGCAAAGACCGGTCTGTATCTTCCTGCTTCTGTGAGTGCGAGCCTGTTTGACGAGGCGCTACAGGTCCTGCTGTTCACTTTTGTCCGGTAAAGTGTCTGCCTGTCACGTGCGTGTGGGCTAATTAGACGGTAACACAAGAACTTCACACGCGTGTGTGGCCCGCTAATGAGCCACACTAAAATCCGTGACGAGAACATTTAGAGGGTGGTGTCTGTAATACGCTGTCTGATGTTGTCCAAGGGAACAAATTGCAAAATACTGAAAAAGTCTGAATTTCGTCGGAAAAGTTCGTTGGACTGTCAATGGCAGAAAACTTTTAGGAAACAGATGCCATCCATCTCAGGTGAAATTAGGATCGAACGAAGTACAGATCGAAGCATTTTGTTGGTCCAGAGGTGCAGATGATCGCACTTGCGGGAACACTCGGTCCTCCGTAGGAGCTATGCTGAGATCCTAGTCAGGTGGAGTCAAATGCATAGCGGATAGAAAACAAAGGAACAAGCCATGATTTACTCCAAAACGTTGCCTGTTGACGGTATTTTTCTGATATTAGAGGTTGGAATTGGTCGTGTGCTCTCACAGGAAGGGCGATAGAAAAGTCATCCATTTAGCCCGTAGTGCAGGTGAGATTGCGTTAATTTCCCGGAAGGGTACCTATTCTCGGCTTCTAACCCTAACCCAAAACCTAGTCTTTACCCTTCCCTCAACCTTAACGTTTACTTCTTACAACAGAACCTGCATTACTAGGCTTTCTGAGTCTTCCTTGCTGGGGGCCAATTAACCGATCCCTAAAATTCAAAATATACCTCTTTATTCGATGTCCTCTTGAAGCTTTTTGTCCTGTAACCAGTTTTTCACTCATGTGGTTTTTGATGATCGTCGTAGTTTAACTTGCTACGGCCGCGGTTAAAAGATATAAAGAGTGAGAAGAAGCAGCACTTAAGAAAAACACTAACTACACTCATTATCAAAGGTGCGAATGGACGCACCATGACGCGGTTAAAGCTAACCTTAGGTTTGACAAGAACCCGCTCTGATTGAAGGATCGACAACAATTATCCCTTGTGGGTTGTCTCTCACCCCTTCCAACCTCCCCAGTGCGTCTCTTCCTCTCTAGCAGGCGTCTAGATGCAGCCAACCTTTCTGCGAAGAAAACGACTGCTGGGATCGGTAGCGGTTACGCAGGGCAAACCTCATCCTGCCAGTCGTAGAATACGGCCTTGGAACCGAGGACTCTTGAATTCTTGTTGAGTGCATCTTATTCTATAACACCGGCTCGTCGTTAGACAAAATGAACAGTGGGGAGTGTGACTGTCGCACTAGAACGTTGAGCGGGGGAAGGCAGGCAGACAGACGTTCATGGCAAGGGGGACAAAAACGTGTTAGGGGATGGTAAGTGTATTTAAACTCAGATAGTGGCTCACGTGCCGGGCAATGCCGTGAATATGTGAAGGCACAGCCTTTTTCATCGAGTCTATTCTTGCGTAGAAGCAAGCATTTCTTCACGCAGCGAAGTGAGTATGGACAATGTGCGATAATGTCAGAGGCATTAAAACGAACAAAATTTCCCGTTGACGGGAGACTCAGATCCACAGTTCTGTATATATACGGAAGGTAGTCTAACCTCTATCGGGCAGTGAAAAGTCATTTCCAAACATTACGGTGGGATGTCAATTTCTCATTAGTACCTTTCGAACTTGCATCACCGTTTATGAAAAAGAGCTTATTGCCTTATTTCCCCAAAAGCAGCAGATCATGCATTCCACCTGACCGCAAGTGCGTTTATTATATTGCCCACTTCTAAGGATTAGTTCAATCGGAGACACGGTGCCTTGTTGAAGTAGCGTAGAAACTACCCAAACGGGCTAATGACGGAAATAACCGCAATGGGAATGCTGCCACTCAAAATCAGCTGGTTTACGCCAGATGTGTTAAGAGCTGAATGCTAGCCATGCGTCTAAAGTTTAATCCACCACTGCGGCACCGAAGATGGAATCGCAGGCATTTGCTTATAAGATCGGGCATCTTGCCCACTATGCCATGCGCCCCAGCTTAAAACACTTTCGGCACCGTTATCGAATTTAATAAATCATTTACTTCTTCACTTATGTTTTTCCTTTACCTTTACAGTCAAGAGTCGGGTGACCTACAGGTGTCGTGTTTCAATTTCTGTAAGCGAAACCAAACTATTTTTAAGAAGGCATTACCGCTGTATCCTTATTTTCGGGTTATTAGCCATCATCAATAAGCCATAGTCACTTCAGGTTTTGCGAACCCTGCGGGTTAAACCCGCGATCCATTATCTAAAATTCCTGATATCTAACTTATTTGCCTTGGGCTCTTTTCCCATCGGTGTGTATCACGAATGGCGGATGAGTGCTCTCTGATCGCTTACGGGATTTACTTCTCCGACAACTGACGGGATTCGTGAGTGAACATAACCGAGCTAGTTTTTCCCTTAACCAATCGGTGCCTCCCATCCTTCACGGGGCTATTTGCCTCCTCTCCTACAATTAACCTATTCAACAAGTTATTTCCCTTCACCCTTATGATAATCGTGCTACAAGCAAATGTTACTACTAAGCATGACACACAGAAATCTCACTGAAAACACACACTCTATTGAAAATGAATTGCAATTTTTGATGATGGAGGGTAATCACCTGGTTAACGAACGAAAGTTCACTTATGCAAAAAGACGCACGCACCCGCATCTGAACTCTACTCATGGTTTGGGGGATGCAAAGAATGGAAGTAAACTGGTAGATGACTAATTGTGGGGGCATATGCTGCCTGCATTCAGTCAGTCATAATCCTGAACGCCCACTGAGCCCAGAAACGCAAACATGGCTACGCAGACGACGCGAAAGGATCCGGGTACGAGCCCTGTCTGACTAATAATAGGCATTTCGTGGCAGTAAAGTTCATCAGCGCCTTATAACTCTGTACGCTCTCTCGGTCAAATAAATAATTTACGGGGTTTCTTCATGGTAAAAGGTCATGCAATATTCAAAATTAAAGGGTTACACAATATCCACATCTGTTATAGAGGCAGATTGACTTTCACCTTCTCAATTTCTTCATACGTGAGTAAGCCTGCAAGGAATGGGAGTACAGAGTGCTGACATGCCGATGTACGACAGGACCTACGATGGAAGCTTCGGTGCATAGTACGACAAGAAGACTTCGCGGCCAGTAGTTCAGAGTGGAGAGGGCAAGCAACCTCACTAAGGATGCAATCAGTGAATTGCCTGATCGTTTAAAGTGTCGCTGTATTATGATGTCAGCTAACTAAACATAGGAAACACCGACACCTGAAGAGAACATTCAGAGTATACGCTCAAAGATGACCAGGTCTTTTTAAAGTTAAGCTGGAACAATAACTGGAGAACAGTAAAGAATGAGGGAAAAAATGTAGGCATCTATAAATCACCAGATTAGGGCTTGAGGTGTGCGATATGAATGCGAACGGCGGATATCATATAAAAGTTTACGGATTTCAATATAACAGCCTTCAATAGGAAGAGTGAACGAAAAGCATCTTTTGTTAACTGCTTTTTGCATGCGCAAGTAGTTAGTTCCAGACGAGCGTTCAACTGCCGTTATATACGAGGTCTACGACGGGCCCCACAGTCGGATGGATGCTGGAACGGTGACTTGCGGAAGAATGAGTTCGATGTAATTGCGGACTTTCGTTGCATCTACCTCACTCTCTCCTTCTCATCTTCCACCTAGGTCCGGTGGAATACCAAGTCGAAAAGACCGGAAGCGAGGCGTCGCAGCGTGGATCTATGATGCCTAATTGTGCCGCCACACATCCTAGATATGGTATTTCTTTACGCGTGTTTATCCTGAATAACGCCTGTCGTGCCGTGATGTCACCCCTAGTTGGTACACCGCATCCATCATGCAGTCCGTGGCAGGAGTACACAGGGTTCCCTATGGCTTAATGAACAAAAAAACCCCGCCCCCAACAACATCCCATCTCTATCGACATCCTGTTTGCTAGTACGGCTTGGCAGATTTCGGGGTGCCATGTGGTGGCCTGTTTGCAAAGTCCTTCACCCTTTTAAAGCCTGCAAGTCTCGGAAAACCGATGTGCGCTTATGCATTTTGTACTGTACAGTATGTCAAGTGCTGCACGCAAAATGCCTAGGCTTGTAAAAGTGTGTTCATTACTCGCATAGCAGCGTGAATGCATATTCGAAAACTGATTAAAAAATAGTGAAAAGCATTAGGCATATTAAGTACTTAAAGGACTAGAAGAAGTACCCACCTACGTGAACACCTCATAGTCCTCATGTAGGTGATGCAGTAAAACAAAATGTGACCAAGACTTTTTGTTACTGCATGTCGTGGAAAAAAATTTATAGGTTAGCTAAACATCATTTTTAAAACATGAAGCGCTTTTTCTGAGCTTGGCCTTACTTGCATCTGAACAATTTTGGACAAACTTTTCTGGTTCTGGAAGAGATATTTTTTACACCTTTTGTGCTTATTTTGGAGTTTTTCCATAGCATAGTGCATATTCATCAAAATTTCGTTTTTTCATACTTAATAGCATAGCAAATCCCTTCGATATGAGACTATTTACAATTTCGCTAAACCTAATGCACATTATCCTGGAAAACTTAACTAAAAGGGCTATTTTCCTAACTAAAAGTCCTTCACAGGACTTAATCTACTCAGAGGATCAAAACAGCGTTGCCAAATGTACGCTTAAATACATAGTTAATTTTCATCATGACTTTTGCATACAGAACACAACGTTATGCATACACTCTACAGGGTTTTTCATGTTGAGCTTGCATAAACCGTCCAGAGAAAGCTCAGATTGTAAGGCTGCAGGCTGATTATAAAGGGAAATCAGTAACGGTCTAGTCTAGGACTCACAGCAGAAACTAAATACCCAGAATTTGTAATGTGTGCCGGGTAGTAATAAAGGATATAGAGGCGGGGCAATAGCAAGCGCAGGAGAGAACACATAGGAAATATATCAAGCAAAACAGGAAATGGTCGATATAATTGTTTCAATGACTTAATAACGCGAAAACATGCGATAATTGAAAAAAATTTAACTCATAGGTTATATAAATTCGATGAATTAGATTGCATAAATAAATAACAGAATCAAATAACAATAAACTATTACTACCACCGAGCACACATTTCAGAATTCTAGAGGATTGGTTTCTGTGATGAGCCCTATAGTAGACTGTTACCTGGAAATCAAGTTAATAAGCTGCTAACTTCAGGACAACTTTGCGGGAATTTTTGACTTCTATAGAGTCTCAGAACCCTTCTTCCATTTTGTGAATGTGTTCAGCCATACGTTTTACACGTCTTTTATTTATTTTTCCTTCAGTGTTGCACAGACCTGCACGTCTTGTGCAAGGAAAAAATTAAATCAACAAAAGTCCCTTTCAACTGAGCCCTTAACGTCATATTAAATGTTTGCCAATGTTATCTCTTCCACCCGATACTAGAAATATGTCTTCAGTTTTGAAAGCACTTTTTGTGCCAAGAATTTTCGGTCAATTTCAACGGTTGTATATACTTTAAACCGCTACCGTGGAATGCAGACATCCATGGCGGTGTTGTTTCAGTCGGTGAGATAAGAAATTTATCTTTGGACTTTTTAAATGTGTCTATACTATAGAACAGAAAGGTCCATGGCAAATCGCAAGATTAACGACCACATAAATAATACGTAGCATTGAGCATTTAAACTTAACTTCAATTAAAGTACATGAGTATAAGCATTCGGTAGCGCAACGGTTCAACTCAAAATAATATAATGTCACTGTGGTTTAGGAGCTGTAATCCTTAATTAGCAGAAAAAGAGAGGAGGGATGTTTGCAGCTTTTAAGCCTACCAGTCATTAAATTTCGGTATGATTTTCTTCTCCACCCAAAGTTTGTGGACTTTTACAATGTGCGGACGCTAAGCGCCGAAATAGACAGCAATCTAAAGAACACGTAATAACCTGGGCGTTAAACAAAACCACTGTTGTAGGTGAGATGTTTTGCAGGAAAGGGGGATTCCACTTAATGCTTAATTTCTGCCTGATTCCGCCCGCTTACACTTTAATGGCAGATTTGCTCAGGGCAGTATGCAGCAATTCAACACTGTTTTTTTCCTCGGTTTCAGATACCTGCATTACTGAGTGACTACATTTCTCCTACCGGATGTTGATGGAATTTCTTTCGCCAACTCGGCCTTAATGCATCCCAAAACATTTTCGCCGCGCCTGCTCTCCGCCGCCCGCCTTCTATTCCTTCTCCTGCAGCTTTCCGCGGTCCAGTGCCGGTTCGCCACTACTGGTGAGTCCCGCGTATTCGGTCACCGAAACGACCTGTCTTATATCAAAAATCACGCCTTCGTATTCCTAGCCAAACCGGCTAGGCTCACCGAGTACCACTTCAGATTTTCTTAAGACGTTTATTGCTGACTGTTTTGACGCCCCAGGGTGGTGCATGACAAACGGACGATCACATTCTGTCACTTTCTTGCTTGACGTTGAACTGCAGTGGAAAGTCCTTGGAAATGAATATGCCTGTGGATTGTGCCAGCTTTTCACTGAAAACATGCGCATACGCAGCCACTGTGTGAAGATTTTTAATATAAAAAAAATTATGTTCATACGAATAATCAGAGTATCGCTTCGTACTCAGTAAATGAGGTGATTGCTTAAATCTGTATTGCACAGTAACTGAGATCGAGAAGTCTTTCAGATTACAGGCCGAACATCCTCCAGAGTTTCTGTGTGAATTGAAAAATTTCCCTTTCTACAATAAACCGTTAATGAGTGTACGAAAAAGACCTGATGCATGCACTCTTCCCCTCTCCGGAGGTTGATTTCTTTATTTTGAGGTTGATTTTACCTATTCATCTTATGTTAGCAAATAACTCCTAAGTAATGAGAACGAAAAATTAAAAAAAGGTTGGTAGAGGTGCTTTATGTCTCGTCCAAATATTTCAAGAACTACTATTTCCAAATCTATCTACAAATAAAATCCTGTTTTGAATGAGTTATCTTTCCTGAGGAGATAAATTTTACAATTAAACCTACCCTCTTTATTGCCAAAAGGGATGGAAGGAAACCGCAATAGACATTATTTGCTAGTTTGAGGAGGATGCAGACGATGAAGGTTCAGTTTTTTTTATTTTTGAACGAGAAAACCCATTGTCTGGTGCGGGGTACAGGCCAGCCAAATCTAATAAAACTGGTCTGATTGGATTTTATATATCTATATATGGTAGAATATTTCCGACAAACTTACCAACTTGGTCTCTGTGGCTTAATACAAAGTATTGCTTTACCCAATAAATTTAGCCTTTAATCATACAATTAGAATTTAAGCAGTATCCATTCCAGCCCAACTCTTATAAGGACTAGACATATCACAAAAGAGAGCCTCTATTTTTTCGTCAACAGCATTTGGCCTGCTTTCAAAACCTGTTCAGTCGTCGCTCGCAGCAACTAACGTTATCTTCTCTAGTATGCAACAACGGGATTTGCGATCTTAGGAATTGATTAGATGTGTCAAATCACATTTTTCCTATGGTGGCGATACGTGCCTAGAAAAGGTCAATGATGCAACCAAGGGGCATCTTCTTCTTTAACATTAACGACGGACTTTGATGAATTTGGTGATATTATCATTTTGGAGGGGGCGCCATATCGAGCCGCTGTCTGTTGTAAATCATTATTCTCCAGGATAGGCCTATATCGCAGTATTCAAATGGAGCGCTTGGGTGGGTAAAAGGCTAGCACTGCATGTTTTTATCAGTTACATGCATGCGCTGACATCCCAAGTCCTTAAGTAGAAGGGCGGGAGTATTCACTTGACAACCGTCCAGAGTCTCAAATTTCAAAAACGCCAACCCCGCAAACATCTTACAATGTTGGCAGTTGGTGTTTGGAGTGGTGCCTTGAGACCAAAGTTGGCTGTCCTGCTGTCTTTGCAAGTAGCAGACCTTTTGCGGGGGAAAACAATACTGGCGAAATCTAAGTCTGACGAACCGAGACCCCGGTGGGTAGGTGGCATGATGATGGTGAGAGCGCGAGGGTGGCGAGATTCCGGCCAACTCATCCCTGTCGTCGAGTGCGTGTCCTTCATTTAGGACAGAATGGGCGTAGGCTAAGTGGATGCAACACACATCCTTTCTAGTTTTCATCTCTCTCACCACGCCCACGCCATTTACGGGGGGGGGGGGGGGGGGGGGGGGCGGTCGAGCGGAATTCAGCGCACGTGGTGGAAAGGCCGAATGACTTGGAAGGCTCTTCACGCGGAAGAACTCTAGGCAATCACGCAATATGCGAACCCACTCAGAAAACAAAGGATAGGTCATCGTGCAATACTTGACCGTAGTAGGCACCAACCTAACCCTAGCCCTTTGTATTTGTTAGACTTGGAAATATTTACCATTTGGGTGACACAGTAGGCCTTTTGGACGTAGAATGACCGATTTACCGGGTTGAATATCCACAAACCCAGCGTTGAGTATAAGGACACCGCACTAGTTTAAAAAACACATCAGTTTTTCGACAACACTAGTTGATATATTGCACCTCATATCCCCCTTGTTCCAGCATTTTGTTCCACGGAAACGGCAGTTATAGGGGTTTTATGAGTAGGAAACTAGGAAAGCCAGCGGAATATACTTTAATAACTGCTTTATGCATTTTATTTTACTATGTTTAGAAAATGTCGATTATTTAAATCTGTAGCTTCTTCTTATCTGTATTATCGTTTAACGTATTGCGGGAAAACCCGTTTATTAATATGCGAGATTCTTGAAATTCCGAAGGACATAGTGTTTGGACTAGGGATATATGAGGTGCACTACTTACATTACCTTTGCCAGTTTTTCTGTAGTAGTGATGAAACATTGCGCAAAGTCAGCAGCTTAATTAAAGCTCCCGTCGAGTGTTATCAAACAGTAGATCCAGCCAGCTAGGAATGATATCGCGCGTAGCGTGACGTAAAGCCACCGGTTTCCATCAACCATACACGTGTTGGGGCAAAAATGGTTACTGCGCGACCTTATACACCCGGCAACGAATACTAACCCTGATGAACACACAAGGAACGGGCGTTAGTCGTGGGTAGGTCGGCACTCTCCCTTCCTTCATTAAGCTCCACCAATTAAAGCCATTTTACCCCCCCCCCCGACGCCGTACTACATGTTTAACTATCATTTTGTGCCGAAATGCGGTCTCGTATTGCGCCCTTGTCGAAAATTTCAGATAATTAAGCACTTGGATCTTTGGTTGAAACGCACTATTCCCTTTGCGCCTTGACACATCCTTCAGCAACTACAGAGCGGCTTGTACTGTACGCAGAGGAAAAGTAACGACAGAGACACTGCGGACTGGAATGGCCATTTGTGAGATATAAGCCGTCATCAGCCAGCCATATCTAACCTCAGCCGTTGCAACAGCTGAAGCTTGAACCTGTGAACTGGAGGTCAGATCTTGAATCCGTCCAAATATGGGAGTCAAAGACATGGAAGGCAGTGGTAAATACTAAGATTAGATTTCGCTAACGCAAACCATATTTTCCTACGCATAGGCAACGCGCGAATAGAAAGAAAGATGAAGAGCAGCTGGCAGATGCTTTGTCATGCCGGTCAGAAGACAGTCTACCGGTTGTCGTTTTTACTGGTTCCGTAGTTGGCCGTAAAGGTGCTTTGAGCCTGGAGGGAACGAGTAAAGAGGCATATTTCTGGTGCAAGTTCATGCAATAATATGAGGCATTAAGCTACTTGGTGCGGACGGGCACAATCTGGAACTTAGTAGGAATGATAGGATAGGAGCGGCGGTAATAGGAATCAGTCCGCACTTAAATGTATGCGAGTTAACACACAGCTTTGAGAAGAAGCAGATGTGATCGCTGGGACAAGAATTTTATTCGCCTAATGTTTTAAAATCCGTCGCGGATCAACAATGTCGGGGTCAACAATGTAAGATGCAAAGCATTCTGGCTAGGTAATATCGGATGAACGTATCCCAAGGTTATAAACTAGTAAATAAGGCAAGACGGGGAAGGCTAAAGTGTACTGAATAATGTAATTAAGTGCTGAAGAACTAGAGTATGAGTAATGGGTAATTGACTCTCAAACAAGTGCAATTTAACCATGAGAAGGCTGGGTCCAGAGTCCACTCCGGCAGCGAGGTCGCCGGGTCCAGCCGGGTCTCTGAGCTAAGGCAGTCACCGCAATAATGTCCTTTATAAACCGGCCTTGGAAAGTGATTGGTCAGTCAAAACAGAGTGTGAGCACACGTCGGTGACCTTACCTTACCTTTGAGATACCCTGGTGCGCACATGCTCAGTGGAAAAGAGATACAGACATGCGGCCTGCCCCAGAGGAGCGCGAGAAAAGCTTGGCTTAGAATACGAGGTCACTACAGATCCCACATAAGAGCCAATAGGAGGAACAATTATTTCATTCACGGGAAGTTGCAGTATTTATGGGATACAGTAACTATGCTACTGCGCACTTATGACAATTAACGTCTCCCCTGTCGCAAATGATTGCCCGGTCGTACGCTAAGGGCTTGATGGCCGGCCGGTCGTGACCTGCTGCATTTTCATCACACACATGAGGGACATGGTCGTGATAACTGCTCCTAGCACTGGCGTTAGACAACGTGTTGGCCTGTGCGTTACCCAAGTGGCCATTTGCGTTGGCCAGACCAAGTCTCAGAACCGAATATAGATAGAGCATTTCGCTGCACTTGTTTATAGACTGGGTACCCGTGATCCATGATGCAAATAACTCGCGACTCACACGATTGTTACCTCTTTTGCGAGAATTTCGGCCTCATCAAATTTCAATGTGACTTTGGTCAAAAGTAAAATGTCTGTCCTTCTCTTCTTTGTTCTTTCGAACTTCGATACTCCGCTTTTATTTTTATTTAACTTTGAAACCGTTCAGAGCACACCAGCGGGAAGGAAAGGTTTACCTGAGCCACACAAGTCGACGGTGGAGTCGATCAAAGAGTTCGTCTACCGATCGGGCATCCGGCTCGAGTCTGGTATAACGGTTTTTTCTTGTTGAACGGTCATGCCTTCTGCGTGCCCGATGGCATGATGGACTTGTGTGAGAATTAGTTTCTAGCACCCGCCCCGCGTTATCTCCTTCCTCACATGCCTGCTTTTAAAAAACAGAGTTAAAAAGCCTGAAGGCGATAGCTAGGGCAGCGCTGACTGAAAAAAAAATTAAACAGCTACTAGTCCTCCATACGTGCAATACTTGCCTTATTCATGTATGCTGGAGCCCGTTTTCACACATAAAGTAGAAAGGAGTGACTTAGCTCCTGCCAAAGCACATTAAGAAGGCACCATCGCAGTCTGACTTGAGAGGACCGAGTTGCCCCTTCAACCGACAGTCTTCTAAGCTACGACATTTAGCGAACCCTAGGCCGTTCACCGGGAGCGGTTTACTTTTAAATTAACGTTTCGGATAGTTGTCTCGTCTATCCATCTTCAGAGAGTGAATACTCTGGCTCCTGGCTCCTGCTATATGCCACTCCTTTCTTCTGTGTGCGTAGTCTACCAATCCAGTTTGAGCCGCTCTACGCTGCGTTAATATTGTCTGCAACCGTGGCGCCAGTGCCTATTTGGTCTCCCCGCGCACTGGTCATCTTTGTCGCATCGCCTCCCGCGTCTCGCCATAGCCTGTCTCATGGATATGTAGGTCGACCGGGTCGCTGGTTGACGGCCCCGATTGTTCTGCACCATAATGGTCCCCTGATAAGAATGTTCTTTATACAACATAGGGAGCCGGTAAATTTATGTGGCGGCTTACCGAATAATCGGTTGACATACAGGCTTCTTTAAACTGCCTTGACGTGTGATCGTCACTTCGGCCCACAATTTCGACGGTGTCAAAGTTGAAGACGTGACATATCTCTGCAGAATGCGTTGCTACCCCCGAATTCGGATCCAACCTTCTTACCGTCGGTTGATGCGTATGCATTTGAGTTTTTAGCTGCCGGCCGTTTTCTCCAACGTAGTTGCACATCCCGAAACTGCACTGAAGTCAGTAGACAATGCCTGATTTTTTGCTTCGGGTAAAGTCTTTCGTCTGCATTACTGGTTGCCGGATTGTGGTGGCAGGCTTGTGAGCCACACCCATTCCGAATGATGCAAAGGATCTAGCTACAGGTTTGGTGACCCCTTTCATGTTTACGAGGACCTCAGAGTGCTTAGGCTGAGGAAAATTGAGTTGAGAACCGTGATTAAAGGATCCCAGGGTCGACCTCAATCTGTTCTGTTCCCCCTCCTGTCTCCTGTATGAGACGGTCCGTATCTGATGTGCCTAGGTGTACCCTATATGTATACCGTTTGTTTTCTGTATTTATTTATTGCCAGTGTGCAGGCAACGTCAAAATAAGGTTAATTGATAAAGCACATATAGGGTGCCTTCTAACACCTGGAAGAGAGGAAAAATCCTAAAACAACCTCTCTCTTTTTTAGTCAATACAGTTGTCGCCGGTTATTAAGCCCACCTCGGTCCAGACCATATAGGGCTTAATAGGCGGCTGGGCCTATTAACGGTGGGCTTAATACAGTAGTCGCCGGTTATGAAGCCAAGTTTGGGCCCAGACCAAATTGGGCTCAATAAGCGGCTGGGGTTATTAACCGTGGGCTTAATACCCGGCGATTACTGTACTGGCTTTGTTTTAGTTTTCTGCTTTGTCAGTAGGGGGCGAAATAGAGAGTTTGTTTTCCGTTAAAAAACTGACTTTAAAGATACAATAATAGCGAAAGATATGTAGAGTACTTTAGTCCGTAAATGAATGTATACGCGGAATGAAAACTCTATGCAACATATTCATATGGTGGGATTGGGACTCAAATGCAGAAGTAGGAAAGGTTTGCACTTATTTGCAACTTCTTACTGCTCCTAACCACATTTGTCCCCTTCTCATGTGAGAAACGTTGGTCATGAGATTAGGAGTGCGTTGTTTACTGTCTTAAAAGTGTAAATCAGAGCTTTCATATCCATTTATTCACTAATTACTAATGAACAAGTATTGGCCATTATGTGCTTGGTGGCCGAGGATAGGCGTAACCTTTTCGACCTAAATCCTAGACAGGACTAATTTTACCGTAACCAAACATAATCCTTATCCTTCTTTTTCAGTGGACTGGTATTAATTCTATGGCGCTTGATCTGACTTTGTGGAAAACTTTGATGTCTTAAAAATCGCAGGAGCGACATACCATAATTTTTAAAATAATGTATGCAAGAATAATACTTCGTCGTAGCTTAACTTGGCATTACAAATAGGTGACAAAACATATGGCTCTGGAGTCCCATCAGCATGCAAAAATAGCTGATTCAAGTGCCTTTATCCATGCTTATACATATCATTGACCCAGTAATTCATATTATAAAAATATGCAACTGAACATTTTAATTGTGCCTCTTACATTTTTTTAAAAATTGGCTCCTGTGAATTAAAGGAAGATTTGATTTTTAAACTTTGTTTTTTCGTCTCTATTGATCAGATTTTACTGTCCAACATGTGTTGAAGTAAATATATTGAACCGTACCTAGAGCAGATGGTTCTAGGAATGACGTTAAGTTCAGACCCTGTCTTTTAAAGAACATCAGATAGTTCTCTAGGATTCCAGTTCCACTGAGTCCATCGATATTTTCCCAGTTGAGTCAAACGATTTGAGGAGTATCGTTTTCCTGTGCAATTCAATAAACAAGAGCATTTTTAAAGAAGAACATGAGGATAATATTATATAACATTTTTGACTCAAACGAACTTGAAAAATTGTATTCAATATTCCTTCAGAAGTGCAAGCAGAGAAAAATTGTGAAGGATTTATAGGTGTGGACCATTTTTCTCTTCGCATTTTCCATAAAACACTTGCTTTTAGTGACCTTTTGTGTGGTCTTTCAATCACCGTTAATTGCTGTTTCGGGTTTTACCGCTTGAGGCACCAATCAAGGCAGCACTGGTTCTGTCTTAACTGACGAATGACAAATGAGGCTTTCGACCGATCATAAAAGCAATCCACCAACACTGACATTCACTGAGCGCATGATAATTTTATGGATTAGTCCCTGGAATAGCCCCGTCAAACACACCGTTTATTCACTACATAGTGTCTCCTTCAATTAATCTTCCGGTTATCGTTTCCTCCTGACCAACTACTTGTGCATAGATTAACCACCTCTGATGGGTGCAATGAAACAGTCTACGTATGCATATTAAAATATTAGTTGAGAAAAATAGCTGAAAGAAAGAGGTGGCAGTACAAAGATTAGGAAATCTGGCTTTCGGTGACCTAGCAGAGTCAAGAAAGTTCCATTGCTTTTCCGTTGGTAACTTTTTCATTTTGAAGTTTTTTGTATCACAATAAAGGAAGCAAATTCTTGCAAAAAATAAAAATATGATATAATTTAATAACTATAGATTATTATCCACAAAATTAAGCCCGTAGTAAGTTTGACAAGCCAAAATAATTATTTTTGAAATCCTAAAATTCTACAACCTTAAAAGTAATTGAGCGTTCAAATATCCCCGAATAAGGCATTTCAACTGTTTGGTTTCTGAATTATCGGAACCCGGATCCCTTAATGTATTTCTTAAGCAGGACACATTTTTAATCAGACGGAATAATTTTACACTTTAAATGGTGCTCCAAGCTTTTCATGGGTCAATTCATCAACCTTTTTCGAAATGTAAATTTTCAAATAGAAAAATTTGTTTGCTGGAAGTAACAAAACACTTTTTGCCGCTCTAAAGAATATTGCACACGTGACGGTTGATAATATGAAGCATTAGGTTAATTTTAACTTTTTTCCTACCTAAAGCGAAACCAAAATAAAAGGCTTGGTTTTTGCTTGACGATAATTTCCTGAAACAACTCAAGCCTAAACGGTGACTATGAACTTTTACGGCAAATTGCAAAAAGTTAATGGATATAGCATTTTAACCGAAAAGATAAAACTACAGCATTTTTTGCCGTATAAACATAAAAAAGACTCCTACTTGTAACATATCTAGGCAGATAGTAGTGCCCGCAAAGACAATGAAGATTGGAATAGACAGTTCTGGCTTGTAAACACTCCTCAGGCCCTCATGCCAAAACCCAGAGCGGCGTGAGTGATTTCCGTCAGCGATCGGTTAATATTAATCAGCGAATTTCAATATCTCCCGATCTAAACTGTCAAGAGGACAAACTCGAGGTCCAATGGTTAGAGCACTGGACTTCTACTCAAACGGTCGCGAGTTTGAGCTTCGAGTGGTGCATCACTTGTCATTGGGTATAACTGGCTGAAGACAGCTACTTAGCAAGAAATGGCCATTCAAGTCTTCCTTGTGTTTGCCGGCCTTGTTGTCAGGGCCCGACAAGGAGATCCATCGCAGAGCGGGACAAGTGACATCCCGTTTGCGATAGGCGAACGTTTATCAGCGAGTGACATATCGATTTTAACTTGAATATCTTCGTGAACAGTACATAGTAGGCTCAACAGAGGAACTAAAATTGCCCTTGACGGACTGTACTGAAATATAATCGATGTTTTATAAGTATTTTTACCCCTTTCTTCAAATAATGCTTGCAGTTTTGATATCACATAAGTAGTCTGAATAAAATTATAGTTTGTTAAAATTTGATGTTTTAAATGTAGCCAAAGCTGTCATATCGCCGTCTAACTACCCCTTATATGAGTCCCCAAGGAAGAACAAAACAAGAAAGGCACAAAAGTAGAAGTCTTTTTCCAAACCTAGCACAAAGTTCTTATAGCAAGCAAAGCATACAAGATTGGACCAATCAACTTGTGTCCCTGAAGGTTAAAATTCTGACTGACTGTCGGGCTAGTCAGAGTTATAGCGCAGAACCCTTATCATGAACGGTGGCTTGATCGATCTCATCACCCGCGTGGCTTGTGTCAATCGATGGTGTACCATTGGATAAATAATCAGGGCAGCGTAATAACTGGACATTAGGCCTTCCTAACATGTAATCCTTGCAAAAATAAACAGTGGTTAATGTAGGTCGCTTTGCATGCAAATACTTGTCGCTGAAGGTAACGTCAACTTGTTTTTTGAACACCTCACGTACATCTCAAATAGGGATTTCTGCATACGTAAACATTTTACATGTAGCGGATCAATTTAGAGCAACCCGCAGGCGTTTATCGGCTTCCGTACAAATAAAATAATATAGGACATTGCTTTAATGTCCTATAAAGTGACGTATAAGCACCAGACATTTCAAAATGTGACTAGGGTGTTACTCTTTTCATCCGAATGCTTTTTCTACTTCCTGCACTAAAAGATTTTAAGTTTAAATGCTTTTTCTATGCATCCTGGGGAGCAGTGGAATCATTGAACACACAAAATTGATATAGAAAGAATGCAACTGACTGTTCTTTTTGGAAAATATGTATTTTTTTCGAAATCCGATCAATTTTCGCACTGATTGCTATCGCAGATTAAATTAAATTCGAAATTAGAAATTTCAGCAGAAGAAAGATTATGTTCAGGTAGTTTGAATTTTTGTCGCAGGCACAAGAAAAACTCTCTTTGACCTAGGGTTTCACCTACGTGCCCCTCTGCACCGTAATCAATGTTAGAATTGCCCCTGCTTAGTACCTACCATCGGGAGTTGCAATGTATCAAGGAGGGTTTTCGTTGATGTGGTTCTTAACAAAGTCGGACATAGCTGAGCACGCGATCCTAACTTTGCGCCTGTAAACCCGTAGTTAAATTAGTCAAAAAAGTCATCGAATTCAATGTAGTGTCTAGCAGTGCCAAATGACTTTTTTAAACCGCTGCAATTGTTCGACTAGTGGTCAGACTAAACCACATAAATTAAAACGTCATTTAGTGTGCTGGGCCAACCCAGTGTTAGGCACCGCGTGAAGTTCGGCGCCAAAACTGCTAAGTTGTACGCTAATTTTCTAATAGTTTAACTGATGTGAATAAAATGCCTTCAGTGAGTAAATAAGCGGTGGTCTCCAACTTTCGCACAACCATTTCTGATGCTCATGGAGAATAAGGTTTCAAGACAAATATATGAGGTAGCCTTTTGGTTATATTGCCCGGTAGATTATACAGTCAACCTTCAAAAGCCTGTGAGAAATAAACAGAAGTTGCGCTATTGTAATTCTGGAAGTAATTTGTCTCTGAATTTCTATACTTTGTAAAATAATGCATTCTATTTACGTTCAGCTCTATTTTACTCTCCGTCGTGGCGAAACTTCGTTTTTTTTCTACATTGAAACACCATTTCCCTCAAAAGCAGGTCACTTTTTTCAGCGGATTATAGGCAACAGTAGTTTAAGAAGTGCACATCAAATACTTCTAATCCAAGCATTTGTCCTACGGAAAGTTTGGCTTTAGGGGTTTTATGGCTGAGGAATTTGTATAATATACTTTAATAACTGCTATATACGCTTTTATTTTGTTGTATTGTATTGCAGATTTTCCTAATCTGTATTATCGTTTAGCATATTCCGGGAAAGCCCGATTATCAAAATGCAGGTTTCTTGAAATTCCTGCAAAAAAAGAAATGGTGCTTAGGACGTCCTCTACTTTAAATTACCTGACGTCCACCTTACCGTTCTGAAGTAAGATTAGTATAGTCCGCGGCGCAAAGCGCCGCGCACACCTTCAGTATACATGCGGAGCAGCTTACTTTCAGCGGCCACGGGAAGAAAATTCAACTACATTTTCCCCTTTACACTTTGTTTTACAAATTTCCTTAACTGCCTATCCTGTTTTCCCACCCCAAAACCCCTGTAGCTACCGTTTTCGTAGGACAAACTACTGAAACTAGGGGCGTATGAGGCAAACTACTTAAACTGCCTTTAGAGGATTTTTTATCACCTTTGCACCAACTTGCTTTAGACAGTCCCTGTGATTAATTAAGCCCAAAGATCTCTGCAGCAGAAGCTGCTGAAATTTATTTTGAGCACGAAAACGACAATTTAATTCACTCCCAGTTGAATTATGAGTGTTTTTGAATTCACGTCAAGGTTGTGTTATTGCAGGGCAATCTTTTAACAGCATGAAAAACATGGTTTAAGCGCCTCGCAACCGTCAGCTATGAATTGCCAGGATAGAATTCACTTAACGTGTTGCACAGGTTGACTTCGATGATTTGTGCAGATATGTGGTGAATGGGAAATTAAACCAAGAAGATCTAGCAAAACTTGTATAGAAGAGAAAAGGTTAAACAATAGTTGGCGCTAAAAGGTATTTGTTCAGATATCACTGAAAATCCCAATTAGGGACAGTTTAACGTTTTCGCTTTGTGCGAAACTGCAAGACAGAGGCGTTAAATAATCTGCAGCAAGAATAACCATTTTGCACTGCGATGGTATCGGTTGGGTACTTGTACTTGATCCGATTAGCCCCTGTTGTTGGATGATTACGCTTCACGGATGTCCTCGATAGCGGTGGCTCATTGGCGGCGATCGGAAGCAAGCTCCGCGCAAATCTTACCCCGGTGTTTGTACCAATGTCGTAAGCCGTAATCGGGTACGAGGCCTATACGATTGACGTCCAACTTGGCAGTGTTCAGCCACGCCTTCAGTTAACCGCAATATCGGCATTACCAGCGTGCACTACGTGAGGGTTTCACAGCCAATTTGCAGAGGTCTGCTGATGGTTTGCGCAGGGCATGGCCAATCCACTGCAATCGGCGATGGTGGATGTATGATGCTAGACTTTGTAGTTTAAAAAACCTGCGATATAGCTCGACATTGGAAATCCGATCCTATCCAAGGACTGTTATGAGGTGTCGAAGACACCGGTGGTCAAATACTTCGAGCGATAGGATGTCTGCCTTTCTGATAGGCCGCTTTTCACAAGAATATACTAGCATCGGTCTTATTGATGCTTTGTATATCAGCAGCTTCGTACGTAAGTTGACGTTTGAGCCAGACCAGAGTGGCTCGGATAACAGCGCGTGGCTCACGCGGCTGTCACCTATTGTGAGAATTTCGGACTCGTTAAACTTGAAAATGTAGCCGAGTTCCGTCGAGTAAGCTGCAGCATGGGGGTTAGTGTCCCTAATCCGCACCGCCACTGCGTGCTCGGCCATTCGTGTCCGGAATAATCTCCCGGTGTCTCCGACGTAGTTGCTTTGCCCACAACTGCATCAGATCCAGTTAACAACTCCAGTCGTCTCCTGCAGTGGCAGTGAGTTTTTCGGTCTCATGACCCGGCGCCTGAAGGCTGCTTCTAGCTTGTGCTCAACTCCAACTCAAAGTGGGGTTGTCCAAGTTGCCCCCTGGAAATTCACATATTTACTTCCATTGGCAATTATGTGGGTATTTAGTTCACCGTCAGTGAACATATTGGTCATTCGCCTCCTCCCACAGTGATTAATATCCCTGCTCAGGCAAAGTCTCAGTACAAACAAGGGGGAGACCAGGTCACTGTGCTTGTTCCTGGACTGTAGGCCTGAGAACCATGACTCGAGCAGCTCATGGCTCACACGACTGTCGTCACTTGCTAGACTCTCGGCCACTAGCGTCTTTCCTTCACTGCTCAGAACCTGGTCATTCACGTTCAGAGTAATCTCTCCCAGTTTCGCCGGCTAAGTTGCTTTGTCCACAACTGACCCATTTTGTGCAATAAACGACTCCAGACGTTTCCTGCCGTGGCAATTGGTAGTTGCTTCCGATGTATGTGTGCAAATCCGTTTCCAAGAGGAGTGAGAGGGCGTCTGACGGCTTCCAAGACGTTCTTATTGCGCGAGAGAGCTCACCAATATTTACGAACGGTAAGATGTGATCTCGTATCGCGTTTGAGTATGCGTTGGTTTACCTACTTGAGTGGATAGCTATTCACTCTCAGAACCCGGTGAAGCTACGTTAGTACAGAAACTTTGTCTTGCATTTCCCTGCAATACGTCTGCAATTGCGTGTGGATTAGTGCCCCGTCTACTTCTACCAGCAAACTACCTTTCGTATAAAATTCAAGCCGAGTGCAATAAGAAAAGATTCACGTGTAATCGTTAGATGCAGTTTTGCTTCATATGCTGGTAAGCTCTCTCTCGCCAACCAGTATAAAATACTTTTAGTATTGGCATAACTCCTGCCCTCTCCTTTTTCATCAATGAATTTTGCAGGTTCGATCAGACCTGTAACCTACAAAGCAGACCATCTCCTATCACCGCGATGCTTTGGATAAACTGGGTGATACTCCAAACTCTGCAAATATTTTTTTGACGACTGAGAAGACATCTTGGTAAACACGTGCTTTCAGCCATTCTTTATCATGCCAATAGAGTTGCAGGGACTCAATTAGTCAGTTATATTTAGTGTTTAAATGGTCATCGGGTAGGAGGGAGTGGTGTATTCACGGTCGGCGTACGTGGTTTCGGATGGCCGTGTGCTCGATCGGCAGGGTATTTACTGGTGGAGTAGGCAGACTGCGGCGCCCAACGACTTCTGATAGCAGAGACTGGGCTTTGCTAAACGGATTGCTAGTGCTTCGGCTGTGGCGAGCACCTGTTTGCACAGGCCTACAGCGTATTGTGTCGGCGACTGGAAAAGCTTATCTCGCGTCAACTTACTGGTTTTTATTGATCAAGTGTGAGAGGATTGAACTTGAAATCGATCGATTGTCTCGTTTTCCAAGCCAGGCTGGTATGTGTTCGCGTACCCCTCTTCGCCGGACTTCGCCATCTACATGAGTGTATAGCATGCTGTCCCAGTACAGCCATTTCAAACCACGCACGCCGACCGTGAGACCACCCATCCCACTCTCTTTCCTGTTTGCCGGAACCAACGTCCTTAACAAGCTGCCGCCAGCATGCGTAAGACGAGGGGCACCGCGATGACTAATTACACCCTTTCCCTACATTGAGGACCATTTAAACACTACATATAACTGAACATGTTAGTCCCCGCGACTGTATTGGCGCACGCGGAGCCTAGATAGCAAGTTGGCCAAGTCAAGTGTGCGCATGTTGAGTGACTATCGTGCCAGCCAACTACACTCTTCCTCATCCCCGGTTTTATCGACTTTGTCTTTACGGAGGTGAGCGTGGCGAGCGAGTTGGCAGGTTCCCCGCGAGTCTGCTTTTACTCCTGTCATCGTTCGCGGTAGTTCGCTACGTCGCTTCAGCTTGCTGTAACGTTCGCGCAGCTTGCCCAGTGTGCCTCAGTGTCTGCTTCAGATTGTTTCAGCGTTTGCTGAGGTTTGTTGAAGCACACGGCTGCCCATCGTCAAAGTTGACGGGGGGACTGTCGTAACTGGCGTAAGGAAAAATTGCTTAAAACGCGTGTCAGGCAAGATGACTTCTCGATAATGCAAACGTTTTTGACACCTCTTTTAGTCTAATTTTGCGTAGCATGGTGAACAATCGTGTACGCGGCAGCCGTCATGGCGTCTAACTTCATATACCCTTTAAGCGCCGAAATTCAAAAAAAATTGTAGACACAATTTGTAACCCTGTGTTTTCGCGGATACAGATCACGACGATGACAGTTGCGACGAGACATTACTTTTTACTGTATTCGAGATAGGGGAAATGACTCACGTGCCAAAGCCTCGGAACAGGTGGATTTAAAAGAACAAACGTAAATTTTGTCTTGTTCACCCTTCTTAACGACACAGACGCGAGCACGTGCATTTAAGTGACAGCCGGCCTCCGAGTATTGCAGTTTGATTAATATTTACAATATATTGTAACCTCGGTTAAGGAATCAACTATATTTCAGCAACGAGCTAGTTATTTGTAACGCTCGTCTTGCAAAGAGTAACAATCAAATTGCAACAGTTCACCAGATTGGATGCAGGTGACCAAGGACCCACGCCAAGACTCAACGGTGGACACAGGCACACACAAACATGCACTGACAACTAGTTAACTGAGTGGAAGCACGTCAATCGAAACAAAATGTCTGAGAGTGGCTCGCTAGTTACATGAAATGCTCGTACATGGAGCTGCACGTCACCCGAAACTCCACTGCACTGCTGAAGTTCCGTAGGATGCATGTGACATAGAAAGCAATTATTCGGCTGAAGCTACTAGATGTCAGCTCAAGTATAAATATCACTGTGCGTATTGAACTTGAAAGTTATTGCAAAGACGTTTACCCCCAGTTCTTGAATAAATTCATAAGAGCAGTCAACAGTTTTACCACTGCATTCAAAAATCTTTTCCAGCCTTCAATCACCTAGTAGGGAGAAGAAGTTGGCCCACATTTCTAGTTTGGCATGGGTTTTTCTTCAGTTTTTATGGATGACCTCGGAGGTGTGTCGTTTCTGCCAATTCAAAGAAATCAGCCATCAGAAGAGCACTGCCTTCTCCCCTGACGAGTTAAAACATCATGATGATATCACCTCTGTATTGCTCATAATAGAGAGGAAAATGTTTGAGTCTATCTAATCGACCACCATTTGGTAGACCTACTAAGCCGCTTACTAATTTGGTCGCGCTGCTTTAAACTTTCTACAGCACTGGGTAATCTTGCTTCATCCGGGCGCACCACGCCTGAACGCAATATTCTAAAATTGGCCAAACAAATACTCAAAGCACTCGTCCAGAAAGCTCCGCATCAAAAAAGAGGAAGGCTCTTCTTATCACTCCTAGGATGCCCACGGGCTTCTTTGCAGTTTTCGCGCAGCCAGTTGAAGGTTTGGGAGTGGGCGTCATGCATACACCTAGCTCCTCTAGTTTTTTACTTATCCGACTTGTTCATCCCCGATAAAATAGTCAGGCTCAAATGATATCTCCTTTCTGCAACTATACATTAGGTAGATGACTTGGCGTTTGTTGAAATTGAGCTGCAGTAGCTTATTTTTCACAACATTTTGTGTAAGCAATCTACGTCATTGTGTTAGCTCTGCCCAATCTCCGACCTTAAGGTTGAGTCCCAAATCTTCAGATCGTCTGCAAAAATGACTTTCTCACAGATGAAATAATCAAGCCAGTCGTTCATGTATACCACAAAAACAGAATAGGGCCCAGAGTGCTTCCCTGAGGAAACGGTTCTCACTTTTGATTAAGTGTCTCCAATATAAACACACTGACGCCTGCCTGTTAGAAAGTCGGCTAACAATTTGAGTAACCATTAATCGTAAAAAGACAAAACTGGAACACGCCTGTTTGAAATTGATAAATAACTGATAATAAAAAAACAAGAGTCTCTTCATTTTATTATAGTTTTGAAGAAAAAATGTCATGTATTTTTTTTTGACAGAACGATCAATCGAGGTTCCATGAGCACAGTGGTGTTGACGTGGGCAGGCCTGTAAATGAATCGCTTTTTTATGGGCATTCATCTGTCGTTTTTTAGGCGGTGTTCCGAAAAATATATTTCAAAAGCAAAATTGCCTTCTGTTATTCTGAAGAAGATTGCATTTTATTTCAACTTAAAACGCTTTTATGGTTATTTTTACGGGCCAGACCTGCCCACGGATTATCGTTGAGACCCTGTGTTAAAAGCCAGTATTTTCATAAATATCCTTAGTCTGCTTAAATACAAATTATATTTGAAATAATAAAATACTGACTTGTTTACCAAACAGAGGCAGGTAATATTTTATCTGCTTTATCAGGTGGCCAACGAACCTACTTCTTTACTGGATTAGTCATCCCGGGGCCATGGTGTGTTGTTTACAGTTCTGATGTAACCTATCTGCGTAAAATTTAGTTTGAGCCAAGAATAATAATAACAGGCAATTAATGTTGATTTGCGAACCTTTCCTTTCCGCGGCGAGTTCGAAAGACCATAGCGGCGAATAAAACAAAGTTTTCTTTACCCAAAGGCTAGCTGACTACATCAAATTCACAAAAAAACCTCCACAAGGTGTTCAGGCACACTTGCTGCGATAAATGAAAACCTAACTCTGACTTTTATGGCCTTCACCAGGAGAGACTCGTGGAATGTTTCATCCCAAATTTTTGCAAATTTCGACTTTCTGTCTTCAGTTCCATGCGCACGGTGTGTTATATACTTTTAAGGCAAGATTCCTTTCAAAAGTCTACTCAGTTGATTTTTTGATATTAGGTCCGTCAACTTTTGCATCGTTCTGTACATTTCCCAGTCTAAGAAAATAATTTATATGCAGACATGTGGTGCTTCACTCCAGTGTTTTTCTTTTACTGTCGATATCAGAGATGGAAATTGCCCTATCTTTTCATCAGTCCCTCATAGACACAGACCACATCTGTGAGCAGTTTTGGGCAAAGGTAGTTAAGATAGTGTGCCTCATATTTTCCTAGGCCCCGCATTTTGTCTGACGGAAACGGTGGTTATAAGGGTTTTGGGATGAGAAAATTGGATATGCAGTGAAGACAATTCGAAGAAATAAGTCAAAAGTGGAAAAATTTAGATGACGTTTTTCCCGCAGTCGCTGGGCGCAAGTGGTTCCGCATTTAAATTATAGGTGTGTGAGGCGCTTTGCGCCGCGGACTTTACTAATTTAACCCCACGAAGATAAGTTGGATCTCAGGAAAATTGAAGTAAACGACCTTCTTACTACCATTTCTATTTTTTTCCAGGATTTCGAGAAACCTGCATTTTTATAATCAGGTTTTACCGTCCCACAATACGTGTAACCATAATACAGATGAGGACAAATCTACAGATTTAAATCACCAACAATTATAAATCAATAAAAAATAAAAGCGCACATGGCAGTTATTAATGTATATCTTAATTCTCTGCCCATGAAACCCCTGGCCGGTAAAATCGAACTTATAAGTCCCAGAAAGTTACTGAGAAGTAGATTTGATCGCCGGGTCAATAATTGAATTCTCTTTCCGTTTCCGAATCCACCGCCGATCCTTTCTCGGAGACAAAAGCAGAAACTGGCAGTTCATACACAAGGAGTTGCTGAATTTAATAGACAAATTCACTATACACCTGCCTAAAAGAAATAACTTGTATCAATCGCCAGTATATCGCAGGAAATTTTCTAGCTTGTATTAATTGGCTAAAGCAGGAGCATTTTATTAAGATTGAAAGGTAAATAATCATAATTTTCATATTCTGTTGAATCGTTGAATACCTTCAGAGCAGTTGTTAATGACACAGTCAGTTTGCCTGTTGCAAGACTTTGTGAGAAGAAACGAATGTTTGCGCAGCGGTTAACTGATCCTTGCGAAGAAGCCTTACGAACGAATAACAAAACACCTGCGCAGTTACTGATCAACACTCAAATCTTTCATCATAGAATGGACTATGGCTCCAATACCTTTTACCGTAACACTTATGCAAAACATAAGCAATAAAAAATTGGTAATTGCGATGATGAATTTAGTAGAACTCCGAAACAACGATTAGTCATTACGTTATCCTCGTGCAACTCCAATGTTCGCAACTACCCTTTTTTCTTTATCCTTGAAACATTCACCTCATCACCTCATTCACCTCAAATGTTGGTAAAACCATCCTTGCTCTACGCCCACTATACTCTGTCCGGAAGTTTTGCATTGTGTTTGCTGCTGAAAGCAGCAATTGTTAGTTTTATTCCGGCTTTTCTTGCATGTCACAGTTTCAGTTAAATTCCTTCGTTCGAAAAAATCCAACCCATGCTGTTGCATTATTGTCGTTCCTGTCTGCTGAAAATTATCCTTTTTTAGAGATTTGAATAGCGGAATGACGTTTGTGAGCAAACAGCGCGTAATCATAGTTATGGAAGGGCAGAAAATATTAAATAAACAACGTTAGGTGCCCAGGGCTTGCGCGCACCAGGTGAAGGAAGGAGTCAGTTTTGACCTTTCCTTGTTGTAGGAAAAACAAGATTTTTCACTGGCCGTAAATTGTCCATTGTCGAACAGGAACCCCGTCTTGCTAACAAATATTTTTTGATTCATCTTTCCATCCGCTGCCACTTGAATGCGGTCATGGCAAGAGCATGCAATTGCCAAAATCTGTGTGTGAATGCTAGCTGTGTGTCGAAGTACTGTAGTGCGTGCTTTCGTGTTTATCTAAAGTGGAAGACCATATAGTTAGAAGGTGTTTTCGAAATGGCATACATCGAGCCATTTGACTGATCGGTAGAATCCTTATTTAAGTTTAAGCTTAGCACCAGAATGACCAATCCTTGTGAAATAAATAACCCGAGGGAATACAAAGTATACAGTCTGGGCAATAAGAAGGGTATGCAAATAAAAATACATTAGATCAAAGTAGAAAAGGCAGCAATAATTATTTAAATGCTCTCTTTTTTGTGAACGACAATATGCGCTATAATTTAAATGTGCGAATATGCAAATATTAGAAAATAAATAAATAAGCCTATATGTAACCAAAACTAACAGCAACTGGCAAAAAAATTTAGCTAAGGTACGCTTAAATGACTTGCATTAAAAATAATCTAAAACAAATATGGAAATATTCAACATAATAATGAGCTTAAAATACACTGAAAACATAACTTAAATATCAGTTAGTTAGATAATACAATTATAAACAATAGTAAAGTTGTTGCGCATGTATATTGAAGGTGAGCGCGGAGCGAAGCGATGCGAACTTCACTAATCTAAGTCTAGAACGATAATTTGGACCCCAGGTAAGTTAAAGTAGAAAACATCCTAATCACAAATTTTGTTTTAAGGAATATCAAGAAGCGCAATAGCCCAAAAGATAAAATTTAGTAAACATTTCCCAAATTCGTCACCCTCATTAAACTGTAAAAAGTAATAAATATGAGTAAATTTCTGTGTATATTTATAGCGCGTGACATTGTTGCTAAAACAATAGATTATTAAACCAATTTCTGCTACCTTTTGTAGGATTATACTGACCGATCGATTTTCTTTTACCAGAATAGTATGAAATTATTAAAAGCTGTTGCAAGCTACTGTGATTATCTTCTTATTTTTAATGGGAATTCTAACATATGGGGTACCCAAATTTAATATTTTAGTTTTGACTATCCATCGGAATAGCCAACATGACACAATCTTAAAGTGACGTAACTGTTTACATTCCAGTTGTGTGTGTAAAAGTAAAGAAGAAGAAGAAAATCTTGCTTAATCTACGAATAAGCATCATACATTTTAAGCGAAAAAATGGCTCTTTTCCCGGAGGTTAAGTTATGAGTCATATTAAGAGGTAAAAGGTCATGTATTACTCACAAGTCATGTTTTAGACGGTATTCACGTCTACGATGGAGACAGATTATATTTCAACTTCTCAATTTCCGCTTCTTTACACGTTAGGTAGCGTATTAAGACTGGGAGTACCGAGCACTGATATGCTGACGTGCGGCAAGATATATGACGGAAGCCTCGACGCATGGGACGGGAAGACTTCACATTCATTAGTTCAGAGTCGAGAGGGTGGGTGACCTCATTAAGAATACGATCGGCAAATTGCTTGACCATTTTAAAATGACGTTTAGCTATAAGATCAACTGAAAAACACAAGAAACACCAGCAGCTGAATAGAGCTTCGGAGGCTACGTTTAAAAATGACTAGGCCTTTTTTTAAGTAAGGCTGGAAGAATAACTGGAGAGCAGTAAAGAATGACGGGGAGAATACAGGCATCTACAAAACGCCAGATTAGGGATTGCAATGTGTGATATGAACGCAAGCGACGGATTTAATATAATGCTTAACGGATTTCGATAAAAAGACCTTCTATATGAAGATAAAATGTAAGGTTGGATGCTAGTGTAACGCCAGGTTTCGGAAAGACGATACTTCGGTTGGCAAAAATGTCAATGGGTTCGGGAATGGGAGAGGGTCGAATTCGAAAAATACACTGGACTGACTTTCGCTCGTTAAGTAGAAGACCATTTCGAGACATGGTCTAGGCCATTTTTCAGTATTTGGAGATTTAGCTGAGTTTGGGGTGGATGGCCAACAACCATATCATCAATATATTTAACAAAAATTCGTTTGGCGATTATAGGTCGTCCGTGTGGAGGAATAAGCGATGAGGGGCTAATATGGACCCTTGAAAAACTCCACAGTTGTTGGGAAGGACCATGGATTTTCGCTTTCCGCACTGAACGAATTGAGTGCGGGAAGTAAACTAGTCCTCAAGCCAAGAGACAGCCCAGCCGGGAGAGCCGCACGCAGAAGTTTTGTTAAGAAGAAGATGGCGCGGGATCGTATTTAAGGCTGAGGCAGAGTCAATAAAAGCACAACCGTATGCATGGCAGCCCTTATCTAAATCTCTAAGAGCAGAATGGACTACCAGAGCAACAGCGTCTAGTGTACTACGCATAGCTTTATACGCAAATTTCAAGGAATCGGAAAAATTAGAAAAAAACGGCATGATGATATCTAAAGCGACTCGTTCTGCAAATTTTCATTGTGCAAAAAAGTTGGCAATGGACGAAAAGATTTTGGACCAGAAGAGGAAGGTTCTCTTCGGGATTGGAGTGATTCTCACTGATCTCCACTCATCGGGAATCTTAGACTTCATGAAAGACAAGTTGATGAGGTGTGTCAATGCAGGTGCTAACTGAAAATAGCAGGATTTCAAGAGAAATAGTGAGATCCCATCTGGTCCTGCAGCTGTTGAACATCGAACCTTTTTAAGATGTTTCATCACTGTTCTCACAGACACAGGAACAAAGACACTTGGTAATAAAGAAATGACGTCTGTCGGAAGATGGGAGGCAGTGGGAGTTTGTTTGAAGTTTGCATTTAAAAGATCTACGTCTAAGTCAGCATCTACATGTGCTAGTGTATTGCGTTGACCAGTGAGAGGCTTAAGACTTTTCCAAATTTCATCTGAGGAGAGGGGAGCAGGAGATGTAGAAGAAGTAAAAAGCTGACTAACAAAAAGGTCGTTCAGCCTGGAAATCTCACGCTTTATTTGGACGTTCACATCCCTTAGTCTATCTCGCAGACCTAGTTTGTAGAACAATTCGTTTTGGCGTCTCAAAGTTTTTAGTTGGGGAGAAGAGATTCTGCCAT
The DNA here is from genome assembly GCA_036362985.1 of Ligula intestinalis. NCBI lineage: Eukaryota > Metazoa > Platyhelminthes > Cestoda > Diphyllobothriidea > Diphyllobothriidae > Ligula > Ligula intestinalis. Next base: position 12,422,349 of record JAYGXS010000002.1, on the reverse strand, counting down.
GTCTAAACATGACAGTGTCAAGTGGACAGCAGACAGTAAAAATGTCATTTAAAAAAGTCGTGAAATGACTACAGCATGAATCGAAATTCGAGTACTCTGGAAGAGTAGAAAGCTTGTCAGATATGATGGTCTGCAGCAAAGAAATATTATGCACGGACGTGTCTCGAATCCTTAGGTTCCTCTCGGGTATTGCTAACAGCCCTTTATTAGAGCTACAATAGATGTTTGGCAAGCCCAGTAACAAAATGATCTGAGCCTGCCAACTGAGCTCTATTTTTGACCACAAAAAGTTTGGAATGGTTGGTCAATATGTGATCCAGAGGGGCGTCATCACGAGTGTTGAAGGAAACTAAGTCTTCAAAACCTACCAGTGTAAGGGAGCGAAGCTTTACACGGTTGAAGTCACCGCTTAAAATGATAACATGCTCGCACGACAGTACAGCAAGTTTTAGGGAAAGAAAATCAAAAACGTGCCTAAAAAACGTTGACATGAATAGGGTGGAATGTTAATGCTGACATAAATGACGCATTGATAATTGCTTTAAAATCTAGGATTGCATACTACAGCAATTGCGTCTATTAAGTCGTCCGAATAAGAGAATCAGGACTTATAATTTGTGCACCATTGCTGGTTTACAAAGACAGCCACTCCACCACCTTTGCTGCTAGTTAGGGAGTGATGACTTCCGACTCAATATCGCTATTAAGCCAAGTTTCTTGCAGACAGATAAGTGCAGAGTTCTTATGTTCTCTTGTCAACATGAGTGCCGTTAACTCGACACTTTTTTAAATAGGGATCTGCAATTTTTCGACATTTATCCTGGAATTGTCATTGTATTTGGAGGCTTACGTTTGTTTCCTTGCTGCGAACCAGATCTATGCCTTCTTCTTCGTATAGTCATCCCACGGAGAATTTTCGATGTTGGTGTTGTTGGTGAATTGCATATGCAGCAATGATGTTGGGCGTAAATGACATGTATTACAATCACGAAATATTGTAGGTAAAATAACTTGTTTTCGTGCATTTAAAAAGATAGCAGTGTACTGTAGATATGACCTCATGATCATAAATGCAGACAGACGAAGCAGAGAAATAGAGAGGATGGTATAGGATAATAAATTCCCACGTGAATTGAGAGCTGAAAAAATGGGCGGCTCAAGTTCGAAAGCCGCCCAAAAAGAAAAAGACACGTCGATCACCAGAGTCACGGTTTTATTCGTTTGGGCGTTCGTAAACTTAGTGAACTACATCGACAGGGGATACAAGCGTCAGTGAAAAAACAAGCAGCTGTTATACGAGGAAAAGAGCCAATCAGATAATAATCACGTCAGTCCGGAGATGCTTGCGTAGGATTTTGTGTGCGGGTACCAGATCGATAAATTGATTGACTGAGTTCCCACGCCCGCGTAAAAAGACAGGCCAAGAATTTATCAAGAACTCAGTCAATCGAGTAATCGATTGAGGCCGGCATACAGAGCCCTGTGCACCTACATCCAAAATGACGTCATAGGTGGTTGATTGGCCCCTGCCCATTATAACTGTTGTTCGTTTTTAGGTGACGCTCTTATCTCTGACAAACAACTTCAGTAAGAGGTCTAAAGCTCAGACGAATAAAACTATAATTTCGGTGTTTGTCGTGCCTTTTCATTCTTTGCCTATAAAATTGCAAACCGTCCTCTTGAAACAGGACTAAATAATTTTGACTTCAGTTATATTTTCATGTGAACTGTTTATGCTGTTGTAGGAGATAGCCCTAGAATTTGTAAGGCAGCACATATCTCGAAATGCACAAGCAATTGCATAATATAAGCCAAAAAACCAGTCATGATCACATCCGCTGCAAAAAAATTCAACAAAAATGATTTATCTTTGCTCAGCGGTTCTAACGATATCCGGAGCAATAAACATCCGCCATAGAATAATCCGGAAACAGAATTATATTGTCAGCTTTTGTATTGTTTAATCTTTGAGTGTTTGATTGTTTCCGCTTACAGTCGCGTCAGTCTAATTAGGGATACTCCAAAAAGGAATATTTGAAAATAGAAACACGCTGGCGAAAAAGCAGGAATGATTTTTTGTTCCACCAATGACATGCACGATTTTTCGTCCTCTCCAAGATTCCCTGAGGCTTTGTTATATAATTATTGGTAAAAACACTCTCTGGCATCCGCATGCACCCATTTCCTGTTGACCATTTTTGGTACTGTTTAGACCCGTTTGTGAAAGCCACTGTACATGATTTATGCTTCGAAATATAGAATGGTTATAAAAGGAAAAGAGATCGTGTTTCTATAAGGAAACGTGGTTTCCCATATATCCATCTTTCTTCATCCACAAATGTTTTCCTGCTTTAACGCGAAAAACTTGTAGACTATTTTAATATTATCCTCGTTCGCGCTAAATAATAATGCTGCTGGTTGACTGCGTCCTTGCAGACATGGAGGTAAAAAAAGTCTTTTGCATGATTTCCTCGTGCCAGTACTGATAAAGCCTATGTGAACCAATCGGTGGCCTCAGAGAGATTGTAACCCATGAACGCAAAAGGAAGGCTTCTTATGCTTTAAGAAGCTGAATTTCCTCACTCCAACGGAAGCACTGAGTACAATTCATTGTTGGTCAAATTCCCTGCCCAGCTTAGTGCAACGTATAGCATCCATAAATTCTGCTACAGTTAGCTGACTACTGAAATAGGATTTGCAGGTACTTTAACAAAATCATGATTATAAACATGACTCCAGCAGAAGGATCCCATAAATCACAAGTATGGAAAAGCGGAATAAATTGAAACAACTTCACTGAGCTAAAGTAGCTTTACAGTAGCCGCTGCAAGCGCCGCGTACAAAAGCCAGCCAATTAGGTACAAAAGTGATTATGTGTCAGGTTTTGTTTGCGGGATGAGTAATCATTCGGCTACCGCCAATCAAATGAGGTGGGATTATCGATTACCTTTGAGTGTACGCGCGTATGAAGCGGCGAGTGAGTCGATAACGTGAGAAAGGCCGATAACGCGCGCAGTAGACGATTAGGCATGGGCGTAAGCCCTGACATAGCGAAAACAGAATGAACAGCACAGCAGGCTCCCACAGGGCTTCCTTACCTAGGCGGTCAGGGCACTGAATGTACTAAAGCCCACCCATTGTTGCTGTGGTTCGACTCCTACCGACGTTGCCGAGGTTCATGGAATATGTTGAAATAATTTATCCAATTATTAAAAAAATTCCTTTCGATAAGAAAGTCTTGATATGCTGGCCATACTGAAAAGTAGCATTTCGAGCCTTTGCAGCCGCAAAATATGCAGGTTTTTGAGAGGTAGTATCTTTTTTCCTATGAAAGAAAAACAAGTGTTTATCAAACTTTGGGTTGTCATGCAAAATGAGTCGTTGATACGCAGCTCGAAATAGTTAAAAGGATCTCTGCCCAGACCGATAACTTCTCATCTCCTTTTGATTTAAGGTGAAACAACTGGCAAATGGTGGACTAATGATGGTAAGAAATCGGTATTTCGTCGAAAATAGCAGGACACCTAGTTGTTCAAACACGAAATGAAATAACCTGCGTTTTCAGAATTAACTCAAGGGTGTAATCGCCGCAGGTCATGCTACTTAAGTTGAATAGCAAGCAAAAATATCCATGATGCAATCAGAACCTGCTAAGTATAGTTAATACTGTTTTTAAATATATCGTATGCCTTAGTTATCACTTTCCATAACCGTGACGGCCTGTGAATTTTCGCTTAAATCCGAAATATTCAGCGGATGCCACCTTTTCACAGCTCTTGCTTATCATGCTTTCTGCTTCTTTGGGCCTACCTTACCGATGATATCAGCAATAACGACAGTTATATTGCCACTAAAGCGACTACGACACGGTCTTAAGGCTAATTAAGTTAACCCTGACGGCTGCGATCTTCCAGGCCCGGTTCCTTAAGAGAGGATGGAAGTCTTGGGAAAGCCAGATTTTGAGAACGAGTATATGCTGTGCAGAATAAATAGGAGAAAAGGTAGAAGTCAATTAACTTCAAGATGACCGCACAACAGCAAGCCAGCGGAAGGCTGCTGAAGTGACGTCTGCTTGGCAGTCGTCACATGAGGTCCTGTGTGAGTCTGCCTGGGATTGGTTGTTACGAAGGCTGGAAACAGTAAGCCTTCAGAAAATTCCCTACGACTTGAGCTTGTCACGACAGGCGCTCACAAGTTTAATTCGTGCTTAGCTAGTCGCTACATGACCACTCATCAAACATCCCTGTACTTTTTCGAACTTTGTCAAATCATACCAGAAAGTGTTGCTTCAACGCAACTTTTGTTTTTTGTAGGAACTCGCGCCAGGAACATCCACCTGACATCTAATATCAACACGGCGGAGCGGATCTCGGAAGGCCAAAAAATCACTCTGACCTGCTCTGACATTTCAACGACTCGCAGCAGAATTTCCGGTGGCAGTCATGGTGCGGGGGGTGGCAGCGTTGGCGGCAGGCTGCGAATACTGCGCAAAAGGAGTGCATCCTCAGGCGGCGGATCTGACGGTTTCGAAGATATGGCCAACATCGTGAGCTTGGAACTGGTGGCGCCCGAACTGCGGGACATCAAGTGCTCGTTTGAGGTCACTCGGCTGGACGACGAAGCGGTCTTCATTTGTGGAGACGCCGAAACGCTTGCCTTTACCACACACATGCCTGCCTCAGCCACGGTTACACTGCGGGTTCAGTGTACGTTTATTACCGCTCCGCCCACCACTTATTTATGCGTTATTCTGATGTGTGTTTGTTCGACCATCGATTTCGATGAAGTCCACCAAGTTAACCAACAGGTTGGTACAGAAGGCGACGGTCTCAGAGGTTAGCTTTAAAGTGATACTGGACGAAGTCAGCACCAACCGCACTCTTCAAATTCGCCCGGAGTCACGAAGGTCAAAGGGAACCCGGCGTTGGCCTCTTTCACTAATACAGGTCAGATCTCCGCCTACTTAAAGGGCACTAGTCTTTTGCACTGGTACTACCGCACTGATACTACCGCACTGTATACCCCTACTCACTTTCAGGATATGTCAAGCCAAATACTACTAACTAGGAGTGTAGCTGAGTGACAGTATTACTGGTACTACTTCTGACTGTATAATTAGTCAGAAGTGACGCTGATTTAAGTCAGCACTGGGCATATATCGCCTTAATTTCAACAAGGACTGAATTGTTCTGGTGCTAACAATGACGCTAAAAATTTTCAGAGGCGACGCTGAGTAATGCCAACGTTGGTGCTAATACGCACTTGATCTTAGCAAGGAGTTTAAAGCTGGGTCTGAACTATTCCGAGTAAGTTCATGTTTGGGGCACTGTGCCCAGCAGAGCTTACCTTGATTTACACCTTCTTGCCTCTGTCACATTTTACTAAGTTTGGGCTAGGATACTGCTGTTCGGGGTAATATTTCACTGCAAAGGGTGCTAATTTTACTGATATTACTTACTAAGACTAGCGGATATTATAATCTAGTAATATGTTTCTCTATTTATATTAATAGCCGAAATGCATCCTATTTTCGCAACAAACATAACGGATGGAAATATGACCTTATTCGTGTCCTGAACTTCAGCCGAGCTGATTCTTAAGACACACGGTGAGCGTTCATGTCCATTACGCAGGTACGACTGTCATCAATCCCTGGTCTGATTAGGTATAGGTGCTTTGCACAACGGTCGTTGGCATCATTTTGCCGCACTGCTGCCACGTGTTCGTCAGTTCGCGTCTTGAGAATTCAAACAGTTTCTCGGCCAACAGTTTGTTCGTAAATGTACCAGATCCTGTTGATTGCTCTAGATATTTCTTGCCGTGACATTGGGTCTTTAGGTTTCATTACATGACGCCCTATAAATTCTTGTCTGTGTGCGGCGTCAATTCCAAATGGTGTGAGAAGACGGCCAACAGCATGTTCGGGACCGCTCGCCAAAACGTAGGGCCCATGCGATTTTGTTGCCCATCTCGTTTGCGCAAGCACCGGTTGACGAAGTTGCGCGGGTAGCCATTTTCTCTCAAACCCGTCGAATATATTTCTTTGCGACAACCTTTTCTTCTAATCCACTGCAGTGCATATCAATGCGCCGGTAGGGCGTGCTCATGCAACTGCGTTTGTGGCTGATTGGGTGGTTGCAATTATAATTCAGTGCTTGCATCGTGTTTGTCGCTTTCCTGAATATTCTACTCCTTAGGCAACCACAATATTTGCCACGGATGAGGACATAGAGGAAAGCCAGTTGGTTGTTCTCTTCCTCCTCCATCATAAATAGTACATCCAGGAAGATGCTGTTGAGACGTTCCTTGAACGTGAGCACCTGATCCCGTTCGATGACGACGAAGGTGTTGTCCACATATCGCGTCCAGAATGTTGGTCTGTGGTTCTGGAAGACCAGCGAATCCAACCGTCGTATGAACGCCTCGGCTATTTGTTCCCACATATCTGTGCGTATGCAGTTAATTTGTTTTGGCGGCATAAAGAATAAGTGTCTATCGCAACGGTTACGAGCTTTGTATGAATAGTTTGCACGTTGGGGTAACCGTTCTCCGATTTCGAAAATTAGATAATTAGGTTCAGGCAGCAGATTCTTTATGTTGGGAATGCCACTTTACCATTATGCGTCAGCACACACAAAGGTTAAATCACATCCGGTTATGCGGTTCAGGCAAGCCCCCAATACGAAACCTTCGTCCTCTCCTTGTCGGTACTGTGGCGCGTGGCCTTTACAGCGGAATTACATCTTTCAGCAACATTGTTGCCAGAACTGTAATCAGGTGAAGCACGTTGTAAGTAGGAGAGAATGAGAGAAAAATCCTAAATTTTTAGCAAGCCCGCTCCCGCGAACTCCCACTCAAAGTGCCGTTTCCAACCAAAACGCAAGTCCAAACCTCAGTCTCTCGGCAATTCTCTGAGTCTGTTGGCCACATTCCAGGTTAATGCAGCTGATCTCTGGAAGTTATTTAAACCTATCGCTCAACGGCCACGCAGTTCGCCTACAGCATGACACTGATTGGAATATCCTTATAATGTCTCAGAGAGTCTGGCAATCACGTGGCACTCCCACAATGCAGCAGACTTCTCAGTCGGCCACAAAGGCGTGCGGTGTTTCTTTCCGCGGCCTTAGCAGCACTCTTGGTCGCCTGTCTTCTCTTACTTCTCTCGCAGCGGGCTTAGGGTACCGTGGTCGGCTAACTCGCCGTTCGTACTAGCCACAAGTAGCAGGCGCGGGTCTTAACACGTTCCAACCTAGTTTTATTATAAATTAGCTTAATTTTTATTCAGGATGGTAAAATTTGGGATGTAGCATTAGTTGCTGATCAGTGCTGCCAATACTGCTTTTAGAAATCGGTGGAGCATCACCAAACTTCCATATATATCACGTATTGTAGTTCAAAATCCAAATTCTTTTGAAAAAAAACTAACTGTGGCCGACCAACAACCCCTTCAGACACAAATTATAACTAAGTGGTATTGGGACGTCATTGCCCTGCAAGCTTGGCCAGTAAAATCTCAGTCGTATAAGAAAACAATTACCTCTTTAGTAGACCATGGTAACTTCTGACGTAAATAATTGTATATATCACAGCAAATTAAGGATTTATTTTCATTTAATAATAACTCAGCTGCCCTAAGAGTTTTAGGTACAGATGACTTGTTAGTTAAAGTCAGTAGAAAGTAATCAATCTGCAGATGAACTAAATTAGTTGCTCCAACTGCTCACTATGGAGTCCAATAAAAATATTTTAGCTATAAGCATGGCCGTTTAGTGTGTTTCAATACGTAGAATAGAGTACAACCTAATTTGTTTAAAAATGCATTTAACTTCTCATGGTCCACTCGTTTTCCTTTCAAATGATTTGCCCACACTCTACATTCCCATTTGGTCCAGATCACTGATCAGATGCATAAATGTTTATGTCTTATATAACAGACGTTCAATTTAATAACAAAAAATTTCCCCCTTCGCTTCTCACACGTTTAAAAAAAGATCTTAAAGGCAACAATAACCATTTGTCCCTATTGCAGTTTTTAAAGACAGCCGGAAAAGCAGTGCATAAAAAACGGCACCTTCGGATGTTTGAAATTTCGCTGGATTATGCCACAATATAATCAGTCTTACGGTGCCCTACTCCAGCAAACAATCTCCTCAAATTGAAAGCGTATTTAAAAGATTCCTTTAATATTTTTAATGAGACACGTCACTCAGCATATGTAAATCCTCCAATACATAATATGAGTAGATGTTACACACCTCTACCGCATCCATAAACAGTAAAGTATGGCGATTGCTGCAAGCAAAATGCCGCAATTTTTGAAAGAATGGTAAGAACTCACAAAACAACATTAAGTAGAGCGTCAATACTGGTTATCATACAGTGTCATCTCAAATCTTTTTAGTCATTTTAGGAAGCCGAATCTTTATACAGCTTCTTTCTAACCGCTCACAAAAAGGAGATTCTGTAAAAATGGGTACTTAAACACTATACGTTTTATCATGGAGTTTGACTGCCTGTATAAATTCAACTGTATTTTGTGAAAAACATGCACGAATATTTTCTTCATTGTACTTGCTTGGTAGCAAAATATTAATTGTTAAAATTGCATACTTAAAAAAAGGGGATCTTTTTGCTTCAAAAAATTCTAAATTGCCGAATAATTTTGAAATTTACCAACTGCTACACCTGAAATCACGGTTTCCCAACAGAATGCTGTGTAGACTTTGTTTATGGGAAAACATAGTTTTGGCTTCAGAAAGATGTCGCATAGTTTTTATTTAAGTTTGCATCAGATGTTAATCATGCTGCATACATTATAGGCAGCATAATAAATTGCCGGATAAAGTTTATTTGGAATAAAAACACCACGGTCCTACAATATCTCACAATGAGTTATTCATCTAAAGTCGAAGGATCTGCTTTCCTCAAGCATAACGTGTAAAACAGGCGTAATTTCCCACCAAAGGAGAGCAAGAAAAAATATTTTCATGCATGTTTTGCATAAATATATATTTGAATTTATCAAGTGAGTCAAAATGCATGATTAAACTCCATACTATTTAAGTAGCCATTTTTTCTGAATCTGTATCTGCTCATTAAAAGCCGACATCCTGACGTGGCTTAATAGACATTATAGTAGACTGCGTGGTAATTAGTATTGCAACCATACTTAATGCTCTCTTGCGGGTGATTACCAGTCTTCCGCAAATTGCGGCATTTTGCTCACAGAACTCGCCATATTGTATACGACCAAGGTTTGCCTCTGTATAGCAGACGTTGATCCCGTGACGGCATGATGACAATTTTGGCTTCATTGCCGAGCGACGGCCCCGGTCCCTTTGTTATGCCATTAAATATTCGTGAAAGCTAAGGAAGTAGAATGAGGAAAGAAATTAAAATTTTTTCTCGATAAAGGCATCAAGAAAATTTATTTTCGGAGCTTTATGCAAAGTGCGGCTCAGAATTCAGGCAAAATGCTACCATTTGCGAAAGATTGATATTCACTCCCTAATTGGTATTGAGTAAGGTTGTATTGCTGACTATCGTATTGCCTACTATTAAATCATTTCAGTCATGATATGATGCCGGCTTTACATAAGCTTCTTTCTGACCGCTAACAAGAAGAATTTACTGTGAAAAGGGCTACTTAAGTAGGATGCATTTTTTATCTGCCTTTTGATTGCCTTCATGTATTCAAATATATTTAATGGAAATAATAAATAAAAATGTATTTCTTTTGCTCAGTTGGTAGAAACTTCCGCCATTTTTAAGCATCCACGTTTGAAAAGGCGTACTTTTCTACCAAATGAGTACAAGATAAAAGTTTTAGTGCATGTTTTCCATAAAATATATTTAAATTTATCGATTGATAGCTCGCCTTCAATTCTTCCTTGTTTACTGTTTGTAACTCTGTAATTAATATCCTGGCGTAATTAATTTTGTGCAATCTTGGTTGAATCCAGTCTTACAAATCCGGTTGATAATTCAACTTATCTGTGAAAACGACTATCGATATGACCTTCGGTTGTCATTATTTGTTGGCAGAGTAATATTTTCATGACTGCCTTCCGGAGCTCGGCAGAATAAAAACAGACTTTGAGATTAAACCGACAAACAGAGCCAGTTTGAGGTATTTTTCAGGCGCAAAGGCTGAACTTTCGCAGAGAAATGTAGCAAAGGCCATCATCACGAAGTAGTGAACCGTATAATTTACTTGAAAGGTCACATGTCTCCCGGCTAAGAACGCATGCTGTTAGGTTTCCAGTCTACGCTAGACAAGGAAAAAGCTTCTGGAGAAAATAAAAGGTGCCAGACGGCTTAGAAAATGTCAAGCGAGATTTTACAAGTAGGCTTATAAAAAACCTGTATCCTCTATCAGAGGACTAAGAGTGTCCAAAAAACCCACCTGGAGGAGTAAGCTTTTTAATTCTTTGTAATTTTGACGAATTTAATCTGCAACAACTAGTTTCTAGGACGGCCTTCATATTCAAGGATTCCTTTGCGTTAGAATTTTGAGCTACCCTGAGGCGGTTCTCATTTGCGTATTTTCTGAAACTAAAAAAATTATTCTAACTGTCATCCATAGTGGAATGAGTAAACAGTAATGGAAAGATGCGCAATGACAACTAATCTGAGAGAAATATGCTCGTTTATCCTTATTCTTTATCTGTATCTGATCAAGTTAGTACTTTGTGACTGTTATTTTTATTGGTTTCTATTGTATTGATGCATCAAGAAATATTGAATACGTGGCCGTTTCACAGAGTTGCGTGCATTCATACTTTGGTGGATGACTGTCCGAATTTAATTCAACACCATAAGATGGCTTTCACAAAATTCCGAATTTAAATATTTAGTCTGAACCCACGCAATTCAAGCAGCTTGCTTGCGTAGGCTGACTCAAAAACTGTGACGATTGCTGCTAGCAAACTCGTTAAGTTTCTAAAATTTTGAGTACTGGTCGCATATGGATATGAATGCAGTTATTGAAACAAATAAAAAATAATAGAAAACATTAAACAAATTAAGTACTGAAAAGTAATATAGAAAATTATAATTTTCTGTTAAAAATATTAATTTTTTCCTGATAATCCCTTAGTTCCGGAGACGTAAAAAAGCTATGAATAAGAACAATAAATTTGACTTATTTCTTACTCTGAATGCACAAACTAGTTTTTCTTCAGTCAAATTCTTTTATACATATTATCAATAATGCATGATTATTTCTTCAATGATATGACCCTAAATTCCGGCGTATTTTTGAGCGTTTTCAGTGACCCAGTGTGTTCGTCCGTCAATTGGGATTCCGTCCGATATTAACCTCAAAATCTCCAAAATAAGATGAACATCAATAGCAGTTACCGAGGAAATTAGTTTTTGGATTTAAATTTTTTATAAAGCTAGCCATGTGGACCATATTTAGAGAGGCCTCTAAACAGAAAACCACACTGTCGAGCAAAAAAACTGTCCGCAACAAAAGTCTGATTTTGTTATTACTAAGATTAGTAAAAGGACTTTCTGATAATAGGCTTCCTCTTTAAAAGGCGCTTTAATGAGATATTTAGCTCAACTATTCCTTTGTATATTTACTTCGTCCAAGGAAATGTCAAAATAAAAATGGCGATTTTAAATTTTTTTTAAATTTAACCTAAAATTAATGATTCAATTTAACTCGGAATGAAAGGATCAACAGAACCTGACCAAATGTATCCTAAACTACAAGGTTACATGTTTTTCATGGCTTCCGCACGCAATAGTTGCCATACTGTACTTTCTGCTTCTACAGAATTGGGCCCGGTTTTGTCATTTGCCTGTTTCTGGGAACACTCTGGAAGAGTCTGTATGTCTCGCAGATTGTCTTCCCTCTGTCTGGCCCGAAATCCTTTCTGTCTACGTCGGATGCGGCTGGGTGACCTGGCAACTGCGTGCCAGTCTCGCTTACACCACCGTCAAGCTGTCCGCCTGAAATCTGTTGTGATAGGAAAGCTAACGAGGCACTTATTTATTTGGTAAAGAAGAAAGACGATCGAAAACCGGCAAGATTTGTTTGTTATTCTGAGCTTTCGGGCTCCTACAGGAGTCCATCGTCAGAGACGGGAAGCAGCAAAATAAGAGTGGCTGCGTTTAGCGTGTAAAAAAAAACAGTTAAAATTGGAACGTGTAAAAAATCGATAACTGTTTGGTGTGGGCGCCGAAGGACCACGTCAGCAACAAAAATGGGGTAATTGTTGAGGATGTGGACCAAATTAATTATGAAGGGCGTCTTGCTGTGATCATATGTAAGACCGCAAGGCTCTGTACCCCGGAGCCAATTTGTTGATAGAATTCACATCCTGGACTAGGCTTCGATTTATTCCCTGCATATCTTGTTTCCCGCGTGGACGAGTAACTTGACAACAGCGAAGTTGAGCTCATGGCCTGTTTCGTGGGTGTGAGCTGCAACTTGTAATAATTCGTCGCCTCGGCACACGGCCAACTTGTGTTCATATATGCGCGATCCGAGCATGCGTTCAGTTTGGTCTGTGTAATTATAACGGCAGTTGAGGATGGAATGCGATACACTTCTCCAGATTGTTCATTCTGCGTAAGCCGGTATTTTATTTTAATCAACCTGCTGCGCATGGAAGCTTTGGGTCTGTGTGCAATTCCAAGACCTTGTCCCGCAGCGATGCGCTCAGTCGCTTCTGAGACGTTTTTTGATGTATTACAAAGCGTGGCATATCCTCAGTTCTTCTCCTGTTTGAGTTCTCTGCAGCCGAACACGTAGGCATCGATTTATGAATGCTTTTGAATAAACTGATTCATAATTCATTTCCAAAAGTACGCTCACCCTTACAGGCACAGGTATTTTAAATAGAGCACCTCAAATACGCCTACTTCTAGCACTTTGTGTTACGGAAATCGTGGTTATAGAGGTTTTGGTGGTAAGATGCATAGCAAAGAATGTAAAGAAAATCTGTAGAAGTAAGTGTCAAGTGGACAAATATAGTTGAAATTTTTTCCCGCGGACGCTGGGAGTAAGTTGGTCCTTACGTAATTTGAAGGTGTACACGGCACATCGCGCCGCCGACTATACTAAGCCAACTCCAGCCCGATAGTTGGGTCCTCAGGTAAGCTGAAGTAGATGACCTTCTTACCACCATTCCTTTCTTTTAGGAAATTTTAAGAAACCTGCATTTTGATAATCGGGTTTAAGCGCAGTAGGTTTGAAACTAATACAGATTAGAAAAATCTGCAGATAGAAATCAACAACATTTCTAAATATAATAAAATACAAGTGCATATAGCAGTTATTTAAATATATACCACTGCCTTTCCTAATTCCCCAGCCATTGAACCCCTTAAACCACCGTTTCGATAGGACAAATGCTGAGACTAGGGGCCTATGAGGTTACTTACGCAAACTGTTGATGTCAAAAAGAAAAACAAATATTTATTCTGCCCCCTTTAAGCTGCAATGACGCGCGTTACCTTTAATATTTTGAAATTTTAACTTCATTTAGCCGTGATACTTTAACCATGCCTGCGTCTGTTCACCACTCTTTTAGTTAAACCCCGGTCACTGACACTGAACTCGCTGCCTTCCGAGGGCATGCAGGAGGGTTCTGCCAAGATCATCATGTGCAAAACGGATGAGGGCGGATCAAATCCACCCGCCAACATAACCTGGAAGCATCTGAGTCCACTGGGTGCAATCGAACCACTGACCAGCGACATGCAGTACACCCAGGAGGTAACACAGGCTCGGCGCGGCGGCTTTGTCACTCGCTCCAACCTCACAGTGAACGCACACCGGGAGTTGAACGGTCATCGGATTGAGTGCGCTGTCGAGACTCCCGAACGCATGCTTCTTTTTCGGCAGACGGAAACACTGGAGGTCTTCTGTAAGTCTGAGTCTTACCGTGCATCTTTGCTACTCAAGCTTTTGTTAGGCTTTCTTAATAAACGACACCGTATGTACTGTACCTAACTACCTACTTATTTCGCTGTGGTTCATTATTAAGTTTAGTTTAGTTATTAGATTATTTGAAATGTCAGTATATTTTGGCAAACTCTTCAGCAGGCCAGTAACGCTGCAGAACCATTAAAGTACAACCGTGTGGGAAAATCAATAATTGTCTAACGTAGGCGCCGATTGGCCACTGCGGACTATATCTGTCTGCGCAAGGAGACAAATGCAGTTTCAGCTTAGTAAGCTTCGTTTAGTTTAGTTTCATTTGTTAATTATTTGAGAAATAGAAGACGACTCCATCGCTGGAACCATATGTTTATTCGCCTACCGTTTCGATATCCGTTCCGGATTCATCATCAGAGACATACTCACAGAACAGTATCAGAAACAGTTTGTGTGCACAGATTTTTTCCGCAAAATTTAAACGCGATGGATTTCGAACCGTCAGGTGAATAAACATATTATCCCAGCGATCGAGCCGTCTTCTACTTCTCAATTACCTCTTGGGACTCGCGTGTCCACTTGTATTAGCAGTTAACTATTTAGCTTTAAGAAATCTAAAGCATTGTTATCAGGTAAAAATTTAAAGCAAACACAAACAGCAGGATTTATTTGAACAAATAAATTTCGGGAGTGCTTGTCAACCGCCTCTACTCTTTGCATTATTAAGGTAACAAATGGAGAAAACAGCATATTGAATTTTCACAGAATCAATAACAGCAAGGTCAGTTTTCAACGCAGCGAATAGTCAATAATAGTTTCGCCTTTAAACTTGAGAAGAAAAAGTAAGGAAAGGAATCAACAAAAATAAAATGTCGATTAATTGTGGGCAATTGCGATTATCAGGGCCTTTGGAGATTAGCCACATGATCTAACTGCTTACAGAGGTCGAGCTTTTCCCGTCGTATATGGGCTGTTCCATGTGGCGCAAGGTCCGATTTGTTCATGCTCGAACAAGAACTCTGTTGAAGTCAACAGAGTGACCACTGTCTAGCAAGTGTTTTGTAACGGATGACCGTAAAACCTTATTTTCTGCTTTTAAAAGCCAAGTTTAAAGGCAATAATCTTATTGTCTATTTGCCGCGTTGAAAAATGGTCTTGCTGTTATTGATTCTAGGAAAGTTCAAAACGCGTTTTTCTCCATTTGTTACCTTATTAATGCAAAGAGAGAAAGCAGTCAACAAAATCTACCAAAATTTGTTTGTACTGATAAATCCTGCTATTTTCCCGCTATTAAATATTGTTTAGCAACGGTTTTTATTTTTATTCTTGCTGATATGCCCCACCCAGATAACCCTATTTACCACCAGCCCTGCGTTACACAAACCTGGCATTTTGTTACTGCGGTATTGTTTATAAGAAATCTTTACCGATTCATTTTCTAGTCCAAAACGCACTCCAGAATTTCGGTTAATCCCTTATAAAATCAGATAGAACCACCGGCAAAGACAAGGGATGGTGAAATGTCCATTTCTGGCTTATTAACCATCATCAGTCAACTACACTCAACCCATAGCTGTGCATTCTCGGAGGCTCAAACATGTCACTTATTGGTTTAAAGTCCTCCATTTTACTCACTGAGAGGTTAGGGTGGTTGCCACCCTGGGGCTGAGTAGAGCTAGCTGATAACTCAGAAGTGAGCATGCCAACCTCTCTTTTTCTATCAGTCATGCTATTCTGCTTGAGGGATTTAAACTTGAGCCTCAAGGCACCAGCGGCACTACTGCATCCCATATCGCGATCGGTGAGCGTCTGCCTCCTACGAAGTACCAGATTTTAGGATTTCTTATCACGATGTCTTCGCATTTTTGATTTCATTCGGGATCTTCTTTTAATGCCGTCATTTTGCGCCTTTCACTGGCAGTTGCCCCGAACAGCGTTCGAATACACCCGGTGCCTACTGGTGGAGTACGTGAGGGCGACTGGGTACAGCTGACCTGTGCAGTCTCTGTCTCTCATCCGCCAGCTACTGTTCGCTGGTTTGAGTTCCCCGTGAGCCCAGACGGTGCCTCCGCGGAGGGCCAAGAAATTACAGATCTTGCCCAAATTGATATGGTGAGCAACCACTGCTTTATTTTAATCATGAGAATATTCAAAAAAAAACTTTTTTCATACAAGGCAAACATCAAATTCGAGGCCGGTTTGCGTCAATAATATGGATGGTGAATTTCTCCCTCACCGCAGGCAGTAGCCAAACCAGGAAATGTTGACCCAGGTTGAGTTACTGTTACAGAAGTTAGAAAGCAGTCTAACTCGTCATTTTTACCATTTGACCTTTTGGCGGTCTAGGCAGTAGGTGTACTCGGATCACTACAGTCATAAGGCCGAATCTCAGCTGGTAGGTAAAAGGCAGAAGTCACTTGTGAGAGGGATTCATTGTACACAAAACTCCAAGTTGTAGTCTCCGGTAGCAGTGACCACTGGCAAAGCCAGGGATAGAGCTCACTGTGTCCAGCCAGGCCTGAGAGAGTCTGTGAAACAGTGGGGGCGGATTCAAGTGTTCTCTAATTGGTTTGTGTGTGACGTTACCCGAGGGGTGTCGTGTCTCACGGCGTAGGCTCTGTCAGCCGAATGTAGAAAAAAGGGATATATTCAAGTGGCGTTTGGGCAGCCGCAACAACATGGACGCAGCTGCGTGCGCTTGAGTGGAAGTCGATCAAGTCTCTGCAAGTCAGCGCGTCTGAAAACACCGACTGAGGTATTGACTGACCTTGAGGCACGTGACCTTGAACAAGGACGTCGGACAAGACAGTGTTGGGCGTCGGCTACAAGTTCATACTGTAAAGGGTCCATGGCTTGATGGCGAAACATTGTGGGGTCTAGATCTTAGACAAAAAATCTCGCTAATCCGCTTAGAAATTATGGAAAACATACGGTTGCCAGCTGGCATTTTAGACGAGGAGCTTTCCAAATCAACCTTGTTGATGAAGCATTTAAGCGGTCAGCTGAACTTTCACCCAAGCCGGGAGCCAGCCGTAGGTACTGTTTTCCCACAAGCGGTGTGGACATTGGCTGGTACATTGCCACAGTCGGCCTGATTGTACGAGAGCATCAAATAAACAAACACATTTGAGTATATTTAAACCCAACTGTATTTTGACCATTTACATAGACGTGCTGGACTTTAGGTAGACTGCAGACGACAGCATCCGTTTATAACTGAGGTTTCCGAAACTTAGTTATTAGAGGGAGGTTAGATGGTTTGAAGAATGGTTCTGTATGCTGGGGACATTTGTCTTTTCACAAGGTGCTGTTTTTTTTAAAATTCTTTCCCGAAAGGTTTGATAGTGGACAAAGGTTGTGCTTAACCCATAGCGCAAGCACCACATGGGCTTTCGAATTTTATTTTTGAAGCAAAGTCATTAGTCACCGCTGGTTTTTTTGTCATAGACGGCGTTTTTCCCCATCGTGCCATTTCCAAAAAGGCGGAGTGACATTTTTCGAACGTGAATCTAGAGTTCCACCGTGTCTAGCCTTTAAGGTCGAACAGCATCAAGATTGAACTTTAGAAGCTGGAGGATTAAGGCGTGTTTGGGGCAATTCTCCATTTCATCGCATTTTTCTCGTCGGAGTAATTGAATAGTCTAGACTGCTAGATCCTGTGGAATATAATTAAACAGGGACTTCAGTTGAGCAATGCGACTGGTCGGAGGGGTGCTGGCCAGGGGCGTTTCTTGCGCTCTCGCTATGTGTCGGTCGATTGGCTATATTGCACCTGAGTTCTCCATTGCCAACAACGTCGTATTGATTTCGTGTGTCAGCGTTATATGGGGTTGGATTTGCATGGGACGTAGGACTGACGATCCTCTAACAAACTTTGAGCTTTGTGAATGTAGTCTCTCCTTTCTAATACGACAGTGGACCGCCCCTTGTCCAGCGGCACGATAACAAGGTCATTGTCGGCTCTGAGTTCTGTAAGCGCCTTGCCTTCGACCTTGGAGAGTGTGTCGCGGGGTCGATGAGCCATGAGGCGGGACGACAGTTGATGCCGTATAAAGTTTTTCACTTAACCAGTCGCTTCTGTTTGGCCGAGAATTGATTCTACTGCAGCAACCAATCTACCTCCTCCAGTATCAAGACTACTTAACACATTTATTGGCACGACTGCTCTGAAGTAAATACGACTGGCAGGGTATTTATGCTACTGAATTCTTTTTATTTGGCGTCTGTATAGAGTAGGTAGAGACGAAGGCTCCTTGATCACCGAAATTGTGGTTATACTAGTCTGACCTTTTGAACTTGTACTGCAATCTATCGTCAAGCGTCAACGACAAAAAAAAACAAGTAACAGTTACAGAGGACAGGAGCCAATCAACCACCAGTTACTCTAGTCTGGAGGTGGTTTGCGAAAGGCTCGCTATGGCGACGCCAGATTGATAAACCGACTGAGTTCTCACCTGAAGCCCAGGCTTCTATCAACTCTCGGCATGCCTTGCTGTCGATGTAGGCGAATATCTTCGTGGTTGCGAAGCTAAACTCGTGATTAATGAGACCGGTGCGTCGAATATTCGTTTGCATTGCCTCTTAGGCAACGTGTCGGTGCCAAACAAATAGGATAAAATTGACAACGTACACAGGAATGCATTTTCGGAAAACACATGCCACAGTTGCATCTATGTAGTGCAAAATCCACCTGATCGTGCTACCGAGATCACCACAAAAGGTTTTTAAGACTAAAACCAAGATCTTTGGGGCGGTTTTGTAAATGCCGATGGTAAACAAGCTTTTATCGATGAGTTTATAATAATGAGTATGATGTTATACCGAGAATGTATGTGGTTGTGGTATGTTACATTTTTCTAGAAAGTATCTAAGGCCCTATTTTAATGTTAAGCAAGCGAACACAACAGGATTTATTGATAGAAATAAATTTTGCAGAAACTTTTCACTGCTTCCTGTCTTTGGATGAATTAGACAACAAAAAGAGAGTCTAGTAGTTTGAATTTTAACAGAATCAATAACAACAAGGTTATTTTCCAACGTGTCGAATAGTTAATAATACCGTCGCCTTTAAACTTGGGAAGGAAAAGTAGGGAGGGCAATCAGTAAAACCCAAATGTTTATTCAACGTAGATGTGCAATTACTAGCGCAATTGCAGATTAGCAACGTGATCTAATTGCTTTCGTAGGCGGGTTTCTCCTGCCAAATGTAGTCTGAAATTTGTTTGTGCTCGAACAAGAACTCGTAAAGATGTTTTGAGGTCAACAGAGTGACAACTGTCACCAAGTTATTTGTAATGGAAAAACGCGGCCATTATTTCTTGTTGAAAAAGCCAATTAGGTAAATGTTCAACGGCCCTGGTCGCCAATTGCCTTTGCGTACGCCCAATGTACTTGCATCCGCGAGTGCACGCGAATCCATGGAAAGAGTTTTGGGCGGCGTGCAAAGGCAAGGCGTCCTTTGTACGGTTGACTGGAAGGCTTTTAATGAGAGTGAGGAACACTAGTTAAGCTGCATTGTACGTTCTCTCTATGGTGCAACGTAGCCGTCGCTTACTTGTTTTTGAGATATTGTCACCCTTAAAGGGTAAAGATATAAAAACTGGCTTTCTCGGAACCGACTATTCCGTAGATTTTGGCCGTGAAGGGTTGCTGTTTTTTTGATGAAATGTGAAGGATGGCTACATTGATGTAGGGCTTTTTATGTAGGTAACGTCTGTATATAACTGACAGTGCCCCGTTGATTTCTAAGATGAGGAGCCGCGTGTTCCATCAAACCACAGCAAACACTGAAGCGAGCTGAAGCAGACACTAAGGCAGGCTGGGCGAGTTGCATGAGGGCTGCAGGAAGCTAAAGCAACGCAGCGAAATACCACAAAGGATAAAAAAAGTCAAAGTAGACTCGCGGGAATCTACCTACTCGCTCGCCACTCCCATCTCCGTTTCGCTGTAAAGACAAAGTCAATAAGACCGGGGATGAGGGAAGGTGTAGATGGCTGATGCAACTGTCACTCAACACGCGCACACTTGACTCAGCCAACTCGCTAGGTAGGCTCCCGTGTGCGCTGGAGCGCCATAATGGCCGCATTAGAAAGGAGCTTTTGCAGCCTGTCCTCCACCTTCTAACATACGCGCAAATGCACACACAAACACACGCGTACTAGAGGAACAGCAACGCAGGTGACCTGAGTTATCCCGTCAGTTGGCAAACTCTCTAAGCCACGGCTTTTAGTGCACCGTGATAGAATCAAGCGCATTCATATCTACCATAGTGAGGAGAGCAGCGCGCTGAGGATCGACCTCACTCTCTTCCCCACCGTCTAGCGATCGCGTAGCTGCTCGGCCACCTGAGGTGCGGCCTGAAACCCAGTGGGAGTGCGAACGCATTCACCGAGAGGGAATCAGAACCGAGAGAAAGTGCCAGCGCCTACCAAGCCACAGGGACCATGGGAGGTAAGAGGTAGGTGTAGGTAGAGTCTCACTGGAGCACATATTCTTAGCTATCTGGAAAAGTGTAAGTATCAGATTTTGTTTCTGTTGAGTTGGCAGGAAGCTGGTAAAATGGAGGTATTGGCCTTTCCAGTTCGTCTTGTGGCAACCAGTGAGCCTTATTCAACCATCATATTCTCTGGACAGGAGGACGCCTAGGACGCACTACTTGTTGTTCTGCTCTACTTTTATCGTGAACCTAAACTTAGGGTGCATTTTATTCATAAAATTAAGAAGTTTTCGGCGTCTTTTTTGGTATCAGCAAAAGGGAATATGTAATCCACGTATCGTCTGTATATTGGTGCTTTATAACGTTTTAATGGTTATTTTTATACCCCATGACTAACCACATGCTCTCATCTTCATCTGCAGACACCGGGCGAATTCGGAGGGATGTTGGTAGACAGTACATTGCGGGTTTCCAAAACATTCCGAACAAACGCCAACACAGAGTATCGGTGTATAGTGCATCAAGCAGCTCTCAGAGCGCCGGTGATCGCAGAGTATAAACTCAACGTCCTATGTGAGTACCTCTTTTGATAGTTTGTGATCTTCAAACTGTCTTAACCTACCCTGCTTTAACTTTTTAAGTTGTTATCTCCTGGTATAATAGGCAGAAGAAGGCAAAGATCCAGTTCGGGTGGCAATGACTTTATTCAGAACAATACAACGACAACAAGTTCTTCAGATTTTACACTTCGAGTTACAAGGCTCTGATCCTTCTTGAACAATCCTGGCCTTTAACGTGCGATGGGGCTTCTGGCTTGCAGGCTGATTCGTACGTTCCCACGTTGCGTCCCTGGGAGGCGTTTCTAGAATATTTGTACTGCACATATGAGCGAGCGAGTGTCACGTGTGCTAGAGGCGATGGCCTGCGGGGCCGGTCTGCGAGCGTAACTCAACTGGTGTGCGCTTCTGGGCACAGGCTCTGAGTGCATTGCCGCTCTCGTCCTCATAACAGAAGTAATATGTCTGATTTCGCTTTCACGAGCAGAATGAATGAGTATGGCATGTGTAAAAGGTAATGTGGTAATTGAGAGGAAGCAGACACAATCTTTGCAGAATGTCTTGATAGGGATTCCTTGTGGGGCCGCCTGGGGAACCTGTGAAGCGCATCTTTCAGGCTCACGGGCACCTGCTTTAGGGGAGAAGATGGGCGGGGCATTTCAGGGAACAAGTAAGATCGCAATATTTCTGCAAAATAAAAAATTGATGAGGACAAGTTGGGTCGCGTACTCAAACCTCGGGAAAAGACACTGAAATGGGCTAAAATATCATCGCTAACCCCCCGCCCGACCAAAGGCGAACGCGTGTATGTAAGGGGAGTGTACGCTAACCTCGGGCGGGGTCATTGAGGAACCCTTTATAGTGGAACCACCAACACCAACTAGAGGAAATGTTAACGCAGTACAAATGTGCGAAGGTTCTGGAAATCACCCTACATAAAATTTGCAAGTAAGTGGTTATTCCCGTGGTTAATTTAAAGGGTTAATTTCGCATAGGATGCTGACTCAAGCGGTTATGGTATGCGCTGACCTTCGGAGGACCAATCTACAGTTCAATGCCTTCATCAAATCCCTGCTGGACCGACGGATTGCGTGTAGAAAACTGGAAGATTGTGGGTAATTCAAACTACTGAAACCATTTAAGTAGAAGGCTATAATGCATAAAGACCATGTGAACATCCCACAAGGAAACCCTACCAATGTTTTTTACTCGCTCGATATTTTGGAACTCTCCATTGAATCCATCACCAGACATATAAACGTTCATCAATGCGTACCCCTGAGGGATGGTGTTGTACACATACGGTGCGACCTAGAATTCGTGTAACATGCCGACATATGCGACAGATTGATACCCTTTGGTTAACTGGCATTGAGAAAGTTTGTAATACTGATAATCTTGTAGTCTATTTCAAATTCATTTCAGTCCTTATAAGATGCCAGGATTTTGACGAGCTTCCTTCTGAGCACTTAGAAAACGTATGTACTGTAAAAAGTGGCTACTTAAGCAGTATACGTTTTCATAATTAACTTTACGGCTTTTATAAATTCAAATATATTTTATGGAAAACATACACGGAAAAATTCTTTCTTATACCCTCTCAGTAGTCTTCTTTTAATTTTACTCTGAAAGAAAGGATATAATTTGGTTTAGGGAATTTCTGATCAGGATATTGTTTACGATTGTGAAGTTTCCATTCATAGTACATCGTATGCGTCAATTTTTCTATGCTACCTTTAACGTATGCAGTATGACCCACATCTATTGCAACATTTAATGAGAACCATGTGGCTTCTTCCTCAAACTGTAGGCGAAAACTTGCTTTTCCTTAAACTGGATGCACACAGCGCGCAGTTTGTAAAACTTCAATTCAAGTGTAACAGTCTGTAGGTTTCAAAGTTATTCGGCAATTAAAAAGCGTTTTTTAAACCAAAGTCTACCCTTTTCTTCAATATAAAATTAAAAGAAGGCGTAATTTCCTACCAAACGTGTACAGTGAATAATATTTTCATTTATGCTTTCCACAAGCTATATTTGAATTTATAAAGGCAGTCAAAAACAATGATAAAAAGGCATACTACTTACGTAGCAACATTTTACAGTAGGACCTTTTTGTAAGTGGTCGGAAGGAGGTTCGTTAAAAGGCCGGCATCCTATCGTAACTGAGACTAAATCCAAATAGCCTATATGCTAGTCAGTCTCAATGCTATCCAATGCCGATAAGCGAAAGAGTATCAATTTTTCGTATATGCCGGCATGTTACAGGAAGTCTAGGCCACACTGTATGTATCACAGTATTTATGGCATGCAATTGCTTAATCACTGCCTTTCTGTCAAAACTGACGGCCTTTACATTCCTCAAGGCTGGTTGCATGGGATGCGTTAATAGCTTGATTGTCAACACCCGAATTGGCAAGTTCCGCAAGAGCATACTTGGTGTTGGTTCCTCATATGATAAATGGCTTTTTTTCCAAATAAAGCATTCAAATTATGTAAAAAGGCCAACGGTTTTAACGAAGCCGGACAACTTGGTTTGGTATGTGTTTAAAATCTGTGGCCACTAGTACGCCTGCTCGGTAAAATAAGAAAATCGAAGAGAAATATGTTCTTTGGGATGAAAAGGTAAAATAGACCAGCGAATATTCCAGGCTGATTCCCCAGGTCGTTTTCGGACTAATGAAAAGTGCGCAAACTGCAACTACGCTTTTAAAGGTGCAGAAAAATAGGTTGTGAGACCTGACTGATATGTCAAGCAGAGCTTCCCAGGTGCAAACTTGATATTTGTGGCATCTGTCAGTCTGTATTGTGCGGCCTTCGTCTCTTTTACCGTTCTTTGAGGTGTTTATACATGTCATCTAACTTTATATTACGGTTGATGCATGAATCGTCGGAGTGCATGATCGCAAGCAATTTTCGGCCATTTTTGGAGGTACAAACTCCAACGATGCGTGTCCTATCCCATGCGAAGCTGCGTCCTGTATCAAAGTTCTTTGTAGCCTTTTCAGATAAATGGTTATGTTAATGCGTGTAGAGACGGACTCGCCTGTTTCACAGCGGTATGCTGTATCGTCAGGTCCGAAGATTCATGCACCAACCGTCATATTAATTTAGATGCCACTCCAACTTCAATGTGATTCCAACAGCACAATTTGTTTTTAATTTGTTTGTTTGAAGAGCCGGTTCATCGTGTTTGGACAAGGCATTTGTAACCGTAGTTTGCTGCAGTTCAACCTTGTTAGTCACGCTGTCCGACACAACCTCCGATCGTCCTAGGCCTAGAAGGGGGGAGGACTACTGTAGCCGGTGCCAAGTTTACGATTAATCTTAACCAGTTCACACGCAAGTCTCCGTTGCGCGCGCGCCCACCATAAAATGGGACAAATTATGGGCCCCGTCAACCTAAAAGGCTTCGTGTGAAGCCGTAACATTACCATGAGTTAGTTGATTTGCGAAGCTGGCCAATGTTTTGAAAAAAAGTGAAAAGTCCTCTCAAAAAACATTAATGTGAATAAAATGACGTCGGGATCAGTCGTCCATTAGCAGGGCTAGTCCAGAAAAAGTGTCAGCATTAAGGGACTGTAGGAGTCTGCCACATTGCCCAGCTGCGCGTGAGTCAGCCTGCCGTCAGCTGTCATAACTTGCACCCTGCGCCCTTAATTAACCCGCGTCGCCTTATCAAATGGCATCGATTGACTCACTCTTCAAACGTGCGTACGTTTGAAGCCAATCAATACTTTCGCCTCATACGATTGGTGGCAGCCGAGTGAGCACGCATCCGGCAGCCAAAACTTCACTAACCCCCACAACGTCTCAGGCATGCCTGGCCTTCTGACATTCCTGGAAGCTGGCCTTTTTTAAGGGCCTTTGATTCGTCTACCTTCGGGCAGTTAATCTCTCTCTCTCTCTCTATCAACATCGTCTTGCCTGAATGTTGATCTGGGGAATCCTTCTGCCGTCGAAAATACAACCTGCGACAATTGTTTACCTCGACGTGACATGAAGTCAGTTATGGAGTCAGATCCGAAGTCACTCAATTTCTCAGGCACACCAGGCATTCAGACTTACCTGACAGTTGGCTCTTCACACGGCCTTTGTGCCACCTATTTTTCGGCAGTTAATCTCTGTCTACCACCACTGTCTTGCCTGAATCTTAAGCTGGGGAGACGTTTATTCTCTTGTCGACACTGCTATCTGTGAAATAGCATTTGACTTCGAACTTATTTGTAAAACCGGATTTGAATTCGCATCCCAGGTTCCAACGTGAACCATTGGTTACTGATTGGCGGATAACAGCATGCGAATCATATATGATTCATTTTAATGGATGAGGGATGAATTGACACAATCGAGAGGCAGCCTTCGGGTCATATGGATGGTTATTTTTCAAGTTTCGCTGTTTGTTTCTTGTGTGCGACATTCATTGGTTCGAAAAATGGTCAAATCAGGGAACTAGGTTGTTTAGCAACTTAAGCTGAAGAGCATGTACGATTGTATTTGATCAGTTGTCTCATGAGCTCATACATTGGGATTTTGTATGAAAGCAACTGCATTGCTGAAACAAAGAATTGATGCTACTTGCAGTTTATATTCATCTGATATTAGTGACTTTTATGAACACTTTTATAATCGATTCCTTGCTTATATATCTACGTAAAAAACGAAAATATAACGAATTAACTTAAGGATAGAGCATAGATTTCATCAAATAAACCCAAGACCGCGGAGTTTTTTTAGGAACAAATGGTAAAATGGAAGGTTTTTCTTGTAGATTTAGAGAAAACATATCCAAGGAACCAAATATGTGAGCATGAACTAAGTGTTACAACTACTGCAATTGATTTCAATCATAGTGTCTATGCATATCCTATGTTCATAGTATAATTTAATTAAACTTCGAAAAATTGTAACGATTCGTATCCGTGAAATGAAATGGCTTATTTTAGTTGCCATCGCTAAATGCAAAATAAACGTTATCCAAATCACCATCCTTCCCGTAAAACAGAACTCCAGAGTAATGTAATAGCATAGGGATACTTCTCAAATATTCTTATCCGAATGGGTTATGCTTTCCCGCTTGCACTGTGAACTGGATGCTTGTGCCATGTCTCATTTCTGCTGTTTATTATGGCGGTGAATGTTTTGGCAAAAAAAACTGACTCTAAACGTAGATTGATACCGGACAAAAAATGTGGGTTTTATCCTATAATGGACGATATTCACAACCATGCAGTATACTTTAGAGCCCAATCAACTTGTGTGTGCAACTAATATTCGAAAGTTAAGTATGTCACAAATCATTCTTCAGAAGCGTTATTTGACGTTCAAACAGCAAGAAGTTGTCTCACATGGTGAAGGTGCTTGAAAAGAGACTAGAGACTGGTTTCAAGCGGGAGTTTTAAGGAAACAAACATGCCGGGAACTACTGGTGATTCGCAAGCTCCAGGGCCGGGTATTTTTGTACTCGAGGAATTGGATCAGGGCATCTGCTTCTGCTGGTCAAACTTAAGTCAGTTTTAGCCTGATACTCGTTTAATTTTGCAGTCGTTTAACTAAAAGGTCGGCAAAACAGCACCAGACCCTATTAAACCTGCCAAAATCTACCGAAGTGATGAGAAACTCAATGTGTTTGATACCGGCTAAACACCAAAGAGTCGACATTTGACATAAAGGTATTTTACTATAAGGTTGGTTTAATTTAGTTCATTTTTTCTCTTTCCTGCAGCAGTTTGCACAAAAAAAACATCGGAAACACTCCAGCTTTGTCAAAGATATGTGCAATAGACATTCAATTAATTCGCATCCTTCTCAATTACAGACCCGCCCACAGTGGAAATAATCAGTCTCCCTCCAGACCCAACAGAGGCACAGTCTGTCACACTCTCCTGTCTGGCTCATGGGGGCAACCCGCCAGAGGATATGCGGTTTTCCTGGAGGTATGCCAAGACTCTAGATCTTACCGCATACGAACAGCCACCATCAGGGAACATGGACCCGGTCTTCGCAAAAAACCTCGTTAGCTCGCTAAACACCTCTCAGATAACTGCCTTATTTTCAACCATGCAACGAAAGCCCGGACAGTTGCACAGACACTTAATGCTGGACAGTGTGGACGTGAAAAACATGGGTTGGTATGGATGCGAAGTCAATAACGCGGGCGGAACTGCTCAAACACTGCATTTACTTCTGGCAGACTGTGAGTAACTATATGAATACTACATGAAGTTGTTACTTAATTGTTGTGAGTAGCACATTTCTCCCAAGTATTTAATATTGATCTACTTGATAGGCCCCGAGTTGCAGGTTACTGCACCAGTTCCATTAGCTGTTGTCGCCACTGCTTTCTCAACAATAAGCTTCATTGTTGTTTTAACGTTTTTTTATTGCATATTATGAGTTTAGTTGCCAGAGCCTCATCCAGCCTTCGTGTTTTCGTCCTCTTCCGTATTATAATTTCACTGCCCTAGAGGGGTGAGATGACGTGCTACTTAGCGTGTTGTGTTTGACGTGAGCCGTCTGAAATAAGGACTATCAGGAGGAAGCCCAACCAGTTACTCATAAGAGGTCCAGTACTCACTGGAATTGTCAGTGGAAACTATAATTACCGCTGCATTTAGCCAAATTTTGTTTATTCTTCTGATCAGAGCAGTGCTTTTCTGGGACTGTTTCAGTCGCCCGAGTCGACAATTGATGCTAGAAGGATACTCTTAATGCGACTGCTGAATGAACCCTTACTCACGTTATGATGAAGGTAAAAATTATTTTTTCCCTTATATCCGCACAAATTGCCGTCTTTTCTGAGTTTCGCGGCATCTACCGGTTCAACACACTCACCGCACATGTTCACACGATTTTGGGCAAAAAGGTTCATTTCATTTGTGGAACAGCATGCATACTATGGGAAAATTTAAAGTTAAAAAGTAGCCTGTGAGTATGCCAAACATTTTCTGGAAATGATTGGGGCATTAATGCCTTCTAAGTGTGCTCCTACGTTTCAGTTTATTGACAGTTTACTCGGTGAGAGAAATAGGTGATATCTTTGCAAACTCAACTGATTACATGCCGGTGCGTCATATGCAGCCGTACACGCACGCGTTAAAACGTGTCTTATTTAAATAGTATTCATAATCTGTGAGTAGCATTGTTTTCACAAACAAATTTTGTCTGGAATTTCTTTGGAGTTTATACTGTCGAGGCCGAAGCCCGTGTACAAAACAAGCACGCCTTTGATCACTGTTTTTGACAGTTGAGAGTCTCTCAAATTGTCTCTAGATTCAGCAGACTAAACTGGGGTTTTCCTTATAAAGACACACATTTATTATTCCACTAAGACTATCAGTAAAGCCTGTTTACATCCTCATTGGAAAAGTGTAGGGAACATGTCTACTTACTCAGAAACGAGATTTGTGGCATTGTTTTCTTAGAAGCAATTTGTAATACCACGAGCCTAGTAGAATTTAATGACGTCTTTCTGCCCTTTACTTTACCCTTCCCCCTTTTTCAACCATAGACGTTCATTGCCACATTAAATGCCTTGCCTCGATAACTGCCTCCCCCTTTTCTTCTTCCGCACTAAACGCACCCGTATCTAAAACCGGAAACTCCTAGTCTACTGACCTATCAAGTTTCAGCCTTCTAGGTCGATACTTAATTGGAGAATCTACTTTACCTTATTAATAGGCAATGACCTTAGACGGTTTAATAAGGTATCAAGAAAATTGCATGAGGTCATTAAATTCTGCTAGTTTCGTGGCCTTTGCCTTGTTCAAATGAGGTTTGTGGCCTTTGGAGTTATGATTGATGGATGGATACAATGATGACTTACATCAGTATTTATAAAAAAAGAACGTTCCTTATTTAAACGTGAGTTCAGTAGTTAACTTTATGACTTCTCTTGAATGCCAAAGGGCAAGCATCGAACATTAGTTCACACTGTAATTTGATTTTTTCGCCACCTGGATCACTGAAATATGATGTATTTAGGTGTGCAGTGTGCAAATAGCAAAAGTTTTCCTAGTGGAATCCCAGGTCTGCAGTTATCAGCCTGTATAGTGGTACAAGAATCCTGGCCTAACCCTCTATACGGAAATTCGAACGTTCCTCAGAGTTACTGTACGTCTTTCGGAAAGTAATCTGATAAGAAGGATTTTGCCCACAAAGATAAAGGAGATAACAGCAGTCGTTATGCGCTTACTAGCCGTCTTTAGCCAGCTATACCCAAATCAAGGCTCGAATTCGCGGCCGTGTTGGCTAGAAATCCACCGTCCCAACCACTGTGCCACCACTCGCCTGCTAGCAAGGCTCGAAAGAACTCCAAGGCACAACGGGGCGAGTGAATTCTGAACCGGTCGATGATCGTCTTACGCTCATTTTGCACTTCGCCGATCGAGACCGGCAAGGTGCCGAGTCCGCCATGAAGTGGTGAGAGCGTTGGGCTTCTAGTTAACGGGGTCGTGGGTTCGAGCTTCGGGGGCCACAAACTCTGGGGTCGGATATGGCTCGCTGATGACAGCTAGTACGCCAGAAATGGCTACTGTATTATCCGTTGTCTTTGCAGGTCATTCCATTCTGCCTATACCATTAGCCACTATATGGATGCTGGCGAGGCTTGAGAGCACAATAAAAAGAGTGAGTCCTATAACCAATCGATGCACGCCTACCTCTCATTGAGTAGGCTGATAAGTTCAATGTTACTTTCCCTTAATACATATAGAGCCTCGGATTTTGTTGATCAAGAATGTACTGATACCCTTTTCCATGCAACTAATGATCTTGCTAACATGGCTGTCGCCTTTTAAATTTGTGATTGAGGTAAGTACGAATGTTCATCATCTTAAGGTTGTAAGTCATGCATCTAGCTTATTTTCTAGCTCCTCCAAAGGTCACTGTTTCCTAGAATAACTACTAATATGATGAGCCCACACATCAGCTACTAAAATACTTTTCGGTAGGACTGTCTTTAGAGGTCCCATTTGCTTTTTACTTGTAATATTTATCTACTTTTACATTTTCATTAGCCCGACTTACCCTTTCTTTTGTTAAATTCCATTAAAAGCTGCCTAAGCAACGGGAGTTGATGTTGATGAATTGGATCTAAATCAATATTCTTTGCTCACATTCAAGGCAATTGAATGTTCATTTAAACTCTCTAACCAAAAATTAATTGTGTTTGATCACCAATGACGTAAGACAGTTGGGCAGGTGGAATAGATAGTTAGGCGGCCCTACAAGACAGCATTGCCCTTTTTTATATTTTCAGTCGCACCACGAATGCGCACGGAGACCAAATTCATTCAGCACGCCGAGATCGGTATGCCTTCCGAGCTGGTCCTCGTGGTGGACACGCGACCGTCACGTGCGGACGTCACCTGGTTCTGGATCGAGGAGGGCTCCTCTCTGGCCAATAAGGCACGAAACAAAATCCTGGCCCAACGCGACGGTGAGGACGTCTACGACAGTGGCATCACACGTCTGTCTCGGTCCCCGGGTGCCGCTGCTGCAGCCACAGGCAATACTAGCCCGTTGAAGGTCGTCTCCACTTCCAGTGCGCCCTGGTTGGGCAGGGTGCGTAAGAGCAGTCTGGCGGTGGCGCCGGACCGGCTGAAGGTGTCACTCAGCTTCCGAGAAGTCCGTGATTCTGATTTCGGCATCTATATGTGCCAGCTGAATCATAAGGCTGGCAGTCGCGAGTTCTACTTCGAGTTAAAACCACAATCAGGTAAATATTTGATGTTTTGCGGACAAAAATTGCAATTTCTGATGTATACAGGTCATCTTCGTATAAAATAAGTCCTTTGGAAACCTCCACCGGCTCTAGTTCGTAAATTTTCGATTCTGGTTACCCAGACCATCACCAAACGTGAAGTGAGTGTGTAAAACAGTTAGAACTTCAAAATGGCTAAAAAATCAACACTTTTTGTCCTAGCTGCGCCGAATGAGTCATTGCTATGGGCTGATTGGTTTTCGCATTTTCCATTTTTCTTGGAGTTTTGAGTATATGGATAGGTTACGCACAACTGAGCCAAGTTTTTTTCAATTTAGGAGTCACAATTTGCGATAAGTTAGTTTCAAAATTGAACAAGAGGCTAAAAATATGTGATATTGTGGGGTTGTGTATCAGTTTATCGAGGAGTCGTTAAAGCTACTAAGGTTAACCCTAACAGCTGTGATCTTCCAGACCCTCTTTCTGAAGAGGGGAGAGAAATCACGAGAAGGCCAGCGTAGTAGGGAGAGTACATTCTGAAAAGAATGAATGAGAGAATAGGTAGTAGGAAATTGA
The DNA here is from genome assembly GCA_036362985.1 of Ligula intestinalis. Lineage (NCBI taxonomy): Eukaryota > Metazoa > Platyhelminthes > Cestoda > Diphyllobothriidea > Diphyllobothriidae > Ligula > Ligula intestinalis. The sequence continues at coordinate 12,391,186 of JAYGXS010000002.1, read as the reverse complement.
CTATCAGACGACCGCACAACCGCAAGTCGGCGTACGGCGCCTGAAGTGACGTCTGTTCGCCATTCGTCCCATGAGTCGACCTGTGATTGGCTGTTCCAGAGGCCGGAAGCAGCAAACGTTTCCAAAATTCACCTCAGCTTGAGGTAGTCATGACAAGCCTTCACAAGTGCACTTCGTGTGAAGCTAGTTTCTACAAGTTGTCACCATTGTCTTTATCGAAAAGATTGCATTTAAGCGAACATCCACGACGCAAGGCTCAGTTTACAAACACAGGTACCTCGGAACGCTGCTGAGTCCAGCTGGTAGGCACCTTAACAGAGAACATGGACACGTCTCTACGGCGGAAAAGGATCATTCAGGGATCGACCTGCAAATAAAACCTGCGGTCTTCTCTGCTCCACGCATAAGTAGAAAACCTAATAACGCACGGAGCATATGCTATGAACAATCAACTTAGTTCTCCGCCGATTGTCTAAAGCACTGATTCTCCTCCATTCGAGATAGTAGATATTCAGAAATGAAATTGATTTATATATGTAGATTTTCCTAAGCTGTATTATGATTTAGCGTATTGTGGAAAAACCCGACTATCAAAATGTAGGTTCCTTGAACCTCCCAAAGAAAAGAACTTGTGGTTAGGAGGCCGTCCTATCCGAATGTCTCTTTCTTTTCCGCTTTTCGTTCCTGGGGGAATTTTGTGTGTTAATGTGACATTTAACCGCTTTGGTAACATTCGCTCACTTGTCTAAATTATAAACTGCAGGTGCGTGCTGGCGTCGTGCTCACCACAATTGCTTTTGTTCTGTTAAAAAAACAATATTTTTCAAAAATATTAGAATTTTATGCTTTGGTGTGACCCGCGAATGATTAACTAATTGCACTTTATATAACAGGGACTGATCATCTGACACTCTCCTTGGCTGAGGCTGTTCTAAATGTTTTCGAGTTTGTGGTTTCCGGTTCAGTCGGTGAGGCTGGGAAATCACCCGAGCCTGTTATGCGGCAATCTAGATGCAGTCACCCTGATCTACAGCAATGTCATTTCGATGCAAGCATTGATTCGAAGCAGAAAAATTGATTGAGCAAAATTGATATATTCGAGCTTGTAGTTTGCGGATGGCCGCCAAATTACCCTCTGCATGTCTCTAGATGATAATTTGCTAAGTCCACCATTACGCTCTCAGTTACTGGCAGGAACCTCAGAGACCCTCCACCTTTAAATGAGGTGAAAATATTTTTTTCAATTTGGCGAAATGGAAATCCATTATCGGTGAGACCACAATTACGGAATAAAATCAGAAAGGAGGATCCTGTCCCCAAAAAACAGCCACAACAAAGCTCAGATGTAACCAATAAGATTTAGATTCTTAGAGGGTGAAGTATATCTAACGGAATATCAATTAACTGAGCTGGATAGATACTCGGGCAGTTAGTTAAGATGGTTAATCAATTAATTTTGCAATCAAAAGCTGTAGCTGAAAATGCAGTGGTTATTTCTGGCTTATTTAGAACCATGAACCATTGATATCACAATCGCGGACTGTACAGTCGAGATGCAAATCTCAAATCAATTGTGATCAGGAAACGCCCCGACTGTTTATTTGATCCGGTGAATAGTCAGTTCGGTAGTTCCTTCAACTACGGGGGGTAACGAAAATAATCTCAAATTATTCCGTTTTTAGGCGTATAACTAGTGGGTGTACATAGACATCTACAATCATCAATCCAAATTCCGCGTTGTTGGAAAAGATCGAAGGCACCAGTATTTACTGTACACAGAACTCACAATTGTTTTCTCAGGCGGCAATGGCCACTGCCAATGCCCCGGCTGGTGTTGACTGCGTCCAGCCAACTGAGAGTGTGAGACAGTGAGGGCAGCTGCCTTAGTAGGATAGCACAGCAGGCTAAGGTTTTCTCCAATTGGTGCCCGTGACAGTAGTCGAGGGGGGGGGGTATGTTCTGTCATACCGCCCATGCCTTTTTGGTCGTGGGGTGGTGTGTTCAAGTGGACCTCGAGCAGCCACGACTAGCTGGACGCGCCTGTGTGCGTGAGTGGAAGTCGGTCAAAGGTCTGTAGGTCAGAGAGCCGGACAGCGTCCCCGGCGAAGTTGCATGACCTTGAGGCAGCCTGTGCTGACAAGGATGTCGGACAGCAGTGTTGACTGCGTGCCATAAATTCAATTTTTATTTAATCTAACAACTTCAAAACGTTACCCGGTTACTTGTCAAAACGGCTTTTCCAAACATTTGTGTATGTTCTGTTCAACTTCTGCTTTTAAAAGTCTTCAATCTTTTACTTTCCGAGAACGTCCTCTTTAGAAATTTCTCAATTCTTGGTTTTGAACGTTGTGTTGGCAGTTCAGATTTCCTCCTGCCCCACCCAGTCGCTTCAGTACTTGCAGATAGGCATGTTGACTAATTATATTACCCTGAACAACAACCCCAATGGACCGACTTCATTGATGTCGGCAAAACCAACCAGCATGGACGCTTTTTCCCTGGAAGTATGTCCTCAAAGAATCGTTGACCAGTTGAGTAGGCAGAGGGTCAAGTAAATGCAGCTCTCGTATTCCGGGCGGGAGAGAGAGATAGTGATTAATGTTGAAGGGAATATACAATATTTTCAGCAAGGGATAAGGTAATGTAAAAGGTCATGGTTACAGTTCATACAATACTCAACCTTAAGGGTTTACATGATATGCACAACTGTTATGGAGACAAGCCGGTTTCAACTTCTCAATTTCCGTTTATTCACACAGGAGGTTGTTTGATAAGCATGGTAGTACAGAATGCTCATACGCCGACGTACGGTAAGACTTATGACGGAAACTTCGGCGCATAGGACGGGAAGGCTTCGCATCCATTAGTTCATAGTGGAGATGGTGAGCGACCTCACTAGGGACGCGATCAGCAAATTTCCTGATTGTTTTAAAGTGTCGCTGTTTTCTAATATAAGCTAAAAAACGGCAAACACCGGTAGCTGAAGAGAGCATTCGGAGGATTCATTTAAACATGACCAAGTCTTTTTGTAAATAAACCTGGAAAAATAACTAAGCGACAGTCGCGAATGAGGGGGAGGATGCAGGCATCTATAAATCGCCAGATTATGGCTTGTGGTGTGTGATATGGACGCAAACGGCGGATATAGTATAGCAGTTAATAGATTTTATCAAAAAAGCCTTCAATATGAGGAGTAGATGGCAGGTGGAATGCCAGATTAACACTAGGGTACCGAAAGGAGAAGGATGCCGAATGTCAATGGATACAGGACTGGGAGAGGGTTACAATCTAAAAACACACTGGACTGCCTTCCGGTTTTTAAGTAGTAGGCCATTTGCTGGTCTCGTTTGCTTTTAGCAAGGACACCAAGGACGGTACTCCGTTAACAATCATGCCTTTCTCATCATCGATAAGCATGTAGTACGCATTTTTTAAATTTTAGCCGCCAGAGGTATCAAGCCGGAGTCTGTCAAAATCTCCTCTGATGGCCGCATAGCCCGTCTGGAGTTTGAACCGCCAAACAGTCAATTCTACTCCCGCATAGTCCTCCGCATCTGCCTGGCTGTCAAACAGTTAACGACGCTGCCGGGCTCCGCGGGTACCCTGCGTCCCCTCACTGGTCCGGCTTTCCTTCGCCCGGTGCATCAACGCCAGACCGACAACTCTCGGCGACTTCAGCCTATGGTGGATACCTCCTCCTCCGGTAGAACATCCGGTAAAGAAACGGAGGCAGTCCAGTCGGGAGCCACAGACGGTGAGAACGAATGCACAGACTACCAGGTCACCTTCGCAGAACTGGGTTACCTACAGGTAGAAATTGAGCGTCCTATCAGTGAGTACACCTTCCAATTCCTCGTGTACATGGACTCGGAGCTGAAGCAAGTGACGAGACCTGTGCGCTGGACTGGAGGTGAGCAATAGCATAGTTGAATTTGACTCTCAAGGCTAGCCACCTAGTTCGGAATTAGGAATTTATATTTGTTAGCGCCCGAAAGGCAATATATAAACAAATTTAGTTTCTTTAATTGGCCCAACTGTGAAAAAACCCGCGGCATTCGGCGAGATTCACACCCGCATAGGAGGGAAGGCCTTTTACGCAAGCCAACGCTCTACCTAATTGAACTACGAATGCCACGCTTAACACCGTGAGTTTAATCACACTTGGATCGCTATAACCCGCCCAACTTTGCCGCTCTTTCGCTCTCATGCGAAACAGCAAGTTGACTGCCCAAGCAGGATGTCCTAAGCAATCCTCTAGAATCCACCAGAATGACTACCAGACTGACTTTATTATTAAGGAAGTTTGGCAGATTTGGTTAATTTAATTGACCCGATTGACCCAATTTAGTTTCATAAAAAGATTATGACGATGTGCGCCAATAAAATGTACAAATTTGTAATAGTGTTAGCAGAAATTTTCCTTTTAGGGCAATATCTAGCGATTTTATGCAATTAATGGCGAACATGAAAAGACGCAGCTAAGAACTCCTGCGATGAAACTGGAGGCAGAGTTCAATGGGCTTCAATTTTCAAAAAGTGCGTAGGAGAAAAAAACGCTTAGAAAAATAAGGTAGAGGTGAAGAGTGAGCTACCGCGGCAAAAGCCGTTCAAAATGTGATAATCAAATGTGTGTATAGTTCGCTCATGGTTGCTAGCGTGCATAACATGAAATCTCGCGAAGAAGCATCATTCTACGTAGGACCCGGCATCTCAGGAGCCGAAATGGAATAGATATGATGGTTATTAGCCAACAACACGGGACTAGTAAAGACTGAGTACGTCCATATGACTTCCATCGTTTGAATGACCGGTGGTTTATGGAGACATCTGGGTTCTCGGGGGACACGAGGCAGAGCAAAATCACTTCAAGAGGATCTCCTTAATTCCCGATGGTAGTTGCACGGAGTCATGGAAAAAGCTGCTCAGAAAAGATTCAGAGAATAAAAGGTAAATGGAATCAGTATCAAGATAAATGTGCAGGTTTCGTTTGAATGCAGATGGACGACTTAACGACATAATTGCAATTGGTAAGTTATCCCAACGAAGTTGTTCCAAAGCGTTTAGATGTGGAGAATGCTGGAGGAGGTATAATGCTAGGGAGCTTTTAGTAGGGTTGCACTATGGAGCGTTATCACCAACTCATTCAGACCTTTAAGGCATACTGAATAAGGTAAAAATATAAACCAATTTGTTAATGTTCTAAAAGAATTTCAAGTTAGGCAAAAAAACGTTTTCAATTAACTCATAATCAGGCAAATACAGTAATATAAGGGCGGGAAGAGTTAAAAAACTTTAAGCTGTTGTAAATTTAGAGCTATATTTATCAGGCCAATCAGATGCTGTTCTGGCGCGAGAGCGAAACAATTGGCTTGCAAGTCAACGACTGGACTGTCAGAGGCTCAGCTTGGCCACAGCTGTGAATTTTGAATTATTGATTGATTGCCACTTTGCATTCGTCATATGTATGCGGATCGATACCCTGCCATGAGCGCGGCTTGGCCCTAACATAAGCGACCGATTAGTAATAATTAGGCGGGGAAAGGTGTTCAGGGTTTAAGGGGTCCGATTCCAGTCATAAGTAGGAACTGGAGAAGAGGGAGGAGGAATGGGCCCGATAGTTAATTCATGTCGCCCCGTCGTTCCTGTCTTGCGTCGTTTTGGGAATCGTCGGGACGCATGTTGTCACGGTATCGCGAAGGGGTAGGCGCCATGGGGCTGCATTGTTGATGTGGTCTTGTCGCCATCTTATGGTGTGATAGGAAGCGTGGCGCCATATATTGATTTGGTCCTCTGAAATGCATAAACGCCTTCTGTGAGCATAAAATCGGATTAATTAGTCGTGTGGCGGCTGCCCCTGTCGTTGCCAACATAAACTGATGCAGGAACTTGAAGGGTTTTGTCAGCACTTTGTAAATGACTCGAAACGCTTTGTTGACATCTACCCGCTGATAGCTGCCAACCAATTGGGCCAAAATCGCGCAGTCGATTCTCTTTTAACGGCTTCCGTCGAAAAATGAAATTCAGAATAAACTTGTAATGCCTTAGAAGCGTTCGCCTAGACCTTTTTAATCTAGTCAACATGATTTATTCTACAGGGTGTCCCAAAATATTTGTACAGATTTTAAACAAATTTAAACTTGGTGTTTATTATAATTAATTATTTCAAAAATCTAAGAATATTTACGAGTATCATTTTATTGTTTTTTCACTGCATTCTGACTATATTTTAAATAAATATGAATGGCCAATAATTAAATTGTTTGTGTTTATTTTGCAGACTAATCCTTGAACACAATAATGACAGCCAGAATAAAGTCCGAATAAAGAAACTTTATTCTGAAATGCTATTGGAAGTGGGAAAATGCAGTGGGAGGGCAGAGAGAATTTAGGAGGGAATTTAAAAAAGATCCTCCACCGCCAATTACCAGTACGCGAATCAGATGGAACTGTTCAAAACGTTCACAAGAAACGTTCTGAACGACCACGACCATCAAGGAGCCCTACACAGGAATACAAAGTACTGGAAACCTTTCAGCGAAGTTCGGGAAAGTCTGTACGACAGGCTTGTTGTTAGCTTGGAATTTCAAAATCATCTGTCTGCCGCATTAGGCAACCTTGTCATTGGAAAATTTATATTTCAGGATAAGTCTATGCTCTAAATGACGATTATCTGGACCAAAATGTATCGTATTGCAAGTGGTCTTCAGAACAATATTTAGAAAATGCAGATTTTTTAACAACCATTGTGTGGAGTGACAAGGTCACATTCAAATTGAGTGGTTTCATCAACCGACACAACTTTACCATTTTGGGACCTGAAAATCCACATGTTATTGTCGACCATCATGTCAATTTACCAATAATTACAGTATGGTGTGGTTCGTGATCAAAGGATTAATTAGACCGTTCTTTTTGACGATACTGTAACCGGTCCCATTTACTTGAACTTCCTGCAACAGTCTGTTATGCCAAACATTAAAGACTATGAAGACGTAGAGTTTTATTTTCAGCAATTTTGCTATGATTTATTTTTTGGGACACCCCGTATATGAGCTCTCCAATTAAAATGACTGTCAACTAAGTTGCATGTCTAGAAATCGCCTCCTGATACTAACTACGCGAAGTACCTTTATCGTTCTTTGTTAGATAGCTAAGTCTAAATTGCCTTCTGCGTAAACAGTGAACAACTCTTTTTTTGTTCCTCTTCATCAAGAGCCAAAGCAAGTGGACGCAGCATCACAAAAATTCTTCATCCAACTCATCATTGGAATCCTTACGACGCTGATCGCGATTTGCCTGGTCGTCCTAACGATCTACTATCTCTGTTCATTATTCAAGAGACGTGGTGAGTTCGCTGACGTAAACTTTCATTTCCATTTGTACGCTCAGTCCAATTTCGTCCCATCGGTCCTTTTTTCGCGTCGTGTTCTTCATCGCAATTTCAATTTTTACTGATCACTTATGTTAGGTTTCGAACCAATAGGCAACAGAAGCCAAAAAGCCAGTTCAAATGACAGGAGCTTGATTTAGGAAAACACAAAGATGACGGATCTTTAGCTGGTCTACTACAACCTACTTATAAGGCTCTGGTCCTAATAGATAATCATAGCGTGCGACCGGTGTTCTGGCTTGCCGCTGATCGATAGTTCCTCACACTGTTTGAACGGTCGTCGTGTATGCACCAGACGCTGACGTGCGCTGCCGGTTTGCAGGCATGACTCAACTGGTTTGCGCTTCCGGCCGTAGGCTCTGAGCGCATCGCCGCTCGCGTCCCCGTAACAACTCATGAGTGTCGAAAAACGTTTACAGTACCTTTTACAGCAGCAGATTTATCACAGGGGTTTAAGTATGTTAAACCTTGATTACTGCGTCTTCAAGCCCGTAGAAAGGAATACATGGCAGGCCAGAATAGTGGGAACAGTTTTTTTCTGTACAGAAAGAAGTGTAGAATATGCAGGCATAAGCTAGGTCTCGGAGGAGTGCAGTCCGGCTGCTAGAGCGCTGGGTCCGGAGCGTCAGAGTGTAGGCAGTGAGTGCCTGTCTGAGTCGGCTTTGAAGGCGCGAATGACCAGACGGGTTGAGGACAGACTACAAATGCGGCCGTGTTATTGGCCGCCGCGTTCTCGAGGGGTTTGGGGTTGTCCAAAAGGTAGTTTGACGTGTGCAGTCACGGGACCTCATGTCTGGCGTGACGCGAAGGAAGTGGCGCTAGCGTCCCACTACCAATCCCCTTAATCAGACAACCATTCCCTCGAAAAGCAGACTCTGTTTAAGTCTCGGAAAAATACAAATATTTCATTGACAATCAGCTCAAAACATATTGACCTACTACTAAAATACAGGGTGAGGCCAAAGAAGCAGTCAGTACGCAGTTATATTGCTGTCCTCAACTTAGCCGCATTATTGGGAGATGGTCGATTATCTTTAAAATTTGTAAAAAGTATACAGTTGTCTTCGTTCCTCTGTACATTGCGCTGTCAAATTGATGAGTTTAAAGAATACTTAGGTTCTTATTTTGAGTAATGGGATTTACTACACCTGCTGTTGCTCTAACTTTAATGTTCGCATGGTCCCAAATTAACCTGCATATATGGCTGGATCGAGGGTCATAAAGGAACATTTTAGCAAAGAATACTACGCGCGTAGTCATTTGACTTCTAGGAATCTCCAGTCCACCAAAGCCTACCTTTTAACTGATAAGTTTCACCAGAAATAGATTGCATTATTTCAAGGAAAGGCGTCCTTTGCAAAAATGATTAAATTAATACAGTAAATTTTCGACAATGGATCCCCAAGTCGTCAGACTTGAGAAAAATGTGCAAAGAGCAGTTTGCATTTCCAAGTGCTGATACAGTTATATAGTAATCTGGTGTAGGCGTTAATTGGGACATTGTTTTATACTATGCAGCGCCCTGTATTTGAAATTTTGACTGACTCAGCAATGCTTTTACACAAAACCCCTTTGAAATGAGCGATAACAATTGTCAAAACAACTCACCCCTGTGACGCTACTATCGCGCACATGTTTTTGCCAGGATATGAAACTTTTCTTCAGAATTATGTCTGAGTCTGTAGGCACTTCTGCGCTCCTAATGCCGAATGTCATTTTTTTAATTTTGAAGGTCACAAGAAGATGACAGTCGATCTTCCAAATGGGTAAGTTAATTAACTATTGATAATATGTGCTGTCAATACAAGCGAACATCCGTGTACCAGGAGGCAATTGAGAAGAAGACTCGATCGCTGGGACAATATGTTTATTCACCTGACCTTTCGATATCCGTCGTGGATTCGTCATCAGAGACATGAGTAGCAGAAAGGTTAAGCATGCAAAGACGTTTGCAGTATTTATAGGACACAGTCATTACTGCAAGCATAAAGCGAAAATTAACGGTAATTGCCTTCTTGTGCGTTGATAGTTTGTTGGATGGCACGCGGGCTCTGACCTGTTGAACTTTCGTCACGGGCGGTGAGCTCGGGCATGATGATTGCTCAGCCGTCTGGCTCCCCGGTGTTGGCGTACGATGAGGCGGTGGCCTGCCCGTTCCTCAAGTGATGGCTTGCTTTGGCCAAATTGAATCTCAGGATTGAATATGGATTGGGTAAATCGTTGCACTTGTTGATAGACTGGGGGTCCATGAACCATGACTCAAGTTGTTCTCGGCTCACCCGATTTTCACCTCTTGCAAGAATTTCGGCCTCATCCAATCTGAAGGTGTGGCCAGGTCTCGTCGAATGAGCCGCAGCTTGAGAATTGGCATCATTTCGCCGCACTGCTGCCGTGTGTTCGGCAATTCGCGTCCTGAGAAGTCTGCCAGTTTCTCCGACAAAGTTGCTTTGATCGCAACTGTACCAGATCCTGTAGACGATTCAAGAGGTTTCTTGCCGTGGCAGTGGGTCTTTTGGCTTCCGAAAGAAACTGGAGAAACTGGCAGACTTCTCAGGACGCAAATTGCCGAACACACGGCATCAATGCGGCGAAATGATGCCAATTCTCAAGCTGCGGCTCATTCGACGAGACCTGGCCACACCTTCAGATTGGATGAGGCCGAAATTCTTGCAAGAGGTGAAAATCGGGTGAGCCGAGAACAACTTGAGTCATGGTTCATGGACCCCCAGTCTATCAACAAGTGCAACGATTTACCCAATCCATATTCAATCCTGAGATTCAATTTGGCCAAAGCAAGCCATCACTTGAGGAACGGGCAGGCCACCGCCTCATCGTACGCCAACACCGGGGAGCCAGACGGCTGAGCAATCATCATGCCCAAGCTCACCGCCCGTGACGAAAGTTCAACAGGTCAGAGCCCGCGTCCCGTCCAACAAGCAGTCCACGCACAAGAAGGCAATTACCGTTAATTGTCGCTGTATGCTTGCTGTAATGACTGTGTCCTATAAATACTGCAAACGTCTTTGCATGCTCAACCTTTCTGCTACTCATGTCTCTGATGACGAATCCGCGATGGATATCAAAACGTCAGGCGAATAAACATATTGTCCCAGCGATCGAGTCTTCGTCTCAATATGTGCTGTACCAGTTTTATCGGCACTAGTTGACTGCTCTTTCTCTTGTAAAGCATGCTAAGATTTTGCGTACTTATTGTAAGACGCAAAGCCAGATTGACTTTTTGTCATAGGTGACGCACAGGTATTCTTGCGCACAAAACTTCACAGTGTAGAGAGCATCTCCAGGCCAATAAGAGCAGTTGGAAGGTTGAAAATACTCCTGGATTTTCAAAAGTTGACACCGATGGATAAAGAAAACCTAGGTGGTTAAAATGGTCTCACTGAGTCATTTGTCAGGCTCGTCTTTCGCAGAAACTGCACCAACTTGAACTATTCCAAGACATTAAATTTTATGCCCGATGTAATATTTACGAACGCCATGAGCCTAGCAAGTAAAATCGTCAGTTTCTATCGTCTGTCAGCGATGGTCTCTCAGAATAATTGGATAAAAGTCTATATTAACACGTTGTTAAACTGCTGATCGTCTTAACTCTAGAAGTCAGTTAGTCAGCGGTCCTTATCCAGGCCCCGGCATTGGGTGGAGAGTCTTTATTTGCACTCAGCTGTATCCCATAACAGAAGCAAAAGTCACTCAGGTGGTTGTTAATTTTACCAATAATACTTATGATACCACATGGGTTAGAAGTCGCCGGAATGTTCCTCTTCATCACCGAAGGGGAAAATGAATCAGTTATTTTGTTAAATGGAGAAATTGCACTCGCGTCTGTCTGTGTAGCAATCTGAAATTTTGATTCCTTAAGACTCGGATTTCTGGATCGTACTCTGTCGCATGCAATTCTCCTAATAAGATTGCGGTTTGGTGGTCATATCACGCCGAGAAACTCATTTGGATGGTAATTTTGCCGCTCCCTTTATCCCTTCTTCTCTTAAACTTAAAAAATAGTAATTTATTGTCTAGACGCATCTGCATCGCCTGCCTGTAACGATATCTCTCCTGCTAAATTTACACAACCTAAAAGCACAGAAGACAAATAATTTCCAGCAGTGTGTTTTCGAATTAGAAATAAAAAATATCTGGTGAGCATCGCTTGCGGGACCCATGTAGCCAAAAAGTGGAAATTAAATTCACCATCATCAAATTAAATTGGCTTTTTTTCAGTCTTGCCAACGATAAACCAATGAACGAGGGTAAATAAAGCAAGCCTTATCCGAGTGGGAGAGGAAGTGCTTTATTTTGAAGGTACCATCCAAAATTTGTCAGCAAAAATGGGTTTATTTACGGGTAGCATGGGGAAAAGGTACGGCTAAAGGAAATGTTAAACGGTCATAGAATATTCACAGTTAAAGGTTCACACGATATCCGCATCGCTTATGGAGACAGGTTGGCTTTCAAATTTGCAATTTTCGTTTCCTCACACATGAGAAAGCTTGCTAGGAATGGGAATGCAAAGTTCTGATACGCCGATATACGACAAGACATATGACGGAAGCGTCGGTGCATAGAATGAGAAGACTTTACAGTCATTAGTTTTGGATGGAGGGGGTCAGCGACCTCACTAAGGATTCGATCAGCAAATTGATTGACCATTTTAAAGTGTCGCTGTTTTATAAGACCAGCTAAAAGAACACAGGTAACACCGGCAGCTAAAGAGAGCATTCAAAGGATGCTTTTAAAAACGACCAGGTCCTTATAAGCAAAGCTGGAAAAATAATTGGAGATCAGTGAAGAATGAGGGAGGGAGGATGCAAGCATCTATAAATCGCCAGATTAGGACTTGCGGTGTGCGATATGAACGCAAACGGCAGATTTAATCTGAAAGTTTGCGGATTTAAATGAAAAAATGGCCTTCAATATGAAGAGTAAATGAGAGGTTAGATGCTAGAGTATCAATAAGGTACCAGAAAGAAGATACCACATTAGGCAAAATGCCTGAGAGAGGGTGGCAGTCGAATACACTTTCTTTATTGCGATAGTTTGTAGGCGGTTTGTAGATTTGGCAAAATTCATTAAATCCATTTGAAAAAAATCCGTTGACCCCAATGGGACTCCAACTTGCAGAAGGCTTGACCAGCAAACCTACTCAAGTGTGATTAAAATTACGGCTCCGGGTTGGAGCCTCGTAGCTCAGTTGGCTAAAGCGTTGGCTGAACTAAAGCCTTCCGCTTGGTAGCGTGGGTTCGACTTCCACCGAGGCTACTCAGTTTGTCACAAGTGGGTCAATGGATCACTACAATAAATCTGATGCGCGTTGGCCTATTCCAGGTGCCCCAACAACTCGAATTACTAAGGCCTGGCTAAGTCGATCAAGAATACGCGAAGTCCTTGTTAGCTCACTACTGGGAGTTCTGATTGAGTGAACTCTAAGTACATAGTATTGCCAGCAAAGACAAGGGAGACTGTAATGGCCATTTCTGACTTATTAGCCGTCTTCAACTAGTCATACCTAGACCCAATCGGTGTCCCACCGGAGCCCGTTCGGCAACAAGTGTCAATATCCTCTGACCTATACCGGCGAGACAAAGAGTACGTGACTCAATGGTTAGGGTGTTTGACTCTGATTAAAAAGGTCGAGAGTTCAAGTCTCGGGTGGGACACCACGTGGGTCTGGGTATGACTCACTGATGACGGCTAATAAGCCGCAAATAGCCATTACAGTCTCCCTTCTCTTTACCAGCAAGAATATCTGGCTATACTGCTAGCCATTATAACTGTTGTCAGGGCCTGAGAACTGAGGCTGAAGGCGAAAGCGGAGCAGGGCGAGTGAGTTCTGTTAGCGGTCGACGAACGTTCATCAACTATTGAACAGGGAAACCAGACAGCACTGTCGATTCTCCACCACAAAGTTAGTGTTAACATTCACAGCACTATACACGGATCATAAATCAAGCAGCTGCGTCTCGCTGTGGCAGGAACCAATTTCCGCAAATATTCCCATGGTTAATATTAGAATTCAGTTTTTGGCAAACAATTGTTTTCAGCAACTGTTCATCAAACCAAACATTTCCAAGGGAAATTAACGCTGTACATAACAATTAAAGTTTGAATAGGTCGAAAAATCAATAACTATCTAACATGGGCGCTGATTGGCCAACGCGGACTATGTCAGTTTGCGCATGTAGGCCATGTCAGCGCGTTGGTTGAGAGATTGTCGCTAGTTGGTAGGGGCGAAATCCTAGCGCCACCTGGTGTCGGTTTAGGCCATGGAATTGACAGAGCTTGTGTCAGAGTCTTCTGACAACACAGCACTGGATTTGCTAGCCTTATAGCTACTGCTTCGGCTGTTGCAAGCATCCGTTGACGTAGGCTTTTGGAAAAAATTAGATGGTGTCCTGTAGACCACCTGAAAGGCTTCGTTAGTATCGACTCGATGGTTCGTATCGACTAGATGTGCGATAATAGCACTAGAGATCGATCTAGTTTCACCTTTACTTAGCCAGGTCGGTATGTGCTAACGTACAGCGTTAATTTCCCTTGCAAATGTTCGGTCTGATGAAGAGTTGCTGAAAACAATTGTTTGCCAAAAACTGATTTCTAATAGTAGCCAATTTATCAATGGGCTGTATCTTTCAGGTTTTGCTACTTGGAAGCGAGTTTTATGTAGCTTTGCTCTATTTAACACCCTTGTATCCCCGAAGAGGAAATTCCTAGCCTGTCTGAAATTTGAACCGAACTAACAAGTACTTCTTAGGCCTGGTTGTATAGATTCATGAGGCGAACTTCACCATGCGAATTTTCTCGATGAGAAATGAATTTAGTCTTCCAGCATACACGCCATGGGTGCTGGTAGAAATCAGATTGATGAGCCAGTCGAAAACCATGACTTATCCTTTGACTAAAAGCTTGTGGTAGTGGAAACCACTAATTGGCTTCAGCACATGCAGATCAGTTGTCTGGAATTGATGTCGCCAGGCGCTAGTAGGCGACTGAAGCTGGAATCCACTAAAGTTGACGGTTTTTTAACCAAGGGTGTGGTCTGAAAGTAAAATACCATTTCGTAACGGCCCAGCATTTGAGCAGCAAGCGAAGGTTCTACGGTGAAGGTACGATGGACGAGTACCAATAAACGATCTTCCGTGTTAGGAGCAGCCACTGACCAGGCAGCCACCGTGCAGGCAGTGAGCCACGCTCACGACAGGCTATGGACCCGCCTACACTTGGCAAACGCAAATTGATAATCAGTTAATCAATAATTTGACATTTAGAGCTCCGACCAGGCTAAAACTCTGACAAGCTAGTCATCGAGTCACAAGCCAATCGTTTCGCTACTCACTCCAGGACAGTGTCTGATTGGTCCACTGCACGTGGCTGTACACACGTTTTCCACCTTAAATATGTTGTTCTAATTATGCTGAATACTTCTGCTTTTGCGCCCTGCTTGTCGTGTTCTTCCTTGGGAGCTCACACAAGACGAAATAAGGCGGGTTTGGTTAAATGTATAACAGCCCATACCTGTCTTATTAATGCCTACAGTTCACAGAGCGTTGCATTCCATTGATTAACGCTCATCAATCGATAATGCGACGCACTCGTCCCGCGCTGCACACTCTCGAACCCCGCTAGCAGCCGCGCAGCGGCTATCTTCAGCTAAACCGTGTTGCATTTAGCGCTGCATTTCATCGGCTCGATTATGCACAATGCAGATGAGTGTGGGGGGTTTAGTCAGCGTGAATTATGTCATCGTAACTGCAACTGCGACTTGAAAATACTATGCTCCTTTCTAATTCATTTCGAGGGATAAATTTTGCTCTTTTATACCAGATGACTCTTGACTGCGACTCTTTCCTGCAATCGAAACGAATTGGAGATATGCTTCCCTGGAAGCTGGCAGCAGCCAAGTGCCACTTCGGGACTTGCGCAATGTGCTGTCTAAATGCCAACTCCGTGACATGCTGATGGCGTGTTCTGTGAAGCCGCCACCCCAACGGCGGTGTGTGCTTGTGACAAGGTCATGATAACTTTATCGAAAAGAACAAGAAAAATAATGAACCCTGGTTTGCGGGCGTGAATTCGACGCCTGGAAAAGTAAATTTTGTAGGCTGCAGTTTGACAAGATGCCTCGAAGTCATGGGAGAGGCAGTGGCGCCTTTGTTACGGTATATGCCACGAGGGTAACTGTAACATCCACTCTGTGCCCCACTGGGATGCAGAGAAGTGAGCTCGATAGTCGGAAATACGTTCTGCAATTGGGAAACGTACTGTCATTTAAAGTTATCACTCAACAGTTGTAGGCAAACATGGAAATGGACGGAGGGAATATTTTTTAACCATTGCAGAAGAGGTGTTATCTTATGAAACATTAAACAAAATTATGAAATAGTCATTTGATTAAATGTATGACTTAGGTGGAAATATAAGAGTAAATTTCCCATGGTTGCGTGTAATCTTCGCACCTATTTTAGATGCACTTATAAATTCAAATTGGATATGGAAGAAGGATTGTCGAGCACCGAAGCAACTTGTTAACAGCCCTGAACTCTAACAGAAGTCCATCTCTAAATATGAGTAGTAGCGAAAAAGAACGTTTAATTATATTTGTTGTGCGCCAAAAAACTTTCCGGGGCCTTCAGGGGGTAAGAAACGGTGGCAAGATTGATCATAGAGGCCGCGAAATCCCGTCGACGAATAATTAAAAACTACTTTTAAATGTTCGGTAGCCTGACCTTATATTTTTTCGTTAAATTCCACCAGCAGTAGGACGAATTTCCATTTTCGTGAAATTCCGCTTCCATAAGGTTACATTTTCCTCGATTAGCATCCATATCCTACGCAATAGAAGCTTACTTGGCTCTACGAAATTTTTGCATTCAGCGTATTAAAACAAACAAAAATGGAAAGGAGCGGGTGGGTGGGAGTATGTAAGCTAGGCCCGATATCTGCGCAAAACAATTTATGCAGAATGGATATCCGAAAGCGTTTACAAACTGATGACTACGCGTTCAGCCTCGGAGACCCCAAACAGAAGAACCACTGAGGATATAGCATGCCCTGCCATACATCAAGCGCGTCTCATAAGCGAGTGAGCGTATCGCTGGTGGACGTGGTGTTGAAATAGCGCAGCAGAATAATAAACGTCAGAGACCAACTTAAATTCGATTAGCAATCTGAGAAAGTGAATAGCATCTCTCGCCTAAGCTGTCCTTGTAACTACACAGACCAAACTAAACACATGCTCTGATAATGTTTACATGAACATAAGCTTGTTATACGGCAGGGCGATGTGGTTTTGCAGCTCACGCCTATGAAACAGGCCGAGGGTTCAATTGCGCGGCCGTCAAGGTACTCGCCCACTCCGGAAACAAGATGAACCGAGAATTGATTGAAGCCTGGTCTACGGACTGGAATTCAACCAACCGATGTATCGAATTGGCGTCGGCGTACAAAGCCCTGCGCGGTCACGAGCAGACTCGTTCAGACGTCCGTCCCCTGGCAGTTAACTAGCGCAAATTCTCGATTAATTACACTCATTTTCGTTGTTGATGCCCTACCGATCCTTGGAATCACTAAGGGTTAATTAACATATACCCCTATAATTGCTTCCTACTCTCCTTCTTTACTTGCCGTTTCTTACCCCCGACGACCTCTGACAGTTGATTGGCGTACACCCACCATAATTATCCCTCCCTTTATGTTGTTGTTCCTCACCTCTGACTATATATTCCTGTAAGAGTTCGAAAGCTCAGGACAATACAAAAGTTTCGTCAGTGCTCGACAATCCTTCTTCCTTATGCATGAATATGCCTAGAATGCGAAAGTTTTAGTTCAGTCTTAAATTAAAGGTTATTGTAAAGAAACCATGCGCAAACCTTTCTATATTCATTCACTATTAGACTGCGTCTTCTTCATAGTAAATACTTAGAGAAGAGTAGTATTTAGTTTTTGACCAGGTCCTTATTTATATCCTTTTAAAGGCCATGAAATTTACACCACATAAAGCATCTTATCTAGTTGTTAATTAACATTGCTTAGTCCATATCTACAACAAAGTTGCCTGAGTCCTATTTAAAGCCTTTTTAATAGCGTATAGTAAATGTGGATTTTTCTTTTAAGAAATATATATGCAACTTATAGTTTGGGGATGCCGAACGCAAATTGAACAGCAGGTGTTGGAAAAACTTCTTGTGAAGTTCAAAAATCCGCAATGTTTCATTAAAAAAACTAGAGGAAGACGTACAGTGCTTTAAATTATATTCAAGAGAAATAAATTTTTGTGAATATTTTCGATAAAATATATTTGAATTTATAGGAACACAATTTTGCATAATAGAGTTCTGCCGAGGACTTTGCTCATTAATGCGATTAGAAAAAGCAATCTTTTTACTTTTCTTCAGCAATTTAAGTCGAAAAATCGCAACGAAGACGTCAACCTTTTTGTTTCACATCCTGATGTTCAAATTCTCATGATGCTTTTTCTGTCTGTATAATTCAGAGTTCACCCGAGTTTGAGACCCTATCAAATTATGGAACCTGGCAAGCCGCTGGCCACCTTAGGAGGCGGTCAAGGCTCAATCGGCGCAGGGTCTGGCTCCCTACAGCCCCTCTACCCCCGACAGTCTATTGGTAAGTCACTCAGCAGTAGTCGGACTCTTGAGGGGGGGGGGTGGCTTCTTTCCGCATCCGTGCATTAAGCCATTGCATTTGGAAACGTTCCGCCCCCAAGCCTCGGCGTTATCAGTGCCATTTAAAGTGGAGATTAAAATAGACAACAGGGGTAACTATTTATCAGACTTCGACTACTGGTAGCTAGAACAGTATATATTCTGGTCCCCATTAAGCCCCGTGTACTTTCTGAGGATCTATTTACTAATATCATTTACATTTTCGAAAATTATCATTGAAAATTTTAGAAAATAAGCTGGCGAACATGCGATTGTTTTCGATGTATTCTCATCAGGCCTTTACATTTATATGACTATTAGATAATAAACTATGCGGGCTGGTGAAAAAAATAAGTTGGTTATCAAGATAGGTGGGGAGAGGAGGGGGAATTGGGTTAAGAAATCTGATCAGCGTTCGGGGTGACTGTTAGTAGAGCGAAGTGATCAGCTGCTGGCTGTTAGCTTAGCGACTTTTGATAATGATAACTGCGGCGCCACGACGAAGTTCTTTTGGACACACAGAACCGGTCGGCGAAGCCTGATGGTGACCGCTTTTTTCGTAGTCAAACACGCTGTCCATGGAATTTTGAATAGCTCGAGGGCACCTTGAAGATCACTCAGAAGGTCTCCTTGAGATCCACGCGATGATCTGAGTCTACCAGGTGCGGTAGAATAGAACTGTTTAGACCCTTTATTTGGCCCTTCCCTAACCATCCTGGAATGTGTTCTCTTACTCCTTTGGACATACGCGGGCTCGTGTGACCAATATATCCTCCCCCAGAGGAGCAGGTAAATGAATATATGCGCACAGAGGTGGTCTAGACTGGCAGTTTGTCCTTGATCTTGCCGTATAGGATGGGAGTAGTCGAGGATAGTACATGGGCGTTGGCTGCTGGAAAAGCGGTTACTATAGCTTGACGCAGGCGTCTCCTTAGAAGTTCGCTGGTCCGTCCTCTTGAAATGGGACCCTGATGAATATTCATTTCTGCTGTTTTGTTAACACTTAGGGTTTCAGCGGCTTTTTAGCCATGTTCTTAAAGATAAGTCATCTGGGATATCTATTTTGTCGAAACACGCTTTCAAAAATCTTAAGCTCCTCTTCGATGCTATCAGTCGACCAATCCATTTCGCTATATACAGTTCTGTGAGCGCTGTACACAAAATTCCTAAATTAATAAATGTTTGACTATTTCTCCCATACCAGTGGGAACGCATTTACGAAAACTTATAAATAATAATGAGCATCATTAGGCATATTTAATACTTAAAAGAATTGTAAGATGTGCTAAGTGGTTGTTAAGAAAAATAAAATTTTCTTGATAATCCCCAGCTTGTGGAGACGTCAAAAATGGCTATGAATTAGAACAATAAAGTTGAATAGTTTTTTAATTATAAGACTTGAAGAAACCACATTCTTTATGCAAAAAGAATTTGTCTTTAGTCAAAATATTTTGTGCATATTGTAATTATTGCTTACCTATATAGTTCAGTATATTTAGGGCAGTAGGCAATGCCTTTGAAGATCCTATTGAAAACAGTATGCATGAAATATCCAACATAAAATATGTAATTATAAACAGTGAGTAACATATATACATGTAAAAATTTTAACGTTTGCGTGTGTGCAGTCAGAATAGTCTCTTGTGTACATAATATATCCAACATAAAATGTGTTACTATAAAATATTGAGAAGCATATACAAATGGAAAGTTTTATTTATAGGTATTTCCGGGCGTAAATTATTTCTGCTTCCATGTACATATGAACGGTAACTGTTAAGTAGATGTTCATCCAGTTTCCGTTTAAACGCATCTGTGGGGTTCGCCAGTACGACCTCCTTGGGCAGTCCGTTCCAAGCACCGATGACTCATTGTGAGAACGACTGCTTGCGGACCTCTAGATGGGATAGGGTTCCTCGTAGTTTGAGGGAATTCCCATGGAGGTTGGTTGAAGTGGCGAAGGCGAAGAAGTCATCAAGCTTCAAGGCACACTCCCGATTTCTCACAAGGCGGTACGTCTGTATGAGATCGCCGAGGATATATTGAGTACGGTTCAATAAATCGTCTCTTTAATTCGCTCCTTTTTAGTGGCTACATTGATAAGTTGTTAATTTTCCCTTCTGTTCTAGATTTATATCAAAACCTTTAAAATAAGATGTAACTAAACAGCATTTACCTAAACAACCAGCTTTTGGATATTATTTCTTATTCAGATAGCGACGTTGTTAAAATATAGAAATTCTTCAAAACAGTAAACCACATTTTAGAGCACACAACATGTCTCCTAGGTACCACGCATATTGTTATTCCGAAGATTAATAAAAAAAAGTTTCCATGGTAGGTAACCTCTTGAAAAAGTGCCTTTTTCGGATATTTAGCTGACGAACTTCTGCGTTTATGAACTTTTTAAGGTTATGTCACATTGAAATTAGAGACTTTTGACAACTTCCTTAACTTACTTGAAGAAAAAAGATAAAATTTGACTTAAGATGAAAGAACATACCTTCCGTTTTATGGCGGATAATTTTTCGCTTAATGAGGTTTATTACAAGATCTGTGATAAACGTCCGAATGCGAAAAAACAGGTCACGTATAAGATCATATTTTTAAATACTTATTCTTATTCTGTATGTTCCAATTCAAAATAACGCTTGAGCGGAATCTACTGTTTACAAAAAAAACTATATTTCTACATGACTTACAATAAATAAGGCTTTTTATTGGCTGTCTGCGCAGTTACATGTGGAAACTTTGATTGCGCGTACGACTAGGTGTGCAGTAAATGAAAATGCTCTACCAAGAACATTTGTTACTGCATTTTTGCAAAACAACTTCACAGAAAAGCTAAATATAATTTTTTAAACTTATATTGCTGCTTCTTTCTCAAAATAAATGAGATTCCCCAAACTTTGCTTTATTTCCATTGGATCAACTTCTCGCAAACTTTTCCAGTACTGGAAGGGATTTTTATTCTACCTTTTCTTACTAATTATGGAATTCTTTCACAGCACAATGTATATTAGAAGAAAGTTTAGTCCTGTCTTTCCTTATAGCATACGGAAGACCTTTTATATAAATATACTCATGATTTCGCAAAAATGAGAGCCTATTTCCCCCAATAACTTTAAATAAGAGAGCAGTTTTCCAAACCAAAGCCCTACTTATTATTAAATCCACTCAGTTTATCAAAATAACCTGTTAAGATATACGCTTAATTACCCGGTTTAATTTCAACCTGAATTTTGTTTGCAGGATTCGCAGAACTGTATGTTTAATTATTGAAGGACCAAACTAGTATGATCAATCGACCTAGTCAGCCGATCTTGTAACAGAGCAGATGAGGTCAAGTTCGTTTTGGCGAGAGATTACCCTGCATCAATCAAATTTGACGCAGAATTTGTTTTAAAGGTCAAAATATTTGCAGAAAATTCACGAGATCTATGCATAATGAACCCACAAAAACAGTGGGATACTGGTGGTCTTTTTTGTGCCTCCGTACCTCTTTTTGCATAGTCTATTGATTACGGTGAATTAAGAAGCACTTTCATGTACCCTTGCCCTCATTCTTGTGAATTTAATTACAGTCTCTCTTCGTGGTTAAACAGGTTTACCGGATGGGGAGGGTATGTTATTCAGTAATAACAGGTGACTCAAAAGCATTAGTGATTAAAATCCTGACAAAATTTGAGGTTCAATTTCGAGAGGTCGGATTCTGCGTTTGCTTCTCCGAATGCTTCGGAGAACTCACCCGCGCACTCAGGCCTCCAAATACGTCGGTTTTGGCTGTAAACAGGAGATTTAAATTAAAAAAAGCTTACAAAAGAAGAAAACGAAAATAATTTGAATTTGTCAAGAAAAAAGCGTGCCATAATTCAAATATATAATTATGCAATGATTTGGAAATAAGTAAATTTAAAATGACTAACTGAAGTAAGACATGTAAGTTAATTTCTGTTTTTGTTTATAGCGCGCTATTGTGTTTCGAAAACATTAGACTGTTTAAACAATTTCTAGGACCTACACTAGGATTTCATCCACAATAATGAGATGTTAAATGGTGGATTTTTGCATTTTCATATTTTCAGGCAGTTCCTGCACCTCGGGGAAGGGTCTTTTTGCGGCACAAAATCTCTCGCTCACCACTTCCCCAACTATGCTGGACAGTAACCACTTCCAACTGCACAGTAGTTCCAGTGTGGGTAGCCAGATGTCTACCCTGACACAGCGTCTCATCTCCGAGGTGTACATGGCCGCAGCAAAGGCGGCCTCACGTGCAGTGACTGAGTCCATCGCCAGCGGCAGCATTGAGGGCGTGGAGATCCAGGATCATCTTCATCTTCACCACCGGCATGACGATGGCGGAAGCACCTTCCGACAGAGCTCGCAGTACGCTGAGTCTGGCTCCATCACAGGCGGTAGCCTATCTGGTATTGAAGGCTTGAACAACTATCCGGCAGTTCAGATGACTGGAAATGTGCGTAGTACCAGTAAGTCAGAGTCGCCTATCCACTTACCTCCATGTTCTTGCAGTGGGTAGTAGTGTCAACAGGCAGAAGGGTCCCCAAAAGCACAAATCAGGGAAGATGCTGTTGATGGGCAGAGGTTTACTGCCGGAAAATAGACGGTGCAAAGGCCTATTATAAACATGCCGCCAGGTAGGTTTGAAGGCCAGACGTGCCTGAGAAGTTGTGAGGGTGAGAGTGCTAATTCAGTTTCCGCCAATCAATTAAGGCGGGAGTATCGATTACCTTTGAGCGTACGCGCGTATGAAGCAGCAAGTCAACCGATGCCATTCGAAAAGCCAACGCGAGTTAATTAATCACGCGGGATGTAAGTTCTGCCAGCCGAGGACAGGATGACTCATACGCAATTGGACTAGGCAGTAGACTCCTACCAGATAAGCCACCCGAAGGGACCGGAGTGGACCCTGGACGCAGGGATCCTGGGTGGACCGAAGTCGCTCTTAGGCGTTCCATTGCACCTTGCTTCTCCTAGAGTGTATGTGAGACGCATACTGGACTCCACTAAAGATTTATGTTGCCTCTGGATACCGGCTGATACCTAGAAAGTCCACTTGCTGCATGCTTTTACTTCAAATTTTAGGCGTCAATGAGACCGGCAGCCAGCGTTCAAACACCCCTCGCTTCAGCAAGTCCCCTGCAACTAGCGTCATCTCACCCAACTCCGACCAGGTTTTCCAGTTCGGCCAGCGTAGAACCTCGGTGATTTCAAATGGACACCAGAACTGGAGTGCGCTGCCCCTGTTCACACCTAACGCTACGCGGCGACTCAACGAAGCAGCCAGTGCGCTAGCGGCCGCGGCCACAGCAGCGGTTCTCGAAGCCACTCAGGCCTCTCCTCTGCCGCCCAACTCGGCTGTTTCGGTGGGACCGCGAATTGCGCGCTTCGGATCAACCCCCATGACGACCCACGCCACCAGCAGTGAGGATGGCGAGAGCACCAATTCGAGCACCTTCTTTCCTCGCAAACGTGGCCTCCACGACAGCCACAATGGCGGACATGTAGGTTTGCGAAAATGCCAATTGAAAAGTTCAGAGGATGCATTACCAAACACACGTCTGTTTTCGCTAAATCCTCGTCAGGCTTTTACATTTACGTGGCCATTAAGTAAATAAACCATGTGGATTGGTAGAAAAAAAATAGTGCGCATGTCAGGGTTGGTGGGAAGATAGGAGCGGAATCGGGCTCCAAAATCTGACTGGCAGGGAGACTGGCAGTCGATTGAAGTGCTAAGCTGTTAGCCGTTGGTTTGGCGGCTTTCAAGTGGACGGAGCAAGCGAACTTCTAAGGGGGTGCCTTAGTCAAACTGTAGTAACCACCTTTCCAGCAGCCAACGCCCATGTACGGTTCTCGACTACTCCGATCCTATAGGGAGAGATCAAGGAAAACTGCCAGCTCAAACCACCGCTACGTGCGTATACTCATTTACCTGCTCCTGTGGAACAGAATATATTGGCCGTACGTGCCCGCGGCTGTCCAAAAGAGTACGAAAACACATTCTAGTATGGTTAGGGAAGGGCCAAATAAAAGGTATAAATAGTTCCATTCTAGCGTACCTGGTAGACTCAGACCATCACGTGAATGTCAAAGAGGCCTTTGAGTGATCTACAACGTGCCCTCAAGCTACTTAAAATTCCTTGGACAGCGTCTGTTGGCTACGGCAGAAGTGGCTACACCGACCGGTCCTTTGCGCACAAAAGAACTTCGTCACGGCACCGAAGTTACCATGATCGAAAGCCGCTAATCCAACGGCCAGCGGCTTATCACCTCACTCGCCTCCAGTTCCCTCTAACGTTGATCAGATTTTGAATCCGATTCCTTCCCTTCCCCACATGCCCTGACAACGGCACTATTTTTTCTACCATGCCGCATAGTTTATTTAGTTAATTACCATATAAATGTCAAAGTCTGACGAGAATTTATCGAGAACACGTAGGTGTTGAATGTCCGATTTTGTAATTCTGATTGGTCGCGTCCTCTGTACAGTCCACCAGATGTTCGCAATCTCTCGTGGAGGATCTAGCACAAAAAAGCTAGTCCCATGTGCTTCTAATCAATTATATAACTGGCCATTTTCTAGCTGCCTGAAAGGGGTTTTATGCACTGGTAACAACGGTCAGATATGACGACCAAGGTAGTAGAATCAGTGGTAAATAAACTCTTGCGCTCAAAAATGCACAGTGTTGAAACCAGAAATAAAGAACGGTGTTTGATTAATCATAGGCGTCCCTTAATTATGACCGAGTCTATTGCCTTTAAATTTTAATTTCCTACGAGCCAGTAAATGGCGTGATGTGCGCATCGTCAGGCTCAAAAGCCACTTACTCGGTGGTAGGTCTTCTTTTTGCAGGTTCCACAGTTAAGATGAAAGAGCAGCGTTGTATAAGCTTGTGACATATGGTTGAGTCATTTGTCGGCTTCCAAAAATGTGGATGATAGGTAAATCAGCAGCATTATGTTAATGGCGACTTCATATCTTGCTGATTCCCTGATCCAAATAAACCTAAACATGAGCCGACTACGATGTGACTACTGGCTCAATATGCCAGTCTTAATTTTGTTCAATTATTCATGGGTGGGCTCATACTCTCATCAATTTTACACGTATGTCTCATCCGCAACTGCCTAAGATGCACTCTCGGCGATGTCCACCACAAGCTTCAACGAGTTGAAGCAGTCGCGGTGATTCCCACGAGATCAACAGCGAAAGTAGACTCGCGGAGAAGCTACTCCATTCTCTCACCACTCCCACACTGGGAGCCGGTGTCAAGACAAAGTCGAGAAGGCCGGAGGACGCAGGCGGCTGGCGCGACCAACACTCGACACGCGTACCAACAGCACGCCTCGCTAGATAGGCTCGCGACCGAGAGCGCCATAAAGGCCACCTTAAGAAGGAGCCATTGAGTCTGACTCTCAGCCTGCAGTTAGCCACTTCACACAAAAAGACGCACTGGACTGAGTGCGGTGTACAAGTTATCCCGTCTGTTGGCAACCCTCCAAGCCACGGCTTTTAGCGCTCCTTGATAGTTCCAAGCACATCAGATTGATTATAGTGAGGGAATAAATGCGCCGAGGGTCGACCTCACTCTCTCCCGCACGGCCAGCAGCAGGGCACCACCTAGCTGATCGGTCGCCTGAGGTGGGATCGGCGCAGTGCTCAAAAGGAAAACAAGTTGGAGATGAAAATTGTAGAGGAGGTTGTGCAAGGAAAGAAGAAAGGACGAAGTGATAAAAGGAAGGTAGCGAGAGAAAAGAACGAAAGAAGAAACCGGAGCGAAAACACGAAGGATAACAAGGAGAGCAATACGAAAGAACGAGAACACAGCTGACCTTTCAGTGTAGGATCTTCAGGTGGTGCTAAGTCTTTCGAAGGAGAAGCGTTTGTTGACGCTAAAAGACTAAGCTGACGATCTGACTGATGTAACTGTTGCTGCTGATAATGGTGGAAGTAATACTACCGACAATCCGGGAAATAGTGCTATCACGGCAAAATCAGTCCTAAGATGCAATAAAAGACCAAAAACGCTGCCTATTGGCCGTTCCTTCTTTCAATCTCCGGACGCAATGCCAGAAAAGTTTCGCGGGCGTGTGAATAATCGGAGGTACGAGTGAGGTGGGCGATGACATAAAGACGTACGCTGCCTTCATGATTGCAAGAATACTTGCCAAAATTTGAGTAGCTCTCGAGCATATTTCGTCTTCCACTGCTTCCGATTCCCCTACAAATTGCGTGTCTAACTAGCTTGTCAGCGCAGAGATAAGTAGTTCAAAGAATCTCGTAGAATCAAAAAATTACGTTTTTGAACATGAAGTAAAATTATTATTTTAATTAGTTACTGCTTGAACCTGCTAGGTGCTTGAAACAATAAGCTGCAAACTACTTGAAATCACAATGAAATAAGTATCCAAGGTCGCTTTTCACATACTGGGTCTCTCTCTCTCTCTTCCGTTCACGCCTTCATTCCGCGAATAAAACAGATCGAATTGATCACGCAGGCAAATACTCTCAGCTCATTGATGTGGAAGCAGATTGGCATGTCTTCATAAGTGCTAACAGACAATAGTAAATGCGGTTTATGGTGCATCACTAAAATATCAAAGTCGTAAAATGCACTTTTTTTCTGATTCTTCTTCAACAGGAACGCGTAGCGTCGGCCTGCGATTCCAAACTATCTGTGCGCCAGTATGCCCCTGTAGGTTCGAAGTAGAGTGGATGTACTCGGAGCACTAAAATTATCAAGCCAAATCCCAGGTTGTAGAAAAAAGGAGATTTCACCATCGTGGGGGGGGGGTGTGGAAATTGTGCACACTACGCTGCATGTGACATGTGATCGCCATCTGGCGTGGGCATCAACTACGGAAGGAAGAATGCTTGTATAAGCGTGCCTTTCCGACATAGCTCTGCCTTCGCTAGCCGTATAGCCATTGCCTGCCTGTTACTAGCACCCGTTGGCGTAGGCCCTTTGAGCAGTTGAGTGGTGTCCGGTAGATAACTTGAAAGTCTTTACTGGGGGATTAGTATTGTCAAGGTGTACGAGAGTAGAACCCGAGATTGATCTCGTTTCACCGTGACTTAGCCAGGCTGGCGTATTTCCGTCTTGTTTTTCGGTTAATGCATTCTACTACATAGGAGCAGGTGAAAGAGTTAATGCACATTTCTAAATCTATTACCTTGTCGTACCCATAACCTCCCACCTTATTTTTAATCCTAATTCACGCGCGAATTTAGCGTATAATAATTGTTTTTTTTGTCCCGATGCTCTACAGCTCTCAGCGTGCGCAGTATTCAAGTCTGTTTCTTTTGAAATACGGGCATCCCAAGATATTAAATTCAGAAGAATAGGGCTTCTTTGGGAAGGTTGAAATTTTAATGTGTAAATTTTCGAGACAGGTTCCCTCGCTCGTCTCTAGACCTGAGAAAATGTGCAACAAACAACTAAAATGTTAAACGTCCAGAAAAAAATAATAATCATCGTTCGTGCACACCGATTGGCAGGATTATATCAGTCTGCACCAGTAGGCGTTACAGGCATTTCGTCATTCCACCGTGGTTGGTCGTGCGTTTTGAACTTGGTCTTGAGGTAATTATAGCTGGCGTTCAAATCGATATGCCTGTTGATGCATGCCTTGTCTGGTGGTATTGCTTCCAGGAATTCACGGCATTTTCTAGTTGGGTGAATGCCAACAATCCCTGTGTTCTCCCATGCGGCTCTCTGAGCGGTTCCTAGTTTGTGCATGGCCATTTGAGATAAGTAGTTTCGTCTTCCGACCGCTGGTTGATATTAGTGTATAAGGGTTGGGGTACATTTCCCAGTTAGGCCACAATAAACTGCATCACAACTGGCACACACGATCTTGGAGACAATATTTTTTTGTTTCAACCCTGTCCTTAGGGTGTAAAAGCAGTGATCGTTGATGTGACACTTGTACCTGGTGTTTCCTCCGTTGCCTTTTGACAAGCTCAGATGCATGTTTAATGTAAGGACGAGTTCGCCAGGTTAGTGTTTTTTATACCTGTTTGGCAGTATCATCAGAAATGTCTTTTTTGATTTCTTTGGGACTCTTGTCCTTTTATGCACTAAAGGATGAAATTTCTTGAATATCTATTTTTTGGAGAATAATTGGACAAAGTTATTTCATTTTTTCTTGATCATCTTCGTCAGAAAAGCAGTGCGTTTTATCGTTGCATTTTGCTGATCTGGCATTCATACTCTTCAATTCGTCTACTGAAAGCCCGCCTAATTGAGACTCGACGTCTTCATTATCTGAACACTTTTTGACAGCACTGTCACCGTTTTAGTCCACTTGCTCCAAAAGAGAGCACACCCAGTCCGAAAGCGAGATTAGATCAGGGCGTGCATTTACCGGACCGCATGAGCTCATGATCCACTTGTTGGAGCTTCAATCTTTGGTTCTTTCTGTTGTTAAATCTCACAATTTTGGAGCCGAGGTGTAAAAACCAACACTGTTCGCTCATCAGTGTGGTTCGTGTCTACTTTTCGACCTAAGTTGCTAAGGCTAGTAAAAGAACAGGACAAATACGGCTAGTTTATGATTTGACCTTTTGACTGAAAAAAATGGACACTAGGGTGAAGCCTATGCTGATGTTGACTTTTACGATGAAATTGCATCCCTGCATCGTTTCCCTGTGATAGACCCAGTGACCACTTTACTATTTTATGATACGATTTCTTACATCAGTATCAGAGAAGCTCGGGCCCACTTCCTGTATAAAAATGGCATAAGAAATGGCAAAAATTTTGCTCCAAATAAAGCATGACTACGGTCAAACTTCAAATGGAGACAAGTTCATATCTTGTCCCTTAAAGTGAAGGATACATGTAGGCCCTCCAAAATTTACATCAAGTTAACAATCATCATTTCAGAGTATGTGTGACCTTGCTAGCTTAGGGATCTGTGGACGTACTTCCGGTTCAATTTCAGCTAAATAAATACATACACTCAGTCAGCTCAGGAGCGTTCGCTGCATCAGCTGGCCAGCATAGTGCTTTTTCATAACCCTGCAGGCAAATCAGCAGGCATTCGGGATTTTCTCATGAGGGAGTTATTACGCTCGACACAGTCACCACTAATCAGGTTGTCCTTAAAGGCGGTTAAATGAGGCGAGATTCGTCATGTTTGACACATTGTTACTCGACCAAGAGAGGCGGTTTAGAGCTTTGCATTCGTTCTCCATCCTTGCCCCCTCGAGATATGATAACTGACATCATGGGTTTCCGGTAGTGAATCCACAGCAAAACAAATGTGGCAGGCTCTGTATGCAAAAGCTGTCAGTTTTGCTAACGGACCGAAAAAAATTGAAATCAACCTGCAGAAACAACAGACGCAGAATTCGCGTATGACCCGGACGGAGGTATTCGTTTTGATGTCCAGTACAGAAAGTATGGTTGGTTGTAGCTGGAAGAACTTTTGAAAACCGAGAAGGAGGAAGACATTGCGTCGAAAACTGGGCCCAAGAAAACATGATTAATACGTCAGTTTCCGTTTGCTCATGAAACCTTTAGACATATCCTCCGAATACACCGTTGCAAGCCACTTGTAAAGCAAAGAAGATTTCTATGAGCTAGCCGACTGACATGGAGATGACGTCTATCAGACCAATCAATGACCTTCTTTTTGGCGCAGGATGCTAGTTTACACGCAGGCATGTGTCTGTCAAAGTAGACTGGAAATGCCGAGGTGAAGGCCTAGGAACGGTTGGATCAATGCGTCAGAATGAGAATTTCAAAAAAGACGCAACGTCCTTTGATGGAGAATGGAAACCGCCAATTGGTGCGTGTGCATAGCCCGAAGACAAAGAAACCGCTGCGGACCAGAAGTTGGCGTGGCAACAGAGCTCGGCATTTTGGCAGCTTGAATGATGTCACTGACTGTCAGATTGTTCATATACAATAAAAATCCTCAAAACTCTCTACGGATCACCACCCAGCAAGCGACACAGTGTAGCGTCAAGTAATCGAGCTCAGTAAAACATAAAATTTACTCGTTAAATATGAATCCCATTTTTTATACAGGAATATCAAGAAACATAATAAACTATGAAGTAAAAGAAAGTAAAAAAATTTCCAAATATGTCACACCCAATTGACAATAAGTAAGAAATAAATATGAGTAAATTTCCGTGTTTATTAATGGTGCACTATTTTGTTGCAAAACATGAGATTATCTAAACAATTTCTGGGATCTAAACTAGGATTCCACCCCGAAAAATTAGAACCAGTCCGGAATAAAGTCCTCAAAAACTGGAGATGTTATGGAAGAGAATGGAAAGAAGAGTGTGTAATGACCTACGTTGACGGAAAATGCGATCACGCACGGCATCAAAGGTCAAGCCAAGTGTACATACGCGCCGCCAGCTACACATTTTTTGCGTTATCATTTGGCAAACATGACAGTTGAACCGTCGAATCCGACGCTGAAGCCAAACACAGTCACTTGCGCGTGAGTAGTTTTTTTGGTGATCGTAGGCTTGCGCTGCGACTATCACACGCTACCTTCACTCATCCACCGGTGCCCGCGATCATGATGGAGGCCATTAGTCATTGATGAACGTTCACCCGACTGCTAACGGAACTTATCTGGCCCATTCTGCATTGGGCCCCACCAGAAGTCCTGAAAGCCGTACCAGTTGGTAGTATAGGCAGAGGGTATTGACGGCAAAGACAAGGGAGACTGGAATGGCCATTGCTAGCTCATTAGCCTCTGGTGGAGCCGACGCCCAAACGGGACAGATGAGTTTCTTTAGCGGTTTGGTGAATGCTCATCAATGAGTTTCAATATCCCTCGGCCTTACTCTGCAAGACAGCAAGCTCGTGGCTCAATGGTTAGGGCGCGTTTGACTCTGATCAAATAGCCGACCTACGAGACCCAGAAAGTAATTGAAAAGAAGAAGATGCGATCGCTAGGACAAAACTTTTATTCGCCTGACGTTTCGAAGTTCGTAGCAGAAGTTTTTCTGCTACTGTTTATGCTAATTTATCTGATGAAGAATCCACGACGGACTTCGAAACTTCGGACGAATAAAAGTTTTACCTCAGCGATCACCTCTTCTTTGCAAACCTAAGTTGCGCAGAGGAACAGATCATGTGATAAACCTGTCCTTGGCCTGGTAACCTGAGATCCTTAAATCTGCACATTTGCTAGTACATTAACATCTTTCACTGTCGTGTTCTCTATAGTGCTCTCGTGTGTTTTTTAAACGAGGAGGATGCACGTTCCAAACTCTGATGTAGTCGAACCAGTTCGAAGCCCATAACAAAGTTAAAAACGCTAGGAATATCCTGCAGTATTTAGGTGATGAGAAGACAAATTAGTAGCCGAAACGCAGCCCTGCAATTCCTTGGTGCTAATATATCCTCTTGTATATATCGAATCAGACCTCTGAAATGAGGCTGCAGAGTTATGGCTGCTTGATTCGCAACCAAAAAAACTATATGGGTATCATGCAGTATTTAAATTTTTATAGTAGCTGAAAGGCAGCCCCGAAATGCCTTCCTATGAATACAGGATTTCCAAAAAAAGCATACACAGTTTAAATAATTATAAACTTGGTGTTTATTATAATTTTATTATTTCAAAAACGTAAAAATATTTTCTAGTATCATGTTATTGTTTTTTTCGCTGTATGTTCTCAAACTGGCGTCCATTTTGATCCAGACACTGCTGACAATGCGGAGCAATTGAATCGCACACACCATGAAACAATTCCCTTGGTATTTGGGCACATTCATGTCCTTTGGCTTCTTTCAATTCAGCGTCTGTTGTTGATTTCATTGCGTAGGCCATGTTTTGTAGGTATCCCGATAAGAAAAAATCTAGTGATGTGAGGTCTCCTGAACGAGGAGGAGATTCAAGGAAACCCCTTCGTTTAATCCACCTGTTGGGGACTGTTGCAGCTAGTTCACGTAAATGGGACTGGTAAAACTATCATCAAAGAACATCAGGATTCTCATATTCCCAGTTGTGGCCTGGAAAATGATGCCACGCAGCTGCGATGGCTTGGTTCACAACTCAAAATGCGGTTGCGACTACGAACTCCACTTTCCATTTCCAGTACAATTTGTATTAATTTTGCTTCTTTGTTTCCCCTTTTTCTCCCAGTTTGGACGCAAGCGTGTACTGCAAAACTCTAGGAGGACCTCAGTAAGCCGAGGTGGTGACTGCGTCCTCCCTATGCTAGCAGTGCCCATGCAGTTCATCCCGACGTCAGCACCGTCAGAACCGGGTCGGGCTGACAGTCGCCAAAGCGACAACTACTTGAGGTCACCGAACGAGGCCGAACGCGGTAGCAATGGCGGCAGCGACAGTACCACAGATCCGGCCACCGCGCTGACAGGCGGGCCCTGGGCGCCGAAATTTCAGCCGATAAACACCGACGAGGCCTCACACAAATCCAGCCCGTACTCTGACTGCACAGCCGATGTGACCCTGTCCACGTTCACCAGTCAACCGAATCGCCGGGTGTCGTCCCAGCAAGGGCCGCAAGGACCCCCGCAGGCTCCCCCCTCCCCACTGTCCTCCTCCCCCGCGCCGTTTAAACAGCCCGAAAAGGCCCTCGGTGTTGACACCCTACGACCCAACGGCAGTGCCGTGATGGCCCCCGCATCAGCTACGGCAGAGGCCTAACCCCAGCCTCAAACATAGGGGGGAGGGTGTCACTTTTACCTTCAAGTATTGTCGTTGTGACCCCATCTCTGTATATTTGGCTACGTTCCTTCCTTCCTCCAGCGGTATCGTACTGCAGCAGAAGGAAGTAGCGTCGCGCGCGCGCAACCTTCGTACGCCATCCTCACCACTCTTCTTAGTTTTTTTTCTTCTAAACGTATCTAAAGGGTTTTTATTCAGCACAGACACATCAATACTTAACTCCATGCGACCGCTACCTGACCGGGTCGTGTGATTTCAAACCTTCACCCCCCCCTACCGCCCGGCCTACTGCCCTTCTCTCCCCCTTACTCCTCGCATGCCACGTCATCGCCCCCTCCCCGTTTGGATTCGCTCGGCCACGGATTTTATTCCCCCTGTCTCCCCCTGCCCCCAAGGTCACTTGACTGACCTGCGTGAGATACAGGATAAATAAAAAGATTCATGTACAACTAGGATTTTATTGCCAGAGCAACAGAAGTACCTAATTTCATCGTCACAGCACAGAGACTGGCACGCAAGTAGGCTTCATCTAGAAGGACGGAAGCGCTTACTAGTAATTTTTATTTCAAGATGAACCCATTCGGGCTGAAAAAGGAAGTAGTTAATTACGAAAGCGGGTGTGTGAAAAAGGCATTTGAACAGCCGTTTTGGATTGGGTGTTGTATATAATTTTTGCGACCACTGCTGCACAGTTTCCTCCCACAACAAAATCGCAAAGAAGGCCTCTTGAAAGTATTATGGCTTACCTTGTCGAATAAATCTGGATCCTTTCCTGGACTAATACTTGCGTTGTAGAAGACGATGCGTCTTAGCTAATAAATAGGGTCCTCTTACTGCACTTCCCTTTTCTTACTTTTAAACTAACGTTTTCGTTCTTAGTCGAAAATATATTTTTATTAAGTTGGAAAAATCAATCGTCCATCACTGCATACCAAATGCTTACTTTACAAGCGGTACGCCCCATAAAACCTTCAATAACCCTAAGAATTCGCCGTCATTGTGTATAAAGATGTACATATATATTGGTAGAAGGACTTCTTTGGGAAAAGTAATCAAACTTGATTGTAAATTTTCGACTCAGGTACACTTGGTCGTCGTCGGACGCGTGGAACATTTCTGCAGAATAGTGCGTATTTTAAACATACCGAAAAAAATAGATGATGCTTTGTCATCGTTGGCCAAAAGTAGGGCTTGTTGGCTGACGCCTTTTCCAGGCTTCTTTGAGGTTGGTGCACATGGAATCTAAGTTAGCGTGCCCATTGATGCATGAGTCGTTAGAGTTAATGGCCTCTAAAAATTCACGGCTTTTCCTAGATGGACAACAGCCTGCAATGCGGGTTTGGTTTCATTTGAATATGCGCCCAGTTTAAAGTGTATGCATGGCGACTTGGGACAGGTGATCTCGCCTCTTTACCGCCAATTGATGTTAATGTGAGCGTGTAGAGGTTGAATTTCCTATTTTTTCACAGTAAACTGCATCGCAGCCGCCACAAGGAATTTTGTAAACGAACCCTTTTCTGTTCCGATAAAGCACCAAATCCAAGAAGTTAGCGAACACTTCCATATATTAACAATATTTCTGAACTCGTTGAAAGATACCTGAGGAATTACCAGATGCAAATGGTGCACAAGCCAACGACCACGGCGAGCAGATGATCGTTTCTAAGAAAATTCTCATAAAATGATTAATTTCTCATGCGTGGATATTATTGAAGGACAACTTCACGGTAGCAAGAAGGAAAACTCGAGGTTTAAAGCCCCGTGAAGACAGACTTTTAACAGTCTACGTGGGACAGAAATGACCACTTTTAGCCAAAATTATACAGTGCAAAGTAGTACTGAAGTGGGATTGTAATATTGATTATGCAGTTGACCCAATTGTGGAAAATTCGGTGGCCTCTGTGGAATTATAACCCACACCAACAAGGGAAGGTTGAAGCGCAGTCAACGCTCCAGCCAACTCAACTATCGGGGCCCCATCGAGAGCCATGAATTTAATCACAGCTGTGTCGATTTGAGTATCCACCCACCCACCAATACTGACACAGTAAGCTCGTGACCCAAGCGCGATTTCCTAAACAATCAATCTAGAATCCAACAGATGACTACCAGGCACACTTTATTATAAGGAAGGCTTTGGCAAATTTCAATAATTCAATTCACTATCTTAAATCGACCTAAATGTGATTAAATTCACGACACTCAGTGGGGCCTCGATAACTCAGTTGGCTAGAGCGTTGACTGAATTGAAGTCTTCCCTTGCTGGTGCGAGTTCGGATCCCGTCACCCCTCGAGTCTCGAACTCGCGACCTTTTTGATAAGAGTCCAACGCTCTAACCCACAGGGCCACGAGCTCATCGTCTTTATCGTTTGGGTCTTCGCCGGCAATGCTATCTACCGAGGACTACTAGCCGCTACGGTCGCTTTAAGGGGAAGGAGAAATTAGGCCCAAAGCAGAGGGGGATAAGTGAGTTCCGTTAAGTTTCGTTGGACGTTCATCAACGAGTTTGAATGGTCAGTCTTCAGTTGGGGGGAGAGTTAATTTCGTGCTTTCTTCTCCTCGTATGCCTTTAATTTCCAAGAAATTGTTACATAGATTATCTCTGCCACAAAACATTGAGGGTTCTTCTTTATCTGGAGGATATTTCTGCTTCGTGTTCCGAAACCCTTATTCCGATTTCAAACAAAAGCAGACGGTTATAGAGGTGTTATATCCAGAGGAGTAGGCAGAAAGAAAGTCAAGGTGCCAGTTCTGATGGCAAAAACTTTATTTGGGGGGACAAAAGACAGCGGATCTTTAGCTTGTCCACTACAGCCTATTTATGAGGCTCTGGACCGTCTAGAATACGCCTGGCCTATAGCATGCGACCGGTGTTCTGGTCTGCCGCTGATCGATAGTTTCCTACGCTGCATGAGCGGGCGTTACGTATACAAGCTGATCGATAGTTCCCCGCGCTCTGTGAGTGGTCGTCGTGTGTGCACGCTGATCGATAATTCCTCATGCTGTGTGAACGGTCGTTAGCGTTCGCTGTTCGTCTGCGCCCAAGACTCCACGGGTGTGCGATTCCGGCCAAAGGTTCTGAGTACATCGCCACTCGCGTACTTACAACATAGGACTTTTCAAATAAACTTTAACGGTGAGGCTGCTACAGTTCGAGTTTCGGATTTCATGCGCTTTCCCTAACAAAATGCACGGAGAACAAAATTGTTTTGTTGTGGAGGAAGTGTCAAATATAAGGCTTGAACAGAGTTCGTCTGTTTGACTTACCCAAGCTCAGCTCTAGCTGAGTGGTAAACATAATATCGATCGCATCCTCTTTCGTATTCTCACTCTACTGGTTCATTGTGTAACGCTAGCAGGACTGCTTCGTATCAATAAGAGTGAAAATCGCATTTGAATTGAGCCTCGGTGTTTTGCCTACTTTAATTGCTAGTGAGAACAATTTATGTGCGTCCTTTGGTAATTCAGAGGACGAAGATTGATATTATGTGGCTTCGAAACGGAACCGGTTTGCCTCGTTGTGACTTGGAGCTCACTTTGAACCCCTCACAGACATTCGAATAGCGATCTGTGGTGTACGACGATAAAGTGGAACCAACGAAGACAAGGGAGCCTAGAATATTCATTTCTGGCCTTTTATGCGAACCCTGTGGTCCTAGGCTACGCGGCCCTGTAAAGTTCGTCCTAATAGCTGTCCATAACCGACTGCCGAGGATCGTGGCGGGTCCTTCTGTTTTATCACCTCGTCGACAGCGTCGGTTACCAGCAAGGGCGTATGATGGGCGCATCTCCGACACTTCGGTAATGTTCTCGTGACCTCTGCGATCTTCTCTTCATGTGACTCTTAGGATATTGATAAAATCGCGATGCGTTACTCCTGACATGCTTCAAACACTCTCAGCAGCAGGCCACTCTACCTTGCATATCATTTCCCCCTCCCGACCGACAAATTTTCTCCTTAAAATCCCTCAAATGGCATTCAAACCTCTAGAATTTCCTAACAATGGCTAAGGAGTCTTTTCACTGTCTGCTCTTTTTACCCAGTTCCATTTACTGGCATCACCACTCTTTTGCAATGTTCTGCTGAACCAATGCATTTCACAGCACCTCTGTACCAATAGAGAATTTAAAGGCATGTACCTACATTCTCCATAATAAACCTGATCTGACCTGTGATTAGCCAAGTTTTCCCTACATTC
This sequence comes from Ligula intestinalis, assembly GCA_036362985.1. Classification (NCBI taxonomy): domain Eukaryota; kingdom Metazoa; phylum Platyhelminthes; class Cestoda; order Diphyllobothriidea; family Diphyllobothriidae; genus Ligula; species Ligula intestinalis. Next base: position 12,354,235 of record JAYGXS010000002.1, on the reverse strand, counting down.
GAGCCCGTGACCTTTTGGTCATTAAGTATAAAACTCTACCACTGACTCATGCGTCCGTTGTACTGTCGATTAAGATCGGAAATGTAATGCAGATTTGGGGCTCATAGATCTAGTTATCCGCAGATAGGATTGGGTAGGACTGATTGATAAGTACCAATAAGCCATTCGTGGTCATTCCTGTCTCCCTCCTCTTTGTCGATATCACATAGTCAGGAACAGGAATGTCTGCCGTAATTCAGACGATATTGCGCTAGTTAAAGAGTGCCTGGCTTCGCGTTCTCATAGTAACTGAACTCTAAGGGTCCATCTTATCCTCTCACCTCTTCTCCCTCCACACTGACGGCATTCCATCTCCAGAGGAATGTTTGTGCATAAAATAAGCTGATGATATGGTTAATTGCTATCCTCGCTAAAGTCAGATACATCTCCGAGTACTGAAGGATGGCCTGGACCACGCCTCAGCATTTTCGTCAGCAAATGGCCTTCTGCTTAACCACCGCAAGGCATTTCACTGTGATTTTCGATTGCAAACCTCTCCCAGTCCTGAATTCATTGACATTCTGTCCAACGAGGTATCCTCGTTCGGCAACCTTGATGTTACTCTGGCATCTAACCTTTCATTTACTCTTTATATTGAAGGTTTTCAAAAAGTAAAATCCGTGTATTTCGCATACCGAATATCCTAAGCTGGCGATTTATGGATGCCTGCATTCTCCTCCTCATTCTTCACTGCTCTACCGTTATTTTTCCAGATTTTCTTTAAAAACGACCTGGTTATTGCTAAACGTATCCTCCGAATGCTATTTTCAGCTGCTGGTATTTGCTCTGTTTAACCTGACATTATAATACAATGACACTTTAAAACGGTCAAGCAATTTGCTGATCGCATCCTTAGTGAGATCGCTTACCCTCTTCACTCTGAACTAATGGCTGCGAAGTCTTCCCATACAATGCGTCGAAGCTTCCATCATACGTTTCGTCGTACATCGGTATATGAGCAGCCAGTACTCCCATTCCTAGCACGCTACCTCACGTGTGAAGAAATAGTAATTGACAAGTTGAAAGCCGACCTGTCTCCATAACAGGCATTGTGTAAATCTTTAAACTTTGAGTATTCAATGACCCTTTGCCTTACGTTACCCCTTGTCCTCCGTGAATTTAGTCATTTTTGCTGAAAAATTTAGATATTACCATCAAAATAAAGCATTTCTTTCGCTCAAACTCCTGACCTGAACAGCAGTCCTAATACGGGTTTACCTGCACTACGAGATGTTCTTCACCTCAGTGTCTTGTCTGGAGGCCATAAAGACTACCCTTATCTGTCGTATGCCAAACATTAGCCTGTCTGGCACAAATGCAACCGTCTTTGTGTTTCATTTAATCGCTGTTTAGCCTGCAAAGGGTTGCTATAGCTTTTGTTCGATCTGAGCGCCTGTGTGTTGGTTCAGAGTGCCATACACTAGTAATTTAATCAAATGTGTGTTTATAACATCCGTCGTAACTGGCAAACACAGTGAACCAATAACGTAGGAAGTCGACTGAAAAATCCCCTATGCTCTAAACCCTTCTATGACCTAGTTGTATTTGAGTGCGCTGGAGTCCTCGCAAATACTGCAATCGCAAAGATATATGTGCCACATCCAAGGAGCAAAGAGCAGTCCGGCAGATAGTTACTGAGCTTGATGTGTCTCTTCAGAAAGTAGAAACATTGTTTTTCCGGAGTAAATTTGAACATGGAAAGAATAGTTTATACTTTTTCTTAGATTCGTTCCAATTCAGCGTAAGCGAGACTTGGTTTTGTGCCTTTTCAATAGAGTCACTAAAATCTGTTCTTGGGATAGGATCGATTAAGGCATCAGTTTTCTCAAGGAAGTGTTTCGTGGAAATGCTATCCGGAGAAATTCATCGATAAATATCGTCACCGCAGATGGGAAACTCCTCCCGAAATATCAGTGCCAAAAAGTCAGTGAGCATTTTCTTCCCATTCAAGGATGATAATGTGCCCAACGTGATAAAGTTTAGGCTTCAATGCACGATTGAGTGAACTTACACTGTCGCTAAATTGTTGTACATAAGCACAACAACGGCTATTCCAGTTAGACCACCTAAATATATTCCGCCTTTACACGCCACATCAAACTGCGTTTACGAGTTCACATGTAGTTGCAAATGCAAAAACCTCGGGCGCACGCAAAGGCACTTGGCAATGCGATCAGCTGAACATATGCCGAAGTGGTTGCTCAGGGCGGAAATTAAAATAACCAAGAGCTCCATCATGAAGCACCTACTGGACACTGGCCGACAAAAGGACTGCATTTAAGGTCATGCTTCGGGTGAGTACCAGGCGTCTCTTATGGTTTGCGAAGGCCGCTGCAATACGGAGAAGAAAACCAGAACTCTGTAAGCAGCTGGATCATGTGATCAACCTCGCATTGTTGTGCTAATGATCGATAAGCTCATTCCTTTTCACACCTCCGCATCCTCCTTTTTATGACCGACTGCTGCCCTGGCCTTTGCCCCTGTCTCTTTAATCACACTCCACAGGCTTTGACTGTAACATGAACTGCTTTGCTGTGATAATTACCTCCCCACCTCCCTCTACACCCTCACCATGTGCCAGATCCAACACCACACTATTTACCTATCAACTTTCACCCTTGTAGGTCGATACGGTTGTCGCCGGTTATTAAGCCCACCTCGGGCCCAGACCAAACTGGGCTTAATAAGCGGCTAGCCCTATTAACCGTGGGCTTAATAACCGGCGACTACTGTACTTAGTTCGACAGTTAATTTATCTTATTAACAGCCAATGACCGTTTGTAGTTGAAACAGAGGTCGCGAAATTATGTGACGGCAATAAATGCTGCTAGTTTAGTGATTTTTGCTTTGTTCGTGATAAATCTGGTTACCAATACCAGCAAACATTGAAAAGAAGAAGAAGAAGAAGAAGAAGAAGAAGAAGAAGAAGAAGGAGATTCGATCGCTGGCAAAACACCGCCTGTCTCAAAGATTGTGGTGGTCTGAAGACTAAAGTATTCAGGAAAGCAACAAACACGATGCAATTACTGAATTCCAACAGTAACCACCCAACAGCCACAAACGCAGTTGCGTAAGGACGCTCTATCGGCCTGTTGAGACGCACTGTAGTGAAGCAAAAGACAAAATTGCCGAAGTACAATACCTTTGATGGGTGTGCACAAAAAAGTACCCCCCGCGAAACTTCGTAAACCGGTGTTTGCGTAAACGAGATGGCCAACAAAATCACATCGACCTCAAATTTTGGCGAGTGATTCCGTATATCAAAAACTTATCGGAGGCCGTCGGCCGCCTTCTCGCACCACTTGGAGTTGGAGTCCCACACAGACCGGAGGCAACCACAAGGTGTCAGGTAATGAAACCAAAAGACCCACTGCCACGGCAAGAAACATCTGGAATCGTCTACAGGATCTAATGCAGTTGCAGACAAAGCAACTATGTCGGAGAAATGGGCAGACTTCTCAGGACGCGAATTGCCGAACACGTGGCAGCAGTGCGGCGAAATGATGCCGATTCTCAAGTTGCGGCTCAATTGACGAGAGCCGACCAGAACTTCAAATTTTATGAGGCCTAAATTCTCGCTAGAGGTGACAATCGTGTGGGCCGAAGGTTACTTTAACCATGGTTCACGGGCCTCCAATCCATAAATGAGTGCAATGATTTGGCAGACCTATATACGGCGCTGAGGCTCAATTTGGCCAAAGCAAGTCGCCATTTGGGAACGCACAGGCCACCGCGTTGTCTTTGGCCAACACCGGGGAGCCGGATGGCCGAGCAATCATCACACCCGACTCAACCACGCGTGCTGAAAGTTCAGCAAGTCAGAGCCGGCATGCCGGCCAACAAGCTATCTACGCAAAGGAGACAATTATCGTGAATTGTTGTCATACGTTTGCAGGAACGACTGTGTCCTATAAATACTGCAAATTCTTGTGCACAAATTACCCAGTTCTGCTACTGTTTTCTGTTTATGGTTCTGAGGATGAATCCATGACGGATGTCGAAACCTCGTGCGAATATTACTGTTTTCCCAGCGATCGAATCTTCTTCTTCTTTTTCTACTTTGAGTCTGGTTTTTATAGCTGGCGTCGACTACTCTATTTTTACATTACTGAAAAAGCCCAGTACAGTTAAAATCTTTTCAGCTAAAAAGAAACAACAATTATGTACGGCAGAGGAAGCGGAGGAGCTGGATGAACAAACTGGAAAAAGAGGTGGCGAAATCACATTTGCAGCCAGTTTCTGTGAACATCTACGGATTCTTGGATGGGCTGGAGAAGTGCACAGAAACGTTCCTTAGTTGAGTATTACATAGAGACGAAAGTGGTTAGGATCATTCTGGAAGATACCGAAATTCGACAGCTGAGTTAAACCTCCGCACACACACACACACAGAGCCACCACACCACATCCTCTTCCGCAAACGATACAATGTGTGATGCAATGGAAGGGGTTGTAGGGCACACATCAGATAATAAAGGGAAGAAAAAGCAAATCAAACTCATCAGTGAGAAACATAGAGATATGGCGCCGGGGACGGGACGGGGCGGGGCAGGACAGGTACGAAAAAAAACACATATCAGCAATTTATCTTAGAAGACCTAAAGTACGAAGAGGAAGAAGAAGTACCGAGAAAAAAGGAAAGCATACAGCCCCTATGTTGCGTGTGTGTGTGTATGTATGTCCGAGTTTAATCCGCTGGCAGGTGGGGGGCGGCTTATTTACCATCTTTTGGCAGATATGAAGGTGAAACAAAGGGGCGTAAGGGAGTTGGTGAGGAGGGCGGGGGGCTGTACGGACGAATCAATGTGCGGACGTCTTCCAGAGCAAAAAGGCCCATCCCTGAACCTTAAAGTGCAGCAGTTGGTCTTTCATGCTGGCGATGTTACTACCATAGGCTCCAGGTCCGGCAATCACCTGCCACACGGGACCATAATGTTCATCCATTGATTTCTTCAGACAAGCCGCCACATCTACCGGCACTCTGTAGGACTTCAGGGCCGACACCGCAAAGCCCACCACCACCTTCTTGTCCGGTGCCACCAACGCGGTATCCTCGTCGTCTTCACTGTCTGCGCCATTTATGTACTCGGAGCTGGCATCAATGAGGTCTACGTAGTCGATGGGGAAGCCATCCTCTCGGGTAACCTCGCCGTGCAGTGCGCTGCCTGGTGACTGCATGTTCCAGGCTGACTCCTGTGTGATGTTAGTTTTGGTGCTGCGTAGGTATGAGCTGCTGACCCCGTCGCCACCACTGATGTCCACGCCGGGTGAGGGACTCATCTGCGCGTTCTGTACCGGAATATTAATTGCACCGAGGGATTTCTCTGGATAATCGTCGGCTGCGGACAGAGGCACCCGCCTGAGCGTAGACTGAGACGTTTCCATGCGCTTCTCCTGTGCAAGCTGCATACCAATATTCCTTGTGAGGGTGACTGGCTCCGAGGCGTTGGGACCATTGCCCTCGCTTGACCAACCCTCCTGTTCAAAGTTGAAAACTCGCGATTGCTGTTTTGAGGGTTGATGTTGCCCATGCGGACAGCAGATGCAGTGGTAATTACTGAGTGGCCGTTGAAACAGCAGTGTCGGATAAGGCGTTTGCATCACCGGGGTCCAGGCTGATGCGGGTCCCATTGTCATTGGCGGACGCGGTGGCTTTCCGCGGTGTGCTGCAAAACGACGCGGCAGAGAGTAGTAGCTATTCGCCACCGCCGGTGAGGCCAGATAGGGTATGGTGGGCATCAACACCGGTCCACCAAACTCCTCTGGTTGCAATGGCGTCATTGGCGCAAGGCCGGTTTGACACATGGGACAGACACTTGGCGAAGGCAAGCTGGAGTAAGCATAGGGGGCCGGAGTTCGCATCGTATCAGTTGGCTCCCGCGCTCTTAACCTCGAGGACGGTCGGTGTAGATGTCTATGTCGGTCACAGTAGTAGCAGTGATGATGGTGATGACTACGACTGCGGTGCTTGGGCCGACTGAGCTCGTTCTCACGCGAAGCGCTGGACACTGTATCGCGCAAAGTAGTCCGCTGAAGGAATTCCGGCAGGTCCCTAGAGGCATATCGATTGCGGCGATTGAGGTTGTACTGATAGTCCGTCTCGTTTTGCAGCAGGTCAGCGGAGTAGCTACGTTCTTGGCGCATACTTCGAGACGTTGTAGGAGTGAGTGGAGGGATGGTCATTTTGCTTATCACACGAGAGTCACTGCCTTGACGCACAGCCGACCTAGTCCTGCGTGAGATGGAGCTGTAATAGTCACCGGTAGCCATATAATTACCACCAGAGCCGTTGGGTATAACGCCCGGCATTGTCGGCGTGTCAACAATAAGGTTACTACCACGATTGGATTTACGCGTAGACTCTCGTTGTACTGACGAATATTGCGCATTGGACATAGTGCCACGGTGAATAGGAACCTCCACGGCGGGATAACGCGGACGCACCTCTACATGAATAGCCGTTCCGGTTCCGGAGTTCTCTGCGGTGCCCCAGGCAGAACCACCATCGACCGGATGCTGGTAAGGGTAGTTGCCTGGAGACAAACGCTCCTCCGCATGTCGCTCGGACATAGAGGTGTACTGGATACTGCTATCGGCTGGTCGTTTTCCTGTGTCGCTGTATTGACTTACGTCTTCAACGGCAGTAGTAGTTTTTGAGATCTCCATACGCTTATTGGTTACAGTAGATTTGGAAGTAACGTAGAAATCACCGTTGCCTTTCAGCCACTCGTCACCACCGATGGAACTTCAGAGGCAGGTTATATGAACAGAGAAAAGAAAAAGAGAAGAGCAGTTTAAGTTGAGCTCACAGCCTTTAAACAGATAGTCATAAACTTAGACTTTTTAGTATTCCGGCAAGATAGGCGAGCCGCACTATAGCTATTTCGGGCTGTTGGCCCTCATCAGCTACGGACAGCCAACTCTAGTGTAGCTCTAGGATGGGCACATTTTGAGAGACAGATCGGTGTACAAACAAATACTACACATAATTTCACCAACAGGCCGCGAATTAATCGGTATTAGATAATGATTTTGCTAGAATAACGGTGGCTAATGGAATCATGTGTATAATCTCGGTTCGGTGTCGACCAGTAATATAGGGGAGGGCCGGTCGAGCAACGGAATAGTTCGTATATTATTCTGAGCAGTTGAGCTTGCAAAGAGATTCATTGGCTGTGATAGTGTGGAAATGCGCGTGCCCAGCGCCGCCGGGCTTACTCATTCTGCTTTTGCTCTGCCAAGGCTTGCACCCATGCGTAATCATCTACTCCGTGCGCTATCTTCATTTATCACGCTTTCGGCCGGCTCACCTATTGATAAGCGCTAGAAGCCAATCGATATGCCCCACCTCATTTGATTGGCTATAGCCGACAGCGCAAGCATTCTGCAGTAGAGGCTTTGCGGCTCACGAAATCAGCCCTGAAGATGCAGTGGTTGTGAGCGTGGTGGAATCTTAGTGAAGGTACCCGATAATCTAATGATTTGGCAACAACGTAGCGCGCCATAAATGAATGCAGACATTTATTTGTATTTTTAACTGACTTATCTTTAATTCACAGTGACAAATTTTGACATTTTTACTTGCTTTTACTTTATATTTTACTGGGTTTCTTCATAGTCCTGAAAAATAATTTGGTGGTTAGGAGATCGTCTACTTCAAATTGCCTGGAATCCAAACTACCGTTTTGGAGTTATATTAATAAAGTTCGCAAGACGAAGCGGTGTGCACACCTTCGATTTACATGCGTCACAACCGTACACCAGTTTATTTTATTTAACTTTTTAAGATTTTTTTCAGTTTAAGTTAAGTTATTGTAGCCTACTTAACCTTACTTTATGTAAGTTGATTTGCGTTTTAGTTCATAATTTATAAGTTAGTTGTTCACTAATATTTTCATGATTCAGCATTTTAACTATCGTGTGCTTTTTGTTGGCAAACATTAGGACATTTAATTAATTATTCTTGTTTTTTTCTACTTTATAAACTATGTTTATATTTGCTTTCCTTTGTATTGCCCTGACTGCATACTCTTTATTTCACCTGGCTCTATATTACAAGAGGATGGGGGTGTCGCGCGGTAATCTGGAGCCCAAACTAGGATGCTACCACGATCGTTTAACAGAGTTTGTTGTAAAGCTCCTTTCGCGTAGTAAAGCTCTTCTCACAAATTCTGTCTTCCTGGTTATTGATTTTGGAAACGTTCTGTTGTCAATGCAAGCACCACCTTGCGACAATAGCAACAGCAACCAAAGGCGAGACGGTGAGATTGTCTCTAGCGGTCTTTTTTGGGTCCTTATGTATGATAGCTACTTACTTCAATTTTTAAGTAGGTTGAATTGCCTGTACAATTCTGGTTTTCTAGGCGCCATCCATCGATTTAGCAGGGACTTTCTGATGACATTGGAATGCAGAACGGTTCTCCGAAGGCAAACACATTCCATAACTGCTAAAATCGGCAAACTAAGCAAAATTGGACTTTTGAACTACCCCTGCGATCTACCGCTTCCTAACAAATTTTAGGTAGGGTGATTTGCCTAATCTCCCAGCCTTTTGTTCTTTTTTAAGCTTTTTTCGAGTTGGTTTTGGTGATATTACTGGAAAATGTCTCTCAGTGACCTCGCCCGAGGTTTGGGCACACCCCCCTACATACACGCGTTCGCCATTGGTCGGGCGGGGTGTTAGCGATGATATTAAAGCTACCTTCAGTGCCTTCTCCCAAGGTTTGAGTACGTGACCCAACTTGCCCTCGTATCTTTTTTATTGGGCCTTCAAATGAGGTTCCAGTTTCTTCACAGGCATGCCCCACCCGTCCTCTCCCCGGAAATCACTCGTTCATAAGCCTGCGGGGCGCGCTTCACACTTTTCCCAGATGACCCCACGACACAATCCTACCGGCGAGACTTATAGGTGGACAAATTTCTATAGGTGACTTTAAAGGCCAGCACTACTTCGATACATCGATTGACTGAGTCCACGTCCGCGGATCAGGCTTCAATAAATTCTCGGCTCGTATTGTTTCCGGCCTGAGTGATTATTTTAAGGTTTGAGAAATTGAACTCATGACCCGTTTCGTAGGTCTGCGCAGCAACTTGCGCTACTCAGTCGCCCCGTCGCACAACCAACTTATGCTCATGCATGCACAATCCGAGCATGTTTTGCTTCCGAGTTGTGTAGTTGCAAGCAGAGGCTTGGCATGGGATGCGATACACGGTCCTAGATTACTCATTGGAATTGAGCCTGTCTTTCATTTTTATCCCTATACTGTGTATGGTAGCTTTGGGTCGATGTGCATTTCCAACACCTTGTCCACCAGCGATGCGCTCACTCACTTATGAGACGCCTTTGATTTATGGCAGAGCTTGTCATATCCTTTGTGGCTATTCTATTTAGGTCCTCGGGAGTCGAACGCGTAGTCCTCAATTTATAAACACTTTCGGATCTCCATTCCGCATAAATTTATTACAGGCCTCGCGTACCTACCCCCCCCCCTACTTTGTTCCTTGCACTGGGTAGCTTCCGACACATACTTGATGTATGGCAGCGCATGCCACATCGTATGGATTAGTTCTAGTTGGGACGTCAGAGAGCGAGCACGTAGGCATCGGCTTATGAAGACCTTCGGGTCGCATAAAGTGGTCGCGTAGGTATCAGGCCTCACGTGCTTTTCCGTCCGGGTAACTGCACTGAGTCTGAGTTCGTTTAAGCAGCTGCGAGGATAATCATCCACGCCGGCAACAACACGGACACTTTCCTTTTTACGACCGTTCATAAAAGTTAACTTCACCTGAGTTCATTATCTCATAACTGGACATTTCTTCCCAAATTAGTGCGTTTTGACTACTCACCTGATCTTAGAGTTTCATGTGGACCAAAGTCGAAAACTCGGTGGTCACTATGAAATGGAAACTCACGGCACCAAGGGTGCAGCAAACGCTGTTATCACTTGAGCTACGATTGCCCTCAGGGAACCTTAAGTTAGCTTTAATTAATTAAGTAAATAAAATATGCAGTTAGGTAGAAAAAACATAGTGCGGTTGTCAGGGTAGAGGGGGGGGGGGGGAAATCGGGATCAAAAAGCTGATCAGCGTTAAGGGGGACTGGTAGCCGAGCTAGGTGATGAGCTGCTGACTAAAAGATTAGCGGCTTTCGGCCATGGTAACTGTGGAGCAGGATATATCGGTCGCACGAGCCGGCGCTTATCCAAAAGAGTACGAAAACATATTCCAGCATGGTTAGGGAAAGGCACACTAAACGGTATAAATAGTCCCATTCTAGCGAACATGTTAGACTCAGACCATCGCGTGGGTGCAAAGAGGCCTGCCCACTGCTATTTACGATTCCTTGAACATTGTCTGTTGGCTAGGGCAGAAGCGGCCGCCATCAGGCAACGCTGACCGGTCCTGTGCGCCCAAAAGAACTTCGTTTCGGCGCCGTGGTTATCAGGACCCAGAGCCGCTAATCCAACAGCCTAGAGCTTAGCACCTAGCTCGGCTACCCGTTCTCCATAACGCTGATCAGATGTTTGACCCCGATCCGCCCCCCCACCTACCCTGACAAGCGCACTATGTTTCTACCAACCCGCACAGTTTATTTACTTAATTACCATACAAATGTAAAGGCCTGACGAGAATTTACCGAGAACGAACGTATGTTCGCCAAGTTATCTTCTGAAATTTTCAAATGGAATTTTTTCAAAAATAAAAATAAGTTACTAAAATCTACAAAAACCACTTACTAGTGCAGTGCTCCTAGTGGTCATCTGGTAGATTCCATATTAATAAGGTAGGAGATAATAAATGGGCAGTAAGCTTGCTCTATCAGAATTGGTAGATTCCATATGTTGCGGCCGTGTGGACGGGCGACTTGACTCAGACAAGTAAAGCGTTCACTGACCGCTAACAGCCAAGACAGATGAGTTCCGTTATCAGTCACGTGAACTTTCATCACAGAGTGCCAATATCCTCTGACCTTAACCGGCGGGACGGCGAGCTCGTGGCTCAATGGTTAGGGCGTTTGACTCGGCTCAAAAAGGTTGTGATTTCGAGGTTGGGGTTGGACAGCACTTGGGCCTGGGTATGACAGACTGATGAGGCTTAATGATCCAGAAACGGACACTTTTGTCTTCTTGTTTGCGATGGCAATGTGCATCTGTCTAACATACTAGCCGTTGTGCGACTGCGTGTTTCGGGAATGAGCCCCAAGACAGAGATGAATTAAATTATCGATCGGTGCGAGTTTGCCAACAAAGATATTTCTGTAATTTTATTGATCTTGGCATGACACACGACTAAGCAAACGTCACGTAACGGACATCATGGTTTATGGCAAGAAGGTTGACAAATAAAAGGTTACTTAGACATGTGAGCATGATTTGCCTCCGAGGGAGAGATTAGAGGTCCTTGAAGGCAATAATTCATGATGAAACTAACAGAAGGAGGGAAAAGCCAAGTTCTTGGAAGCAGAATGAGATGGGATCACGGGAGCAGGAGTTTTATTTGTTCGGCAGTGCTGATTCGCGCTTGACTCGGTCATTTGAGTTTACTCCAGGTAAAGCTAATGAAATGCACCAAATACTGTCTCTGACCGTTGATTCATACGTGAATTCACATCAACCGACTAAAAAATTTTTTTCCCGTGATCGCATCTCCTTCTTTTTAATATGATGTGCATAAAAATTGTGGAAGTTGCGATGTGCTCCCATGATAAACAAACTGTAAATACCTAAAACATTTTGCCAAAATATCGATCATTCAGTTTCTTAGACCTATTAAACATCAGCACTGAGTGAATGTGCAGAAGTTCTAGATCAATATTTTACACAACTATCGACTAAACAAAATGTTTTGATGCATACACTTATCTTAACGTAAATTTTTTTGCCTATCTGTCAGTTTGCGTTTCAAACATCTTTATTCTTGAGCCCCCAAAACAATTGGCACCGTTTAACAAACCTGCCGTAAGCTCTCAAATGATAACCACAGGCCTCAAACACCGGAGAATACGTTTAAACAGAGACTAGGCGAGACAGGAAGTAATTCGAGTAATAACACTAAATTATTACTTTGATTGGCAATAAACGGAAATGTTGGGTGAGGACGGGGCTGGGGGGAAACTCACCTAGTTGCGGTTTGCTCCATGTTTTTAATTGACAATGATTGACTGCAGCTTGAAGAAGGTGTGATGCCTGCATATATAAAAGATTGACCTGGTTATTTTGATTTGCATGTGAGAGGCACTTTATGAGTGCATTTTATATTAATTAGTCCTTTTGCAAAAGTGAACGCTTTTTATACATGTGAGCACTGAGGCGAGAGGGTCATTACGGGTACATGCCTACCGTGAACTGCCCTGCCTCCATGACTATATAGTTAGGAGGTTTTGGCTGACTTATAAAGATGAACAGGAACGTTAATGTGCTATGAGCTAAGGGGGTGACCTTTTCGTGTCTCTGTCATTCGTTGCATTATCTGTCTCTTATGGTGGATGCAATAATTTAATTAACACACAGGTTTGTATGGATAAGGAAGAAGGATTGTCGAGCACTGGATCAGCTTGTTTGTTATTCTGAGATTTCAGGCTCTTGCGGGAGTCCATCATCAGAAATAAAAGCGTACAACAAGCAAGCAAGCAACACATATAAGGGGAAGGAGCCAATCAACCGTCATACAGGAGGGAGGAGAGAATTCACTCATCAACAGTGTCGGTCGTGCGAATATGCTTGCGGAGAGCGATGTATGCCGGCGCCAGATCGATGGATCGATTGACTGAGTTCTTATCCGAGGCCCAGGCCGAGAATTGATTGAAGCCTTGGCCTTGGATGAGAATTCAGTCAATCGATTTATTGATCTGGCGTCGGCATGCATCGCTCTCTGCAAGCATATTCGCACGATCGACACGTTTGATGAGTGAATTCTCTCCCTCTTCCACCACCCCTCCTGTATGACGGTTAATTGGCTCCTTTTCCTTATAACTGTTGCTTGCTTGCTTGTTGTACGCTTTTATTTCTGACGATGGACTCCTGCAAGTGCCCAAAAGGTCAAAATAAAGTAAAAGACAGATCTGGTGCTCGACAATCTTTCTTCCTTGTCTATACAATTACCAGGAACACGGATGCTGTCCTTCGTTCATAGGATTTTATGGCCGTCTTTTACCAGATGCATGGCAACCTCACAATGTTACGATCTAAAGGCTCAATTAAGCAGCGCGGTTGTCCCAAACAAAAGCGAGGCCCAACACTATTATAAATGTTATCATTTAATTTTAGTTTTAGTTTAGTATTAAGGACTTATTTAAGTATATATATCTAACTTTTGCGGTATCTAACTAAACAAAAAAAACCCAATAAAAGTGAAAGTAATCGCAGGACTAGTGACTATGGGTATCTAAGTCGTAGACTCACTTCATTTTTACCGATTTTTGCGGATATTGAAAGACAAATTGATGCCGCTATGTTACATTGTGCGTATCAAAGCAAATTATTATTTTAAAATGTACGAAGATGAGATCTGACATTGGGCCGATAGGTAAAACACGCTTTATAGACAGAACGCTAAGGTTACCTTTGAGTACGAAAAGATGGTGGGTCATATATGCATGTCATCTTCTTACAGGATTAGGCACGCCCAAGAGGTCATGTGAGAAGACTGAATATATTACTGCCTAATTTTTGTTGAAGTGACTTTTACAGTTAAATTATACCCGGTCCTGAAAAATAAAAAAAGGTGTGTCTAACAGTTCTGCGACAATTCAATGGAGGTAGCCACTGTTTTTTCCTTTGGAAATGCGGGCAATGGTCGTTTAAGTAGTGCACCCCATAAACCCTTAGTCCCAGCATTTTGTCCTACGGAAACAGTGGTTATAGGGATTTCGGGGTTGGTGAAGAAGGATAGGTGGTGAAGAAAGTTTTTAAGAAGTGTACAGTGGAAAAAAATTATTTGAATTTGTTTCCCGCGGTCACTGGGAGTAAGTTGTTCCGCATTTAAATGGAAGGTGTGCGCGTCAAATAAAAATGGAAAAAACGGAGGCCGCACGACAGACACTAACTGAGGCCACACCCACCAATCACGTCTAATTTTCTTTATGACTATTTTTCGGTAGTTTTGAAATTTTAGTTGTCCATTGTACTTTTCCTGTTAGTCCGAAGACGAGTTGGGGTGCCAAACTCAAAAAATCACTCATTAAAGTTACTCTTTATCCCGAATAACATCTTCAAATTAATATTTCTTCGGATGCGTGTGCTCCAGTTTATACTAAGACTATTATTTTTCCAGAATGGTATGTTCAACTTCAGGTAAAATAAAGTAGACGACCTTCTTACCACCATTTATATATTTTCAGGAATTTTAAAAACCCTGCATTTTTATAATCACCTTTTTTCCGCAATACGTCCAATGTTAATAAAGATTAGTAAAATCTACAGATATTAATCAACGTCATTTCTAAATACAATATACTTAAAATACATATAGAAATTATTAAAGTGTATTCCACTGCTTATCCTTAGTCCCGACCCATAACCCTCCCCCCCTTTTACCACCGTTTCCGTCGGAAAAAAATGCTATGTTTAAGCGTATATGAGGTGCACTACTTAAACTACTCTTGCCGGGATGATGATCCAACCAATTATCTAAACTGTCAATAGCCTTGTAGCCAGATCCGTGCCAGCCTCCCTGGTTAAGCAGAGCACGTCGATTCTACGAAATAACATCACCAGTCTGAAAGTCGATGACGCAACCGGATAGCGCATGATGCCGAGGTACCCCAGTATCACGTTAACCGTCAAAATCCTCATCGCCTGACTGATATGGTCAGCCCCCGTCCCCCTTCTACCTTCTGTTTGTAGTCTCTCACTACCTGCATTACCCCCAGTGTGTCTTGGCACGTGAAAGCCTGCATCTTACATAACTTTTTTGCCGTCAGCTTGCCCGCTTTTATTGTCAGCGGCAGTCGTGGGGCTGGCTTCATGCCAAGCCTCTTCGTTGGGTGTACTCACCATGAAGACAAATCAGGTAGAGCGTGTGTGTGTGTTCGTATGGCAACACAACTTCATTTGCTTCACCTCCCAGGGTGAAGAGAGGTGTGCAAATTCGCACTCCATCACAACCTGACAGGGAAGTGTGTGGAACATAATAAGCGCTGGTAAGTAAAAACGAAAAGGAAGACTCAATCGAGAGAGAAGAACAAACACCCGAGACCGCTTGCTATTGGTGTGCCGAGTCAGGGCTCAGTTGATCAGCCCATAAACATCGATTTCACTGGCTCTGCTTGCTCTGTCTGGGAAAGGACGCGGTTGAAGTGGCCTATTTTCGAGGACTTTTTAAAAAAACAGCAACAGGTGCCAATCTTACGGAGGAAGCGCTAGGTATGCAGTTAAAATTTGGGGAGAGAAATAAAAGGGAACTGGTGATGGCGGATATCATCATTTCTCGTGTGCACAAAACTATACGCTTCAATCTCGCTACTGACAGCTGAGATTACAGTAGAACAGACCCATTCTGAGAGTTCAAAGGCATGGGATATTCTGAATAATTCAAGCACATATTTGATGGTGATAACGGTTTTCCATCTATCATGATAGGCCAGTCAAAGTAGCTGATTAATTGTGGCTTGATTCAGATTCAGAAAGCGTTTTAAAATAGTTCCAGTCCACTTAAACTGTTCTTGCGCCGACAAAAACTTTATTATGGTACGCGGTACATTGGTCTGTTTTGCGTTCTGAAATCGGGTATTTGTTTTCTGCAACTCACGGCTCTTCGTATCGATCGCGTTTGTGAAAAAATACTACCATTTCGCACAAATTGGAAGGCAGAAGCCACAACCACTAACCAGATCGAACACCATCTAATTATTGATTTTTTTCGCACGTTTAAAATTTTAGTTGTTCTTTACACATTTATTATTATTCCGATGACGAGCTGGGGAACCAGTCGCGAAAAGTCACTCAATAAAGTTTTATCGTGTTCCCAAGGAACGCCTTTCTCGTGAAAATACCACCATGCTCTGTATGCCATGCGAAATACTGAAGATGTCGTCACGAAATATCATGCCCACAGACGGAGAGAAATTCACTCATGCGCTATGCCTAAGTACAAAAGCATGCTTTTGGACGCGTGTTTAATGTGCAACCGTTTTGAATGAAGATGAAGATGAATACTTTTTAAACCTCGTCCACAGTCAGTTAATACACGACTGCATACGTTGGTTGTTTCAGCCAGTTAAACATTTTCAGTTCCTCAAGATCGATTACTTTAGGACGCATTTCAGAAACTTAAGATACAATGTGAAAATAATATTCTTCAACTTGATAAATAAGGATACACAACTCCAGTATTAATGTTCATACATTATAAAAAGGAATCATGTTTATTCCATTGCGATTTTATTTGTATTTTGTATTTGTATTTATTTTGTATTTTAAATTTGCGATTTTATTTGTAAAAATAACTTACTTTTTAAACTTTTAAATGGCTTGAAGTAACATACAGCTTATTAAAAGGCAAAGTTAAGTGATTTGAGGGTGGACGCAGAAGTAGCTGCCGGTGTATCTAAACTTGGCCACTAACCACGAACAGAGTATATCCCCCTAACGAAGAGGGGATCTCCATACGCCAGATATGTGTCTGTCACAATATCATGGACCCGTAGCGGCCTTTCACCCGCTCCAAAGATGGCTTGAGGGATATCCTCAGTCGGCAGGCTTCCAAACCACGGCGTTTAATGCACAGCTTAAAACCACATTTAGTTGTCAGTGTGGAAGAACACAGTGCAGGATCCGAGTTGGTTGACCATCATCCTCTCCATCCTATGTATAAATCAGCTGTCCGAGTCAAGCTATCGAACTTTGTAACCGAGGGAATATTAATTTGCCGTCTAGAGTATGCCATGTGCAGGCTCATGTGTTATGGGGGAGGTGTCATTTATACGATATTAGGAAGACGAAAATACATGGTCTGCCCCTCGACCATATATGGTGGCCCTCCCAGACACGACTTTAGTTCATTATATCTATTCGAATGAGGACTGCGCTGCTGAGCACGCGTACATCACAATCGGTTGCAATTCTTTTGAAATATTTGAACTTTTCAGCAGACTGATGAAAGCCTTGGGCTTGGCGGATGTCGTAGCATCAGAATATACCTACTGCGTGTCACAGGAATCAACGGCAACGGATTTGGGCTCACCGAACAGCTTTTCTAAATCAGGCTATAAGTGTCAACATTGACCAAATTTGTTCTAACTTGACAGAGCCACAGAAAGCATGAAAGGCCACATAACGGCACACACACAGGCACGTATGCTTAGCATTTGTAGGCTCAACTGGGTTAAAATGTTAAGGCATGAATGTGAAATTTATTTTCGCATGAACTATAATATTCGAAGCTGAAATTTATGAAAATCTGAGTCCGTATTTGGCGGCAGGACAAGGGTACAACAACTAACCGTAAAACAGGTGGTGTTTAGCTAAATAACAAAGAAATAAGGCTTAGTGTTGGTGGTCAGGTTATGGCTAAGGCCAGACCAAGAGAGAGTTAGAGTTAATATTAGAGTTCTGGTTAATTTTTCGGGATAACTTCCCTCCCTAGACCTAAGCGCAGAGGTGGTTGTAAAACATGTCCAGTAGAAGTTGACCTCAAAGTCATTCCAACCGAAATGGGAGAGAAAAGTTTGGGCAAAGCCTTCAGGAAGTATCTTTAGAAGAACGCAACTTCGATTCGAAGAATTACGAAGACAATCTGCCAGCGATCCTTTTATATCAATAATTTTTGGCAAAATCGATTTGTAGGGCTTCTAAAAATATTAACTCCCCACCCAACTGCTCAACGTATTCTGTGGTCAAACTTTTAATTCTTGGCTAATGAGCGTAAATTAATAATTGTGGCGGGAGTGATCAAAAATGTTCAATTAAATAAGATTATGTTTGTTTTAACATGCTAAAATTGAATAAAATTCGATCAACTTAAACTTCTGTTGCGCAGGATACCAATGCTAATCAAAGGAAATTCGACCTTTTGTAGGCGGAATTTAATGAAAGTGGACATTCGTCTTCCTATTGTGGAATCTAACGGAAAAAAAATTAAAGTGAGGCTACCGAACATTTAAAAGTAATGTTTTTATTAAAAATCGACGGGTTTTTTGGGACGTTTAAAAGCAATCCTGCCTAATTTTTCATCAGGCCAACACAAGCAGTTGCATCAGAGGCAACTGAAACCTGTGGGCTAAAAGTTCACAAACCTCGAAACAGCATGCAATTTTTTCGCACCTACCATCTAGCCTGTTTCCTACCAACTCTTGTCCCATCCACACTACGAACTTAACCTGACAAAACTGACATTGGCTGCCTGCTTGCTTCTCATACCTTCCGTCTATATTTCCCATCTGCCACCTGTGTGAACAGATTAGCATAACTCTATTTCTACCTGACTGCCTACACAGGTTTTAATTGTTATCGCTGCCAGATAAATTAACTGGCCTGTTGAGAATTTATTCAACCTAAATCTGCTGCTCGCCGACGTAGTTTATTTTGCTGGCATTACTTCATGTGATTCGTGAAATTGAACAGTCATAAAATCCTTTTACTTTATGGTTTCGCCAGAAAAAAAACACATTGAAACGCAAAACGGAACTGTTATGCAAGAATCTGTCAGCATTGTCTCAAGTTTTATTATGAGGAGCACTCGGAGGTAACCTTAAAAAGCACACATTAGCGGGTAAAGATATACTTAAAAATTAAACATCAATGTCATGTTTTAACACTTATCTCCAGATGATACGTTGTCAAGCACATTGTCCGTTAAATCTGAGGTTTCCAAGAAAACATACTGTCTTTTAAAACCTCATTCACACCAATGATTAGACTCTTCGGAAGCAGTCCTCTCCTCTTTTTGGTTTATCTTGAAGATTGCGTAAGCAGCAAAATTTATTGGAACCATTTATTTCGGGAGTGCTCATCAACTGCTTCCTCTCGTTGCATAGCGTGAATGTCGTAAGAGCGGGCGAGCACCCTCGAAATTAATCGATCCAATTAATTCTGCTGTTTACGTAATCTTCAAAATTGCACCACGGAAAATATGCTTTAAAATTCTCGATGTATGTTGCATTTTATACAGGGCATGACACTTCATGAATTCCTAAAGAATTCTCGACGACTGCTATTCAACAAAGAAAGCGCACGTTTCATTTAATCGCCCACTTTCGAATGCTAATGCAGGCTCACTGAGTATTTCTTAAAATTACCTTGCAAAGTTGACTTGCTTAGGATATTTATTACGTTTGTAATTAAAAATAATCAACGATTACCCGGCAAATTGAAGACTAAAACCATTATCTGTGAATGGACTGCTGGAAAATTATCCTTTAAGTAATTAACTCAGAGTACTTTGCTTCAAATGTAAATTGTAGGAATATTTTCCCCCATATCCTCATCTAACAAAACTATCGCTACGGAAATGTGTTTTTCGTGAATTTAACATTGGAGCAGCTGTGAACGAATCCCACCATTTACCGTTGGCATACAAAGTTCCGACATAATCCAATAGAAGTGTCTGCCGTCGGAACTGTTCAAAAGCAAATTTTCACAGCGCGGTAAATGATTGGACTGAAGATGAAGAAAGCCACTTAAAGCCATTTTTAATACATAAAAATAGCAGAATGCATACAGTTCCACAAGGAAGGTGTTAGTAAACGGTGACCTATGTTGAATTATCCTCCTTTTACCTAGTGAGCCTAAAAGTAAACGGTACATGGTTTTGAGCCTGCCTACCATCCCTTGATGTAAAAACACCAAAACTTCCGTACACCGATAGCTACGCCATGTTGGGGCATACAGTATCTGGCCTCGCTCCTTAAATATTGCCTTTAAATTCAGCGATGCGTTTTCGAAAATAGAATGAACAACTTGGGAATTTCAGTAAGGGCTGAAGGCCAACAGCTGAATGCACATACTCCCGGCCGACTACAAAACAGAAACAGCAGCAAAAAGACTAATTAAGTAGTATGAACTGTTCTATTTCATAGGTGATGTCCTCCAAATTTAAATTTTTTCAGTAAAAGCATGCACAAAACTAGTCTTTCTTGTACCGATTTAGTATCATCTAACTTGTAAATTAGTCTCATACTAGAAAATGGGAATATATATGCTTGAGAAACGTGTTTTTTGTTCCTAAATCCTCTGAAACCCGACCTGCATTCGCGGTTGCTTTTAAGTTTTTAAACGTACAAGCTGCTAATTTTCCATTTAATAAGAGTTCAAATTCCTATATGTTATCTAGAAGCCATGTACGGTTGATTTAGAATTGCCACGAAGTTAAACAAGGTTTTATATTTTATACGAGCACTGGTAAACAGATGGATACGATGTCGTTTAGATGGACAGTTCAAAGTCTTAAAGACTCTCATGAATATGAAAAATTTTGAAACTTAACTTATGATGAAGTGCTGATTTGCTACCAAAGAAGTGCAGAAAAGGCAGGAATTAATAAGGGCTTCGAAAGTAGGTGAGTAAAAGCCAGAATACTTCGGTAGTTGTTTTGTACGGAGAGTGGTTTTTCCCAGCACTCGAAAAGAGTTTTAGTAAAAGGTTGGCATCCTGGCGTGACCGAAACATATCGGAAGTGGATAGCGCGATAGTTAATATTGTAAACCCTTTCCGATGGAAAGCATACTTTTCAAGTTCCGTTAACATTTGATGAGATAGGCCTGACATTTTATGTCGGGCGTTTGAAAGCGCCCCAGACCAACTCTCTGAGTAAGGATTACTTGTATTGCATTCTGAACACAACTCGTTCTAGAACAGGAAACCTTCATAAGCTGGGCCCCCGGTTCGTGTTTTAAGCGTAGGGGTGTGCTAGGTTTGGACTAAGGGTTAGAGTAAGGGTTCTGGGACCCAAAATAATTTTCTACCCTCGGGATAGGAATGCCTTTGTAGCTTTGCGATGAATTAAAGGATATGTTACTGTGCTCGTGTCTTAGCCCTAGACCCAACAGCTCACAGGGGCCCACACCTTAACCTTTACCAAACGCCTTACCCTAACCCCCCAACTTTAAACCGAACTCTATATGGAACCCTCATCCTCACCTTAATCTCAAGCCTGATTTCGGTTATATCAGGCGCAAACGCATGTGAATTGTGGGTGGTTTCTAGTACTTTGTTCTGTAATATAGGTCCCTCTTACCATTCTTGGTCTTCTTCATTCTTTTCTGTTTATCTTCTACCTCACATCTTCAAGCGACTGCCAGTGACTTTACACACTAACTCTGGTTACCTAGCCTCCACCCCCACTTCTGGCCTCATTCTTGCTCAGGACATAAGAAATGACCGCAAAAGGAGTGATACTACGCACCCGGATTCTGTTTGTTTATGTGTGTGTGTGTGCGTGTGCTCTCCTTTCAGCCTCGCCCACGGAGGCCGACCGGAAACGGAGCATGGGTAGTGCCTTTCAGTCGTTGACTGGCTGGTTACGCCTCTCAGGAGGGTGTTGGCCTAGGCATCATACAGGACTGCTCTCACCCTTCTGAGATCCAATGGTCTGTATGCACATGCAATGCCAGTCTTCAGCCAACCACGGTCCCTGCGTCCTGGAAGGCGCTGGCACCTTCTCTCACTTCTGATTCCCTGTCGTGCTCCCACTGGGTTTCAGGCCCCACTGCGGGTGCCCGAAAAGCTAGGCGGTCACTATGCGGTGGGGGAGAGAGTGAGGTCGACCTCGGCGCGCTTCTTCCCTCACTATAATAAATCTGAATGCGTCTGAATCTATCACGGTGCGCTAAAAGCCGTGGCTTGGAGGGTCTGCTAACTGACGGGAAATCTCGGGCTTCCTACGTAGCTGCTCCTCCTGTACGCATGTGTCCGTGTATGCGTACGGGAGGAGAGGGAGAACTGAGAGTCAGGCTGCAATGGCTCTCTCTTAATGTGGCCTTTATGGCGCTCCCGCGCAGTCGGGAGCATACCTAGCGAGATGGCTGTGTCAAGTGTGCGCGTGCTGAGTGTTTATCGCGCCAGCCATCTACACGCTCCCTCATCCCCGGTCTTATTGACTTAGTCTTTACACCGGAAACGGAGGTGGGAGTGGCGAGCGAGTGGGTAGATTCTGTGCAAGTCTGCCTAAACTCCTGTTTTCTCTCGCACGAGTTCTCTGCGTTGCTCCTGCTTGCTGTTGCTCTCATGTTGCTTGCTCAGCTTGCCTCTGTGTATGCTGCGGCTTGCTTTAGCGTTCGCTGCGGCTTGATGGAGCGCGTGGTGCCCATCGTCGAAATCGACAGGGGAACTGTCGTGTGTGCGTGTGTGTGCTCGCTCTTACTCCCTCGCGCCCCAAAGGGTCCGATGTTGGCAGGCCCTCAAAGCGATCATTCACTCCGCTCAGGACTGCGCATTATTTACTGTTTCTGTCGCGAGCTAGCTAGTGCAGATGTGCTAGTGCACACACACATACACAGGCAAGTCGGCGGCTTCTTTTGACTCCCGCAGTTCCGTATGAAAACATGGTAAGTGGCGGGGCTGAGCAAACTGCATTTCAACACATCCTACGCAATCACCCTCTCTAAACTGCAGATAACAGACGATGTCTAGGCCTGGGAGATTGGTTTGAAACAGTGTAGAAGGAAGTTATCAAATGTAACGGTTGCCATTCATCTGTTATTTATGAGGTATTTGGTCGCTAGAGGCCAAACGGAGGTCTGTGTAATGCATGTCATTATGTGATGCAGCAGGGGTAGCAAGCATCCCCAGGCCACCCACGCTGTCACGTGACGATGATACTTTGCGTCCTCACGCCTCCCAACAAAAGGCGTGACAAGGACGGGGGAACGACATGAAATAATTGTTGGACGTCTTCCCCTCCTTCCCCTTTTCCCTCTCTGATCCCCAATTAAGACTAAAATCTGGCCCCTTTGATCCTACAACACCTCTCCTCCTTTTTCACCCTGGTTACTACTGAGTGGTTGCTTAAGCTTTTTTCTTACTTTACTCTCTTGTATATTATTGTATTTGCCTGATGATGAGTTAAAAGAAAACTTTCGTTCGTCTAACCTGACTTCCTGAATGCCTACCTGGGTATCTTTGCTGAGCATGCCATTTATCGACCAAGCCGCGACGTTTCGTTAATATGCAGTCCTTCTAGGTTCTCCTTTGTGCAACTAATGTACTATTGCATCATCCGAATCATCCGCATTTGCTAATGTGCAGGTGCTGGGCGTGCCTAGATTAGCATAAATCAGGTCAATTATATCGGTCGGAGTAGTGTGATTCACGTTGCTGTGGTTGGCTTGGCTAACTAGTGTGTCATCAATTCGAAAACCTCCTGACATTTTGGACACTTTCAGAAATTAGAGGAAACACAAAATGCCAATAAACTTTGCTGCCAGTCGTACACAAACCATTTGGACTGCTTACAGAGATCAGAATGGCTTATGGCCTTAATTGCGTAGGGGGCATTTAACGCTCGTAAGGTTAAACGATGGTTACTCGGATTTACGCTTTTGACCCCTGCAACACTTTAACACTGGTGTTAAAATGAGAAGGTAACTGGAAAAAGAGAGAAAACTGCACACGATTTATGAAAATCACCCAGTCGTTCGTCAGTTATGTGAATTTCATAACCCTGATTCATATTTATGCCGAATTCACTCAACATAGGACATGATTGCAAATCAGGAGAAGTCCACCCAATGCTGCAAAATGCAGAATTTCAGGTTATGATAGAATAGAGGGGGTTAAAGATAAATTTGATGTTAAACCTCTAAAATTAACTACATCAATAAAGTTTTTACACTGAAAGGAGCTTCGTATAGAAACTTTTGAAGCATTTAAACAAATAATCTTGAATCAAAGATTAAAGGCAATTACCCTGATGTGAATAGGGGATCACCAAACTGCAAACACGACTAATTTGCGTCCCGATTACAATCTGCATGATCTAAAGTCGGTGTTTCATTAACGTACTCTTTGCCATATTACTCCTCGACCTAGGAACCCGATGTGAACTCAAAGGCTCGTTGAACAGGCTGTCCACTTACATTTGACTGTTAGTGGCAAATAGACTAGAGATGATAATTTCTCACGAGTTGAGGCCTCGGATGAGAACTCAGTCAATCGATTTCTCGATCTGACGCCAAAATACATCGCCCTGCGCAGGCAACGCCGGACTGGTTGATGAGCCTCTCCCTTCTCACCTTCCCCCCTATAACGGTTCATTGGCCCCTGCCTCCTGTTGCTTGTCTTTCGTTGATGCCTTTTATCTCTGACGATGGACTTCAGAAAGAGTCCGAAGGCTCAGGGGAGTAAAATTATGATTCCGGTGATCGAACCGCCGTATCCTTCTTTATTATAATTTCTGTCTCATTTTAATCCACTGCGACGCTAACTGTCTTCTCTCGTCATTTTTCCCGGATTATCGAATACCGATTATTCACAGTAGATTAATTTATCAGCATTCCTGGCCAAGGGTCAAGAGGTTACAAGAACTAAGCATTCTGAATGATTAGGCATGACAGCCAACTCGGTCAACAAAAAGATCATTTATGGCGGGTAATTTTACCATCGGCCGCATAAATATTTTCTGCATCGAAGTACAGATGTAAAGTATAATTGATATTAAAAAGGGTTTTATGTTACCCATTTTTAGGAGATCATATGAAGAATCCTATTTTACTTCACTTTGGGTGGATAGCCAACAAAACTTCAACAGTGCTGCAGGCAGTGGGCAGTCGTATTAAATGTTAAATGAAAGCCAGAAATGCTTGTTTTATTGAGAGTAATTAACTGAGTAGGGTTTCAGCGTTCATAATCGCGCAACATAATCCCTAAATATTTCGGCCACATCAAGATCAAGCATTCCTCTCAACCGCCTACAAAAAGCACTCGGCAAAAGTTACTACTTAAATAGTTATTCTTTCTCGCATTTCGCATTGATTGTCCTCTTGTATATTATACATAAACGTGCGTACTTCATGCTACTCGGTGTATAGAAATTCTCATCTTCTTTAAACTTTCTATATTTGAAAACATTGCACCTTTCGGTGTTAAAGAGGGTTTGTAATTATGTCCCTTCGAATAGCCTTGCATCTAACTGGTGACTAATGCTTCTTTTAAAGTACACCATTCCATACGCTGGCTTCCTAATAGCGTAAAAGATTGTAGGATGCTCTATGCAAAAGCCGTAAATGCAAGTGTACTTGAAAACCAGACTCAATTTTATGCCTAGGTTCCCCTATCGTTCATGTGATTGGTCAGGGGGCCGTTAATAGTTCATTCGCGCTGCCCAGAATATCATAATGAGCCACCATTTTTTTCGCTGGGTAAGTAGAACCCTTCTGGATCCTCAACTTACACCAACTGCACTCGGGGGGCAAGTCAGTGTGACCATCTGCTTATAGCGAATAAGCAGTGCTCTTTTGCAAACCTCTTCCACCGGGTCACATGAGTGTATGTGTGCAAGTGTCTTCTTCCTCTACATGTTGGCTTTATTTGTGTTTATACTAGGTGAGCCAAGAGCGCATCTGATTTGCATTGACAAGACTGAGTAGCCGGAAGCCCGCCAGGCTACCAGGGAATTTGCATAACGCACCTTGAAAGCACGAATCTGGCGAGCATCATCGCCCTTCCATTGAGTTTTTACTTGACTACCGTATCTGCTCATTAACTGCACGCCATTTATTCTACCAGATTCGTTTTTATGCATTTTCTTCGATCGATTGAGTTTGAGTACAAACAAATTTGAATTAAATTTACTGAGGCGCGTTAAATAATTGCGGTGGGAATCAATAAATGCGTGCACAGAGTTGCCGCGTCTTCCATTAAACTGGATATATTTACTCTGCTGGGTTGATTCACAACCAAGCAAGGGCTTGATTTTTTTTCAAAAGAATTTGGCGTAATTGAAGACAACAATGATGAAAGCTGTTGTTAGGATAATAATTATCGTAAATGACGAGCTTTCGTGAAAAAAATAGGTTTTTTTCACGTTAAATAAGTCAACCTCTGTGTTGATCCACATTGGATCCATGGATCAGAATTCTACCGGAAATAATCAAAGACTATTTGTTTTTCTTTCCTGAAAGGAAACTGAAAAGGGCCACTCAAGATGATGAACCCTTATCGAGAGGGAGCCATCGTGCGTTACTGGTTAACTTTCGTCTACAGGATAAAACATCTGGACCTCGTATCTTCAGTCATGTTAATCTATAAATATATTGTTCAAGATAGCAATCAGTGTTTGATACAACTTAATGAAGCCAGTTCTGTTTAGCATACCTTTACAAATTATGATGATTTTCAAACAATACAGTTGCTGATATAAAGTGTAGGAGAGTAAAATGTTCTACTTAATACAAAGTTAGAAACTAAATCGAACAATTGGACTTGGATGAAATGAATACCAATATCAGGGTATAGTCTAGATTGGAGACTATTTTTTTACCGGGTATACGCAATCTGTACAAGGCATGAGGGTAATTTCAAGAAGTAGGATAATGTTATTGTGGTGTAGATAGCACCATGCGTACAAGCAGAACTGTAAAAGATGCACTTTGTACGCTGAGAGGTTCACCTTGCCCCTTAGTGATGCATCCTAATAAGTGATCGGTAAAATGTTGTCATACAGGGTATAAAGTAATATCGATTACCGTTTCATGGATAGTGGCCTACAGACACCGTTTGCGGTCAACATTGACCGTCGCGATGTTGTAGACCATAGGTCTAGACTTACAGACTTTGCGTAGGCGGTGCTAACATGTCTTAGGCGATAGCATCTGGGAAAATATTCTGCTTTTGGATATATTCAAATGAGAACACTTGTTTTGGCATTGTCAGAAGGTGCACTCTTATTGTGGTATCTCCACTCTCTCGTTTAGTCAGAGAGCGCTTATTCATTGCTTTTTCGATGCTCACTACTTAGAGAGCTCTTCTTCTGCCCACGTTAATTTTTCGTTTACCTATTCACAGCCATAAGCAGGGCCGTAAACTAAAAGTGCTCATTTTTCTACTAAAAATCTGTAATGTTTGAGAGGCTGAGATCGCCAATCCAAACTCAGGGCTTTGGAGAGGACTCTAAAGAACGCCTATCATGCTTTCTGCAATAGTAGAAATTTTTTATGCCAATAAGGCATTTGATCCAGCTTGTTTAACAAACATTTGTCACATGCCTTCATGATGCATTTTTATTAATACTACTTCTTCTAACAGCATGCTTTTCGTGGAAACGTAAATTACAAAATAGACTGAAGCCTGTACAATACCACCGTGGAGAATATGAGAGTTAAACATTGGAAGAATAGCGCGTACCTCTGTGTCTCAATCACTTAAACCTCAGTCACCGGTCTCAGAACTAGCGTACCTAATGCGCAAGGGAAGCTGTTTGTGGGCTTTTGTAACGAATAATATTTTAACTACAATCAAGAAAAACCCTAACATTATGCAAGTAAATTAGTTCATGTGTACATACGCCGGCTGTCGTTAATCGCATCCACAAATTTATAGTTAACAAGATGATTCTGAGTTCAAGACCAAATCAATAACCGGAAGAAAATAACGAGCATCATGGGAGAGAGTATCAGCTGAACGTCTGCAAAGAAGGTTAGCTGTTTCAGCGAAATGGGTTTAAAAATCCAACTAAGCAACCCTGCATGATATAACAATTGCTCCACATTGATCATTTTCGATTTTTGTGTTTTAACATATTGCTAAAATCGGATGCATATGCGATAAGACGTAAACTGAAATATAAATGCTAATACTCTAAGGACATGGCCTAAATTCGCAGGTTTATTTTTTAACTCACTTGCATGAAAATATAATTTGAGCGTTCAGTAATTCTGATAGATAATGTCAGTGCTGTTCCAGGTATTGAGGCTTTCTGTGCAAAGGTGTCTGTTCCCTGCAGTCGGCATTTAGAACGACAAATTATTATCGAGGAGGTGTCAACCCCGACTGTGGTGTCCCTAAATGAGATAAATCGCAGGGGTCATTGGCGAAGGCCCAGTACACACTTTTACTGCCAAGCAAACGATTTTCCGCGTACGAACTTATGCTGGGGCATTTTTTTCGTGATTGCTGGTAAAGTTGCGTAAAACCTGCGTCTTAAGCTGAAATATTTTATGACTTTGTTTTGCCTGAAGTGCGTCCGGCTTGGTAAGCAAATAAGGCCGATAAATTACAGTGTCTCCGTTTAGTACTAGTAAGAAGGTCAACTTCGAGTAGTACAATCCATCTACCGATGTCCTTGTAGGTCGCTTACATTGTCCTCTGCAGTTAACTAAACCTCATCGGAAAGTGCAGGACACGCCGAGAAACAAACCGTTGCAGTTCCGAGAGTTCATCAAGTCGAAGTGCTTTGGTATCTGTCATAAAGCAGCCACTTTCTACGTATCTGATTCGTCTAGTACGAGAAGAAATTGAAACAGTTTTTCCTGTTGAAGAAATACGACTTCTGGTCACCAAATGGAAAAATATGTATCTAGTCAATTTTCCGAATCAATCAATAAAATAGTATTCAAACTTTGGCGAGCTACAGCAAATATATGTTATTCTCTGGAGAGGGGCAGCTTATTAATAATAAACCTAAGGTTGGTTAATATTTTTGTCCATATATCACTAGGACTAGTGACGTAGCTCCATTATGTTGACAACAATTCATTAAAGGTGCTTACTATTTTGCTAAATACTTACTCACGCCTTGGATTTAAATAAGTAAGTTGGCAAGGTAATAGGCACTGACCAACTGTGTGGTTATTATAAAGGTATTTAATCACGCGGCAGACTAGCTAAAACCCTCTTTTATCTGCTTTCGCGCAATCCGCCATAAGCGGTGAAACCAGAACCTTCGAATGAAAGTGGCTGATGGTAAATGGATGGCGCGTGAAAAAAACAGAGGCTAGTAGTGGAATTTAGGCATCGCTTCTGTGTTTTGCCCTTTCCTATCCAGTCCCTTGGAAAAGAAATTGTCAATATGGGTAGTTGCGATCGCCGGAACAAGGTGTTTATTAACCTGATGTTTCGAATTCTCGCTCATCCGCATCATCAGAGACACCCGCTGTTCGCTTCTAGCAGTAAAGCTAATCTTCATTCTACAAATGAGTCAGTCTGTTTAACGGAGTTCGTCACCTTTTGACTTTAAATAATCAAAGGTTATTTTTTAACTTGTCTTGTCTAAAAATGGCGTTTTCTCTTTACTTTGAGACCAATATTTAGTTATCACACTTTCAAAACGAGTAGTCCCAACCAGTTTCGGTTCGATGCATAGCCCTGTGATCTGTGGTTTTCATCCTGCGAGCCAATTTCCTTTTGCATTTCGGAAAAGCTAGTTTGAAAAAGTGCACCTCATATACCCGTAGTCACTGCATTTTGTCTTACGGAAACGGTGGTTATAGGGAGTTTGGGGTGAGGAATTACGATAGGCAGTGGAAACATTTAAGAAGTGGGTGTAATGTGGAAAATGTTGCACTTTTTTCCCGCATCGCTAAGAGTAAATTTTTCCACATGTAAATTCGCGCCGGCCTAGTCTTAGATTAAACATGAAAGACGTGCATTGAAGAAAGCAGTAAAGTCCACTACAAAATCTAAGACCATCAAATGATTTAATCTGAGGTCGGAATAACGAGTGCAGTGTTGATCACCTGACCATCCTACGAATTACCTAACATCACCTAGGATGTTTGAGACGATGGGCACAAAGCGATTGCCGACAAAGTTAAGGACGGGACTGCCCTTTTGACTTTATTGACCGTTGTCAGGCTTATAACAGAGCCGTCAAATGTTATGCAATGTTCACAATTCTCCCTAATCATTGTCATAACAATGACCCAGAAGTTGGATGACAGGGCTGCCTGTAATATATTTCATGCATTTTTTCGGAGCCAAAATAAACATTAAAACTGTATCCTGTTTGAAGGCAAACTTTCTCTCTCGGTTTAAGTTTGTAACTCGTTGTGAGAGTTCCCTGATCTATCTGCCCTTTAAAGAGGAATCAGAAAGCTATTCACTTTTGGGGGAAGGTTCTAGGGAAAACGATCAATGACACTTCCATCAGATCAGCTGTCTAATGGGATTGGGAAAGTAATTGATGCTGTATATTCTTAGAGCATAACCTATAATCGGTAGCGGGACATGTTGATCAGTTAACTGCGCGTATATTGAGCATCCTAGCGAGCCCTATGTTGATTTATTTCTGAAAATACGCGTCCACCTATAAATCTTCAGTTCTGAGATGAGTGAACATTTTTATCACTCTTTTAATCACTAACAACCACTAAAGCATAAGTCAATTAAGAAATGGCTGACTTCTCACATGATACATCTGTGCAACGCAAATCAATTTTCTGTCGCTGAGCCAAATGATTTTCCGGTACTTTTACTCACGCCGCATTTACGTGAGAAAGCAGCCTGGTTCTAAAAGCACATTAGAAATAGGTACTCCCCACTTCGGTGTTTGCCTTCAAGCATTTGTTAATTCTCATGTTAAAATTTACGATCCCTTTACAGTATTTCAACGCAGGACACAAACAAGGCGACCTAATTTTCTATAGATGGACGTACGCTTACTTCAAAACGAAGTCAGCGTTATGAATAAGTTAGTGATTAGAGGTCAGATTTAGCTTAATTTTAGAACACGGGGAGGGTGCTTTTTGGAGAACTTAGTGCAGGGCCACGTCTACTATGACTAGTGTAGGGTTGCCTTGCCAGTGTCTGAATGATGTCCGTAGAGCCAGTCTAACGTAATTGTCAAAATAATTCCGCGGGTGCAAATCTATACGCAGCACAAGTTCACAGAACTCAAGTGTCCGAAGAAGCTATAATTACGAGAGTTTCTCGCTTCTTATTTTCCCTTATTAATCTACTATACTAAATTAGAAAGTGTAAAGATCTCTATGGAATGTATCCACTGTTTACTACATAGCAAAAAGGCTATAACAGTGGATTTTGTGATCACGGGACTTGCCCAAACACCTTTGACTTATAAATCAATGAATCTTTATCGTGACCTCATAGGTGTGGGTACCTTTAGCCTGATTTCATAAACCTAGTAGCAGATAAGGTACATGAGGATGATGCATACTATATACTACCTTTTTTGAGTGCTTTTAGTAATAACTTTGCTTGAAATAAAATGCAATCCTATCAGTGACCAGCAACAGCTATTTATTATATGACTGCAAACGAAACAGTGCGGACCGCAAGCTTTGTCTACACAAAATGTGCTGCAAAGTTTTCAAACCAAAATGTTTAAAACAAAAATCTTTCATTTGATCACTGCAATCGATAACCAGTAGATATAGTTTCTATTAAAAGAATTACTTAGAAGAAAATAATTTATTTTTAAAAACCTCAGTTTTGATGTGCGCAGTTTTTCAAAGTTCAAGATCTATTTTAGACTAGTTGGAGGATTTTGCTTCAGAGCAGGACAGTGGTCTTAAATGCTGAATAAAATCGATTTAAATCAAAACACGACTTGTGATATAATATCAGAATTTCTATTCTGCGGGGGAGGCAGGTCAGGTTTAAAATGTTTTCAGTGGCCCAAAATTTTAATCGGCTGAAGTGGGAGACCTGCATTCAAACAATCAGAAAGGGTGTTGCGTATTTTTGATAAGTAGACTTTTGCGTCAAATATTTGATTGTATAGCAGTCTACTTAGGGCCTTGTTCAAGAACGACTACTTTCTTATTGAGACTATGCTTAAACTATTCAATGTCAATTAAACTGACACAATAAATGAACTGATCTGCGGCGAGGAATATTATCGATCCATAGCCGTTTAAAGAGCTAGGTCCATCAATTAAATGACCAGTATTTGCGGTCTTCTGACTCACTAAAAAATTCCGAGGAATATTCTGGCCAAGATAAAACTACGTTCTGTTAGGTCGAAGGGTTATATACTATCGAGGGATCCAAAGTAGGAACTTAGGTTTTTAAACGCGGTCCTAAAGGTTTGACATCATTCATTTTTTGCATAAATAAAGAAGATCACCAAAGCAACAATTTCAAGAATATCTTCTTTGGGGATACCGTATGTTAATTATCTGCAAAACTCTACCCCCTTAAACCACCGGACACAGATACTTCAGGTAACTCTACCCCTCCTCACTTGAACCGCAGAACTCACTTATTTCATCCACTAGCTTCTCAACTCAAACAACCGAAACAACTGAGCTAGTCTGAGAGGAATTCATCAAAAACATATGAAAAAGGGTGAGCATTTTATCTGAGAAGTTACATCAGTAGATGAAACATGCGCAACTACTTTCGGTACTAACGATATGAAAGGTACCCTCGTCTGGTAAAATGGTTTTCGCATACCAAAAGCTACTCCAAGCCCTGTTCATCAACATTCAACTTCCAATTGCATGGTTTACACACGTTGATCTCCCTATCTCCCCCTCTGGTAAAAATTCAAATAATAAGATCTAAAGTTTGTGCTAATCCTATGTTACAAATATCATCCATTTTAATCGATATTCACTCAGCGCTGCCAAAGCCTTGAAGGTGTGGACATGCTATTCCTTTTTCCTAGTATAAAAATGTATTTTTTCGAGCTGCTAAACTTAGTAATATTCTTGTGGCTTGCGGCCAAATTGGCCTTTGAAAATAATTTCTAAGTTCAACGCACTTTTTCAAAGAAAATGACTCTCTTACAGACATTTTTGAAGAGCAAGATTACTGGGTAAGTACCGAGGATTGTAAGCACATCTTTAAAAATTAGTATTATCAAAAAAGACGATCTAATGAGTCTTGGTGAAACTCCAGAGAATTGAAGAAAAATGGCTTAGTATTTATCCAGCATTAAAAAAGCATATTCATTTGCTAGAAATTGGACAAATAACTTTCAAAAAAGGGTTAAGAATTGTTACATTCACAATCATTTCTATTATCGCCAGCCTTTTGAAGCCTGCATATTGGAATACTCGGCCATCCTAACAGGATGAAGACCCAAATTATATGGCATACGTGAACTGCCTCATAGGCGGAAGCATGAACAAGTTAACACACAAAAATTTGTAGATATGTTTTTGACCACATAGTTTAAGATGATGATTATTATGAGTGATTTCATGAATTATACAGTAACAAAGATACGGCACTACAGCTAAAGAACTAGGGATACGAACTGACATAATTTCTGACTATAGGTAAATATGACATTAATGTTTTTGAAAAAAATTCTATTACATTGCCATAAGGAGTGCTGCAGATGTGTATATTGCGGACTCACCTTTTTCGCAACTCCCGTCTGAGGTCGGCTAAAAGCTCATGCTATTCGAAAATAGTGCAAAGCCCAGATAGCACGCTCCGTCTGCTGTCTCCCTGCACCAGTAGAAATTAACCTACGACGAGCACCTTCCCCGCACAGACTCAACCCAGAGCACACACCAAGTGTTGCAGCTGGCTGAACCAATCAGATTGAGCGTGCCGTTGCCGATGACTGACTGCCTGCCTGTGAGCGAAAGCGCACGTGCACGCGTCTAGCAGAGAGAGCGAGATCAGGTCATTGCGCCAGGCTATCGAATGACCAGCAGCAGTGGGAGTGAGCGGCAATTTGGACCTCAGCGATCTTGTCAGAGGCGAACGAGTCCTACCTCTTCAGGTACCCTCCCACAACCACACACCTACACGCCAAAACTTGCCAAAGCGTATCACCTCACCACTTGTGCGCGTAGCACACACACAGAGAGATCAAGCAACGATCGGCGCCAGCATGTTGCTCTCTCTCTCTCTCTCTCTCTCCGTAACTACCTGTGCTCAAGGTGTAGGTGTTTGTGGTGTGATTCTATGCTCGCGCTCCTGTGCCCAGCGCAGGCTCCTAGTGTCGACCCGTTTGTGTTTATTTTCTCAAAGCAGAATGTGCGTGCGCACATGTGTGTCGCGCCGTACGCGTCGGCAGAGCGACTGGAGATCCCTCAGGTCACCAAAGGCACCGGGGTCAGAGATGACGTTAACGACGAAGACGCTGCCGCGACGTCGAATCCTGGACGCTCGAGCGAACGTCAGGCGATAGGACGACGAGAATGATGTAATGAAACCGCAGTGGCTGATGTGTGACTGACTGACTGACTGCCGGTTGCTCTTTAAATTCATACCCTCATAAAACGTGTAAAGGCCGGTGGGTGTATGGAGACTCTGTGTGTTCAAGCAACAACGCAACACTAGAGCACTTGGTGTTGATCAGACACCACCAACTTATAATGTGAATGCCAATCAGAGAGATAAATGCCCGCATATCAATACAGTAAGCATAGACAAGGGAGAAGACATTTCGAGCACCGGATCAGTTGGTTTATTTTCCTAAGTTTTCGAACCCTTACAGGAATCTATCTTCAGAGATGAGAAGTAGTGACAAAAAGGAGGGTATTTTTACTGGTCATATGCCATTCAACTGTCACAAGTCATCAGGTTGTCAATGCGTTAGAAGTAGAAAGCAAGTAGGATGTGCGGGGAGCAATGATGGTGGTGTACGATAAATAGCTGTCAACGAAGTGGGGGGTCGCTCGGGATCATGAACAGCAATTAGTGTGACGCTCTGTCTCCACGGTATTGGGTCCTGTTCGCTTTTTCGTGGGGCCCTCTCCGCTTGCAATTCTTATGTCCAGTTTGGCTTTGTTCTGTCCTTCGCTCACATCATGGCGTAAAGCTTTGTAGGCCGCGGGCAGGTCTAAATGTCTGTTGACTGAGTTAGCATTTAAGTACAAAGCCTCAGGCGCCAGCCTTTCAACTTTTGAGGTTCATCGGCCTAAGATGGTCGCGCATTGAAGAGCCAAATCATGGCCAGTCTTTGCGATGTGTTCTACAAGGTGCGAGTTTTGGTCTAGTCTCCGAGCCGCTAATTTGTGTTCGTGTATGCAGGTCTTCAATTTTCGGCCTGTTTCGAATGCTCAGGTCAATACACCAATTGATCCGGTGCTCGACACGTCTTCTCACTGGTCCATGCAAATACCTGAAAAGCGAACGTGTTCATTCATACAGTAAGCAAAAGATGAACTTTAACAACATGAGTCAATAGACGACATCACCTTGGAGGTAAAGTTGTGGCCTATTAATAGAGGAACAGACTTACTTTTTCCAGCTTTATCATAACTGTCATGTCTCTGCGGCGGCCATCGACAGATACCATTTTAATCTTCGCTATTTGCTGCATTGTAGCACTACTAGTAGACAAATGACCAGTCTTGACCAGTTTTTAAAACCTCTTTTGATAGGGCGGTCAAGCTCCTCACTGGTTCTGGGGCCTAATTTTCAACCCACTATAAGGAATCTAGCCTAACCAAATGCCAGCATAACCTTGAGGCTCACCTGAGACTTCGTGCCTACCGCCGACTGCAACAATGATTCCTTTGTCATTGCGGACTACCTCAAGGTCATATGCCTTCGGTGGTGACTGTACCCACGTGATGACCTTAAACCTCTGGACCGCTTGCACATACATGCAAGCCATCCAAGGCAGCAACTCCGGCTTTTGTACACCATAAACTCTCCTCCGGGTGGCTTCCACTTTAACGCTCTTCTCGTTGGGAATTCCAAAGGGCGTAATCAGACAGTAAAAAGGACACAGTCACCGTTATAACACTCCCCCCTCCGCGTTACGAGTCCTCTTCTATTCACTTCAACTCTCTCCCCCCCCCTCTATTCCAACAGTATGGTTGAAAAAGAGCTGAGTTTCCCGGCCTGAGGCTTGCATGGTTTTACATGCTTGTTTTCTGTTGGCAATAACGTGAACTTGGGACGAAGACATAGCAACAGCACTATTTATGCTCTTACTGCTTGATGTGCAAATTAATGTACAGCAGGAAATAGAGTCAGAGCATCTAAACAACAAATGATTTTTCGAATTATGCATGTCTTCAAACTAGGTACAGACAACTAGTAATTATAGTGTCTGACAAATGAGACTAGATGGGTTGGTGGAAAGAAGTATTGCTGTTGTCAGGGGTGGTGAGGTAGGAGGGGGAGGGGTCAAAATGACAGTATCTAGGCCGGCCGGTGGCCGAGACAGGGGATGAGCTGCACACGACCGAAAGTATACTCGCTAATTTATCTTTTGATATAAACCATGAGAATTTTCGCAAACCTTAATGAGAGTAGCTTACAACTTACTATGCTATCCTGGACAGAAAAAGATGATGTGCTCAGTGGAACAAGAGTTTTGTTTTCCTCACAATTCGGATTCTGTCGAGAATCCTTAACCACATGTAGCCGTAGGATAGTCTGAGGCATGCGCACAGACCACCACAGATCAAAATTCTGGGATCGGTATGTGGACTACACCTTCGTCGTTAATGAGTGTGATCAGGTGCTGACATTCTAGGATCGTCTAAACGCCGTCTTTTCGGACATGAAATTTAAAATGGAGGAAGAAGAAAATAACTAGCTAGCCTTCCTGAATATCTTCGTTTGCCGCAAAGACGGTGGTAGCCTAAAAACTAAAGTGTTACGGAAGCGACTTACACTATGCACGTCCTGAACTTCAATAACAACCACCTGATCAGGCACAAACGCAGCTCCGTAAGAGATACATTGCAGTGAAATGGATGACAAAGTTGCTGAATTGCAATATCTTTGACGGGTATTGAGAGCGAATGGTTACCAACGCAATTTTTTTCAATCAGTGCATACGTAGAGAAGAGAAGAAACCACATCTAACTGCCTCAACTGTTTGTCGAGCTCCTCCATAAGTGAAGAATGTATCGGAAGCAGTCAGTCGCCTGCTCACCCCACATGGAGTTTGAGTTGCGCACAGATCGGAAGCTTCCTTCAGGCAACGGTTCATGAGATCGAAAAAACCACTGCCGTAGCAGGAAATGACTGGAGTCATTTACTGGATCTGGTGCAGTTGTGAACAAAGCAACTACGTTGGAGAAGCAAGGAGATTGCTCCGGATGCACATGGCCGAGCATGCAGTGGTGGTGAGGAAAAATATGCTTACTCCCAGGCTGAAGCTCACTTAACGAGACCCGGCCATCTTTTCAAGTTTAACGCGACCTAAATCCTGACAAGAGGTGACAACCGCGTGAGCCGCGAGCTGCTCGAGTCATGGTTCTCAGTCAGCCCCCAGTCTATCAACAAGCACAACGGTTTGCCGTGCCCCTACTGCGTACTGAGACATTGCCTGAGCACAAGAATCAGTCACGTGGGAAGGGCCGGGCCCAGCAACAACGCTGGTGACAGCGAGCATAACTGCCACGCAATTACCAAGCCCGCATCCGACACGGACAAAAAAATCGCGGTCATTATTGAATCAAACGTGAAGTGTCCAGCCACCAGCGCACCAATTATGACCCCAAACGATCGCTACAGGAGCTGATAGTTATTGTACGTATGCGGATGACCGCTACAAACTATAAATACCGTGCAATTTGCGTATGGTGCACTAAGACAAAGGATTAGGAGGTTCGGCAGACTTGCTTAATTTGACTTGACCCAATTGAGAAAAAACTCGAGGCGTTCGGCGGAATTTGAACCCGCGTATCAGCGAAGGCATTTACCGGAAGTCAACGCTCTAACCGCTAAGCTACAAACGCCCCGCCTCGCGCCATTGACTTTCGGTAAAAGGGGGTTTCTGATACGCGGGTTCAAATCCCGCCGAAAGCCTAGAGTTTTTTCACAATTTGGTCAGCTCAAATTCAGCAAATCTGCCAAACCTCCTAATAATTAAATCAGCCTAGTAGTCATTCTGGTGGATTCTCGATGATTGCTTAAGAAATCCCGCCTGGGCAGTCAGCTTGCTTTTCCGTACTGGCGGATTCCATATGGACGGCAAAGTTTGGCGAGTAATATCAACCCAAGTGTGATTAAATTCATAGCGCGAGACGGGGGGTTTGTAGCTTAGCTGTCATAACGTTGGCGTCCTGTGAAGGCCTTCTCTGATACGTCGGTTCAAACCCTGCCGAACGCCTCAATTTTTTTCACAATTGAGTCAACTCAAAAGACAAAGAAGACTGTCTCATTAGCCATCGTCAACCAGTCATACCCAGACCTAGGTACTGCTCCACCCGACCCTCGAATTCACGACCTTTTGATCAGAAGTCCAACGCTCTAACCGTTGAGCCGGCAATACTATCTGCCTAAACTACTAGCTACATTGTGGATGCTGGCTAAGCCGAGAGTGAGCCCCAAAGCAGAGCAAGGTGAGTGAATTCCGGTAGCAATCGATGAACGTTCATCAACGAGTGTCACTGAATTTTTAATATAACTGAATTTCAGTGGATATATAACTAATATTTCACTTATCTTATTTTAAGTAGGGGCAGAATTTTATAAATAAAAGGCATAAAAAGCGATAATTTTTCATCCGAACAACAGCAGTGAGAATAAAGTGCATAATAGTGTCCTTACGGAATAAGTATTGGGCGCGGCTAGGTACCTTGAAATATCTCTCTAACTGCCAATAAACTCACGATCAAAAGCCATCAAATATATTTCGCTAACCGCCATTATCTTTCCTCAGCAGCCATGGCTGTTTTCAGGTGTTATCAAGAATTTTTAGCCTGAAATAGAGCATGAAAACACTGACTGTATTTTCAACCAACTAATCCCAAGCAAAGAGTGCGGACTGTATGTATGAACATCTCATTTCTACGCCCTTGTACAAGACAGTCGAAAAAGTAGTTGGCAGTGGAAGACAAGACCCCTTTCATTGCTTCCAGACAAGCTCTTTGCGCTGCCAAAGGTAACCGCTTTCCCTTCTACCTAAAGCCTCTGCTATCAAAAATGAACTCCACTCATACAAAAAGCCCAGCTGAAAATACATGGCAAAAATATAGGTAGCCTCAATTGTACTACACTAGTCGTGTGTCTTACTTGGCTACCGGACGTGGACACTTGCCCGGTCTCCTACAACTCAGCCCGGGTGAAGTCGAGAACGCGCATAAGCTTATATTCCCATCTTTTATGCTTGGTATGCTTCATATGCTTGCTATTGATGCAAGTATATGAATATAGTACTAGAATATACTATCCGCTGGTCTTAGTAAATATAATTACTAGAAGTAGCACTCTTAGCACTGGCATATTACCTCCAGTGGCAGTATTTTAGCACAAACTTAGTAAAATCTGACACAGCTTTTGGTGGGTAGAAGTAAGAGGGCCTCAAACATATACTTACTCGAACTAGCATAAACCCAGATTCACAGTCCCTACTAGGATCGAGGAGATGTGTGTAGAAGTTCTTTAAAGATCGAACTGCAGATAGATACTGTAGTGGGCCTATAGGTTGTCTATATACGGCAAACTTTGCGAAATAAAGGCATGGTAGGATTTGTGCTATTATTGATAAACGTTTTATTGAACCCAAAAGCTAATCACCTTACATCATACAGATTGGGAGTTCATACTGGGTGCCGACTTGTTATTATAGTATACTATTTACTGGCCTTAGTAAGCATGGTTTATAGAATAAGCAGCACGTACGCCTATCAGCAGTATCGTAGTTTTAACCTAGTAGAAATCGACACAGCCTGATGGATAGAGTTGAGAGAGTGGAAACCAAGGCAAGCTCTGCTGTACTCAGAATCCCGAACATGCACTTACTTGGAGTAGTTTAAACCCAGATTCACACTCCCTTTTGAGATCAAGGGGAACAACCCCCAGCGTTGGCTTGCATGCTTTAGGTCAGGATTATTCTCGAAGGACCAGAGCCTTATATATTGGCTGTAGTGGACAAGCTAAAGGATCTGCTGGCTCTGTGCTGTCCTGGGTAAAGGTTCCTGCTAGCAGAACCGGCCTTGACTTCTCCTGCCTAGTAGTCGGGGACATAACACACCGTCACTTTGGACAAATGGCAGCATCAGTGGAAGTACAAGTACTACTATGCTTCTTGTTGACATTGAGGGAATATGCTCCCAGAGTGACTTTAATCAGCGTCACTTCTGGCTAATAATACAGCCAGAAATTGTACCGGCAATACTTTCACTCAGCTTCAGCCCCCTATTTAGTAGCATTAAAAACAGCAGTAGTAGCAGTATCAGCCTTGGTTTTCTTGAGTATCGTTTGATATCTCCTGAGGGAAGTGAGGGTCAATAGTGTGGTAATAACTGCGCAAAAGACCACTGCCAGTTAAAACTACGTAGGCGGTGCTTTGGCCTGCGTTGGTGAAAGTGGCCTACGCCCGATTCCTCCTCGGTCATCTTGGCTTTGTGTTGTCACCGGTTGAAGCGGTGAGAGGGTTTAGAGTGAGGTAGACAGCTGTGCGTCTATTTCACTTATGTCTAGTCCCTGACTCCAGTCACTCTGAGCGCATGGTGGCTTTCATCGAAATCGATGGTCAAATAATCATACTGGTTACGTTAGCTGACTCAGAAGCCTGACCATGAAGACTACTTGGGATGAAACGCGT
This sequence comes from Ligula intestinalis, assembly GCA_036362985.1. Classification (NCBI taxonomy): domain Eukaryota; kingdom Metazoa; phylum Platyhelminthes; class Cestoda; order Diphyllobothriidea; family Diphyllobothriidae; genus Ligula; species Ligula intestinalis. The sequence goes on along the minus strand of JAYGXS010000002.1, from coordinate 12,313,885 downwards.
ATCGTTGGATGTGATTACTCAACCAGGCTTGTAAAAAATCAACTTTTGAGGCTTTTGACTAACCCTTTGTTGAATTTTTGCGTGATATACTGTTTGACAGCGCGCGCTCACACAGAGAGAAAGAGAGCGATTTGGATTGCAGTTTGTAATGTACTTTTAGCACACACGGTGCTGACTTGCTGACGGCAACTTTTGGCTCCAGGTGTGCTGGATCTGCTTCTGGTCAACTCATCAAAACAACTTTGACTTTTTATATCATTAAGATCAATGGGTGGATTATCAGAGACGCCCAGGGTAAATTATATTGTTTTCTGTGTTCATTAAACTCTGTTAGATTCCCATAAAGATATAATTTTTAGTGTAAAAAGTTCGTTGAAAATGCTAACAAACCTTATTGTAACTGTTTGACTCTGGCACACTAGGTCATCGTCAGACGCGGAAAAATTGTGTGCCGAACAGTGAGTATTTTAAGCATAACGAAAAAATCGATAGTGCTTAATCATCGTTGGTTGACGTCTTTTCCAGGCTTCTCTAGGGTTGTGTACATCGCGTCGAATTCAACGCGCCCAGTAACGCACGAGTCGTCAGAGCTAATAGCTTCTAAAAATTCAGGGCCTTTCCTAGATGGGCAGGAGCCTACAATGCGGGTTTGGTCCCATGCCAATTTGTACCCAGTTTCAAGTGGTTGCATGATGACGTAGGACAGGCGATCTCGCCTCTTTACCACTAATTGATGCTCGGGTAAGCGTGTAGAGGCTGACTTTCCTGTTTGTCCGCAATAAATTGCATCACAGTCGCCACAAGGAATTTTTTAAACTTCCTTTTTGTCCAAATAGCAGAACCCTATCCTTAGGGCTTGCGTTCCTTGTTTTGTGCGCCTCTTGAACCTGGTGCTTCCTCAGGTATCTTTCAACGATATTTTGCAACAATAAATCTGCTTACCGAAAGGGAGAGTAGAACCTACTTGACGAACAAAATTCTTATAAGATGTGTCCATCCAGTGAAATGAAATATTTGCTTACCCAAATAAACAAAAGTCAGGTAAAACTCGAAGCTAACGTTGCAATCACACTCTGTGATTGGTTTTGCATGAAACTAACAGACACAGCCCCAGCACAATTTTACGGTCTTCGTGGCACCCCTGCATATGGTTTGACAAAATGGATGTTTGCTCATCTCAAGTTCCTGACAGTAGGCTCTACAATAACCATAGCTTCTACCAAACAGTGCCTTGAACAAATAAAATATTTTAAGTAAGAGGTAGATAAATCTATGGCGATAGCGATAAACCCCTGAGGTCTAAATATTTGCTCGAACTTCTACGGTATTGCCTTAAAACCAACTTGATATTTGGTGGATAAATGCATGAAAAAAATAAAGGCACTCCCATGGGCTCCCCCTATCAGGCCTGATTGCTGAAGAGGTCCTCCGATGGACAGAACACTTGGCCTTCGCCAAGTATCAACCAAAGATTTGGGCTCGTTATGTCGATGGCACTCTTGTCATCATCACATAATTTGACATCGAGCACTTCAAAAACTTACGGAAGTCGGCTGACGCAAATATCCAATTCACGATGGAAGCTGGAAAAAATAAACAACTACACTTCTTCAATGTCCTTGTGTGCCGGTATTCGACAGGAAACTGCAAACCACAATATTGATAAGAGACACCAGCAGGAAAAAAGTACTTAATTTAAACAGCAATCACTCCATGTCTCACAAAAGTAGCTGCGTTTGTGCTCTCTTCCAAAGTGTTGAAACACAGTGCTCCACACCAGCTGATAAAAGATCTAAACACCAATATCTTTACGAATTCTTCCGAGCTAAGGGGTACCCGAACTCATTTAGCAAACGAAGCAAGCGCTGAGTGAACATACGGTGGAGAGCAAATACGCCGGGTGGCCAATGCAACAGCAACCCGAAGACTGGAGGGTCATCCCCTACATAAAAGGGGTCTTCGAAGCAGTCTCACGACTGTTACAAGAGAATTTATCAAAAACAAACGTATGTCCATTAATTTATCTGTTAAAGTTTTCCTTTACAAAACACTCGTCGCCTCCCGTGTCTTTAGGAATAACCTCAAGGCCTATGATTAGGCTCAGAACACACGTCTTATTTGCTCATTTTTTTCCAGCGAAAACACACAGCATACGCAGTAAAGTCTCGTTGAATATTACTGAAGAGGCGGTCAGGAAAAGGTTTTGGTTCTAAATTGACGGCCAAACTATTGACCTCACACCTTTTTACCGTTCGCTGTCAGCTGTAGAATCTGTCAGCGGCGTGACATGACCCTAATGCACGATTTTATCGCAAGGGGGGAATTTGGGGAATGTCGGAAATTAAAAAATAATCCTCCTGACAACTCACGGTTCGTTGGCAGATGGATACTAGTTGTACTTTTCAAAATCTTAAACAGAGTTGGAAGTAGGAGAATTAGAAGAATTCAGGTTTGCAAGTCAGAATTCCAAAGAGCTGAAATACATTGCAGCGCACTAGCCGACAAAAAGAGCAGAACAATAAAACCTACGTGACCTCTTTCGAGCTAATGGATAGCCTTAATTTTTATCAATCAAAGCAAGCGCCGAGTGAATAGGCGAGGGGCAACAGAACAGCAACCTGCACTCTAGAGGGCCAATCTCTACGTAAAAGGAGTCTCCGAAATAGTCTCTCGACTATTACAACCCACTGGAATGGGTATAGCCCGTCAACCTCAAGCGACAGTATGCCACCGTGTGATGCAACCTAAAGACAGACTGTCCCCCTACCGAAATTTCTGCAGTTGTCTACAAGATACGTTGCAACGATGGAGATGGTAATTACGAAGGAAATACAGGCCAAAAATTTGCAACCCACCTACACGAACACAAACTGACGACTTGGAGACAAGACCTAAAATCGCAGCTTGCAGCACACATCGAAGAGCCTAGCCACGACTTCGATATTCAAGGAGTGACCATAGCAGGCTTAGGAACATCAAAAGCCGAAAGCCTGACACTTTAGGCATGGTACTCAGATGCCAACCCCGTCAACAGGCAACTAGATCTTCCCGTAGCCTACAAAGTCTTGCGCCATTATGAAAGTTAAGGAAAAAAAGAGTCAAACCGAACGTAAGAATTGCGAGCGAAGAAGACCCCACGAAGAACCGGCCGAAAGAGGAGGCAGGCTTGCCAGGACCCTCTACAGTGGGGACAGGTCGCTGCACTAACTGCTGTTTATGACCCGGAACGGCCCCTGACCTCACTGACAGTTAACTAGCATGCATCACCATAATTGCCTGCCCTCCCCGCCTTTTTTGGTTGCTGTTTCCTACCGCTTGGCGACCTGATGACCTTTGACTGTTGATAGGCCTATGACCACTATAACTACCCTTCTTTTGGTTGCTGCTTAAGATCTCTGAAGATGCACTCCTATAAGAGTTCGAAAGCTCAGGATAATAGACAAATTGACCCAGTGCTCGAAAAGTCTTCTTACTTATCGCTGCAAATACCTGGAACGCGAACTTTTTAATTCATTCGTGAATAAAAGGACTCCTTGGCATCGAGTACGGATCAAAAGCCCAGAGACACTAAAATCAAAGCACATGTTTTGCACATAGTGGTAGGACTACAAGGCATTCGAAGTGGTAGCACTATTGAACGTTGTCTTTGTCAGTTGCAGAGTTAATAAAATTTGCGGTCTTACTAGCCTTGTCAATATTGACACTTCTTGGGTGCCACTGTCAGGGCATGCTTCATTCTTCTCTGAACAAACAGGCCGTAAGACACCGTTCAAATTTAAAAAGTTTCGGGGTGAATGGAACAAATGTGTAAGAAATTTGTGTAAGAAATGTGTAGAAATTTTTTCAAGTAGTGTAAGAACATTTCAGCAGACATTGCACCACCCCTAAAAACACTTTTAAAAAATGAAAAAAGGATTTGCGAAGCCCACTTTTCCAATGCGATTGCATTATCAAGTTCCCTTACCCGAATTTCAATACGTAATAACAAAAGAATCTTTTTTATGAACGTTCGCCGATCACTACCGGAACCCACTCTTCCCGTTTGGCCATGGGGTCACGCTCGAGTCCCGGCAGCAGCCACAGAGCGGGCAAAGACAAGGGAGACTGGAATGATCATTTCTGGCGTATAAGCCATCATCAGCCAGTCATATCCAACCCCAAGTAATGCACTACCCCAGGCTCGTACTCACAAACCACTTGGGGTTTGGTATGACTGGCTGACGAATCTAATTAGCCAGATATGACACTATGATACTATCTGCCTAGAGCAACCTTTGTTATTTGCGATAATTTTGGAGTCAATCTTCAGCCCGGTTTGTTTGGTGTTTGTTTCGGGAAAGGTGTCTTCCAGTCCTTCTGCAAACATTAGGAAAGGTGAGCTAAATTACATGATGAACACTTATAAAATGTCCAGTCTTCTTTCATCTTTCCGTACTCTGCCATCGACTAGTATGATCTCCACTCCTGGAGGCACACCGTTTCTGCGCAGTGTCTTGCTTACGATTTCTTGCTTCAATCCCTGTTTTAGTCTTTTCTCTGTAGACTTCTGCTAGAGTTGGAATGTACTGCTCCTTCTAGTTGGCATTACGTAATAGAAACCACATAATCAGGGTATTCCGAAATACTATTTCGATGTTGACGAAGAAGTCCGATTATCCATCTTCAAAGTGGCCATTTTTACATACTGCCTCCGATTTCTCTGACCCAGATTTTCCTCTTGCAGACATCCCATGCTCTCTCCTTATTTAAGTGGAGCCTCGGGTGAAACGCAACCCCATCTGCAAGCCACCGGCAGAAGAAATTGTTTCGATTGACGAGCTTCCGCTCAGTCAATGAACTGTCAGTGCCTGCGTGTGCCTCTGTCAGCCATTGAGCCCTGTTCCCAGGGCGTGAGTCCTCGGTCGTCTGCAGCCAATCAGTGAACTGATGCGGTTTGATTGACTATCTTTCGCACGACGAGCGGTTCGCGTGACGAGCTCGGTACCAAAACGGATTAAATTCGTAAACCGGGGTTCCACTCTATCCGTTTTCTTTTCCCTCAGTTATCCCTATAAAATTTCGGTCGTGCTCAAAAAGCTCTGTTTCAAAGACTTTACTCTATTTTTGCAAATCCCTTTCGACAGTGGTTTCAAAAAGTTTTAAGAATCAGTTTTTGTACAGTTAACTTCTTAGTTGTTTATTTTTTTTAAGTTTTATTTCACCTACGCTTCCTAAGGAATAAGGTAACAAAAATGTGCTTAAGCTAGAGGAGGTAACCTCATATCAGGTTTTCCATATATATTGTTATTTCCGGCTGAAGATGTTTGGAATACTCCACATATCTTCTACAATGAAACTTCCATCCAATCTGCACAATGATTGTATGCACCCTTCCGAAAGCTGTCCCACTGCTCCCTAGAACGCTGGCCGCTTTCCCTCACTCAAATTCACATGATTGAATACAGGGGAGAATAAAGTCATCTACAAACGCCAGATTAGGGCTTGCGGTGTGTGATATGAACGCAAGCGGTGGATGTAATATAAAGGTAATGGATTTGATAAAATGGCCTTCTATATGAAGAGCAAATATAAGGTTGCATGCTACTGTAACACCAAGGTATCGGAAAGAGGATACTTCAGTGGGCAGAATGTCAATAGTTTCGGGACTGGGAGAGAGTTGCAGTCGAAAAATACACTGGAATCTTATAAAACAAGATACACGCCCCCTTGACCGACTCTCTTTGCTCTTGACTTGGAATATCCACTGTTAACGTTGGTGTATTTATATGTGACTATTGCTCTTAAAAGTACCGTACCACCTTGATAGTAACTATCACTGGTTTTGGCGTACGCGTGACTGCAGGATGCAGTCGGAGAAGGCAAGGGACGAAACATATATGTAACCGAGTATCGTACAGGAGAGAGCACAGAAAACGAGACCCGGGAACTGACTGTGTTGCTATTAGGTGCTTTCACTCGAACCGTAGGAATTCCCAATGACGCATATGTTGCAACAGCCCCAAGGCCCCTGTCCTTCTTTGGCTGAGACCAGCTGACAAATAAAACTGTCAGCTTGTGTGATGTTATGACAGTTGCCGCACTTGAGAAGCCACCATCTGGGAACCAGTCAAACTAACTGAAATCGCCGTTCTGTTTTTCTCTTCTTGATGGAGCGGTTTTGAAGGTGCACCCTGGGAACGCTGCTGTTTGTCAAACTTTTCAAGGTCATCGAGTTCGAAAAATCCTACTCAAAATATTTTTTTCATTTTAATTAAAATGAACAAAGGAGTTCAGCAGAAATTTTGCAGTGATATTTATTTTGCATTGTGTCACATTCAAGTAAGACCATGTTGCATGGAAAACTAATCATTGGTTGATAAAATTGACATTTATCAGGTTGCTTAGTTAAAAAGGACGAATGTTTCATGGGAAATAAATATTGCTGTAAAGCTGAAGTTTTGGAGACATCAGTTGCCTATCTTTCGGTACAGCACAAACCTAAAACGAATTCAAGATGCTAGGAAACACTGTGCTGGTCGGGTTTATCGTGCTTTGCTTTCTTAACCGTTTTTTTACTCCCAGTAACAAGCTGAAGCTCGATTGGCTTGGAATAGCTGTTCGTTTTTAACCTCTCTGGATGGTCTCATAAGCTCTTTAAATCATCAACAGAACAGCGAACGCGTTCGGGGTCGGCACTTTTCTTCTACTGAATCCTGCCAGTAACTTTAATTTCCAATCAAAGGTTTTGATTTCAACTGCAAAATACACTAGGAACAGGTGCCGTTATCGCCTGGGTTTTAAATCTAATTGGGTAAACGGCTGCGATTTTTCAGACCCAGTTCCTTAGGAGATGAGAGAATTCACGGGAAGGCCAGAGTGTTAGGAAGAGCATATTATGTACAGAATAAATGGGAGAATAGGTAGTGAGAAATATGACTTTCTGATGACCGCACAACCGCAAGCCAGCGGACGGCGTCTGAAGTGATTTTTTTGGGCAGTCGTCAAATAAGGTCCTGTATGCGTCGGCTTGTGATTGGCTGCTCCAGAGGCCGGATGCAGCAAGCATGAAAAGCGTTCACGAGTGCACTTCCTGTGCAGCTAGTCGCTAAACCATATCTAAATAAATAGTAATTTAGGTTTTTTACGTTTTTGAAAGGAGACGTTTATGCATAATGAGACTGCACTCAGGACTAGCATTGAACATGTCCCCGACTCAATATGTAAACGCGGTAAAAGATTGGGTGTGTTTTACTGACAAATTAAAAAATGACGCTCAAAAGCAATTACGTATTTACATGTCGTCCATTTTGTCGATTTATTTGCATGTCAGTGTGCGGATGAATGACATTTCCATGAATGGAAGTGCCTTGAATAAATTTTACAAATGACAGAGTTGTTACTTTAAAGAAGAGAGATTTTCGATCAAATGACTGTTAACTGATGCTGAGATATTTTGACATATCATCAGTGCTTTCACTTTTCATAAATATTGATTTATACGAATGAATGAAAACTTTCGCGTTTCAGGTATTTGCATGAATGAAGAAAAAGGGGTGTCGAGCACCGGATCGGTTTGTTTATTGTTTATATTAATTTCTACGAACATTCATGTTTGGCTGAAAACTTGTTCTGATGGTCACCAACTATTTTACTAAATACGGTCAACAGTAGACTCTGTGTTCCGCACAAACGGATGTGAGGAGGATAAGTAACGCATACTTTTATGCCAACATCTTCAAATTAATATCTTTTAATTTAAAAAGGAGTGCTCTTCTCACTTTTGAATCAACTTACACTGGCCTACTAACTTTCCACCACCACACGAGTTCTGGTCCACAACAATCGCTCTCAACCGTTCGATATCCGATCTGGTGTCCGACAGGGCTGCGTCCTTTCGCCCATTCTGTTTAACTACGTCCTTGGCTGGATTCTCGGGAAGGCCCTACATGCAGAAGACGGTGTTGAGCTCGCAACCGGACTCCGGCTGACCTATCTCGCCTACGCCACTGATATTGCGCTGCTAGCCTCAAGCTTTGGCAGTAAATGAAATCGCTATATCGGTTGGCATGTCCATGAATTCCTGAAAAACGAAGTTATTCTTGAGGTATATCCCCGACGAGGGGAAAGCCTACCGGAAGATTGATGGCAATAAACGTGAAGCAGTAGACAGCTTTGAATACCTCGGGGCGAGGCTGCTACCGAATGCGCAGAGCAAGAATGCCATTGTCTTCCACACCGATGCTGTTCGCTGGGTTTTCTCAATCCTTCGAAAGTGGCTATGGACCCGATGCCACATCTTAATCGCCACGAAGAATCGTGTATACTGTGCAGTCATCCGGTCAGTCCTCCTATATGGATGTGAATGCTGGGCTTTACCCACTGAAGATGAGCGAAGACTGGAGGTCTTTGACCACCTCTGCCTGAGGAACATCCTGCAAGTTAGGTTAATGCCTCATCTTATCTTTGGTGGTTGACGACCAAAAGTGCGAAATATTAAAAAATCCTATTCCACATTCAGAATACAGCTCGGCCTGAATCAACTGAGAGGGCCAATCAGACTTAATCCTATACATGCAAATATTGCCATGTTTAATCTGAAAAGTTGACTCAATGATTTGTATCGATAATATGTGCGAGAATGGAACTCGCGATAGATCGACTTTCACTTTTAATTAACCAGGCCAGTATGTTCTCATGCACCCCTTTTTCCAGGTGCTTCGTTGTATGGCCGACGTATCCTGCTCCACTGGAGTAAGTGAAAAAGTAAATGCACATTGATGTTGCCTTTAGCGGGAGATGGCCCTTAGCTCCCACTCGTAGGAGGAGAGAGGTCGTGAAGAACACGCGGAAGTTCACCCCGGAGAAAGCGCTTGCGATAATAGTTTTCAGGCATCGTCTGACCACCTCGCTCGTTGCATTTCCTAGGTAGTACAGTCTTATGAACACTTTCTTGTACTTGTACTTGTTACGGCTGCGATCATGACTGACCTAGCCGGTCTCAATTGTGTCCCGAATGGTGCTTCTCCAAGCGCGACGATCCATGGCCGCAGACCTGGACAGTTCGACCCATTCTCTTCGCCAGCGCCGGAGACCATATACCGAAGGTCCAAGAACCACTTCTATGTCTTGATGGACTGAGTCGAGCCAGGTTTTGAGTTGACCCCTTCTTCGACGTTTCCAATAAGGCAACGGTTTCATGTCGAGGGCACTAGCACTGAGCTCTTGAGGTTGGCGACGAAGAACGTGTCCAAACCACCTCAGCCGTCTTTCCTGAATGGTCTGGGATATCCTCGTGGTTATGTCAAAGCGAGTGCAGATTGTCTCATTGGAGACGAAGTCAGTGTACTTCACTCTAAGGATGCTCCGCAGACAGAAGTGGTCGAAGACTTCCAGTTTCTGTTCATCTTCCACGCACATAGTCCAACATTCGCATCCGTATAGGAGAACGGACCGCACAGATGCATGGTACACGCGGATCTTTGTTGAGATAGAGATATCGCGTCAGGTCCATAAGCACTTCCGAAGGCTGGAGAACACCCGTCCAGCTGCATCAATTCGGGAGACAGTATCATCCTTGCTCTGTCCATTCGGCAGCAATCTCGCTCCGAGCTATTTGAAACTGTCGACTTCTTCTAGTTGACAGCCACTAATTTCGAGAGATGCCTTCTCTTCGGTAGGGATGCAGCATGAAAACACTTTGGTCTTCCCAGCGTTTATGGATAAGCCGACTGTTTTCACGACATCGTTCATTCGTGACATCATAGACTGAAGATCGCCAAAACTTGACGCTACTAAGGTGATATCATCGTCATAGTCAAGGTCAGTCAACCAGCGCCCGGTTGCAAGCTCAATGCCGTCACCTTTTTGTAGGGCCCTCCGGAGAACCCAGTCAATGGGGTGGTTAAAGAGGATTGGTGACAGGACACAGCCTTGCCGAACGCCTGACCGAATAGCGAAGGGTTCTGAGAGGTTGTTGTGGACTAAAACCCGCGCAGTGGTGGAGCGGTAGTATGCCTTGATCATGGCGATTAGTTTTGGTGGTACACCATCAAATGCCATTATCTGCCATAGAGAGTCACGATGGACGGAGTCGAACGCAGCGGCGAAGTCAACAAAGGAAATGGCCGTTGTTTGCTGGTAGCTATGGCGGAATTCAAGGATTCGTCCCAGAGTGAATAACTGATCCACACATCCACGCCCAGCATGAAATCCGGCCTGTTTGGGTCGCGTCCTGGAGTCGCGCACAGACTGGAACCGCCTGAGGAGAACGATAGCGAAAATCTTCGCAGCAATGTCGATGAGACTTATGCTACGGTAGTTCTCACATCTTATCTTATTTCCCTCCTGGTGGACAGGCATAAGGATGCCTGAGACCCAGGCATCAGGAACGGTCTCATCTCTCCATGCTGGTTCAATCACCTCATGGAGCCAAGGCGCCAGAGTGTCGGCACAAGACTTGTAGATTTCAGCGGGGATGCCATCCTCTCCAGGTGCCTTATTGTTGCGCAGCCTTTTTATGGCATCGGTGATTTCTGCTTCAGAAGGCAGGTCGCATGACACCGGATAAGTGGCAGATGGAGGAGGCTCTACCGTAGATGGGAGCAGGGGGCGGTGGGCTCCGTATCGAATTTGAGGAGGTGCTCGAAATGCTCATGCCAGCGTTCGATCTTGGTTGCGTTGTCAGCCATAAAGCTGCCATTCACATCACGGACTGAGTCACTCAGTGGAGACCGTCTACCACCAGCCTGGCGAATAAGTTGGTAGAGCTTTCGAGTTTCACCAACGTTTGAGGCCTGCTCCATGGAAGTTACAATTTCAGCCCAGTATTTCTTTCGGTCCTCTCTGGCCGATTTTGCCGTCATCTTTCTTAAATGGTGAAAGTAATCCTCGTTACGACCCCTAGATCGGGCTGTCTCTGCAGATAACTGCAGGGTGCGTCCGCTAATCCAATCACTGTGGCGCCGCTTGGTGCATCCAAGAATCTTCTCGGCTGCTGCATAGACTGAAGTTTTCAGTAAGGACCATGGGTTACCCCCTTCGTTGTCGGCATGGGTCGTGAAACAGGATTGGATTTCTCTGCTTAGGGCCTCAGTGGTGTTGGGTTGCCGGATTTTGGCGACATCGAGGTGTCTAGCGTGGGGCACTTTGGGTGCAGATGAGAGGTGAGCTTTCAAGCGTGTGCGAACAAGAATGTGATCAGATCCATGGGCATTACCAGTCTCAGCACCACGCAGCGACCGACTATCATGAACCTAGCTGCGGAATCTTGAGCTAACTAAAATATAGTCAATCTGACTGGCTGTATGACCGTCGTTGGAGTAACAGGTCAGCAAGTGTTTGTTGCGGTGCTGGAAGCATGTGTTCGTTACAAACAGTCGGTTCCGTTCAGCAAAGTTCAGTAATCTGTCACCATTCTCACATCGAGAGCCAAGCCCAAAGCAGCCGATAAGATGGCTGTTTGTGGAGTCACCCGGCCCAGTTCGGCCATTCCAATCCCTGGCAACAATCAGCATATCGCGACGAGGAAGCCTTTCGACCAATGTCTGTAGTTGTGAGTAAAACATATATTTATCACGCTGATCAGCAGCGGATATTGGTGCATATACAGCGACCACACATATGTTTTTGAAGTGACCTTTCAAGCGTACATAAGCCATGCATTCATTGACTGGTTCCCAGGCAAGTAGTGCACGGCTCGCTTGTTGAGAGAGGGCAATTGCCAAACCATGTTTGCCGGAGGAGTCATGGGAGTCATGGCCACTGTGGTATAGGGTGAAGTGGGAGTCAGCTCCAGGAACTTTTATTTCCTGAGCGCCGGAGTTAGGGAGTCGGACTTCGGACAGGCATCAGATATCGACGTTGTACTGATTAAGGCTGCGCAGCATCAGGCTTTGGGTACCAGGGGCCAGGAACGTTCGCACATTCCAGCATCCAATACCAAGAGTCCGATTTCGATTAAGTAGTCCAGCTCGGATACTATTCGCCCGAATCACTGGACAAGGGTTGCGGAGCGCGTCGGTTCCCTCGAACGCCGTAGCATAGATCGTATTACAGTTGTAGGACATGAGTAACGTTGAGGTGAATTGGGAATTTTGGTACGAGCGGGTCCCCAACAGCCGCACGGATTGTTTGTTCGAGGTTTTCTCCTCTAGCACTTTGGCTCGAGTCTGCATTTAAGATAGCAGGCTTTCTGGCGCGTTCGCCAATATTCCTGAGGATGAACCTTTCTGGGTATCCACTTTCAAGAAGTGGGTTCTGGAGCTGTTGGAGTTCTGCTTCGACAGTTTTAGTTGAGCAGATCCGTCGCACTCTAGCTGCTACGCCGTGGACTAGATTTCGGTTATGTTTAGGGGAAGAAGGCTGTGAAAGTTAGTATATTTTTTAACGTCCAGGTTTTCTTTCGGAATACCCTACGCAGGGTAGATCCATAATTTTTTAATCGCAGAAGGACATCAAGGAACGCAATTTCATTGACTACTTCAGTCTCTGCGGAAGTTTTGAGCGATAGTTGCGCGCTGTTAAAAGTCACGTCCAGGGTGTCAGTTTAAGCGTTGAAGTCAGCCAGACAGAAGATATCATCCACATATCGACCGTACAATACAAGGTCATAGATGGTGTTCCTTGGACACGTTTTCTCGATCTTGCCCATAAAGACATTTGTGAGAAACGGGCCAAGTGGTGAGCCCATCGCCACCTTCACTGAGGAAATTTCACCGGTCGTTAACGAAACTCAATTGTCCCGCTCTGCCTAGGGGCTCAGTCTATATGGTTAGCGTCGTATTTAAACCTATGACAAAACAGGAATTATAATCTCCGGCTTGCGGCTACAGGCGGAATTCCGAAAAAGCCACAAGGCAGATCGGAACGCATAAGTTCCGTTAATGATTTGTAAACGTTCATAAACGAATTTCACTTGTCCCGATTTAAACCGGCAAGAGGACGAGCCCGTGACTCGACAGTTACAGCATTGGACTTCCTGACTTCTAGTTGGGATTGGGTTTGACTGGCTGAGGAAAACCAATGAGCCAGAAATGGCCATTCCAGTCTCCATTTTCTCGGCCGATAACACTATTTGCCTTTACTTAAAGCTGTAACGGCTGTCAGGACCTCTGGCGGAGCCCAAAGCAGAGTGGGACAGGCAAGTGAACGTTCATCAAGGCGTGTCAATATCCCTCGACTTAACCCGACAATACAACTAGTTCGTGGCCCACGGGCTAGAGTGTTTGACCCTGATCAAAGCGATCGCGACTTCGAGGCTCGGCTGGGACACCACATGGGTCTGGGTGTGACTGGCTGGTAGAGCGTTGGCTTGGCTAAAAGGCCTCTTTCCTATGCGGGTTCGAATCCCGCCAAATGCTGCGAGGTTTTTCACAATTGGGTCAACTAAGTTAACTAAAACTGCCAAACCAACTAAATGATGGCTAATAAGCCACAAATGGCCATTTCTGTCCCCAGTCTCCCCCGATAACACTCTCTGCCTATGCTACCAGCTGTTACTGCTGTCAGGACCTCTGACGGAGCCTAAGGCAGAGCGGGACAGACGAGTTCCGTTAGCGGTCGAGTGAACGCTCATTGATGAATGTTCATCTACCTAAATTCTGACAGACCTCGTTTATATTTGGACGCGTACGAATATTCGGCTACTTTCTCAGCTGCTATGAGATGAAGCTTATCAATAGTTTGTCTGGCTACAATTTTCAAATGCAATTTGCCTAGAAAGAGCACGCCAGTTTTTGGTTATTGATGGTGGAATTTTCCAGGCAAACTTTCAAGATTAAGACATAGTGTAAAAAAAACACTTTTGTCCAAACGTAAGATGTTAAAGTGTGGTAGACAACATGAGGGTTCAGTGGCTACCATTTTTTCGCAAAAAAACGTTCAGTGCACCCTGTTGAAGGGTCATCCGTTAGTAATCCACATATGTTCCTATCAGTAATTTGCTGAAATTTCATGTTGTGCAAAGATAGGGCATAGTGTTTGGATGATAGACTTCAGGACGTGGGAAACAAGTGTGACTCATTATGAATCATACAAGTGGTTGTGCAGTCAGAGGACGACGAAGGAGCGGGGGCGTTTCATTTGCGGTGTGACGTGAGGCGCGATGAGTCAGCATGCAGCGGACATTCACGTGTGGCTGATCATGGGAGCCAAGTAGCGGTTCATATGCGGTGTTACGTTCCAAGTAACGACTTCGGCTACCCATCTGCAGAGTTTGGAGAGCCCTGTGTTAGTTCGACCATCGAAATCTGTTAGGTACACCATATACCCGAGAGCAGGGACAGTAACTGTAGTCAGATATAGTGAAAGTAGACCAGCAGCCATCTACACCACACAAAATCCTCTCCCTGCTTGAACCGGTGACGCGACAAAGTCGATGGGACTGAACAGAAATCGGGCCTACGCCGCTTTCTACAATGCAGCTAGAAACACCACCTATTAGAGTCTTAAGTGACAGTAGCCTTTTTCGCTGGTACTATTGCACTATCTACCCCCACTCACCTTTAGAAGGTGCCCAGAAAGACTCGAGGAGCTTGAGTCTCGTATTTCTATTACTGCAACTACTGTTTATACAACTACAGACTAAAAACGCGCCCCAGTGATTGTAGTGCTGGTGCTATTACTGACGTTAATATATGATCAGAAATGACACCGATTGGAATCAGATCTGGGCACGTGTTCCCTCGATGTCAATTAGGATTGGGTGACCTGTGTTTTTGCTTTTCTCAGTGGAGTAGGTGTCTGAGGTTCGGAGCACATAAATGATTGCCCTGGTTGTTTCCTAAAATTTAAACTCCTATGGCTAGGATACTACTGTTAGAAGTTTTGTGTCTATGCTAGTACTGCTAGTTCTAGTAATCGTACGTGCTAAATCCAGTAAGTGGCAAGCTACAGTGCGGCTAGTACGTGCGTGTATAAAATGTTAACCTAGTATGCAGTTGTATCCTATAAGGGGATTTTAGTGAACTGAAGGATTAAGGAAACGCGTATTTAATAATAACTGAAGATCTACCAAGCGCTTAGGTTGTAACAAAGTGGGATTTGCCATTTTTCCCAGTAAACTACTGTTAGAGGTGCTGTGTCTATGCTAAGGCTTCCAGTTCTAGTAACCATACCTGCTAAAACTAGCAAGTGGCAAGCTATAGTGGGCCCAGTACGCGTGTGTAGGAAATTTGGTAGAAGTGAAGTGGCCCTAGCAGCCACTTGGAACCCAAGATCTGATGGACAGCGCCTTTGCCCTGCGCGCTAATGCTGCCTGCGGCCAGGTGCCAAGTCTAGGCACCCCCTGTCCGTTCTCGCTCAATGGTCTGAGCCACTTACAAAGACACCCAGTTTCGCCTTGCCAGCCTTGCGCCAAGGCAAACAATCACAGGCCGACCTTGCCATTGAACGCGCTCTGTCTCTGTCTTCTAATGTGATGCCTGCGAGGACTGCGGTGAGAGGACACTTGGAATTCCGGCCTCGCTGGTCGCGGCGGCGGCGACGCCGCCCTGTCCTACGGGCCTCGCGGTCGTACGCCCTGCAAGACCTACTGGCAACCATCCCCATATCCCTTCTGTAAACAAAACACTGTTCCGTCTACTCTGCCTTCTCAAGACTTTTCCTATCTCCTAAGGAACCAGGGTCTCGCAAATTGTAAGTGTTAGGGTTAACCGTCTTAGCCTTAAGACCTATAGAAGTACCTCGTGGGGCTGTCTGGAGGGCGCGCTACGCGCGCCCCTTGGACTTACGGGCTCCTGCTTTTAGGGAAGAGGACAGGCGGGGCATGTGAGGAAACCAATGAGATTCCAATAATCCTGTTAAATAAAAAAGTTACGAGGGCAAGTTGGGGCGCGTACCCGAACCTCAGGCGTGGACACTGAAGTACGCTTCAATATCATCGTTAGCCCC
>JAYGXS010000002.1:12220263-12279073 GCA_036362985.1 Ligula intestinalis | reverse complement strand
AGTGAACCTAAATGCTAAGAAGTGTACACAAAATTTATATGCAGAAAAATACTACTGGAAAGGATAAGAAGATAAAAAATGACAGATCTGACCTATTAGCCATCATCGGTCAGCCATACCCAACCCCAGGTTTGTAATCCCCGAGGTTCAAACGAACGAGCCACGGACTCGATAATTCGAATTTCGGACTTCTAATTACCAGAAATCGAGTTCATACTGCAGGAGTTGCAAACTTGGAACTGAGTATGGTTGACTAATGACGAGTGTTAAGTGAGAAATGGACAGTCCAATTTCTGTTGTTTTTTTAGGCAGTCTGTTGTGAACATAAGTAGCAACTTTGCTCTACTTCGGGCTCCAGGATACAAAGAGGCCGAGCATGTCTGATGATGCGATGAGCGGTGAGCGCAATTCAGTATGGAGAAAAAATATCTTCGATACTGCAAACTTATCAAATATTTTTGGACACAGTTTACCTTTTTAGGGAGCATTTGCCTTCAAGAGCCGTCTCCCACAGTTTGCAGAAATAGCAGTAGGAGAGATTGCAATTCGGGACCAGTTTTTGTTGACTGTTTACTTCCGAAAAAGTTGAGTACCCGATTAACTCAGCTTTCCACTTGAACATTTCTGCTTAGCCAAGTGCCCTATAAATACGTACTTAAAATAAGCTTGCAAGTGAAACTGAAATGAAAGGGCCCTCTGGGCCTTAAATATACAATTTGTTTATTTATTATTTTTTGCCTTGAGTGGACTGGTGGTCTACACAATGACAAAGTACAAAATCCGACTTTTGCTGCATTAAAGAATAATTCTCTTTTGATTTGTACAAAGCATTTTCCGATCGGAGTGAGGTACGGGCTGTTGGTAGGAATAAAATATGTCGCAGACTACATGTGACTACATGAGCTTCTTATAACCCGACGGGTGAATTCAAAAGAAAAGAAAGACGGCGACTGCTGGGAAAAATCTACTTTATTTTCAGCCCACGAACACGCCCTGGGACACCTGAGCGTTCTAGAAAATCCTGACCTATGGCATGCCGGTTGTGGGTTGACCGTTTCCTCGGGTAGCGTTTCGGATGTTCAACAAGTCGCCATTGTTTGGGCGGCATGCGCACGCCTTACGCGTGCTCAATGAGGTGCTACATGCTGATTGGCTCATTCCGCGAGCAACTTAATTTTGTGTGTGTGTGGTCAAGACTTCCTTTCACTCCCAGGTCGTGACCCCAAACCGTTTCCGTTCTCCGCGACAGAGCCGTGAACAGGAGCATTATCCCGCAAAGTTACGGTGACCATTCCATGCCTCGGTGAATGTCTTTGTGATATTGATGCATGCTATTTGTTATTTATGCCCGTCTTTTCGACAACAAGACTAATGGCTCTGCGTCGTCATCCAAATCATTAGGCGCGTTGACAGTTCTTGAAAGTTGCTGTCGATACAAGATGTTCTTGTGGGAATTTTTTCCCACAATGCAAATGTAAACACATTTAGTTTCATGTTGACTAAAGTTTAGTTCAATATTTGCAACAGAAAATTTAGGGTAAGCGAACACTTACAGTGGATTAAATATCTCATGAAATGTGAAGACCAAAATTTGAGCGGGTGATTTAACACACATTTGAGGTTGCT
The DNA here is from genome assembly GCA_036362985.1 of Ligula intestinalis. NCBI lineage: Eukaryota > Metazoa > Platyhelminthes > Cestoda > Diphyllobothriidea > Diphyllobothriidae > Ligula > Ligula intestinalis. The sequence goes on along the minus strand of JAYGXS010000002.1, from coordinate 12,277,447 downwards.
TATTTTGTTCATTGAGTTGACTTAAGGTGGAAAACGCTGTTTACTAGCAGAGTTCGGTTCAGATCAGTATACTGGGGGCAAAATCCAATGTTTGCTGGTATCCAAGGTGTTGTAACGAATGCCCAGGTCGAGATATTGCTGCCCAATGACGTCCTGTGTGAGTCCCCAAAGAGAGGACACGACAAGGAGGGTGCAACGGCAGAAGTCTTTTAGTGTTCTATGTACAACAAACTTAGGGAAACCAACGTATGTCAAAAATGTCCCTTGAGCCAATAAGATTCCCTCCTGAGGAAGTGGCCAATCCCATTGGCTGTTTGGCTCATTGAGTGAATGTAGCTAGAAATTCAAATTATTGATTGATTGTCTAGCACGATGTGTTATCTCGCGCATAGGCCAATCGATAGCCTATTGTGGGCGCGGCTACTTGCTGCTTCCACGCTAGCCGTTGGGCTCCTCCTAACACAAGGAATTTCCTACGCTGCGAAAAAACCTTGTTTTTCCATGATGTAAAATAAAAGAACATCGAGAAAACGTGGAAACTTTTCAATCATATATATTCAGAGAGCAGACAATTTTGTTTTGCGTTCAGGAATCTGAGGTAAGTGCAATTATGAGATGTTGCATTACTTTGGGAAAGGAAGAGCGAAATCAGTCTAAAAAATTGTATTTTCCAAAGCTGCCAAGTTTCGCGCTATAAAATGGAGTTGATACTCTGCCACTCTGCTCTGCATTTGTTATCGTAGGACTGAACCTAGAAATAAACAAATATACTGAAACCTGCTCTATTATGCACCAAAAGTTGGGTTTTTTATTCTCAGCGGAAGTTAAATCTTTGATTTTTATGGAACTCAAAAAACTGGCCAAAATGTCCCATGTTGATCTTGACGTCATCTTCAAAAAGGTAGAGTACGCAGATATTCATCGCTGAAATACCTAAGTAAAGGGCTTTTTCAAGAGGCAATTTGTTTTAGAAAGATTTGAATTAATCTTAGGCATATTCATTCGCAACTTTAGTTGTAAACGTTCACTGTATAAGGAAGAATGTCCTTATCTTATTTTAAAGGTTTTAGTAAGCACATATTGCCGCTTAATACTAAGTTAGGTGGTATTTTCCGACTTGCATTGGAGAAAGCAGCCAACGCCGGCTCCCATTTGGTCTTCCCGACCACGGGCGAAGGTAAAGAGTGCAGTTGGCGTCAACTACGTTTGCTATCACTATAAACTACCTCGCCCGCCCGAGGCCCGTCACCTTCCGCATCCACCTGTTGATGCATATGGTGGACTTCATCGAAATCGATGGTCGAACACACAATAACGATCTTTTCAATTCTTCCCTTTTTTTGGTCTTCCGGAGGTGCAATTAATTTTGAGACACCCTAGAAACCGGAATATTTTGTATGTATCGACCCGAAGGTTCACTCAGGAGTTATAATTTATCCTGCGGACCGCCATTATCTCTCGCCTTTTTCTACCGCTCCTCGCCCCATTTTCCTGGGACACTGTACTAAGCTGGAAAAGAGGTAAGGGCTGGACGGTGATTGAACGAGATTCCACCGTCAGGGATCTGTAGTCGCCGCTAGCGCTACTTGGAACCCACAATCAGCCACAGCTGAATGTCCACCGCATGCTGACGCATCGCGCCCAACTGCTGACTTTGGGACCAGACGCAAACGTGCGCGCCATACCTCCCGTCGTGACCTCAATCCGTCCAATGAGATGCCCACTTTAGTAGACTGGCCTCATTTAGAAGGTTGGCCTTAATTCGTGTGGACATAGAGGACAATTCTGTATCTGCCCCCAGCCAGCACTTCGGGCCACGCCGCTCTAGCGGAAGGACGCGTGCTCCAGCACTCAAAACTCCGTCGTCACTATTTGCCTTTCCCTCTGCACAGGAAATACTCTTTCTATCACTCTGGCCTTCCCATGGCGTCTCTCTTCTCTTAAGGAAACGGGACTGAAAGGTCGCAACTGTTAGAATTTATCGCACGGTGTTAAAGCTACTAAGGTTTAACCCTAACGGCTGCGGTCTTCCGGGCCCGGTTCCTTAAGAGGGGAGAGGAGTCTGTTGAAAGGCGAATTATTATGACTAGTTTATTCGGCAGCACGATAGAAGAATAGTTAAAATAAAGGTTAATTCGCTCTGATTCGCCGTGAAGGCCATGAGAGCGCGGCAGCCTCGACGCGTCCACCCTGCTCAGGGGTGGAATGCCGAGTGAGTTCTGGCCTCATTAATCGGGGGTGGCCGCGGAATCCTCTCATTTGTCTCGCGGTCTTGATGGTGATTGGTTGCACCGCACGAAGGTAGACACTGGCGTGGGTGGTCTTTGTCTCGTGCGCCAGTTTGCATCTGGTCGGCGGCAGGCCGAATAGTACATTCGCGCAAGGTCCTGCTCTGAGTGACCTTGTCTGTGGCGTCAAGATTTGGGTGGGCATCGAGCAGAAGCGATCACTACAGGTTAAACCTTCTTAGCCCGCACTACACCTCAATAGATCCTTTGGCACGAACAATGGCCTAATTTTCTTCTAAAACCTAAGGCATGCCGTATGTTCAGCAGGGCACAGCTGCGGACTGGGAAAAACATGTGCATTTTGCTGTCTGGTCATCAGACAAACTGAAAATATTCCAGACAGACTGGTGGGGGAGAAACCTAATGTATAGAACATCGACTACCATCCAGTTACCTCAGTATCAGTCTATGGCTCCATACAAAAAGGTTGATTATAAACGTTGCAGCTACTGCTAAGACGACCTAACGGGATATCGTCGTCAAGTTATCACTTAGGCCCAAGTTCAACTACACCGTTTAGAACCATTACGCAAACAGCGATAAACCCACGACATTCTATTTTCTTGTTCTTGCTGGAAAATCGACCAAGACTGAGTTTATCATGAGCTTTGGTCCCAGCTGGAATAATAACATTGAATAAAGCAGCAATGGACATTTCGATCTCCCTCGTCTTTGCCGGCAATACTTTCTACACTAAAACTTGCTCAAGAAACGAGGTCCAAGGCAGAGAGGGCCAGGTGAGTTCCGTTAGCGGCCAGGTGAACGTTCATCAACGAGTGTCAATATCTCCCGACTCAAACTGGCAAGACAAAGGGCTCGTGACTCAAGAATTAGAGCGTTGGTCTTCTGAGCAATAGGTCGCGGGTTCGAGCCTCTGGTGGCGGTGTACCACTTGGGTTGGCTACGGTTGCTTGACGACGGCTGATAAGCCAGAAATGACCATTTGGGTCTCTCTTGGCTTTGCCTAAACTTGCTATATGTCTGCTGCACTCTGTCCCTCCCTCTCCCCCCCCCCCCCGGCTTCCATAGGGCATTACTTGGGGTTGGATATGACTGGCCGACGACGGCTAATGGGCCAGAAATGCCCATTTCATTCTCCCTTGTTTTTGTCGGCAATAATATCTGCCTTAACTCCTAATCCGCTCCTGAACTTCCACAGTGATTCAGCATCAAACGCCGGCTGTGCTCCGTAACGTTAATATTTTGGTGGTCTGGTCTAATACCTGTGTGTTTGTAATACAACAAGCTTTTCTCTGCTTCTTACCCGTTTTGATGCAATTGCAGTCTTCTGATCACTCGTAACTGTGACCTTGAAAGCGCACGGACTAGAAGGAAAGAGATGACACGACGGTGTGTAGCAAGACAGCCTGTCTGCCTCCAGTCAATCAGATAACGGTAGGGAGTGCTTCGCATGATTTCTCCATTTCTCACACACACGCTGGTTTGTGTGTAAGGGGATTTTTGCGTAAATGGCACCCACACAGTAATAAATGGGCAGCGGGACATTACCAACAAAGACAAGCGAGGCTAGAATGACCATTTCTGGCTTCTTAGCCGTCATCAGCTAGTCATACCCAGACCCAAGTGGTACCAAAATCGAGCCCCAAAAACATGACCTCTCTGATCGGAAGCAAACGCCTTAACCATTGAGCCACGAGTTACTTGTCTTAATCGGGGACAAACATTGGCAAACACGAGTACGACAGTGCCCCCGTCGATCTCGACTATGGGCACCCTGTGCTCCAACAAGCCGCAGCAAACGCTGAAGCAGACACTGGGGCAAGCAACACAAAGCTGCAGCAGGCAGAAGTAGCACAGCGAACTATTGCAAACGAAAACGAGAGTTAAAGCAGACTTGCGGCGAATCTGCCCACTCGCTCGCCACTCCCACCTCCGTTTCCGGTGTAAAGACAGTCAATAAGACCGGATATTCGGGAGGGTTGGTTGGTTGGTAGCCAGTGTTGGATCAGGGACCCCTACCGGAGTCCAAACTGGGTGTAGTTGGGAGCCGGAGAAAAGCCGCGACCTCAGCCGGCTTGAGCCAAAGGTCCAATTCGGGAGGGTGTAGATGGCTGGCACGATATTCACTCAACACGCGCTCATTTGACTCCGTCAGCTCTCTTGGTAGGCTCCCGCCTGCGCGGGAGCGCCATAAAGGCCACATTAAGAAGCCACTGCAGCCTGACTCTCAGTCCTCCACCTCCTCACATACGCACACACAAACACACGCGTATAGGAGGAGCAGCAACGTCGGTGGCCCAAGTTTTCCTGTCAGTTGGCAAACCCTCCAAGCCACGGCTTTTAACGCACAGTGATAGATGCAAACGGATTCATGTTTATTATAGTGAGGAGAGAAACGCGCCGAGGGTCGACTTCACTCTCTCCCCCACCGTCCAGTGACCGCCTAGTTACTCGGACACCTGAGGTGGGACCTGAAACCAATTGGGAGCGCGAACGCATGCACTGACAGGGAATCAGAAGCGAGAAAGTGCCAGTGCCTACCAGGCCGCAGGGCCGAAGTCTGGCAACTGCGGGTACACAGACCTGTTAGCAGGCACGCTCGTCCATCCAGAGTGCCATTTGAGCTCACACTCGAGCCTACACCGCGGCGTGCCCCCAAACTAATAGAGCAGTAAAGTTAGAACTTTAAGTAAAAAAGTCAGAGTTTGGTTGAGAAAATACTATTTATTAGCATAGAAAAATGTAATTTTCACAAAAATCTGCAAACTCAAGAAATGGCAATATGATAAGGTACTGGTCCAATGTGAAATAAAAGTGTGTTCAATGCATGCGAATGGAAAACGATGGCAAGATAATACAGAATAAGTACCAATACAAAAGTTTTATAAACTAAATGTTTTCCAATAACATTTAAACTTGCACTAAATGTGTCAGAAATGGATGTAGTCACCTAAGGTACAGTTGTTTCCAAATTTTGAATCGTCGGATACATTTCCGTTTTTAATGCACGAAAAGATTCTTGCGTGCTTTGTATCAATTTCTATTGACAATTGCAAAAAGATTTTCTATGGAAATCACATCCCGGCTGTTGAGCGAACTAAAAATAAATTGACGGCCACACACGGACAGGCTGGCTGTTTACTAAAAAGTTAGATTACGGTTTTATTTGGAATCAAATTCATACCATCTTGTGTACGTTGAAAGAAATTGCCGTTTGTCACATTTTAAAAAAATTATTTCGAGAGTTCCAGTGCGACGAGCAGCAAACTGTTTTGGAAATGCTGCTGAACACTCTACGAATTTCACAGTTTCGCTTTGTTTGTCCATAGATACCGATTTCGTTCAACCTATTAACCGAAAACTTAGAAGTAAGAAATATCTTAAAAGCATTTACCTGTATAATGAGTTCTTAAACATTCCTCCTTTGATAGCTGCCTGTGTGGGTCATGACTTTAGAATCACCCAAACATGTCAACTCAATGCCGAGAAAAATGAATTTCCACAACAAAAGCCGAGAATGAATACGACTAAGATCAATTTAAAAAACTTTCTAGAACAAGTTACCACCTCAAAAAAACGTTTAAGTTAGATATTTCTAAGTCGAATATCTGTGTACGATACGTTTTTCGAAGTTAAAGTCAAGACCATAATGGCATATTTTGACCGGTTTTTGACTTCCCTAAAACTTAGAAGAAAAAAATTGTGCTGGAAATGAAAGAACTTACATTTCTACGTAAACCAGAGCAGTTTTCAATACGCTCTTTTACTTTGGGGCAGTGTTCTTTGATTTTAATAGGACAACAGAGTGACCCAAAATATCCTCCAATATCCTTAAGCATGGTAATCTTCTACTTTTTCCGTTTGGAGTTTTGATATTTATTGAATACCGTCTATATTTTGACAACATTTGGATGGACTTAGTTTACGAGGTTAATTTGAAAACATGAGATTACGAGGGAGTCCATCTAAAGTCAAATAGGCCTACTAATTTCGGCATAGTAAAACGCACTTTTTGCGTCTTGTAAGTTTATTACTTATCTTTAGGGCACCAAACGTAATATATTTGTAGAGAAAACATTTTTAATTAGATTCATAAGAATTTTCTCGACTCTAGTCCTGTATCTCGTAGGTACACTAACCTCAATTTCATGGAAGCAAAACTAAATTTTCTCTGTAGTGAACAAATATAATTTAACTTTTTCTGCTCTTTATGAATGTTTTTTTATACTTCAGCGCGCAAAAATATGAATCTTTTCTCCGCAGTGCTTAATAGTATAGGAAATTCCTTGGGTCTCAACAAACGTTGGATTTCGTCCATTACTGACCTGTACGCAATTCAATTCTAGTAAACAGCATTTTGCGCCTCAAGCCAACCCAATGAACTAAACAAACGACCTCAAGCTTGTGTTAAATCCCTCAATCCCCAACCTTGCATCAGATATGTGACCTACTGTACGTGTGCGTTTATAATACAGAAAGCCTTTATCTGCTTCTCGCCCGTTTAGAATGTAATCACAGTCTTCGAATCCCTTTTAACTGTGACTGTGAAAGCGCACGAAAGAAATGACACGAGGACGGCGATTGACTGCCAACCTTCAGTTAATCAGATCACGGTACAGAGAGTTTAGCATTATTTCTCCATTTCTCACACACAGACAGTAGGGGACATACGCTGGTTCGTTGGTAAAATGTGGCATTTTTGTGTAAAATGACAGTGATACACTGTGTGTTATAAATTTAGAAGGCGTTTACGCACCAATCACAACGCGCACGGTAAACGACATGGGTTGGAGGGTTGCCAAGTGACGATACAACTCAAGCCTGCTCAGTCCAGCCCAGTCAGTGCATGTTTAGCTGACTAACTAGTGGTGAACTGAGCGGCAGCGGCGACGACGGTGGGTTTAATGGCTCGCGCTGCATGCCACGCCAGATCCACGAATCCGCCCACATCCTGTACCGGCGTCAGGTCCTCTGTGCGTGTACGACACACACTTAGCTTCGGCCGTTTAGTTTATTGAGCCAGCCAGAGCGCGGCGTATCATTTCTCCGACCATCATCTGCGTGAGGAAAGCGAGAGTGCAGCTGCGCCATTCTAGACTTCACGCGCGCGCAAGACACCTGGCCTGTCAAAGTCGTGGCGGAGCATCCCGTTCATTAAAGGTGTCTTCAAAGATGTGGCTAGATCCCTCACGCCTCCTGGGGTTGCCCATAAGCCCACCTGCACAATCCGGTAACGAGTAACGCGGCCGAAAGACCCAAAACTTGGAGACACCGGACGAAAACTAAAAACGCGAATGCACTAGCGTAAGTTGGGTATAAAAGGGTGGATCTAGAGTCGGAGGTTGCAATCCATGCGGCAGGGATGCGGCACGACTTCAACTTTGACGCGATTGAAATTGTGGGCCGAGGTGCTGATCACGCATCAAGGCAGATTAGAGAAGCTCGGATGTCCATCGACTGATCAGTCAACCGCCACATAAATTTACCGGTCCCCTATGTTGTTTTAAGAGTCTTCTTATCAGGGGACAGACACTACATGGAACAACCGGGGCCGACGGAACGAAGGCACATGTGAGCGAAACCAACACACGCGGCACGATGGCAAACGAGAAGGCCGATGGCGAGGCGCGAGACACACACAGTGACTCACCCATGATTGGTAGAACACACACACGAAAGAAAGAGCGCCATAACGAAGAGCGCCATGAGCCATTGTTCATTCCCTGAAGATGGGTAGATGAGACTCCTACCCGAAAAGTCAGGCTTATAATAAAACTCTCGCGGTGGACGCTGCTCATTTTTCAAAGACACCGTCCCCGCACCCACCTTACTGTGCGGCACCGCAGCCACCTTGATCCCCGGGCGGAGAGCCCTACCTGATAATATGCGTAAATGGCCCTGCGTCTCATCAACCAACTTGACAGTTCGGTCCTCGAAGTCCACCGCCTGTTTCAGCAGGTTAGCGGCAATTATGGTAACACTTACGTGTGGATTAGTCTCAAAAAGTAACAAACTTACGTTGCATATACCGCACTCTGCCCCGCCTAGAAGTGGGAGAGGTTGCAAGTAACTGGTGCGGCCGGGACCGCCTCTAAGCGTGCCGCTGCACTTGACGCGGATTCCAACTGTGTAGGCGTGCTAGAAAGGCCACAGCCAGTAGGAGCCATCGCCGCCTGACTCCTGGTCCACCGCTCAACACAAATACGCACACACACAATGGGCTGACCGCTCGATCTGAGCTATTTCATACGGTGCTGGCAACTTTCCGAGCCACGGCATTTCGCGCACCGTGCACCAACCAACCAACTACTGACTAAATCGAAGGAAATAGGCATTTTTTCTCAATTAGCCAAAATATAACTTTCCAAGTTCTGTGTGGGTATGTTGAAGGGTTGAGAGGGGGCGGTGGAGGGGGCAAAGAGTGTTAACATCACCATGAGTGAAGCGTTGCCGACTCGGTGTAAAAGCATACAAACAGGGAGGAGCCTGGTAATTGAGAGAGAGAGAGAGAGACAGAGGTGGATCTAAAGTAGCCTTTCTCGGGAGAGGGAGGGCGGGGATAAGGGACAGTGGTCGCCGGGGGGATGTAAGATAGCCGGTTTTGCACCGCCAAAGGACAGAAGCAGAAGGACACACGCGCGGCGGACAGGATGAAAAAAAGAGGGGCGGGCGGGGGGAGCGGGGCAGCATACAGAAATCAAAAAATATCTAAATTGTCATTTAAAATTATGCGTTACGGAGATTGCGCGTAAACGGGCGCGCTATATCGCCTCAAAGGTGTGCGCGCCGAATAGTTTGGGGGTGGGGGGGAGGGGGGGCTGAAAGGGGAATGGACGGGATGCACGTGGCGCGGTGGCCTTGCAGGGGAAGGGGGGCTACAGGCGCGGGGGGTGGAGACGTCGATGTTAGTAAACACTCTTAAGAGGGTGAATTCGGAGATTAGAAGTAGTCTGTGAGGAGCCAAATGTGGCGGGAAGGGGAGGGGATGGAGAGCGCCTCATTTGTTGCAGGTGGGATGGACCTCGCAGTGTATGTGTGTGCGCGTCTGTGGTGCAGCGGAACACACCGGAGCGCACACCAGACACTGGAATCACCATGGAGCGCCTGCTTTTGTATCCTGGCTTTGAGAAAAGACAGTCAGGGGCGAGGGAGGGGCTGGTCAACGCGGAATGTACTCAGCTTGGCCAACTCGGAGCATTTGGCGGTAAATCTGTGTGGGGGACAGGGCTGGAAAACAAAAAAGAATCTGCCTGAAAAATAAACTGTCTTCTAAATTATGAGCGTGAACAGGAATAGGCAGAGACAGACCCTCAAAACTTCTTTTTTTAGTGGTTATGCGACAACAAGTCGCCCATTACCACAGGATGGCCCTCGGGCGCATTCGACAGCGCAGTTAGAGTAGGGCACGAAAGGTGAGTCGCCTGACTGAGTCAAAAATTGACCAGTGACCGAGCGGTGGGGGGTAGCAGGCCTCCTGATCTCGACCGAATGCTGACTGAACGCCACGAACAAGAATCCTGCGAACACTTACCCGAAGACTGGCCGTTGCTTTGCAAATATGAAATTAACTGTTGTCATGCGGATATGCGATAATCGTACTTTTTATTTTAACGAACCTCTAGAATGCGACATTTGGCAGAATTGGCATCTGACAGTCGGTTCTTTTTTGAAGTTTCGGCAACGGTAGTTTAAGTAGTGCTCCTCATATACCCTAACCCCCCAGCAATCTGTCATACGGGAAGGGTGCTAATGGGGGTTTTGTGGGTGGGAAAAAGGATAGGCAGTGAAGGAAAGTTTAGAAGGGGAAAGTGGAAAATATAGTTGAATTTGTCACCCGCAGCCGCTAGGAGTAAATTGTTCCACATGTAAATCGAACATGTGCGCGGGAATTCGCGCCGTGGATTATACTAATCTAACGCCAGAACGGTAAGTTGGAACTCAGGTAAGATGAAGTAGACGACCTCTTAAACAACATTTCAATTTTTCAGGAATTTCAAGAAACCTGTAATTTTCCGCAGTTTGTTAAAATATAACGCAGATTGGAAAAAAATTAGAGATTTAAATCAACAACATTTTTAAAATCAATAATATAAAAATGCACATAGCAGTTGTTAGTGTATATTCCACTGCCTATCCTAATTTTTCACCCCTAAACCCCTATAACCACCATTTTCAAGAGACAGAATGCTGTGACTAGGCGTATATGAGGTGCACTACTTAAATTACTGCTGCCGAATGGGCATTTGACAGTCAGTTGAATTTTCCCTACACACAAGCACGGGGGTTTTGACTTCGGGCTTGACCCGAGGTTAACCGCTTATATGCAATAAAAACCTATTAGGTGGGTAAAAAACGTATCGACGCAGTGTGCGCTTAATCTCACAAAACATTGCTTGGGCGCGCCTTATGGGTGCGTTAAAATAGCAAATTCTACTTAAAGAAACACAAAAAAGGATAACTAATGCAGATTACGAACTTATGACATAGTAATGTGTGGGCCTCGGCTGGGAATACATATTTCCTCAGGTGGAGCAAAATTATATGACCAAACAAACAGCCACACAGTCAGTACAGTACGGTCGGTCAGTTTCAGTTTTTTTCAGTTCAGTTTATTTGTTGAGGATAATAGGCAATGCCTTTGAAAACCTAATTAGCACGTGTACAGGCACCTTTAAAAATTTACCACTACTAACATAGTATTTACAAACAGTGAGTACCATTGTTTTTTACAATATATGTCTGCCTTGTAGAGGTCAGACTTGGAAGGAAGAGAGTAGCATTGTTTTTTACAATCTATGTCTGGTTTTTAGAGTTCAGACTTGGAGAGAGGAGAGATGACACGTGTAATTATCCAAGCGTTGTTTGTACATCTGAAGGGAAGTGGCCTTCACGACTGATTGTGGAAGGTTGTTCCACTGTTGGATGACACGTTGCGAGAAGAATTCAGAGCGGAGCAGCTTCATTGTGTGCCCGCGGATATGAGGCGAGAGGTGCCACTGAAACATGTCTTCAAAGCGTAATCCTTTCTCAAGACCGTTTATTATCTTGTAAACTAGAATAAGATCCCCTCTTTGTTGCCTGTAATGCAGAGGGAATAAATTTAGGCATACCAGTCTATGTAAGTGTGGTTCATTAGACCTCTTACTAGCTTTTTTGCCCGACGCTGTACTTTCTCCAGACATGCTGTGTCCTTTGCTAGCCATGGCCGCCATGCCCGTATTCCATACTCTGAGTGCGGTCGAACAAATGTGCCGAGATCTTCATCGAAGGCTAGAAACGCGTGCAGCACTCCCGTGGCTTTATTTGCAGCTTTCACAGATTGTAATGAGGGCTTCACATTACTCTGTATCCAAATGCCAAGGTCTTTTTGCGGTGATATGTCCTGCTGCTCTGGGGGATAGGGTAGTTTGTTGGACACAGGTGGAGGACGGCACACTTTTGCACCACTTTTTATACGGACGCAGCAGCGACCTCCCTAGGCTTTTTTAGCACATACTTCTTTGGCTAACAGACTTGGTTTGAAATAAGACGTTCCCGGATATAACTTTATCCAAGTGCACCAAACTAACCTACAAAAATTCCAAAAGCGAACGCTAAGAGGCACAGTGTGGACAGTGTCCACGTCCGTCCTTTAGGCAGCAGTAAAGGTGATGACTTCGCTCTAGGCCTCTAGACCTTAAATATACTGATATACAACGACCAGAAACTAATTTCTCAGGAAAAAAATGTTGAACTTCAGAATCTCTCTCGATGTACCGTCGACTCAAGTCAGCGTGTTTGAGCTACAACTTTTACCGTTCCGCGACCCGGCACGACAGTTCGATCACGGTGAATAATGCCGATGAACATTGTGTGTCCTAGAGTATAGGACGGACACAATGACGATTAATTGTGCGTGCATTTAGCTATATTGATAGGAGACGTGCGCAGCATCTACTGCATTCTCTGTTCCCTTCCTCGACCAACTGAGCCACGAGACTAGAGGCGGAATCGGATGCAGCTTTTGACAAAACTAAACCGCCCATCTACCTCAACGCGCTGGCCAAGCCGCACCTCACTTATGCGGCACTGATCTGATTTCCTACGATCAGCTCTTGCAGCCTCCGTCGCCTTCAGTCGGCACAGAACGCTGTCCTCGACACAGTAACGCGTTGCCATAAAATGTCGCCTATCCATCATCTTCCTGCAAAAGCTTCTTTCCTACCGGTCGCCGTTCAAAACGCACTCTCAGGCCGGCGATTCCGGTGGACTTGTTCGCAACCGGGCTGTCCTAATCACTAGCGTTGGTACGCTTTTTAACCCAGCTGCAGCGTTCGGCCGTCTATTCAAGTTCTCCACAAGGAAGCTGTTGCCTCGTCTCTCTCGGGTCTACCCTTTGATGGATCTGCCGTCATGACAGGCTTCCCACGTCTTCACCAGAGAGTCGTTGTCGAAGAAAAACGAAGTTACCATCTCCCGGTTTTTTTGGCCGGCTATCTACCTCCGATTGCGGCCTCAGAACAACAACTCCCGAGGGCCACTCGGTATACCCTGGCGCAGCTGCGCAGTGGCTACTTAAAGATCCTTCGCCAGTACCAACACCGGCACACACTCGACAGCTGTCCCGACTGCGGCTTTTCTCCGCATGACTGTCAGCGCCTATTCGCCTGGAGTTCTCGGCCAGGCAGCCAACTCACCCCCGCAAACCGTTGGCTCAAACCGGTCGAGGACTCGGCTTTTCTCCGTCTTCCAATTACAATCAGTTTTGACGCCGACAGAGACTTCTGATCCAACAGGGACTACGACACACACGTACAGAATACCGACAGGATAACTGTGTTGTCCGCTGGAAGGATGGTTAAACTGCCATGGCTTCTCGGTGTTCTTGTCATGCTCCCCCTGCCTCCCGCACAAATGAACCTGTGTGTGCGTGTGTGTAATTGGAGACCAGGTCGCGTTTAGCACGCATAAATGGGTTGCTAGGCAATGTCATTTACTGCGCCTATACTCGGGTGCCTTGGCTCTCTCTCTCTCTCCCTCGCTTCTTTCAAAGGAACGCCGTGAGTGTGGGCAGAAGGATTGAAGTACAGAAACTGGTCTATCTTACGAAATACTAACCGAAATTCTAAAATGCATTGTTGATTAGAAAGGATTATTTTTATAATATGAGCAGCATAATTCTAATCTATTTCAGCAAGCCAAAATGCTTGCTTTTGAATGATCGGGCCGAAAAGTCTACGCATCGGTCAGACTTGGGGCTGCACGAATAGAGTGCAGAAGACAGAAATAACCTCACTGTAACATTCATCATAGAAATGTCCTATTCTTGTTTATTTACTAATAAGTGCATGTTAGGAGTTGGCCGAAGCATGTGCCTTTAAGCCCGCTTAGTGATTCATCGATGGTCCATGTTCGTCGTCCCACCCTGTGCCCACGTGCTTTGTCCCATGCCCTGACCTATTGACCTCGTTGGCGGCCTTTCTATTCGTTGGCACACAGTAAATTATTGTTCCTTGACTAGATCGGTTGAAACACCTACATTTATTCATCATATCCCCGATCACAACCGACAAAGCAGGGAACCCGTGGACTAGATAGAGGCAGTGTCTTGAACACAATTTCCGAAGGTCTCGGGTTTAAATCTCGGGGGTGCCAACCCTCGAGATTGGGTATGACTGGCTGATGATGGCTAATAAGCCAGAAATGGCCATTCTGGTCTCCCTTTGCTTTGTCGGATCCACTTCTTCACAGTGGTCTTTATTTCCCTATCCCTATTCATCACGCCCCACGGTCTTTGTTCCCCGCACCGCGTCTCCATTCGCCCTCCCCCCCCCCGTTCATTGACTCCTGCCGCGTGTGCTCATTCCTTTGGCAGCAAGGCGTCTGCGTCATTCACAAGACTGCTAGTCTAAGCACCGCGAATGCAGGTCCTCCCTCCCTTGGATTTTTCGACTTCACATTTTTTTATCTATCGTGCACTTTTATTTCTATAGGAACACAACAGACCAGACCACCGAGTTACCCCGACTGTTTTTTTGAGGCACATAACGAATAAACCCAATATTCCCGACTGTCTTTTAACATCGCTTCTGACCTCGGGTGCGTCTACCATTCAGGTGACGAAACTAGCCCTGTAGCAGAAAGGACAAACAGGCATTATTAACACTTACTTAAGACAGAGCGGGAGTTAAAAGGGCCGAGTTTCACGCTGTGAATGCAGGCAGTCCGTAGTAGAATTAGGCGAAGTGACAGACTGCTGCTGCTGCTGCTGCCCGGAGAGCGTGGCGGCGACCTTGAGAGCCTTGCCGCACCTAAAAGTGTCCTCTCCGCTGCAGTCCAGATAGGTCACCGAGGAGGCTACCGTCACTGACGTCGCCTGCAGAACCGTCTCGCGGACAGGTGTGGAGGGCACGGAGATGGTGCGAGTGCCGGTGGGGACACCGGGGCTGTCCGAGGGGGTGGCGGCGGCGGGGTGACGGCCACTGAAAAGGGACAACTGCAGCAGGCGGCCGCGGCAGGGAGGAACGGAAAGGGTGGGAGTGAATAAATGGCGCCCAAAAAAAGTCAGTACAAAAAGACTTCCTACTGTGTGTGTGTGCAGCCGAAACTTCCCACACGAGAGTAACTCCCTGCTTTAAAGTACGAAGGAGTATTCTCTCTGTTATAACGACGGGTTCAGCGTTGCTAGTGTTGTAACGATGACATCTGACGTGTGTCACCGTTGAATTATGCCCTGTTGAAATCCCCAATGAAGAATAAAATAAGAAGGGCTTGATTCTGGAATCCACCCGGAGGAGGGTTTATTGTGTACAAACCCCGGAGCAGCTGTTACAGGTGACTGTTGCCTCGCTGTCCTCACTATCCGGTGGGGCTGCAACTGTTTGTGTCCCGCCTCGGGCCGAGCCCTGCATTGGGAGCGGACTGGCGTCGTCACGCGTCCGTTGTTGCAACCTTCTTTGCCAGGGCGTGACAGTGGTTTATAAGAGATTATCTGCGCGTTCTCTTGTGGCCTGGTTGGTCGCATTGGGATAACGTCACGCGACCAGTTGACCCTGTGGCTTTGTGCCTAGCGTGGGCTCTTGTGCGTGCATGCGGTCTAAGGTCATCCCGCATTTAAAGTCATCCCCTGTTATGCGGCCAGAGTTAATCAACAAAGACGTTTTGGCTAGGCTCGAAGCCTTAGGAAAGCCTCTAAACGTTGCTAGCATTTGGTCCGGCTAACACCCTAACCTCTCCAAAAGCCAAAAGTCTTGCGAGAAATACGTTCGAGAGCAGGAAAATGCGATTACAACAGAGCAATAGTAGGCATTGAGAAGTGCAGATGAAAGTTAATTCAAACGAGTCTAATTTTCGCAGTATGATCGCTGCGTGGATTCGTTGGCGACGGGGGAGTGTGGTGTAGAAATGAGGTACAGCATGGGTTTGGAAAATTCGTGTTCTTCCGGCTTGCTATATCAAGATACTTGGATTCCAAAAAACACGTCAGTAAGCTGTATAACCACTTTAAAGCCTCGAATTAAATCACGTCATCTATCGCCCGAAGCTCAGGCGCCATCTGGTGAAAGTAGTCATCGTCGTAAAGCTACTTGTACTAACTTTTACTTCTTGCAGTTGCGATCATGACTGATCTAGCCGGCCTAAATGATCTCCCGTACGGTGCTTCTCCACACGCGACGATCCGTGACCTAAACAGTTCGAACCATTCTCTTCGCCAGCGCCGGAGACCGACTACCGGGAACCACAGCAGACGCGTCTTCGACCACGTTCCCACCCACCCTCACGGCGGCCAAGGTCTGCTACACCAAAGCTCCCTACGGTGCATCTATATTCCCTCCTCTATATCTGTTTTTGACGACGGAGCAGCCCCTCCACGCTGCTCCGACTTTCCCTCCTCGCCAACTCCGGATCCAACAAGGCCTACTAGCCAACCGACTACCAAAGGTCCAGGAACCACTTCCATGTCCTGTGGGACTGAGACAAGCCAGGTTTTGAAATGACCACCCTTCGACGTTTACAATTCACTATCAGTATATTGAGGGATAATCAGGAAAAATTCCTTTAAGTGCCCTTTTTGTATATATGTGCAGTGGTAGCAGAAAATTTGCTTCTCAGACTGTTGGCGAGGTCAGTTGTGCTGTGTTATAGGATGAAAATAGGAGCAGACGGTGAAAAAACTCCTCAGGGGTTTTTAGGAGAAAAACTGTCGCCCTTGTGGGGGTAATGCGTGGGATTTAGGAGAAAAAAGGGGGTTCAAACTGGGGGGGGCATTGCAAAGGTTCCCAGGATCATCACCGTGTGGAAGCCACGTCCTGATTCTTCATTGCCGATTGCATAGTCCGCCAACGGAACTGGAAAAACAGAGGCATCCGTCCAGATCGTCGACAGTCCGCTTTGGGTCTAACGAAGGGTGAATGTTTAGGCCGTCAGGTCTGGCTGATAAGATCACTAGCGGGGTAATCACGGTACGCAGATAGTCAAGTAGGGTAGACCGCGGAGACCTTCGCATAAGGATATGCGTGGGAGGGCGTTATAAATAGCAAACGTGAATGGATATAAAAACTAATACTACTGAAAAATTGAAATTAGTATTATTATTGTAAATTGTCAGTTCCGATCCATCGCGCACTGCTATATCGATCCAGTTTTCGCTTAAAACCCTCTAGCGATTCCGACATAACGACGTCCCGAGGAAGCACATTCCACGCTCCGACCACCTTTTTTGAGAAGAAGTGTTTCCGAGCGTCCAGACTGGCCCCTGTCACCTTTAATTTGAGAGGATGACCCCTCAGATTCGTGGTCGTTGCTAATTCGAAAAAATCCCCTGATATAAGACAGCAGTTTTGAAGACGTAATACGCGGAATGCTAGTATCAGGTCCTCCCGAAGCTGTCTGTAGCGCAATGGGAAGAGGATAAGATTCGACAGCCGTGTTTCAAAAGGCTGCGAGCCCTGCCCTATAACAAGTTTGGTTGCGCGCCGTTGTACCTCTTCCAGGATGTTGATGTCTTTCGTGGTCGAGGGTCTCCAAGCTTGGATGGCGGATTATAGGTGCGGTCGTACGAAGGTTCAGAAGACTTTTGTGAAGCACCCTTCATTGAAGGTAGAAAAAGCTCCTCTGACAAGGTAAAGGATCGACATCCCGGACTTGGTTACTTTTGTGCAATGCAGGGAGGGTTTAAGCGAGGGCGTGATCCAGACACCCAAGGCTTTCTGGGCGTTCACTTCCTTCAATGGTATGTCATTTAGTCGGTAAGCCGTGCCGTTTGAAGAACCGGATTTGCCGACTCGAATAGTGGTACACTTGCTCTCATTGAACGGTAAGAGCCAGTCCACCGACCATTTTTGAAGTCTATTTAAATTTGCCCGTAAATGCACTTCGTCAGCCGCAGTTCGAATTACGCTCCAACTTTTTATATCATCGGCGAACATGGCGATAACGCAATTCATTTTGCGGACACAGTCATTGATGTAGATAACAAACAAGATAGGGCCGAGAACGGAGCCTTGGAGAACACCATGATATTGCAGTAAGGCTGACCGGTCGGTAGTTATTCGCTGAGACCCGGCTTCCCCCCTTGTATAGCGGCGTAATCCTCGCGGATTTCCAATCGACTGGTAGGCATCCAGTCTTAAAGGAGGTTTGTAAGAGCATAGAGAGTGGTTTGGCCAACTCATTGGCGACCTCCTTCAAAATCTTGGCTGGTATCTCGTCGGGACCTGGTGACTTAGATTCTTTTAACCTTAAGAGTTCCTAAAGAACAAGAGCCTCGGAGAATTGGACAGTCTCAACTATTGTAGCCGCTTCGGTGTCGTCGGTGGGGTGATCGTATGCCGTTTCCTTTGTGAAGACTGACCGTAAAAATTTCGAAAGATGATCAGCCTTTGCTTCATCATCTGTCAAGTCTCTTCCCTCAGTGGTCCTCAGCAGGGGTATCGGATCCTTGTTTTTGGTACTCTACTTGAGGTAACTGTAAAACAGTTTGGGGTTCACTGTGGCCAGGTTTAGCAAGTCTGCTTCAAAATTCCGTCTTGTTTTGAGAATAAGACCCTTGATCCGGTTTCTCTGAGTTTTGTAGGCACTGACAGATGCAGGATACCTGTCTGCTAGCATTTTTTTACAGCCAGGTTTTGAAATGACTCCCCTTCGACGTTTACAATTAGGTAACGATTTCAAATTGAGGGCAGTAACACTGAGTTTCTGAGGTTGATGACGATGAACGTGTCCAAACCACCTCAGTCACCTTTCTTGAATGGCCTGAGATATCCTTGTGATTTTGTTGCAGCGAATGCGGACTGTCTCATTTGAGACGAAGTCGGTGTACTTCACTCGGATGTTCCTCAGACAGTAGGGGTCAACGTCTTCCAGCTTCCTTTCATCTTCCACGCCCAAAGCCCAACATTCGCATCCGTATAGAAGAAAGGACCGCACAGATGTATGATACTTTCGAAGACTGGAGAAAACTCGTCGAAAGGGAACGGCAATTCATTGCACTTGTTGATTACCTCGGAGGAAAAGTTCTTGACAGAACCAAAAACGTCAGGGAATTAAACTTCTTGTTCAATCGATCGCATCTTCTTCTTCTGAACTGTTTTCGTAATCGCTTTTATCGGCAACTTAAACATCCGGCTAATTCATCTCACTCCCCAATCAACGATCTGAGACTTTGCAACTGTGCTAATTAATTCCAGCGGGTTCGCTTTGAAAGTCGCCACCGCAATGAGGTTAAAAGTAAGAGCTGAAATTAAGGTGGGTTATCGTCGGTGTTCACACCGTGCTTGAGGTTCGAGACAGCTGTATCGATATCAATTTCCGACGTATTCAAGTTCAACCAATCAGCAATGGCCACTTATGGTCCTATCGCACTTTCAATGCAATGTCTATACAGCAAGGAGCCTAGTAAACAACCGTGGCCTCCGAGAAGGCATAAAACTCCACTTTGGAGGCCGCCTGGCGGAAACAACACTATCATACTATTTAAGCTTGTCCAGGCGGCATTAGTTTGAGAGGCGTTCAGTCATACTGTCAGTCATACTGGTAATAACTGACTCGGCCTCATGATGCGTAGGCGCCGCCCAAAATTGCTGAATCCGGCGTCTTGGTTCAAGGTCAGTTGCCTCGAGGTCATCCAATACCACAGTCAGCGCCTCCTGACGCGCTGACCTGCAGAGACTTGCCCCACTTCCACTCGGACACACATAAGTGTGTCCAGGTGGTCTCGGCTGCCCGAGTGCCACTTTAACATCTCCCTTTACCTTACCCTCGGCCAACAGAGCGTACACCACCAAATATCCCTCGGGTAATGTCACACATACACACATATACACCAATTGGAGAAAATCTGAACCTGCACTGCAAACCTTCTTAAGCAGCTGCCACCACTATGTCACAGACTCTCTCAGGTCTGGCTGCCGCCTCTCTCACACAGGTGACTTCTGTCCTTTAACTTCAACCTGGGGATTTGGCCTGATGATTGTAGTGATCCGAGTACAACTGTAGGATCCTGCTGCGCTGATCCACGCTTCCTTCGTTAGTAAGCCTCGCGCGCGCGATAAGCTCCACGGCACTTTCTTGATCAATCGCTGCGAGGGGCTCGCGATGTCTTGCCGTCCTCACGCTCTCGGCCCACTCGCCACTTCATAAGCGTGTACACCAAGTGCTAATCGATAAATCCGCCTCATCTGATTGGCGGCTGGCCCACAGAGCACTCATTCTGCAGCCAAAGCTTCACTCACCCAGCCACACAACTTCGCAGACACAACAGGCGTTCAGACCCAGCTGGCAGTTAGCACATAACACGGCCTTTGTACCGCCTATTTTCCGGCAGCTAATCTCTCTCTCTCTCTATCAACACCGTCTTCCCTGACTTGTAATTTGGGGGAACCTTCCATTTGTCGACACGACAACTACTTAGACCGCTACAAATCTACCCACCTTCATGTTCCTCTTGCTCCACCGCGTCGACTCCTTGGTGACATGGCCTGTTCCGGCCTGGGGGGTGGCGGTTGCCGAGGCAGGTGAGCCGAGTGAAGAGGAGGCGTTCATTGAAGACTGCAGGACGGCATGCCGGGCTTTGCTTGGTCGCCCAGTTTCCACATCGGTGGAGGCGGAGGAGGGCGCGTCCACGAGCGTCGTCGAGGCGGAGGATGCAGAGCCACTGAGACAGCTGCTGTTGCCACTGCCACCACCAGAGAACCAGGGTTGTGAAAGACGTGTGGATTGGTGTGAATGAGAAGAAGTGAAGGGCAGCTTTCGGTCAACCACTGACAGCACAAGGGGACTCGTCGTCGCCGCCGCCGCCGCCATCCTTTGAAGCGAGGGTGGGGGCTCCGCTGGAGAGAGGTCGGTGGGACACATCGGTCTGGGCGTCGTCACCGCGTCTCCGCTCTGCCTGCTGCAGTCTGAGTTGCCAAAATTGACGGAACGACAGAGGGCGGAGGCTGACGGGCAACGGGAAACTCCAGTTTGGCCGGATTTCTGTGCAGACCAGACGAACGAAGAGCGCTATGCATGTTAGGAACGGTTTATAAATTACATCAAAATAAAGTTAGTTGAAGTAGTGCACCTCATATAACCCAACCCCTGCGATCTTTCGTAGGGGACCAGTGCTAAGAGGGGTTTTCGGGTGCAGGGAAATAGGAAAGGCAGCGAAGGAAATTTTTAAAAGTAACTGTACATTAGAAAAGTGTAGTTAAAGTTTTTTCCCGCATCCGCTGGGAGTAAGTTGTTCCGCATATAAATTGAAGGGATGCGCGGTGTTTTGCGCCGATGAGTATACTAATCTAACTCCAGAACAGTAAGGTGGACCTCAGGTAAGTTGAAGTAGACGACCTCCTAACCACAATTCTTTTTTCAGGAATTTTTGTGAGCCCTACATTTTTATGATCAGATTCTTGCGCAATACGCTAAAGAATAATACAAATTAGGAAAATATACAGCTATAAATCAACAACATTTCTAAATACAGCAAAAAAATACATATAACAGAAAGGTTAATTCGCACTCGGGTAGGTATTGCATCATCATCGAGCCACTTTTGCCTGTTTTCCAAGCATCTTCAACTCTTTACGGTACTAGCGTTAACTCTGATTGCACGAAGCAAATGAGTATCATAACACTGCTAGAATTAGCGGGAAGGGGGTTAGTGCAAAAGAAGAGATGACGATGAGGTGTTGAAACACCGTTTTCGCTGAAGAAATTGAAAAATCGCAACGATCACAAGACAAGCAGAATTTATTGAGGTTATACTACCTCCCCCCTCTCCACCTCGTCATGCAGCCACAGTTAAGACGCCTGGCTCCTACTCTACTTACCTATCGAGTTTCATCCTTCTAGGTCGATACTTAAATGGACGGTTAATTTTTCCTATGGCCGCTTGCGGGTGAATCAGAGGTCGATAAATTGTATGACGTCAATAAATTCTGCTACTCTCGTGATCTCCGCCTTGCAGAATGACATATCCTGAAATTCACAGTCTTTTTAATGATTACTCAAGGATACGGACCAAGTTGTGAGTTCAGCACCACTACATACTAAATTTGACTTTTGTGAATAAGACATCGACCCGTTAGTTTGTTCTCCCCTCGCTCAATAGACATGCCAACCTCAAAGAGCACCAATACGGTTTCAGTGCTTTCTACTCTACGTCCTCAGGCCTACGCGTCACGGACCGCATTGCATGTGGATTCAACAAAACGAAACCTGCGGAAAGAACAGCAATGGTCGTCCTCGACCTCACTAAACCTTTTGACTCGGTTAACATTGACACCTTGATGACATCTGTTATGGATTCATCTCTACCGAATAAGCTCTGCAGATGGCTGAACTGCCACCTCCGCGGCAGACAAACGCGAGTTGAATTTTCAGGCACGCTATCCAAAGCCCGCAACTCTAGGACAGGAGTTCCTCAAGGTGCTGTCATTTCGCCATCGCTATTTAACATCTATATGGCTGGCCTCCCGAATCTCTGACAAGAAGTGTGTAACAGCAGACGTCCTTGAGTGCCATGAGTACAACATATTTAGGACAAAAAACGCATATAACACGATGTATATCGAGCCAATCAGCTCCTCTCTTGACGTAGGCGCTGGCATGATTGGCTGGTGACTCAGTGACTGAATGTAGCTTGAAATTTAAATTATGGATTGACTGTCTGGCACGACGCGTTCGCTCGCGTGTAGGCCGATCGAAAGCCTACTGTGAACGCGACTGCTGCTTGTATGCTAGCCGTTTGGTCCCTCCTAACAACCTTTATACAGTAGTCGCCGGTTATTAAGCCCACCTCGGGCCCAGACCAAATTTGGCTTAACAAGCGGTGGGCGCACTAACCGGAGAGTCCTAGTTCTTGATTAGCAAACGCAGGATAGGCACTATACATTACATACGTACTGTAACAGTACGTATGTAATGTATAGTGCCTATCCTGCGTTTGCGCACGCAAAGTGGTGAGAATCTCACTCTATCCTGTTGGCAAACTGGACTTTGTAGCCGGCGACTGGGCTTATTAGCCGGCGGATTTTGCTATGTAAAATTCCGTCCCAAGCTGATTTGGGCTTAATAAGCGGCTGGGCCTATTAACCGTGGGCTTAATAACCGGTAACTACCGTATCCCAACGAACATGTTTTTCCTCAAAAGAAAAATGTATTTCTATGATGTTTTTAGGCGACTTACATTGACGGATTCGGCACCCTCCGAGTTTGAGATCTTCCTCAGTGGACCATCCACACAAAGACGGTGCGCACACGAAGGGTGGTGCCAATGATGGTAGTGTGGAAGGCTTGCTGTCTGCCTTCGACGAGCAGCAGTACTCAGCAAGGCGGCTAGACTGGAGACAACCAGGCGTATGCAGTCGGCGTTAGGCACCAGACTGGCGGTTGTTGAGCCAAGCCAACTGGTCACAATTGAGTCGCAGGCTGCCGCTCTAGGATTCGCCTCGGCTGCCGCCGGCGAAGCTGAAAACTGGCTGCGCTCAGTCGCAGACTTGAGCATGGTGAGTGGTGCGCTGCCACGCAGGAATTGCGGAGTGCCGGCGGTCGTCTCAATGGCCGCCGCCGCCGCCGCCGCCGCAGTCACCTTTCTTTTGCCGCTTCCGCCGGCAGCGGCCGAGAAGATCGAGCCACCGCCGCCACTGGCGCCAACGAGGAGACTGTCTCCGCCGCCCGGAGTACTGACAGAACGACGACGTTCCCGGGGACGAGCTAGCCCGCCGACGGCCGAGTAAGCTGCCCGAAAACCAGACACCATGCCGCTGCCCAGGAAAGAGATGCTGCTGGTGCTGGAACAACTGACGGTGGAGACACTGGTGGTTAGGTGCGAGGACATTGTGGAGCAGGTGGAGGCGGCAGGACGGCTGAGGGTGAGGAAGGCGTCGGCCGGGTTCGAGACTTTTGTAAGGAAAGAGGAGATAAATGGATAAATAACGACTAGGTGGCAATAGAGGTGAGTATGCGAGTTCCAGGAAGCAGTTCAAAAGGAGATGCGACCACTGGAACAAAAAGTTTCATTGTACTGACGATTCGGGTTCCGTCGGGAATCCTTAATCATAGGTAATGGTAAGAAATTCTGAGTCATGCGCAGATAGGGGTGAAACATGCACAGGTTGCACGGCATTTACAGTTCGTAGTGGTCATCCACAGGCGTACTGTAATCATCCCTTCCTGTAGCCACCGCTTACGTCTTAATTGGTGCGGTGATGGCTTGACACGTTGTGTTCGCGCAATTAATGAGTCGAACACGAAGTGTCCAGCCATCACCACAGCAATTGAGACTCCAAGCAGTGATTAAAGCAGCTGGTAATTATAGTACGCACGCGGATGACCGCTACGAACTATAAATACCGTGCAATCTGTGCATGCCTCCACCCCATCTGCGCATGACTCAGAATATTGTACCACTGCCTATGATTAAGGATTCCCGACGGAATCCGAAACGTTCGGACAATAAAACTATTCTGCATTAAGATGGTCGGTAGGCGGCCTTTGATAGCAACCAGTGTTTGTGCGGAGGACAGCGTTCTGTGCTGACTGAAAGCGGCGGTGGAGGCTGGAAGAACTGATTGTGGGAGACCAGATTGGTGCCGCATAAGTGAGGTGCGGCTTGGCCAGCGCTTTGAATGTGGTTGCCAAAGTCTCTTTCGCACAGCCCTAGAATGTGTCCGTTAAAGCCTTGAGGACCTTGGTGCAGCGGCTCACTGTGCCCGCGACCTCCCTTGGATGGTCCACGAACTCAAAAAGCGCCCCTGAGCCACGCCCAGGCCCGTTTTCATCCAGAAAACCTGCAACAGGACCTATTCTGAAGATTGTACAATCGTACGCAATATGGCCTAGACACACGTGCTAATTAATGCAAACGAATAGTAACCTAAAAGTCAAAAGTAACCACAACACATTGTTTTGACTGTCAACCGCTTTCATAAAGCCGATATTTGTATTTTTAACGGCGACTTCTAGAACCATTGTGCACGCTAAACAGACTGAAGCATTTTCCGACAGTATCAATGGACAGTTCGGGTGTGTGTGTGTGTGTGCTCTACAACATCATATTTAATAGCCACTGACAGGAAATGATGAAGGGTCTGGGGATGAGACAGCGTCGTCCGTCTGTAGACACACTTAACCAGTCGGAGAGGTGGGGGAGCGATTAACCCCAGCAGAAAATTCTTCACTCAAAGGCTGAGCAGACTGACCACACATACACAGGGAGAAAATTCGCTGAGGCGTGAAAGCAGTATAGGGCTATACCGACCACAACCCCACCCGACATCCCACGTCGCACAGGCAGCAGCAAGAGCGACTGACAGCCTGTCGTGTGCTGCAGTCTGTCTGGTCTGAGGGCATTCAGTCTAAGAGTCGTCAGTCTTTCCATTGTCTGTACACGCAGTCTGGGTCATTACAAAACTGTCCCTACCCGCCGGGGAGGAGGTGGCGCGCCGTTGCAGACAGACAATCCTGCGGACCAGACACATGCTGGAGGATTATTCCTCTAACTGTGCGCCGCCGTGCTCTGAAGTAGGTAAAATTAGGAAATCGACACTTGCAGCCGCCCCTAACATATATGGCATTCCTCAGAAAACTGCCATTAAGTCGATAAAGCCTTCTCATTGCAGGAGAGGCTCCCAGGCTCTGGCTCTTTGATTAAGCACAATTATCTTCGCCAGGGTCTGGACTCTTTTATATCGTGTCTGCGCGATATGTTGGTTGGTATAAAATAGATGAATTTGTTACTTTGAGGTCGACCGCCCCTGAAATACAGTACGCATCAGAATTCGTGCAACATGCCGACATACACTAGAGATTGATATTCTTTCGCTAATCGGTATTGACTCACATTGTGATACTGATTATCGCGTACTCCGTTCTGAATTTATTTCAGACATGATAGGATGCCGGCTTTTAAACGAACTTCGTTCTGACCGCTAACAAAACGGATGTATTGTAAAAAGCGGCTAATCAAGTAGTATCCACTTTTATTATTGATTTTTTTGTCTAAATACATTCAAATAGATTTTACTTTTTTGGAATTTATTCATTCTTGTACTCCTTTGGTAGTATACTACGCCTTCCTTAAATTTTCTACTGAAGGAAAGGGTATGTTTGGGTTTCAAAATAGTTTCTTAAGTGCCGAATAGTTTTAAAACTCACTGGCTGCTACACTCGAATTCAGGGTTGAAAATCTTCACACTATGTAAATACTGTTTGAGGAAAAGTATGCTTTTGCCTACAGTTTGAGTAAGCAGTCACATAGTTATCATAAAATGTTGCAATAGATGTGGACCATGCTTTATGCAGTATAGACAGTATTGATAAATTGCCGGATATGATGCATTATGAATGAAAACCTCACAATCGTAAAAGCTTAAAATTAGAATTTTTTTATAAAACCGAAGGATTTCCTGTTTGTAAGTATAAAATGTAAAGAAGGCGTAATTTGATGCCAAAAGAGTACAAGAAATAATTTTTCGTGCGTGTCTTCCATAAAATATATTTGAGTACATAAAGGTAGTCAAAATCATTGATAGAAATACATACTATTTAAGGAGTTACTTTTTATAGTACATACCTTTTATTGGTCAGAACGAAGTTCTTCAAAAAGTTCGTATTCTATCATGACTGAAATTACTTCAGAATAGATTACACGATAATCAGTATCACAACCCGAGCCAGTGCCGATTAGAGAAAGAGTATCAAACTTTCGCATATGTCGGCATGTTGCACGAATTCTGGCGCGTACTGTATATACCACAAGTCACTATGCGACTGCTTGTGATATATATCCCGTTCACCATCCCGCACAGAAGATGAATACGAAAACAAGGCACCTAATGGACCACACTGTATTTGTGCTGACGTTTCGAAAACGTGCTTGTTTCCATCCTCAGACCGGTAAGGTAGTCGTTCCTGCTTGCCGTTATTTGTTTTTTATCGCTCCGTGTCTCGTATTATAGGCAAGCGTGCCTTACGCCCGGACCCTGGCCATCCTGCTAGGCGCGGATTGTCTTTGAATCCTCCGTGGCCGACTGCAGACGACCTGGTGTGACCCCTGTCGCCTGCATGGCTGTTGTAGTCGTTGCTGGGTCTGCTTGCCAACCGCGCGCGCTGGGAACGACTGCTACCGAACTGCTGACGGCCTTGTGTGCCCTCCATCGCCTGCACGGTTGCTGTAGTTGCCTCTGGGTCAACGTGCCCCTCGTGTGCCCTGGGGTGGCTGCTATGGGACCTTCCCTAATAGTCCGGTGAGTGCATCACCTGTCACTGCATGTGGTAAGCACGTTCTCTTGTTTGGGCTCGCCGGCGGGTTGATGATTCACGCCGGTCGTACGACCGCGCCTTGGTTGTCTGGAGTCTGGCACGGAGGGCCTGACAGGCTGAATTTAAATCAATATTTCTATTGGTTGTGCCTACTGAGGACAAACTTTCGAACAACAGTCTAGACAACTTCTCGCTGCATTGACCGATGACTTTCACGTCCCCGAAGGCGAAACAGTGCACCTCCTGTTCTATGTAGCCATACACCAGTGACAAGCTATCCTCGTGGTGGACTGTCAGTTCGTGTAGCTTTGTACAGAGGCGTTTGCCCGTTTCACCCATATACCCTGCACGGAAATTTTGGCAGGGTAGGTTGTGGACCCCTGCTGATTGTTTCTTTGTAGATAGCGGGTCCTTGGGTTGCATTATCTGCCGTCGTATAGTCGAATTCGGCTTATGTGCAATCCAAATTCCAAAAGGATTCGGAATTCGAGCAGAAATGCAGTGTGGTACATGAAGGCATCTTGTCTTCTTCTTCAGCTTCTTTGGGGGAAGATAATTTATCTGGACCTCGTATCTTCAGCCATATAAGCATATACAAGCATGAACCTAAATCCCACGCATTACCCCCACAAGGGCGACAGTTTTTCTCCTAAAAACCCCTGAGGAGTTTTTTCCCTGTCTGCTCCTACTTTCATCCTATGACACAGGACAACTGGCCTCGACAACAGTCTGAGAAACAAATTTTCTGCTACCACTGCACATATGTACAAATAGGGCACTCAAAAGAATTTTTCCTACATATCCCTCAATAAACTAATACTGATATGTACAACGGTAACTTCTGAAATTCCACAAATTGGCGAGCGCAGGCGCGTAGATCAGCAACAAATCGGCAAGGCTTCTACGTGTATGGGTGCGGCATAACGTCCAGCGTGCGCCCGCGCGCAGCAGTGTACCGCCGCACTTGGTGATACCGCTGCGCGCAAGAGGCGAGCGCACCCACGCGCTCGCGCACATACACATGTACAAGGACGCAGACGCCGGCTCTCTCGCTCTCCGCTGCAGCTGCGCTAGACCGAGTGAGTGAGGCAGGGTATGAGAAAGTGTTTCGCAACGGAAAACATGGGTGAATGACAGGAGGCATGAGTTTGGCACCGGAGGGGAGGGGTGGCTGTTTTGTCCTATTCTATTCTTCTATTTGTTCTACTGCACAGGGGGTGGATAAGGGCGAAAAAGGTACGAGTCTACCTAATGCCAGCATAAGGAGCGGCTCACTGGGTGTAATCAAGGCTTAAAAGCGTACCTCCAGGGTGTAGGGCATCGTATACGCTGTACGATAAGCAGTACTCACGGAGACGAAGACTGACACAAGCCCAGTTCAACAGAAACCAGTCGCGGACGAAACGACGGGTTTATACCTACTCCATCTAGGGAGCCAATTTGTCCACAATAGACAGGTACTTTTCCAAACAACAGGGAGTTTGAAGTTATTTGCGCCCAGGAAGTAATATCGCACGTCAGATAATATTTGGTTTTTGTCCCATTCAGTCTACATTTCCGCGGTTCATAGGCCTGGCAATAAAATTAGATATGGTCACTTAACGGCAACTGATTGCCAGCGAGTAAGTAAGCCTGCCTGTTCATGCCGACAGGTTTATTACTCGTTGATGAAGGTTCATCGACCGCTCACAGGTCTACGGGTCTACCTAATACCAGCATAGAGAGCGGTTCACATGGCGTAATCAAGGCTAAAAAGCGTACCTCCAAGGGCGAGTACACGATGGCATAAGCTGTAAGATAAGTAGTATTCCCACAGACGAAGATTGATACAAGCACAGTTCAAAAGAAACCCGTCGCGGACGAAACGAAGTGTTTATACCTCCATCATCAACCAGTGACTATCGACAGGACTCCTCCGTCCTCAAAAAACGTGCGCCCTTTGTTAGGATGTTAGCCGAACCAAATGCTGGCAACGTTTGGAGGCTTTCCTAAGGCATCGAGCTTAGCCAAAATGTCTTTGTTGGTTACCTCGGACCGCATAACAGGCAATGGCTTTCTACGCGGGATGACCTTAGATCGCACGCACGCATGCACGCAAGCAGGAACGGACACGAGCCTACACAAAGCCCCAGGGTCAACTGATCGCGTGACGTTATCCCAATGCGACCAACCAGGCCACAAGAGAACGCGCGGACAATCTCTTATAAACCACTGTCACGCCCTGGCAAAGAAGGTTGCAACAACGGACGCGTGACGACGCCAGTCCGCTCCCAATGCAGGGCTCGGCCCGAGGCGGGACACAAACAGTTGCAGCTCCACCGGATAGTGAGGACAACGAGAACGCTGGAGATCAGCCCAGCGGCACAGCCACCCGAGACAGTTCCTCCGCGTTTTGTACACAATAAACCCTCCCCCAGATGGATTCCAGAATTATGTCCTACTTATTGTATTCTTTTTTGGGGATTTCAACAGGGCGTTATTCAACGGTGACACACGTCAGAAGTCATCGTTATGACATAAATGACGCTGAACGCGTCGTTATAACAGGCAAGACCTGACTCTCACTGTTCAGGACTTGTGCACTTATTCGCTTTTGTGGAGACTTCGGCACTTCAGCATGTTGAATATATGACCCTCACGGTGGTGTCGGATGAAATATGACCTGCGAGCTACTGACACCCCTACCTTGTTTAGGTCACACACTCGATCGCCGTCAGCCTTCAGGGTAGTCGTAGTGTAATATTGGCGCAGGACTCCTCCATCCTCAAAAAAACGTGCGCCCTTCTCCCTCCCTTATGCCACAGCCCCGAGTGCACGCGATTTTTGTAGTCTCCCTGGCAGGATCCTGCATGTCTCACGCTTATCAGTTTTCCCTAGGAGCTTCTAAGCAACACCGCAATAAGAGAAAACCCCACGTTGGCGGAGCGGACCCCAGTCGTCGATAGACTAGTTGGCCGTAACTGCCACAAAAACGCAACTAATGTAAGTAAAGATAAAGATTTCCGTGTGGGAAGTGCAATGGATTGGTAAGTGCTGAATAATTCACTTGAAAATAGGCTTACTACAAACAAATAAGTTATCAGTAATATATGGTCAAAATAAACGGTTTTTCATATAACGAATCGTTACCTTTCCACTTAATACATGTTTTAGACTGTATGAAGAAAAATGTATCATGAGCTTTAAAAGTGATGATGAAAAAAAACTATAAATTACCACTCGTCGGCTCGCTCTTATTCCTTGTTGGCTGAAGTTCAGAAGCCGGTGGTGGGGGCATCGGCAGGCCAGTGTGCCTACAAGGCAACAGCTCCATGTGCCCTGTCGCCAGACTGTCCTGTTCATTGTCAAACAGCTCCTCCAGCTCACTGTCCAGGAAATCGACGTTCTGCGAGCAACTGGTGAGGATGTGAATGCGCTGGTGCACAACTGGGGGCGGCGGTGTCACGTACCGATCCAGTTTGCAGGGCGTGTCACCGTAGCTGTCAGCCGGTAGGGTGTCTGAGGTGGCGACGGAGAGCAGCAGGGAGTGTGATTCGGGCGCGCTATGGGAGAACTGTGGGCGTGAGGGGATCGGGAAACCGGCACCGACGTCCTCCGCGGTGGTGATGAGGCTCGGAGAAGACGAGGAGGCAACACTGTTACAGTTGCCTGCGGACACCGACAGCAGCCGTCTGGGTAAGTCCGATTCAGAATCTGCTGTAGGTGGGATAACGCGGAGAGAAACACGTAAATAACGCAGGGGAAATGGCAGCCTGCGAGTTTTACATCAGCATCGAGAGTTAGGCCTAACAAGTATGAGGAATCAACAGCTGGCCCGCATTGGTGCCCTGAAAGGAAAGTAATTTATATAGTAGAGAGGTTTGTGGAAAATTGACGCCCCACTTTCTTCACTGTCAACGCGAGCTCCACAGCCAAGGCCAAAGCCTTTAAAAACAAAAGATCTTGGCTCAAATCAAAGAGATTTGCCCCAAATACGTACAAGACCAGCCATCAACAATCAGTAAACGTGCCATTGACCGATTTTTTCAGGGGAAACCAACCAAGGCCTCGAGTTAGTGTATTCTCACCGGCGGATAACCACGGGGGTAGGACAGATTTCCAAAGCCAATACAACTCCAGTGTAAATTTACGAATATAGCGACCCATAGCTCATGGAAGAGTTTACTTCAGAGTTTCAGGAGATTCAGCTACCCCCCCCCCCCACCCGGTTCACCTCAAATGTCTCCGTAGGATACTGAAGGTGAAGTTGTTAGGAATGATTCCCAACAGTTAGATCTTAGAAAAAGCCGGTGATCACGCCGTGCTGACGTAGCGAAAGCATCGTGGGTAGGAATGACGAGCACTGGTCCAAATGGCCTTATATGGCGACGTCACTACGGGTGCTCACGACCAACGCGACGCTACAAATACACCCTTAAAACCCCAATAAGACACTTGACAGTTGACAACGTTTCGTGTTAAAGCATGGCGCTCTGATGTCAAGACTACACAGTCGATGAAAAGAGAGAGTTCTCGGGCTCAACTGAAAGCATTCACCGTGTCCACATCGTCCACAGTTGGGTCACTAATTTGCCTCTACAGTCTGGTGTCACGGATGAACGAGGTTGCGAAATCAGTCGGTTTGTCCATAAACGCTGGGAAGACCAGAGTGTCTTCATGCTGCATCCCTGTTCAAGAGAAGGCGCCTCTCGAGATTATTGGCCGTCAACTAGAAGAAGTCGATTATTTCATATACCACGGAACGCTATTGCTCGCGAGTGAACAGAGTAAGGATGATACTGTCTCCTGAATTGACGCAGAACGAGTTTTCTCCAGCTTTCGGAAGTACCTATGGAGCCGACGCGACATTTCTATATCCACAGAGGTCCGCATGTACCGCGCGTCTGTGTGGTTTGCTCTCTTATACGGATGCGAATTTTAGGCTATGCGCGTGGAAGATGAAAGGAAGCTGGGTCTTTGACCACTGCCTGAGGGGCATCCTTCGAGTGAAGTACACCGACTTCGTCTCAAATGAGACAGCCCACACTTGCTGCAAAAAAATCACAAGGATATCCCAGGCCATCCAAGAAAGATGACTGAGGTTGTTTGGACACCCTCTTCGCCGTCAACCTCAGGAAGTGGTTCTTGGACCTTCGGTATTCGGTTTCCGGCGCTGGCGAAAAGACTGGGTAGAGCTCTCCAGATCCACTGCCACCAATCGTCACGCATAAAGAGATACCGGCCGTGACATCATCGAGGCCAGCTAGATCCGGCATGGTCACAGCCGTAACAAGTACAAGTATTTGTTCGCCTCGTAGAATACTTCCAGAACCAGTCAGCTGGCCAAGACGACCAAACCGCCTTCCACTACATATCTCCCAAATGTTATCAGCAGTCGCAGTGCAAGTATGAGCCACCTTGTCACCCACCGCTTCCCATCGACGGCAAGTTGGACGCTGGTCAACTTACGTCCACCATTGCGAATTATATGATGATGATGATGATGATGATGATGATGATGATGATGATGATGATAACTTTATTTTGATGATAATATCAAACTTTCAGCAAATTCGCAGACCTAGTTTGTCGAACAATTCCTTTTGGCGTCTCAAGGTTTTTAGTTGGGGTGAAGAGATTCTGCCATGTCTAAACATGACAGTGTCAAGAGGACAGCAGACAGTAAAAATGTCGTTTAAAAAAGTCGTGAAATGACTACAGCATGAATCGAAATTCGAGTACTCTGGAAGAGTAGAAAGCTTGTCAGATATGATGGTCTGCAGCAAAGAAATATTATACACGGACGTGTCTCGAATCCTTAGGTTCCTCTCGGGTATTGCTAACAGCCCTTTATTAGAGCTACAATAGATGTTTGGCAAGCCCAGTAACAAAATGATCTGAGCCTGCCAACTGAGCTCTATTTTTG
The DNA here is from genome assembly GCA_036362985.1 of Ligula intestinalis. Classification (NCBI taxonomy): domain Eukaryota; kingdom Metazoa; phylum Platyhelminthes; class Cestoda; order Diphyllobothriidea; family Diphyllobothriidae; genus Ligula; species Ligula intestinalis. The sequence goes on along the minus strand of JAYGXS010000002.1, from coordinate 12,244,570 downwards.
ACGACAAAAAGTTTGGGATGGTTGGTCAATATGTGATCCAGAGGGGCGTCGGCACGAGTGTTGAAGGAAAGTAAATCGTCTAAACCTAACAGCGTAAGGGGACGAAGATTTACATGGTTGAAATCACCGCTTAAAATTATGACATGCTCACAAGACATTGCAGCAAGTTTTTGGGAAAGAAAATGGAAAAAGGTGCCTAAAGCACGTTGGCGTGTAGAGGGAGGAATGTAAATACGGACAAAAATGATGCCTTTAAAATTGCGTTAAAATCTGGGCTTGCATACTGCAGCAATAGCGTCTATTAAGTCGTCTGAATAAGAGAATAGGGACTTACAATTTATGCACCATTGCTGGTTTACAAAAACAGCCACTCCACCACCTCTGCCGCTGGTTAACGATTTTCTGTCCGAACGATAGGCGTAAAAATATTGTGGGGTGATGAGTTCCGACTCAATGTCGCTGTTAAGCCAAGTTTCTTGCAGACAGATGACTGCAGAGTTCTTATGTTCTCTTTTCAACATGAGTTCCGATAATTTGACACTTTTGTTAAACAGGGATCTGCAAGTTGTCGACAGAAAACCTGGAAGTGACAATTCTTGTAGGGGCTTACGCTTGTTTCCTTGTTGCCAACCTGATCTGTGTGTTCTTTTCCGTGTGGTGCGGAGAATTGTCGAAGACATTGAATTGCAAATGCGACAGATTGGCCTCATTTGACAAATATTGGGATGGTGATATGTTGCAGATAATAATAATAATAATTTGTATATTTAAGGCCCAAGGGGCCCTGTCGTTACAACTTGTTTTCGTGCATTTAAAAAGGTAGCAGTGTACTGTAGAAATGACCTCATGATCACAAGTGCAGACAAACAAAGCAGAGGATTAGGGAGGATGGTATAGGATAATAAATTCCCGCGTGAATGGAGAGCAAAAAATGGGTGGCTCAAATTCGAAAGCCGAACTGTTTTGTCATCGCTATGAGACAGACACACAGACAAGAAAAAATAATAAGCACGCGCGGTCCGACGCTAACATGCGTCACACACTCCCGTCTGTCCCAAGGCATTCGCGCGCGCGACCATCATCGGCGGGGGCGTGAGCCTATTCAGACATATGCGCGGCGCGCCCGCCCGCCCGCGCGCGCCCATTAAAACCTCCAATCCAAAACAACAAAACAGTACCGGATTCTGTCGTCATCATAACACACTCCGCGCTCGCCTTGTGCGTGCGTGTGTGCGTCCGCGCGTACACACGCCAAGACTACGCGCGCGCACTCGCGCACACATGACGCTAATTCGCAACGTGTCACGCATCCACTCATGCAGCGGTCGAATTTGTCAGGCAGTACGGCGCAGCGCAGCGCGGTGGGCGAAGCGTGGCGGCATGTCAGGCATATGGACGTGCTTTAGTGTATCCCAGTGTGTGTGTGTGTGTGTGTGTGTAACAGAAACTCAGAGTCTGCCCCTAGACAATTAATTTTTACTATTTGCTACTCCCTGAAGATTATCCGCTAAAGGGTAAACTGTGTTCTCGTTCTTCCCTTTTCTTCTTTCGTTCTCTTCTATCGCCCCTCTCCCTATTGATTATTTCCTCTTCCCTTGCACAACCTACCCTGCAATACTCATCTCCGAATTGTTTTCCTTTTCAGCACTGCGGCCATCCCACCTCCGACAACGCATCAGCTGGAGGGTGGCCTGCTGCTAGCGGTGGGGAAGACAGTGAGGTCGACACTCAGAGCATTTCATTCCTCGCTGTAATCGATCCGATCAGTCCTGGAAACTATCGCGGTGCGCTAAAAGCCGTGGTTTGGAGGGTGGCAACTGACGGGATAACTTGGACACCGCAGTCGGTTCAGTGTGTATCTTGTTGTGCGGTGTGGCTGCCTGCGGGCTGAGAGTCGGGCTCAATGGCTCTCTCTTATGGCACCCCCAGACGGGAGCCTTCCTAGCGAGACGTGCTATTGGTGCGCGTATTAAGTGCTGGTCGCGCCAGCCGCCTGCGCCCTTCCCCTTTCTCCGACCGCCTTGATTTTTGTCTTAGCACCTGGTCCCGGTGTGTGGGAGTGGTTAGAGAGTGGACCAGATTCTCCGCGAGTCTACTTTTGGTGTATACCTCGCGGGAGTCACCGCGTTGCTTCATCCAGCTGGAGCACGTGGTACTTACTTGTACTTCTTACGGCTGTGATCACGCCTGATCTAGCCGGCCTCAATGATGTCACTAACGGTACCTCTCCATGCGTGACGATTGGCGGCAGCGGATCTGGAAAGCTCCACCCAGTCTCTTCTCCAGCGAAGGAGACCGATGATAGAAGGTCCAAGAACTGCTTCCATGTCTTGACGGACGGTGTCGAGCCACGTCTTCAGTTGCCCTCCTCTTCGACGCCTCCAGGTGGGATGTGGCGGTGGCTCAGGGGCAGCATAGCAAAGCTCGTGGGGCGGACGACGGAGAACGTGTTCAAACCACCTCAGTCGCCTTTCTTGAATGGCCTGAGATATCCTCGTGATGCGATCGCATCGGATGCGGACTGTCTCATTTGAGATGAAGTCGCTATACGTAACTCGCAGGATCGTCCTCAGGCACTGGTGGTCAAAGAACTCCAGTGTTCGCTCATCTTCAGTGCGCACAACCCAGCATTCACATCCATAGAGGAGGACTGACCGGATGGATGCACGGTATACACGAATCTTCGTGGCGATGAAGATGTCACGTCGGATCCACAGGCACTTTCGAAGGATTGAGAAAACCCAGCGAGCAGCATCGATACGGAAGAAAATGTCGTCCTTGCTCTGCCCATTCGGTAGCAGCCTCGCCTCGAGATACTTAAAGCTGTCTACTTCTTCAAGTTGATGGCCATTAAACCCCAGGGGTGCCTTCTCCTGGTCAGGGATGCAGCTCGAGAACAACTTCGTCTTTCCGGAATTTATGGACATGCCAACCGACATAGTGATCGCATGTAACCGCGACACTACCGACTGTAGACCGCCAAAGCTTGAGGCTACCAGCGCAATATCATCGGCGTAGTCAAGATCAGTTAGCCGGCGTCCGGTTGAAAGCTCAACACTGTCTTTTTCATGTAAGGTCTTACCAAGAATCCAGTCAATGACATAGTTAAACAGAATGGGCGAAAGGACGCAGCCCTGTCGGACACCAGACCGGATATCGAACGATTGAGAGAGATTGTTGTGGACCAGGACTCGTGCGGTGGTAGACTGATAGTAGGCCACGTGGTGGTGGACGTGATCAAAATCGACGGTCGAACTGTCGAGTAGCAGAAACAAGACGCGTGCGTGATACACGTAGGCGGTTGTTTAGCTATGTCGCCACTGCGCTCGCTCCCAGTAGCGGAAGCGGAAGAGGAGTCTGGTGGCTAGATGCCACACAAATATTCTGCTTTATGCGTAGGCCACCGCAATAGTACTTCATCGACTTCACATCCGCGTGGCACGTGGTGAACGACGTCCCTTCTTAAAGTCAGACCGTCATGTTCGTTCGCATAATAAAGGGGTAGAATCGGCCAGATAGTTGTTTGAACTCGGATCCCCAGTGTGCGAGTGAGAGAAAAGACAGAAGATTAATGCACCACCCTACCCATTTCGATAATAGGCGCGTTTGACGTACTTGCCAGCTGAAGCATCGGATTCTCGCCAAGGGGATGTGAGTATGTGCTCATGTAATAACTGGAAAATAAACCAGCTCGTGGTTCAACGGCTAGACTCTGATCAAAAAAGGTCGCGAGTTCGAACCTAGGGGTTGTCTACCAATGGGAGCTGGGTATGAGTGGCCAACGACGGCTAATAGGCTAGAATTGGCCGTTTCAGTCTTCCTTGTCAGATTGTATACGCATGTAACGCCACGTTTTCATGGCCTATGGGGCCTGAAGTGCGCTGGCACTTCTCTTGGATCTGATTCCCTGTCAGCGTATGCGATTGCGCTCCCACTGGGTTTACAGGCTGTGTACACGGTTGCCCGGTTAATTGCATCGCCTCCCTGTCATCCAGAGGAGTGAATACTGGTTGGTGGCGCGTAGCAAATTTTTCGGCGGCGCGATGGCGCCAGTAGCTGTCACATTCTCGTATGTGTAGTCGTAACGGCCACTCGGCTAGTCATTCCGTGCTTATCTTCCGAAACTGACCGTTCTGAGCATGGTGGCACATTTAAAGGGGGCCACGGCCGCGCCAGCCACCTGCACCCTTCCGGTCTTCTCGACCTGTGTCTTGACGTCGAGTTTTAAAATTTTCTGTTTCGTGGGCCGTTGCCCAGTCGAATTGAAGATGCTGAATTTATGACTGAAAGTATCTATAGCAAATGGAACAATTAAGCACAGAGGCCTACACCATAATTTTCCGCAAATTCCGTTATTTTCTCTCCCTCCCCTAATGCTGTGGATATTAGTGGGTGGGTTAAGTGTGTGGGAAGTAGTGGGCACTCACATTTTTTAATTGGATCGTGGCCACACACGGTGGACACGCTGTTGGACTGAGTTTTTGCAGAAGAGATCACAGTCTTTGTTGGAACCCGACGAAGGGACGAACCCGCCGAGCTAGGTAGAAAAAGCAGAAAAACGATCTGTGTGACTGAAGAAACTACCCTTGGGATAAAGGGATATAAACCGACATGCATGAGGGCAATTGTGGCATTTGGGTCACCAAAAAACAATACGGAAGACGATAGGGGTGACGAGGGGAAGAAGCAAGAGGCACTTATATTCGCCATGTTTCTCTAAATGTATGCACCTTTTAGCCCGACCAGACGCACTCGAAGGGTTCACAGGTTTTGAGACAAACTGAATGCGGGGTGCCGTGTGTATGGAAGGCATAGCAGCAGCGGAGAACCGATTCACCCGACTTCAAGCGAATAGTTACGGAACTTTATCGGGCAGAACAGAGGACAGACAGCCAGCAGCAAGGAACTTGAATTTGGCGATCGGTAGTATATGTTAAATGTGTGACTTCAGCCGTCGTCGTTGACCTACGGGGATTAACGTGGCTCACTTACCTCATCTGAAACCCTGATAACAGATGGTGAAACTTAGGGAAAATTTAAACCAGGAGCTGCAGTCCCTGATCGATCCTATAAATAAGATACCACAACCCACAGAAAAGGGCATTGTGGGTATCGATGGAGCCGTCAAAATGGCGCAGTTCCGCGCAGACGATGGGCAGGTCTGGGTAACTCACAGCTGATCTACTTCGGACAGCTTTGCTGCAGCGGACTACACTGCCCTAGCATTCTTCATCGTTATTGGGTTTTAACACTGGGCATCAACCTGAGGCACAGGATCGGTGGTAAGTATCTTAATAGTTCAAGAACGCACGTTTACACAGTCTGGTGGCCGACGACTGTGCCCTCAGCGCCAGTTCGACTGTCGATTTCGACGATGTCCACTACCATGTGCTCCAGCAGGCGGAAGCAACGCGGTGACTCCCGCGGAATCTACCCAACTCTCTAACCACTCCCACACCGGGACCCGGTGTCAAGACAAAAGTCAGTAAAGCCGGAGATGGGAGAGGACGCAGACGACTGGCGCAATCAACATGCGTACCAACAGCACGTTTCTTTAGGTAAGCTCCCAACTGGGAGGGCCATAAAGGCCACATTAAGAAGGAGCCATTTAATCTGACTCTCAGCCCGCAGTGAGCACAACTCCACACAACAAGATACACACTGTGCCGACCACAGTGTCGAAGTTATTCCGTCAGCTGGTAACCCTCCAAACCACGGCTTTTAGCGCACCGCGACAGTTTCAAGCGCATCAAATTGATTATAGTGAGGGAATAAATGCGCCGAGTGTCGAACTCACAATCTCCCTCACCGCCAGCAACAGGCCACCGCCTAGATGGTCGTTCGCCTGAGATGAAACGGATGCAGTGCACAAGGTCACGACCCACTACCTGGCGGCCAACGACTGTGCGCTAAGCGTCATGACTGAGACCTAGCAACTTAGTTGTCCTCTTGGCGGATTTTATTCTCCCGGAAGTATGCTCGGGTTAGTAGTCGAAAGTAAAAGCACTAGAAAGGACATTCAACAACCCCCAGAACTGTGGTTATGCATTAACAGGCAGGAACTGTAGAATACAGGGAGTGCAGTTTTACTGCCTACGATCGCTGGCGCACTGCCGCACTAGAGATGAACAACACCACTCCAAGAAACATCACAATCGCTGAAAAGATTAGACCGAGAACCTAGCAATGCAGTCGTCTCCTCTTGGCGGATTATATTCCCACGCAAAACAAATCTGTCATGGTATTCTTCCTTTCAACACAAATCTGACGGTGCGCAAGGTGGGGTGGGGGGTAATGACTACGTCACAAAAATTTGAACTATCTACCAATGCTGCGCGTTAGAAAACTAAACCATGTCTACGTTACTCGCCCCCGGGTAGAATTCTGAAAGGAAAATTGCGGCGCATTGGTGTAAGGCACCGCGTGATCAGAGTCATTGCACATTATGAGAAGGTTAAATGAGTGCTCCCCACAAAAAAGGCTATGCGTCTACAAACAGGAATAAGAGTGGCAGTACAGCATCAGTCGGAGCAGGGCCGCCAGAGATGGAAGGCTAATAGAAAGGAATAACCTCAGCCCTCATGGCAAACTAAATGCATGAGGTCAAGGCACAATATAAGTGACAAATAACGATGAAAAAGCCAAGCCCCTTCCTGTATAACCTCACGGTCAACTACCGTTCGGGGGATCCAAAGGGCCGCTAAAGACACCCTGAAGTTCAACGTAACAACTTCAGCGTCGAGATCTTGAGCACTACGCAAGGGGCCACTGCGCACATTACCATCCATACCCGAGATGCTAGACGACCTTAAACTGTCTATATCTCAGAAGAAAACAAGGGTCCGCCTACTCTCCCACAGCGTTCATGATCCCAACGTGGTGCATACTGGATTGGGCGCGTTGCGAAAACAAGATCTACAGCTAAAAGAAAATTATCCGCCTCACTTTGCCGTCTACAACTCCGTCCACGGCGATCTCGACTTCAACCATAAACGGCGATTGTCTGGTTCGCTGATGTATCAAGTTGATTTTCCTAAACCTCGCCATCAAAGCCCTCTACTCAAACGACCGCAACAAGAGGGGGACGATTGGCGTGTTTCTGCGTCAGAACTAAGAGCGGATGAAACACGCGGGGAACGCGATAATTGCTGATAGACGGTTACTGCGCTCATGCCTATACCAATCCCTTTGATCCAAGCATACTACTAGAAAAAATAATGCGAGGGAGAAAAGGAGGGCGGTGAGGTCGGTGTCACGTAAAACTCCCTCTACACAATAATAAATGAAACACCGTCCCCAAAGCTGAGAGCAACATTAGCGTAACTCTTCTATGCCGTAGTCGGATGAGTTCTCTGCCTGAATCAAGGGACACATTGAAGGCTGGTGCCCGACAACAAAGAAAAACAGGACCCAAAAAATGCCTTCTTTCCTTCCATGTGGCTGAGGTCTCTCAGCCAGCCATCATAGACGATATAAGAAACTCTCTTATAGAAAGAAGACCGACTCACACTGATCTAAATCGGTGTAAGCGGTTAGAAGACAGGCCTAAAACCGCTTTCGGTCTATCCCCGTTGGCGGTCGGTCGCAGAGGTAGTGAGAACGCTGAAATGGAACTGGTCTCCAGCGGTGTCACTGTGATGACCGCAGACGGTTCTGTTGTTTGTGGGCCTGGCTCCAGCATCATCGCGGAAAAGAGGTCCTTCACTCTTGCAGAGGGCAAAGGCGGCACAGCCAGCGTCAAATCGGCGTTGATGTCCGAGGATGGTGGAGGTGTCGACACCAGCATCGGCAGCGGCTGAGAGGAGGATGATCCGCCGGTGGTACTGTCCGCCGCACCGGTCGGGGAGACGCAAGCAGATTCTCGCACCGTGCTACCGGAGCGAGACGATGCGGCTTGAATACCATCAGCAGAGGTGAGCACGGAACGACAAAGTGGCTGGTGACTGTGATGGTGCTTGCGATGATTGTGGTGAAGGTGGTGTTGGTGAAGGTGACGGTGGTGGCGGTGAGGATGATGGTGGTGGTGGTAGCGGTGGTAGCGGTGGCGACAGCGGCGTTGTGGAAAAAGCCTACTGATGCTGCTTGAGCTGCTTGGGGTCGTCTTCGCTCGGCTGGGACTTGATTCAACTGGAGTGCGCAGTTCTCTGCGATCAAAACCGCCGCCACCGGTGCGGCTGCTTGAACGGGAGCCGCCACCTTGCGGGCAAGACTCTCGATTGTTGGTCTTGGGCTGTGGACGGGGAGTGCAAACGGGCTGACGCTTGGCTTCGTGATCCCTTTTTGCCGTCCAACAGCACTCTAGGAATTCGGTGAGTGTATCTGTGTCAGAAGAAAAAAAGGAATCCATTCATAATGATATGAGATCCTGGCAGAGAGCACATGAGATTGAGTAATATTTCCGTCATTAATTATGAGTCTACTGGGTTGTGTCGATGACCTGAAATCGCACTGCACTAAAGCCCTTTAGTGATAGAATTTAGATATGAAAATCGGCAAGTCAGTGGACGATTATCAAAACAAACAAATTGTTTCACAGGAAGGCGCGATTTCAAACGCCTAGTGAAAAGCCAAAATGCTTTCAAAAAGAAAACAAAGCCTGCAATCACATTGGATGTGATTTGTACAAGTTTTACCGTTATGGATTTCTTATCAATGTTTCTGTTACCCTACTACCCTCAAGTCTACAGTATACTATTTACTGGTCTTAGGACAAATTATCACTTGAATTAGCACTTTTTGTATAGACACACTACTTCTGATAGCAGTACCCTAGCCTTCGTAGCCCACACTGAGTAGAAACGGGCACAGTCTCCTGGACAGAGTTGAGTGGGCGGAAACCAAGGGAAGCCCCGTTCTCCTGCGGGCCTGAAACATACTTACTGAGAATAGCGTAATCCGAGGTTCACACTTCTTGTTCAGACTGGGGGGATATGAACCCAGTGCTGACTTTAATCAGCGCCACTTCTGACTGATAAAAGTGCCAGAGATAGTACCAGCACTATTATCATTCAGCTACACTCCTAGTTCGTTAGCAGAAATAGAAGTAGCAGTACCAGTCTTGGATTCCTTGACACTTACTGAAGGTGATAGGGAATAAATAGTGCGCTAGTGCGAGCGCAAAAGACTACTGTCACTTCAGACTAAGTTAGGCGGCGTTATGGCCTGCATTGGAGAAAGCGGCCTACGCCCAAGCCCGATGGGGCCATCTTGACTCTGTCCTCTCACCGGTTCGAGTGGGGTGAGGGTTAAGACGGCGAGATAGACGGCGGTTGCGCGTATATTTCACTTAAATTTCGTGTCTGTGACTCCAGTCACCGTCCCTGCGCTCGTAAGCACATGGCGGAGATCATCGAAATCGACGATCGAACTATCATCATCATCATCAGCATCATCATCATCATCATCATCATCATCATCATCACCCTGAAGTCTACGTTCAAACTTACCTAAAGCAAGTTTTCGCCCCGTTCCGCCGCACTGTTCCTCCTCGGCACTTCCAGCGACCTCAGCATTCATTTTGTACTGGCCGCCGGGTCTGGCGGTGTCGAAGGTAAATGCATTCGATGGTGTCAGTAGACTGGGGGTAGCATCGGCACTCTGGAAGGAGGTGCAAAATTCCTTGCCGCCACCACCGCCGCCGTCGTCGTCGCCGGCCTCTTTACATCGGGCGATCGGCGTCTGTGGCGAGTGGCAGTCTTCTGCATGCGACACGGGCAGGAAGTTGAAAAAAGAGCCGGAGAACGCGTCGGTAGAGGCGGCGGCGTCATCGGCCACCAGTGTGGTGGTGGTAGTGGGCGACTGTGTTGTTGTCCCTCCATTATCGCAATCCGGGCCATGATGCTGTGGATACACCTCCGACGAACTGAGCAGCAGGCTCGGAATGGGTCCCAGCAGGCGGAGGATGGAGGAGACACAGGCGACGCGAGAAACGAGACTGCGTTGTCGGAAACCGGGGGCAGTGGGCGCGTGGCAGAGACCGCAGCAACAGAGCCGTCGCGGTGACGGCGGCGTCGAGGAGGGCAAGGCGACAGCGCTGTTGGTTGTGTCAGCAAGCCCGTTCTGCTTTATTTCATTGGCAAACACCAGCTGACAGCAGCTGCAGGCGGTAGTGGACCGGGACAGTTGGTGTTCCGTGTCGCTGGAGGACACGGAGAGTCCTGGGGAGTCATTGTTAGGCGCCCAACGAGCGCTTGCGTCGTTGTTGTTGTTGTTGTTGTTGTTGTTGTTGTTCGAGGTGATTGACGAGCAGCACTCAGTCGACTGGGGGCATGAACAGCCCTCCCAGTCGGCGGAAGAGAGAATGAAGATTACACCATCGTAGACAGCGCTTGAGGTTCGTTTTTGGGCATTTCCGTCGCAGAGAATGTTGTGAGCAAGCTGAGCGAGGAGGAACGGGCGGGCGGGAAGAAAAAGAAAACAACTATAAGTACTAATATTATTATTAGTTAATCGAAGTATAATTCAGCATGCATAGCCCAATAACTTCGCGCTGCTTCCTGCTCTCTATGCAAACTCAAGGATCGCCTCGTCAGTCGCCTATACCGAAACTATGGCCCTAGGCTACGCAGCGTTGTAACGTTCTTCCTTATATCGAGCTAATAGCCGACTCCTGACGACCCCGACAGGTTTCTCTGTATTTGTCACCTCATAGGCAGACGTAGCAAACATCAGGAGCGTATCATGGTCCCATCTCTGGTTCTTCGGGAAGTTCTCGTGACTCTGCGGTCTCCCCTCGGATGACCCTTCGTACAAATATATTGATGGCGATGGGCCCCCCTGGCTTGCCGCCAACAATCACAGCCGCATGCCGGTCCTATCATTCACATGCATTCCTCCCCCACAAGCGACAGTTTTTCTCCTAAAAAACCACAAACGATATTCCATCTTTGAGAAATGCCTTAGGAGTATTTTTACTGTCTGTTCTTTTTGCTCAGTTACAGCTAATGGCTCGTGCTAACTGCAGTCACAAGTGAGTAATGGCCTACAATTACGTAAACAACCTCTTTTGAAATGTTCGGCTGTACCGATGCAATTCTTCGCTACTGTGTACCAATAGGGAGTTAAAAGGCGTTTACCTATATTTTCTATAATAAACTTGACTATGGTGTCAAGAGTTTCGTCCTACACGCTTAGAAATTAGGATCAAGCAACCTCGAGAAAAAAAACAAGCGAATCGAGACAAGAATGGTTCTAACAGTTAGACAAAACAGTACGCATCGGCGATTCGTTACAAGAAAAAGCAGTAAGTGATTAGTTTAGCAAGTCGTAAACACAGTCCCTGGATGATCGTGGGAGCCAAATTTGGAAGCAGTTAGTTTTGACGATAAAAAGAGGAATTAATGCACTGGGTGAGGGCTTTTGAAATTGAGCCACTATTTTATTTTCCTCCCCTGCATTCGCATGTGAATATTCCTACATCAGTTGGCCCGGTACGCCCATTAGGAACCGATTTTGCCCCTCATTATTCATTTGAACTACAACAATGACGTCATTAGCGCACGAGGCTAGCGCAGAGCTGAAGGAAATTCAATTTAGCCTACACTGTGCGGCATATTCAAGGACATTTCTCCACAATGTGTCGACAATCGCAGGCCTTGGCCACTTCGCGCATTGTTTGTGATTCCCCTGTGCTGTGCGGTTTTTGTACCTTATTTTAGTCATGGTGAATGGGAGGGCGTTTTTGCTGAAAATTTTGGAATGATGTTTTCAACATAAAGCGCCTCTCCTGATCTCTTTCTAGACCGAGATTACTCTCAGAAGGCATCGCTTCAAATTGCGCGTGTTTAGACTAAAAAAGGAAGCAGAAAATCAACAATGAGTCAGCGTGTAAGTGAACCAGGCCTATAAAGCCAAGCAAACTATCGGAAATCTTACAATGATGGCTCAGCGTTAGGCATATTGCCAGGCTTTTATCAGTGAGCTTTTTTTCGAAAGTACAATAGAGCAGCACCTTAGAAACACGCATAGTTCATTCGCAGGGAGACTTGCACAGTATCCACCCTCATCGCTGGAACCATCGTGGTCTCTTAACAAGACAAGATCTAGGCGAATAGGTTGGAGATTTGAACAGAGTGGCTAATTTTACGTAAAGCCCCTTTCCACGCGTGCCACGACAAACTGGTTGCCAGACCAAGACCCTCCTAGGCTATACGCATTGGGTTATGGGCCTTAGCAACCAATTGAGGAGAAGTGTGAGTGTTCACATAGATGAGCAAAGCTTGTTTGTAGTTAGGAGATACTTAACCATTGAGGGAAAGCAGTATTATCGAAACTAGCGGCGAAGTTATTGGTCCCTATGCTTGGAGTGCTTACTCATTAAACCTCCGGTTCAGTTTTCTACGCACTGCAGGTGTGGAGGATCATGAAAAGGAAGTAGCCTTCGGGGATTGCCTAGCTGGATGCTGGATGGTCACCCCATTCTGCTTGAACCCAACGTTCCGTTTATTATCTGTAGACCCGCGAAACTATGCTCAACACCATAGTCGAACCCAAATAACCACTCTGGTGAGTGATAAGTTACCAGGAATAGCCAGGGTGTCCTGCCCATTTGTTGCAGGAGTTAGTGTATTCTTGGTCACTCTTTTGTAGCTTTCGTGGATTTTGATGGTCAGGCAACGCACCTATGTCCATCTATAATAGGTTTTCGCAATCTTCTTACTACAGTTTAGCAGATATGGGGAGAGCGAAGGAGATGGGGCGAAAAATTATCATGTTTAGACAAATCGTGTTAGTCCGCACTGTTACTTCAGGGCAGTAGCACCTATCATCACTATTTTCGACAGACAACTATCTATTTTCATTGTTTTGGGGGGGTGCTGACTGTGAGGTACCCACGGACAACAGATGAGAGCAGTTCACTACATAATCAGTATAACGACAGTCCGACCATCGGTTTCAACTATGTCCACCGTATGATCAACAACAGGGTAATGCTGTGACGGTGAATAGCGCGTGAATTAGTTTTAAATGATAGTAGACTAGCGCAGCATCTACTAATAATATGTTTATTATGCCAGTTTACAGGCAATTGTAAAGAGTTAGTAATGCACCTCTTGGGCGCCTTCCAATGCCTCGAAGACCGGAAAAAAACCTAAAACAAACTCCCTATGTTCCAGCCAGCATTGGTTTTGCTTCAGGTTTTTTGTTTTGTCAATACTGGGCGAGATAAGGAGTTTGTTTCACGTGAAAAAAACCTGCCTTCAAAGGTATGATAAAAACGGAATAAATGTACAGTTGTAAGCTGAGTTGACTCATCAGCAGGAGATTTGTTTCATGTCGCTTAAAAACATTAGTTCCAGACGGAGAGGGTTGGCACACGAACACAGTGTTCTTAGTCTTCCTTCAATGGTTGTCGGCAACAGTTGCGCGCTATCGGCTGAAGGATTAGCAGACTGCGGGCTGCTGCTTCAGCAGCATTATCTTCAGCATGAAGCCTGGCGGGGTTCAAAGTCCACGAACGCCATTAGAGTGAAAGAGAGATTCCACCGAGTCAGCACCCAAAATTCGTGAAAGTTGTCCTGAATGTAGAAAACTAGTTATACCTCTCTTAAACCTAGGGTAGTTTTGCTGGGTTTTAATACTTTTGGGCAGCTTATTCCAGATTGATATGGCATTTACTGAAAAGAATTGCCGGTACTTAAATGTACGTGCCATGGGAAGAAATACAAATACGTCTCGAGGACTGGCGCGTCGAGAGTGCTCAAGCTGCCTTATTGTACTAAGGGGATTAAAGGTTTGACTATTCAAAAGTTGAAACAGTAAAAAAACCTTCTGCAATCGACGAAGCCATAGGAGATCCAGCTTTATAAGTTCGCACCTTTGTTGGTAGGGTAAGTTACGGTGTTCTGTAGTGAAAACTCTTCTAGTGAAGAAGTGCTGCACCGATTCTATGTTCTTCCGTTCACTAGTGCGCAGAAGACTGAATAGGGGCGAGCAGTATTCAAGACTAGGTCTCACGTACATATTATAAAGACTAGTTCTAACCTTGATAGTCTTTAAATTTCGAAGGTAAAACTTATGGTTTCGAGTATGGCACCCGTCCAAGCCTGGATATCCGGAGGTGCCGCGAACGAGCTTTCACTAAACGTTTTTGATAGGAACGCATTGAAGCTATCGGCGGTCAACTTAGCGTCAGCTATGGGGTTTCCTAAAGCATCTTGAAGTATGGGGTGTTGCGTTTTCCTCTGCGCTTTTACTGTACGCGAAAAGAGTTTCGCAACATTGAGGGAAGGATTTTCAGCGAAGTGAGCCTCATCGGCTATCTGCTTTTCTTCGGAGAGCTTCTTAGCCTGTTCAAAGATCAGTGTGATCAAGGGCAGAACGGAAGTGTCATTCTGCCGATGCAAACGACGAGAGAGTTTACGCAGCCTACGATGGAAAGACAGAGGAAGGTACACTTCATCCTTGACATGCATTACGTTCTTACGGGGGACAAAGTGGAGGATGAGTGGATCCAACACTTTGTACAGTGCATCGGTACAAACATTTACATCCAAACATTGGAAAAATTCAGACCAGTCGAGAGCGTTTAGATGTGCCAGAAGGTCAGCCGTGTTTGCTGAACGGAAGTCATGATAAAGACTATACTTTTGGGCAAATGTTTTATCCGCCTCCAGTTCTAGTTCACTAACAACTGTAAGATGGTCTGAACTCCCAAGTGCGTCTAAGGATGACACTGAAAGTGGTTCGCATCCCCTACAAAAAATTAGGTCGAGTATGTTTGCTCCTCGAGTGGGAAAATCGACTACCTGATCCCACATGCCGATATCTATTGCCTCAAGTAAGTTCTCGAACTTTGAATGACCGGATGTTGGAAACCATTGCACGTCAGGAAGGTTAAAATCGCCTGCAATCAAGCAATACTTAAGATTCAAGTCAGCTGCGGCATGAAATGCCTGCGAGAGACAAAGATCGTAGTCTGCATTGGTATGAGGTGGGCGATACACATAGCCAACAAGTAAGGAGTATTTGTTTTTTAGAACAACTCGTAGCCAGCAGCTCTCCTCCACCGCTGTGAATTGTGGATAATCCAACGGGAGAAATGCAAGTGGCTGTTTAATATAGATGCAGCTTCCTCCGCCACGGCCATTGTTTCGATCGTTCCGAACGCATGAATAGCCTAGAACAGAGAGTTCTGAGTCAGCTACAG
Organism: Ligula intestinalis; assembly: GCA_036362985.1. Classification (NCBI taxonomy): domain Eukaryota; kingdom Metazoa; phylum Platyhelminthes; class Cestoda; order Diphyllobothriidea; family Diphyllobothriidae; genus Ligula; species Ligula intestinalis. The sequence goes on along the minus strand of JAYGXS010000002.1, from coordinate 12,229,422 downwards.
AGGCCGATGCCCATGTCTCAGTTACCATAACAATGTCTGGGCGGTTGACGAAAACCATAGTCTGGAGCAGAGGCATTTTATTAATCAGTGATCTGGCATTTAAAACGACCAATTTAAGAGGGTATGTCTGAGGTTTCGGTGGCGGGACAGCTAGGCCGTCACTGTTACCGGCTTCGACCAGAGCGATGTCCTTTTGACCTGAACTATTTTTCCCTCTCTTATTTTGAGATTTTTCTCGCCATTGGTTCTCCGTTTTTCCAGCTCTATTATTAGCTGTCTCATCTTTCTCTGTTCTTTCAACTCGTAATCCGGCTGGAAAAAAAACTTGCGAATGCAGACTCCGTAAGGATGGTTTGCGCTCTAGCAAGAGTTTCGCCTGTGCTTCAGTTTCTAAAATAACTTTTAGAGGTCGTGGCCGAGAAATTGATTCTGGAGCTGTTGGAGCCTTCCCTATTCGAAATGGCTTAAGAATGCGGAAAGACTCGCCTGGTTTTAGCAACGGTTTGGCGTACACTCGCATAAGACCCACTGCGCGCTCTCTCTCTCTTTCTTCACCCACCTGTGCCCGGTGTCAAAACAGAGACCATAGGTGGGACCGGACACGACCAAAGCAATTCCTATGCGTGCCACTACGCCCTGCCCCCCCCCTTCATTTTCGGCACCGGTAATCAGCGCACGATCCAAAAAACGCCCGCGGCACCCAGATCCGGATCTCGTGTTGGTCCAGTGCATCTATCACAAGGCCCGTTTAGGCGGCGTATATTATCAATATATTCTTCCGTACATGCAAACGCCTGACGTCACTAAAAGATGGTTCTGTTGGGATTATTCTCAACAGGCGGTCCGAGTGGACTTTCAGGTCAAGTCACCCGCCTGCCTACAGACAATGAACGCGCGCGATGTGCGCGCGCCTAAAGGTGACACCAGCCAGCTAGGATGAAATCGTACGCGCGCCCCTGCAAGGTCACCCAATGCGGCCACGGCCAAGGAGCCAGATGGCCAATCAAGCCCCTAGGCGAATGAGGGCACAATCACATTGGTCGCATCTATAATCTTCAATATCATATAGTCCCTGTCAAGGGACACAATAAACGACTCTCTTTCCCTTACGACCTTGTTTTTTGTTCTCCTCTTGCTGAACTGACAGAAAGAGACGGGCGGCACAAACAATAGCCTGGGAACCCATTACAACAGTTTCCTTTTTTATGTAGCCCCGCCGATACAATACTGTATGCAGCGTCATACGATAACGGAATTGTTGTGTAACGTAAGCATTCGTACTATAAACAGTTTTTTGGCCACTGGTCTCATCTGAGAAAGACCATCCCAATCGTGAGGCAAGGCAAGGCAGTGGTTGCGACGGCTGCCTAGCTGGAAAATCGAAACCAGAAAGATATATGCGCAGTGATGGCTTCGTGAACGGAGATTATCAGGAGCGCGTAGAGACAATGTTCATTCGCTTGTGTTAAGACACAAATGGCCAAACGGATTTATTAGTGGTCGGGTTCCTATGGCAGTCTGTAAATTTGAGTCACGATTTTCTGGAGGGTTTTTATCGGATATTATGGAAAGATCTACTTGCTTATTCGCTACAACTACGTTAGAAAGCTTGCGTTACCAGCGAAGGTGATCGATCGCTCGCTCGCTCCGCACACTGTCCACGTGTAACTTGCAACCAGTCAGTTGTACCAGTGCTATCCATACGACCGCTTCGTTTGTTGATCAATCCGTTACTTCCGGTCGCCGCCGTTAGGACCGATGCAGCACTTAAAGCGTGTCGGTGTGGCAAGCCACAAACTGACGTCCCCTCAAAAAATCCATCACAATTAAGCTGCCTTCCAGTACCAATAAAAGACTCAGGACTTTGACCTTTTACTATTCTTTAAAAGGGCACGACATGGAAGTCGAAGCACATTGTCCTCAAATGAGAGCCTTTTGACGTCTACAGTTATGTAATTAGAAGTAGAGTGCCGGGGTTGGAAACTAACTAACTCACTGGGCACAATTCTAAGGTGCTTGAATCGAAATGTCGGATGGCATTCCAAACTGTCGGTCTCCGGGTAGAAATTTATAGGTTCCTCTGAATATCTTCTTGCAAATACCTTGAGAAAAAAACGTCTTGCATCACGAAGTAAGACCAATATGAAAATAGGCTCGGTAATAATCATGAGCAGGTCTCGAAAATGTATTTTATAGAAGAAATATTCGGCCAATAAAATTAATAGTTAGGTTCCTTTTATCTGACCAAAAAGGCTGTACATTGTTAAGCTCGTCGCCATATAACGGCATTCAATCAGCAATAGTGTAAAAGACCCGATATTTACGCCCTTGTAAGTTTACGATATGCATCGGTTAGTTAGATAGCTTACTTTTAGTTTAATTTTTACTTTATTGTCTAGTCTTATTCGCTATATTTTGGTTTATATTGGTCTGTCAGGCTGCCAGGGCATCTGCCGAGGACCAAGGCAGAGAGGAACGGATGAGTTCCGTTAGCGGTCAGGTAAGCGTTCATCAACGAGTGTCCATATCTCCTGACTTAAACCAACGAGATAATGAGCTCCTGGCTCAATGATCACGGCGTTTGACTCTGATCAAAAAGATCGCGAGTTCTAGGCTCTGGAGGGGCACCACTTGGGTCTGGGTATGACTGACTGACGACGGCTTACAAGCCAGAAATGGCAGTCTCCCTTGTCTTTGCCGGCAATATTATCTGCCTATTCGTTTTTGGTAGTTTAGTTAGTTATTGTATAGTAAAGAACCATTCCCGGCAAGTCTCTATAATTGTCAGGGACGGGGTGTTGGCAGACTTGCCTAATTTAGTTGACTAAATTGTGAAAAAACTAGCGGCCTCGATGGGAGTCGGTACGTAATAGTTGATTCCATACAAGCAGTAAGTTGGGCGGATAAAATCGATCTAAGATTGATTCAATTCACGACGCACGCTGAGCCTCGCAGCTCAATGGTAGAGCGTCGGCTGCGCAAAAGTCTACCCTGCTGTGTGAGTTCGACTCCCATCGAAGCCGCGAGTTTTTTCACAAGCCGTAATAAGGAGCTATTGCAGTTAGACCCTCTGTTCGAAGAACCAAGCAGGCCGGTCGGTTGGAGAAAAATAAACCATACAAAAGCACAACTCACCTCGTGGTGAGAGAGGAGTGTGGCCTGCACAGCGTCCACCAGGGGGGAGGAAGCGCCAACCGCAGAGAGGGAAGCCTCCGCGAGGAGGGTTGAGGAGAGGGGCCACGAGGAGAAGAGACGTTGCGATGAGAGTCGACCACCACTGCTGATCGGCGAGTCCAGACTGTTGGAACTGGTGGCGAGGTCTTCGGGCAGGAAGCCGGCGCACTGCAGCAGGTTCATGGCAGCCGCGGCCGCCAACACATCCGCGCATACACAACACACCGCTATCGAGAGGAGTTCCTCGCTCTGGCCAATGAACCGCGAGAGGCGATTTGAGAGGACACGCGCCTCGCGACCGTGTTCAGAAACCGGTGGAGCCTGACGTCCGGCAGCCAGGCGGCAGTAACTCGCAAATAAGCTGTCCATGCAGCGCCCCGAGGAGTGTGAGGGGCAAACTAACAGGGGAAGTCGCGGAGGAGGCTGCGAGGAGACCGAAGAGGAGGGTGGAAGAGGAAAATTGGCATGTTGAGGAGGGTACTGTGCATGGGCTGAGCGACCGAGTGATAGGCAGTTATCCTGTCTTTCTAATGTCCAACTCAGTCGGTTGGTCTGTGGAGGTGGAGGAGGAGGCGCCAGCACTCGCTCTGTGGGGTCGTGGAGCAGGAAGTCGAAGCAGTTGGTCAGATAGGTCTGACGTTCGCTGGGTAGGTAGTCCATGCGCTTGTAGCGCGGATCGCTGCACAGTTTTGCACTTATCAGGGCCAGTTGCTCCTCTTTGGCACCTTTCGGGGGCGGGCCGGCGGTGAGCAATTGGGCATCACAAGTCTGAATGCGAAGCAGTCTACGTGACTCCGTTAGACTAGAGGAGGTAGAAGAGGAGCGATTTGGAGAGAGCGAGTTATCCTGGTCACTGAGGCAGGTGCGCCGAGAGGCAGCATCAAAGCTCGCAGCAACGAGGTCTGGGTAGTTAGCTCTGGTAGTACTGCTCTCTTGTAGACGATCAAGATAGCTCGACACGCCGTCGATAAAGAGGCTGTAGTTGTCCAGTAGCAGGTCTAGAAACTCCTCTCGCGCACTTGTTCGAAGAATTTCTTGAAACCGCATGTAGACCTGAAAGGGAGATAAAATGACTTGACCGTTAATGAACAGCAATTTTAAGTGGATGAAATCCAAGGGCGAAAAATTTCAAGCGACTGTCACCCACTGTTGAAATGCGGGACATCAATTGCCTTGATCAACAGTTAGGCCGTCGATTTCGACGATGTCTGCAACGAGCCTAAGCACGCTGGAGGCAACGCGGTGACTCCCGCGAGATATACAGCGAAAGTAGACTAGCTGAGAATCTACCCCACCTTTTCACCACTCCCACATCGGGACCCGATGTCAAGACAAAAGGCAAGAAGGCCGGCGATGGGGAGGGCGCAGATGGCTGGCGCGACCAAAACGCAGCACCCGTACCAACAGCACGCCTCACTAGGTATGCTCCCGACTGGAAGTTCCATAAAGGCCACAGTAAGAAGGAACCATTGAGCCTGACTCTCAGCCCGCAGACAGCTACTCCACACAACAAGACACACTGGGCCGGCTGCAGTGTCCGAGTCATCCCGTCAGTTGGTGACCCTCCAAGCCAAGGCTTTTAGTGCAGTGTGATAGGTTCAAGCGCAGCAGATTGATTATAGTGCGGGAAGAAATGCGCTGAGGGTCGACCTCACTCTCTCCCGCACGGCCAGCAATAGGCCACCACCTAGCTGTCGGTCGCATACCTGGCGGAGGAAACTGATGTCCCCTCGTAAATTGGGGGCACATGAGTGCCGATCTTATTCTTCAATCTATTATTATGTCACTATTTCGGAGAAATGTTTATTCAACGAAACCGTAAAGTATGGCATCTGCTACACTTCGGTGCGATAAATCTCGATTAGAATAATTTTCCAGACTTCCCATCACAAAAAGAACATGTCTTGCCCTCCGAATATTACCTATTAAAATAGCTATACGGCTGCAATTACATCAGATGCAGCCGATCACGGTGACGAAAAGATAAACACCTCTGATTGCTGCGCTATCAGGGTAACCACGAGCTGGAGGCAACAACCATTCTTCGCCAAGGATGAATCATACTCTAGTTCATTTGCGTTACTGACGGATCTGGCGCTCGGAATGCGAAAGTGTTTCTACTATCTCCGTGAATAATAACGGATGAAATACGTTGGTATGCACGCGAGGATAAGTTCAAAGCCATCGCGATGTACAGCTGCATACCTTGCCCTTTTCACGCTCGTAATTAAGACACCTACTAAAGACTTCTCTGTGAATGAGAGCTTTAGCTGACTGACTACGCTCGATATAAAAACTAGCCACCAGCCTGAGCGACGCCTACATCGCTTCTGGCGGGGGGGGGGGGTAGGGACATTTTTAGATTGGCGAATTAATGACCCAGACTGTGCACAGACGATGGACGGTCTTAAGACGCGCTGACGACTGACTGCGCGCAGACCAGACAGACTCCAGCACGACAGACTGTCAGTAGCTCTTGCTGCTGCCTGTGCGACGTAGGAGTTTAAACGCCGATTGACTTCTTTATACAGCTCTCACGCTTTCCTTCGGTGACTATTTTTCCCTGTGCCAGTGGAGGCGTGGGGTTTGCCGTAGTCAGTCTACTCATCCTGTGAATTAACAGTTTTCAGGGCTTTATGCTCACCCTGCCAATTGATTAAGTCTTTACACACGGTGCTGTCCTTTATCAGTTCGTCAGTGGCTATTAAAAAGTGATGGATAAAAACGCATGCACCCCAAACTATCCAATTTATGCTGCCGTCGGAAAATGTTTCAGTCTGTTTGCGCAGACTGCTTCAAGAAGTCGTCCTTGGGACCTAGCTGCTGCTTCGTTGAAAGTGATTTTCAATGTGCGAAAATGTGTTGTGTGTGGTTTCGTTGGGCTTCTGTTTTATTCCCTGACATGAAGTAACACATGTGTGTGTGTCGAGTCCATGCAATTGTCTAACATCCAGAGTGGAAGGTGCTGCAGATGTTCTGAACTAAAAAACGGGACTCCGACTGGCTTACGGGGCGCACTGCACTGGCTCCACGCGAGGCCACAACTGCTGCAATACAAGTGCGTGTGTGACATGCGTTAGACGTGGGATTTTAGGTTGCCCTCGCAACCAGGTCGTGTGTGGCACGCGTAACTGGAATTCTGAGCTCTATTTGTCGCTGAGCCCGCGACCACATTATGTCACCTCGTCACTGCCTTTCTGTGGTGGGAGAGAGGTACGTGACGGAACTGAGATACCACGCACATCTGTCTCACTATAAAAGAATGCATGCGCAAGTCACCAGCACTCAAGACCGCTCTCTTTGGGAACCACAGCAGACACGTCTCCGTCGCGTTCTCCCCCGCCCTCCCGGCTGTCAAGGTCTGCTACACCCATCTCCTTACGTTGGATCTATCTGTTCTCCTCACCGTCTATGTTTTTGATGACGGAGCAGCCCCTCCCGGCCACGCTGCTCCGACTCCTCCTCCTCCTCTTCCTCGCCGACGCCGGGATTGAGGCCAACCCTAGACCTCTTTGGTACTGCTCGTTATGCCAAGTCCGCCAGGGCCGCCGCAACTGGTCTGTGCGTTGCGGCTCCTGCAACGGTTGGTGCCATCTTCGCTGCAGTGGCCTCGCCAAATCTGCCGAGTGGTCACCCGCCTTCACGTGTCCCAGCTGTCCAGTGCCTCCACCTGCTCCTATGCCTCCAGCCCTTCGGTTTTAAGGGCTACCAACCAACCAATCGCGCTCTGTGGAACACACGATATACGTTATCGCTTAAACAGTCGATTGCAGCAGGTCCGCTGTTCTGGGGGGCAAGGGATATGTTTTTTTTATTTCTTGCCCTTTCTAACAAAAAACGCTTGGCTGTTTCCTCGCAGACTTACCCTTTTTGGGCTCGCTGTTGGCCCAAACCAGGAATAACTCAGTAATTAAACGTATATTAGTTCAACTTCAATCACTCAATGTGCTTAGAGTAACGCCAGTCCCTTTATTCTCATTAGGCATGGACTCGTGTCATTCCGAGAAAGTGTCTGTTTTCCAGGCTTCACAAGAAAAGCTTATTTGTCTCAATCGTCAGTCGGGCCTTAGCTCACTTTAAAAAACACCTAGTTTTGTACATTTCTGAAGGAATTTCCAACGCTGCCAATTTCTCTCTTACCCTCGCCGCAAGCCCATAACTTCCAATGGATAGTTTCTTCAAAACGAAGTCGATATGGTTGATTCGGAAGAATGTTAACAATAAAGGTGATTTAAAACTTTCAGCCTTCACCCTGCCTCCACGCACACAGTCCAGTATTGGCAAGTGTACAGTGGAACCTCGGGTTAAGAGAAGTCCTATCTATGAGCGTTTCAGGTAAAGAGCAATTTACTCGCAGAAAATGTGTTTCGATTGGCGAACTTCAGCTGAGTTAACCAGTTGTCAGGGTATATGTGTGTGTGCCTATATCTGCCGTCGAGTCTTGCTCCCAGGGCGTGGGTCCTCGGTCACCTGCAGCCAATCAGTAAATTGTTTCACGTGACCAGCTCGATGCCATAACGGAATAAATTCGCAAAGCCAGGTCCCACTGCATATCATCGGATAATCTGAGACTTCAGCCTATAGCCATTTATAATCGAGTTAGAAGCTCTACCATGAGGTACTTGCACTTAATACAGCTGCAAGCATGCCCGGCCCCAATGATTTCACGGACGGTACCTCTCCACGCGTAACCATCCGTGGCAGCAGACCTGGAAAGCTCCACCCATTTTCTGATTTCCACCGACGGAAACCGAAGGCCCAAGAACGGTGTCGAGCCAATTCTTAAGTTGCCCTCCCCTACGAGGCCTCCCCAGGTGGGCAGCAGCACTGGAGCGAGTGTCGCAGGGGCTTGCAGCTAGCTACGTGTTCCTGGCCGACGTCGACGACGACAAGGTTTCCTTTACCGATCCACCACTCTTCACTTGCATTTCCGGTCACGAGACGCAACGAAAAGTGCACATGTCCCAGCGTACAAACTGTCCCACACAGACAGGGCTATCTTCGCCTGGGTTAAGATAGGGCTTGATAATCATTTGCTATTTTCTTCAGTCTGTTCGTAGACAGAAAGATAGATCGGCCGAGTTAGCGCGACCTCATGTATCCGAGACATAAATTTATGCGGACCGCCAGCGGAGTGGCTGTCGGCGTAGGTAGTTAGTTAGCGTCGGTCGCTTATTGCACCAGCGCAAATTCGACACGGTCAATTTGATAGAAAGAAATCACAGGCCTCATCAAGTATAATAGGGGGACAAAAAGGTCCTCGGTAAACACCTAACTCCAATTGTCACGTTAAGTTTGAAAAAAAATCGGCCAACGGCGAGGCGATATTATACCTAGATTACTGCAGTACATTGTGCGGGCACCACCCAAATCTAGTCTTCACTACTCAGGTACTCATTACGACGAATGTACTTTAACGATATGGCAGGGACACGAGAGCGGGTGACAGTCGACTGCCGATCCAACAAGTCTACGGCCCGGGGCGCGGGAGGGAGCGTTTAAATGAGTAATTCCAAAAGCTTTGCGCCGATCATAGGGTCTTAAATTAGTAAGCAGGTAGCGGGTGTTAGGTCTGATCTGAATCAGCTTTTAGAAAATCAGAACAAAGATAGAGCAAGGACGATACAAGGCTTTTCCCACCATGGTGGATACTTACCACGCACTGATCGTCCAGACTGAGGTCAGTTATGTTATGAAAGGCAGAGAACTGCGTTCGAAAATCCTCAAAGGTTTGGCCGGGCAGAATGGGTTGACAGGGGGCCGGTGTGTCCAGGTGCTCAGCTGCAAGATGAGTGGTCACGAGTTGGTATTCGTAGAGTATAGACTCGAAGGCGCACATTTGAGCACTCCAGCGCTCCAGACAGGCCAGATCGGAGAAGCACTCCAAAAAGACGCAGAGCCTATCCGGCCGGTCCCTTTTCAGTGCCAAACTGAAGGGAATTCGGTTGTCCTGGCGTCCAATTCGGATGCACTTTCCATCGAGAG
>JAYGXS010000002.1:12203050-12219863 GCA_036362985.1 Ligula intestinalis | reverse complement strand
TATTCGTAAGAAAATGGAGATACTTTTTTACACTGCATTTCTTTTCCTAATCCACCATTGGTCATAGTTCTCTTCTCCTTACCAACTTTAACCAACAAGAGGCACAGTGAGGAACGACAAGAGGTCGGCGTTGCCATCATTCAAGTTCGACATTGTTTGCTGATCTTGATAAGGAGGACCGATTTCGGACACGCTCCTGCATGGTTTTCGCCCGGCCCTCCTTACTTGTGTTCATCTGAAGGGACTATGTGAATCACTGGTATTCTGGTTTCTCTCGGCTAACCCAGTGCACAAACCAGAAACTTTCCTTTTTCATTGGAAGCGATTCGCCATGTTGTTGATGGATGTCTAACCCACCACGAGATCAAACTCTTCTCTTGCTTCCGAGCGCAAGGTCAACTCACTTAAGCTAACCAACCAATCTAACGATTATCAATCGGCCTCAAAGGCCAACTTTCGTCGGCGACCTGCAATGATTACTTGCTAAGTATAACTGACGAATGTTCGCAGTTCCACCTTTGTTTGCCTACCCTTGTTAGACTGATGAAACAATCAGAATGTTATATGCCAGCTATTCCCTGTATTTGATAGCCCCGAACACCGCCAATCAAATCAACCGACTTCCAAAAATACCACAAGGTAGAGTGGCAACTCATAAGCTAAAGTCTAGGGAAGCACCCAGGTATACTGGGAGGTATAGCGTTCGAACCAAACCTTGCAGGAAACCATTTTATCTCACAATCAACCCATCAGGCACAGAGTCTGCACTAATTGACATTTTGCTCTTGGCCTGCTGGAAAAATAACTATCTGCGTTGATGGGCGTTCCCAGAGTCCCTGGCATACAGCCCTAGTCGGCCCACATTCGAGATGTCCGTGAACCGAAGCTATAGTATTCGCAGGGGATGCCAATTAGTGAATACCTCGACAAGTTTCAGGTCAGAGACCACTGAGACTGACTCGCCTTCCTGGGAGGACCAGATTAACCAGTTAGTTGGTAGTCTTGCAAGCCTGTGTTTGTGGCGTGTGGTGGTAAAACTTCAGTGCGTCGAATTTATTATAGTGGAAATGTGAAGTACTGCGGGGATGAATGCCGACAGTTGACCGCTATCTCCTCTGTCATGCCTTAGTTTACTGTCCTAGTGCCTCAAGTAATTCCTGTCAGCCATCTGGCGCTGGGTTTGGGCGCAATGACTGGACCAAAGTGAAGCTAACACCTAGAGGTGTCACTAGACTCCCCCCAAGTATGGCACTAATTATGGGCTCTCGCGGCCTCAGTGTTGTCCGATTAACGCGCGTGGTGGGCCAATCTAACCACTGCATCGAGCCAGCAGCGCAGGCCCATGTGATGGCTTTGCTATATACTCAGCACAACCGAAAAGTACTGTCTCATTGTCAGGTCGCTTAATGATAGCAGACTTCCTGAGGACATAGCAAATCGGTGCCGTCGGTGTTCGCGTGACGATCTCCTTTAACATTTTTGAAATTAATAGAGGACATTATCCCGTAAAAGTGATTTTTTAGTCATAACACGCTTACAGTGCATAATTGCCAACTCTACACGTGTTACGGAATGAAAGTACCACCGCTGCCCACCCGATCAGTCAGTCAGTGATCAAACTGGGGACTCTTGTTAACTGCTGGTGGACAACCTACTACTTGTAGTTAGACGGATCAGCAATTATCGATAAGTCATGGTCTGAAAGGCGTCTCGAAAAGAGGAAAAACTATAATATATTGCTTAAAAGAAGACATGGTTTGGCTGGAAGACAGGTTAAGGGACTATCTGGGGTTCCTAATTCTCAAAGTGAATTTTATGCTACCCTTCCAAAAGTTGGTTTCTCTAGTAACGCTGAAAAAGCCTACGTATATCCCAAAGGCCTTTCTTAGTAATTGTACTTGTTACGGCTGTGATCATGCCTGATCTGGACAGCCTCAAGGATGTTATGGACGGTAAATGTCCATGCATGACGATTGGTGGCAACGGATCTGGAGGGCTTCACCCAGTCTCTTCTCCTGCAAAGGAGGCCGAAGATATAAGGTCCAAGAACTGCTACTATGTCTTTATGGATGGTGTCGAGCCGAGTCTGCAGTTGCCCTCCTCTTCGACACCTCCAGGTGGGCTGCGACGCCGGATAGAGGGCGGCATAGCTACGCTCGTGAGGCGGACGACAGAGAACGTGCCAAAACCACCTCATTCGCCTTTCTTGAATGGTCTGAGATATCCTTGCGATACGATCTCAGTGAATGCGGACTGCGTCATATGAGATGCAGTCTTTCTTAGTGAATAAGGGCAACAAAGGCAATTTACTACGCTTATTAGCAAGTATACTGCCGCCAACTAAGGGTCTGGCAGAGAAAGTATTGATGACATCGTCAACAGAATCAAGGTCGCTTGTAGGACTTACTCGTCTAGAAAGTTGTTTATTGACGCGTTGTGACGGTTCAATTAGAAATATTCAACTAAATACCCGATAATGATAATGATAAATACCCGATAATGAACTTAAATGTGGAAAACGTAAATTCACTCTCAGGCAAGAAAGTTTACATTGGCGGGCAGTGCATTGTAAAGGTGGCTCAAATCATCTACAAAAGACCATTGAATTGGTTTGGAAAGGCGCCTGTCGCTGAAAACAAAAAGTAGCGCACATTGATAAGGAATAAGTGGTATTCAGTCACAAAGCTCTTTCTGAGGAGCGTGAAGATGTTGAGGTCGTACTTAGAGCCCTTATATTCGGTTACAACGGCACCCTGTGTACCAAAATGAGCACGGCTACCTCAAATTTTCGCAGGCGCAGCAAGTACGAGCGCAAGACTTTATTAGCAACTTGATACGAAATGAAACAATACGACAGGAGATAAACCTAATGAAAGGAACGAATAAACCTAAAACATTATAAGTCTGCCGAAATTATTTTTCCCATGTTCAGCTAATTTGATAAAATGTCTAAAATGCATACCTGCCTATTTTGATCATAGCTAACAGCGCATGTCGTTTAAGGTAAATGAAAAAATACAACGAAAGACTCACTGATTTGTTACAGGTCCAACATGGGGAAGCAGTGCTCTTATGGCATTTGGAAGATTAGCCATATGTCTCCTTTTCGTCTCTATCTTTTGCAATTCAGAAAACTGTTCAAAAGTGCTCTGAGCCGCTGTCGAGCCCACAAGATTTACGAAACGCGTGACGTCAACTTGATGGCTGTAGCGGGACATAAAGGATTGCCAGTTTACCAAAAACTCCGATGAACACCTCAAAATGTGGTTAACAAAAGCCTCTCGAGCAATGCGATACTCTTCATCACGCTCTCGCGAGGCCTCTTGATAGGAAAGCGGTCGGATTTTGCTAAAGCGAGGTTTATTGTCCGCTAAGCGCACAATGGTTCCAAAGGCCAGCTCCACGTTGATGTTGCAGTGGGAAGAGACTTCAATAAGTGGAACCCGTTTGAAGTCACTGGATTTCTGAAGCATTTGATGAAATTCCTGCAGAACCTGCTCGTCTACTTTGTCGCGTTTCGTCGCAACGAGCACAAGAGGTTTTTTGCGCTTGAGAAGAACAGACAAAATTTCGGCGAAGAAAGAAAATTGATCCTGAGCACAGCCACCAGGCAGGTCACGTGTATCAGGACGGAGGCGCTGACTAACGTCAAAAAGTAGAAGAAAGCCCGTGATTTCGAGTTCGCGATCAGGCAAGTACTCCTCTCCATATCGCTGCTCGTGGCCCAACTGTTCTGTACAAATATAACGAAGTTTGTTTGGTGAGTAAAGCTTTACACTTGTGCTCCTCCGGACGTACTCATTGTGAGTGCTTGATGAGTGAGAATCTCTACATTGGTAGGAGGATATTTTTGGGGAGACAAAGGGGCAAAAGGTTGCATCGTTCACAAATTCAGTCTGCTCAACAACACGAAAGCGCGCATTCGTCTCTTCGTCGATTCGGCGGACAACAGTGCCCCAGAATAACCAGTGCTCTGAATTTATTACGGGTCCGGCAAAATCCGTTGAACTGATCACTGAGGTATGGACTTTCTCATAAAAGTCCGGATGCGGACAGACAAATCGGTTACACAGGCATGATTTTCCTGATTTTGGGTAGCCCACCACGCACACCGTGTATATTGGTAAGCTATCTTGGTCAGGGGAGACGCTGAATAACCGGGTTGGGGAGATCTTACTCCGATTAGCTCGTTGACAAACACCAGGTTCTTGACGAGCCTGAGGAATTTGGCTGGTCGAGACTTGTTGCCGGGGTAAGAAACTGAATTCCGATAGTCTAGTATTGCCTGTCGCATGGACGCCATTGTATGTGAATTGACCTCGGGGGCTGTCCTTCGACATCCAAAGGCAGACGTTATTAGGACCATAGAGAGTATAGGTGGGAATACCTGAAAATACAAAGTATGAGCAAGTGAACCTACTTGTTGTACCAGGATTATAAAGGTGTTCCCCTTGTGGGATATTAAATTCAGCTTTACTGGAGATATATCGCATGGCTGACAGCTAGTAAACAGATGCCATATGTGCATAAGGTTTGGTAGGAGCTTACAACACAAACGTTATCTTTTGACGGATGTCCTACAAAGGCTACGGGCTGTATGCGCAATTGCATGCACTGCTACACACGCTACTGTGTTTGTAACAACCCAAGAGACTGAATGATTGTTTAAGTACACCAAGGTCGTCACTTTTTTGGCGCGGACCCAGGATGGAGATGCTGTGATCGAGTGTCAGTGAAGAAACTGGTGCCCTTTTCCCTCACAGCCGCTGACCCCCTTCCCGCCGCCGTCGTCGTCAATCGTATCGAAGTCCCACACACAATGTCAGCACTCCTGTCTCACCCCTGCAGTCGCCCACAGCACTGTATTCCCCACCGGTAACTGATCAGACATAAGAGAACACACTCCACTCCAGATGGGACTTGTATCTGTGTAACGCCCTTTCCTATTTCCATATTATTTTCTTAGTCTATACGTATTCGTTATTACTAGTAGATTCCTCTGCACATATTCACGTCCCCTTCTATTCCGGCCTTAATATTTGTGTGCTTGGGTGATGCTTATCAATCCAGCTCCGAGTTTCCGATGCCGAGCTATCCTCAGGTCTCTTATCCTTTAGGTGTGTGCCAACCTCGACATCCCTGGCCCGCTACAGTTACCTTTCAGAGATCCAGTAAATATGGCTCTCCTACAGGCTATTCTTGAAGTATTATTCGTTTGCAATTTTGCTGTTAGCCGATTCGTAGTAATTAACTACATTAATCGTAGTTGCAACGTTAATCTTTTTACTCCTTGGTCTGGTGGAGTCGTAGACTTATTTGTGCACGGACACTTGCCATTTTTGAGTGCATGGTTTGCTGTCTTACATAGCTGTGTGGATAACATCTAAAACGCCTTCGATAGCTATCGTACACATATAGCACAACTAGTTGTGCTATATGTGTACAGATTTTGATCAAACGGTCTATTTTCGGACACACTGATTTTATAAAAAATTGCTCAGTCGTTAATTATGTTTCTTAAAATTTGTGTGGTAGAATGCATTCACAAAGCTAGTTACCGGGGATAAACAACTCACCTAACTCATTCCGCAATAATATCACAATAGAATGAGCAACCAACTATGCATTCCAGAGCAATATTTGTATGAGCACAACATAAGCATTAATTAAAACGAGTAGGTTCCAAAATCAGAGAAGGTCACGACTATTATGTACCGTATGTGCTAATTGCTCTAAATTCTTCCAGGTTGCTGCCATTAAATATGCTATCCCATGCTTACTTTAAAGACTTACTCGCTTTACATTAGTTAAGTACTTATCAGACTGGCATTGAGGGACTGGATTGACAAAGTGCGTAGAGGTTGCTTATATTTCCTGCAATAAACATGGCTTGACTTGACCCCATGTAAAGGATAAAAGGAGGAATGCAGCTAAGGACTCAGAGAAACACTAAATAAAACCCCTAGGAACAATTTTGAGGGTAATTGGATTAGTTGGCGCTATTCGTTACGCGCCAAGAATTCGCAAACGCGAAAATAAACAAAGGAAATGTATTTGTTCTTTTCTTTATACCTTGATAATTTCGTTGCAGCCCATGCAGCTGGAGGAAGAAACCAAAATACCTAGTAAATACATTAAGTCTTGGGTGCGTGCTAATGCAAATATCGAGCTGCAGACAACGAGCATGGGAGACAAATCGCTGATGAAGAAACTCACAGCGACTTTGGTAAGGGCTTGTTGTGCACTGTACTTTCAAAAAATTTTGGTTTATCTGTTCTGCTCAATTTGTGTTTTTCCCTCACATTTCGTGAAACAAGCTCGCATGCTTTTCGTCTTCCTTCTGACCTGCTGCCAGGGCTTTAGCTTTCGATTTTCAACCAAGTTTACATTTACAGGTTAGTGGTTCTTCCGCGAAACATCTGCTAGTATCCAAATGATAGTTTTCTCGCGAATGTGTTAACCTCGAAGTTTTATCTACTGATGCTCTTGCCATTAGCAGCGTCCCCCCATCGTGAACTGTCTCCGTGGCAACGGTAGAAGGCGGTCAGTGATTGCGAAACCTGTCTCCATCATGCTACACGCGATGCAAGTTAGACTTGCATGAGGGTAATGTGCACAATCATGTCGTGAAACTCTCTTAAAGATCGGTAGGACGCATTTTCACTTCCATTCTTCCGTGAATTTGCCTTCTTCAAGGCACCTTTGGAAAATGACAGATAGAGTTTTGCACAGTTCGTAAACCAGTTCTTGTAATGCGAGTGCAGGAATTTTATCTAATCGAGTTGATTTGGCAGGCTGTTGAGAATGATTTGTAAGGCCAAGGCGATATTAAGAAACCAAGGTCCATCTGTCTTACGGGCACCTGGTAATAGGGGGTTGTGTGGGTGGGGTAGTAAACGGACGAGCTGTAGATGGCGATAACTGAAAATAATAGTATTAACGACAGCAAACTGTAAACTGATTGTGCGAGAGCGGCAACCAATCAGATAACGACAAAATTGAAAATGGGTAGCATTGAATGTGCGCGTACTATTGTAATGCGTAGCCGATGACAAAGGACGGAGACGAGTATCGGAAACGAGCCAACGATCGACCAATGCGACAGTTAGTCCAAAAGAAGAAGTCAGTGACTTGAGATGTGTGTCTTAAAGGTCCTTGATACAAAAATAATCTAATGGGAGAACCTAATACAAAAATAAACTAAAGGGGGATACTGTCTTTGACAAGAATGGCAGTTGAATCCTTAACTGGATGGAACAGCCGTAGCGACGATGGGAGCGCGCCGGAAGATGAGCTCAGGTCCTCAGTCGGCCTCATCATTTATCCCTGCCCGTCAAGGTCGTCCAGGGAGCGGCCATTGTAGTATATAGTAAGATATAGGTAGTGTTCAATTATCTTAGTGATTATTATTAATTAATTATTATTCAGTTAAACATAATGCCTATTCGCAAGCATGGCCGATCGACCTCATTCGACAACTTTAGGCCAATAAATACACTGCCAGCAGCCTCGAAGATCTTGAAGACCTTAATCAAAGAAAAGATTATGCATCACTTGACAGAGAACAACCTGCTCAATACAGCTCAACATGGCTTACTCGAGAAACAATCTGGTGACACCTGTCAGCTCTCTTTCTTTGATTATTTGCTGCAATCTAGAGACAGCGGTTTTGCCACTTATAGCGTCTATTTTGATTTTACTAAGGCCTTTGATCGGGTCGATCATAACCTCCTCCTTCTGAAACTTGCCTCCTTTGGCATAGGTAGCAAGCCTCTGAACTTCATATCTTCCTATTTGGATGCTCGCACACAACGAGTAAAAATTGCCAATGTTATCTCCATCCACGCATGTGAGGAGTGGAGTTATACAGGGTAGTGTACTGGGTCCGCGCCTATTTTGCCTGTTTGTCAATGACGTTTCAGATTGTTTTCAGCATGGCTGACCCTTCATGTACGCTGATGATTTAAAAGTCGCTTATCGATATAAACCGGCAGATCACAACATCGTGCTCGAGCTGATAAGAAAGGATCTTCAGGCCTTCGCCCAGTGGTGTTGCACATGGCGCCTCACCCTTTCATGGCACAAATGTTCCGTTATGGTTGTTGGCGACGATCATCAACCGAAATTGAGCATTGACGGCCACGAATTAAATGTCCCAGGAGTTATCAAGGATTTGGGCATATCCTACTCTAATAGTCTCAATTTGTCAGAGCACTGTGCCCTGATAGTCTCGAAAGCACGCCGAACCACCGGATTTATCCTTAGAAATTTAAAGACTATCAAGGTTAGAACTAGCCTTTATAATCTGTACGTGAGACCTAGTCTTGAATACTGCTCTCCTCTATGCAGTCTTCTGCGCACTAGTGAACGGAAGAAAATAGAATCGGTGCAGCACTTCTTCACTAGAAGAGTTTTCACTACAGAACACCGTAACTTACCCTACCAACAAAGGTGCGAACTTATGAAGCTGGATCCCCTATGGCTTTGTCGATTGCAGAAGGGTCTTGTTATACTGTTTAAACTTTTGAATGGTCAAACCTCTAATCCCCTTAGTACAATAAGGCAGCTTGAGCACTCTCGACGCGCCAGTTATCGAGACGTATTTTTATTTATTCCTATGGTACGTACATTTAAGTACCGGCAATTCTTTTCAGTAAATGCCATATCAATCTGGAATAAGCTGCCCAAAAGTATTAAAACCCAGCAAAACTACCCTATGTTTAAGAGAGCTATAACTAGTTTTCTACATTTAGGGCAACTTTCACGAATTTTGGGTGCTGACTCGGTGGAGTCTCTCTGTCACTCTGATGGCGTTCGTGGACTTTGAACCCCACCAGGCTTCATGCTGAAGATAATGCTGCTGAAGCAGCAGCCCGCAGTCTGCTAACCCTTCAGCCGATAGCGCGCAACTTTTGCCGACAACCATTGAAGGAAGACTGAGAACACTGTGTTCGTGTGCCAACCCTCTCCGTCTGGAACTAATGTTTTTAAACGATATGAAACAGTTCTCCTGCTGATGAGTAAACTCAGCTTACAACTGTACATTTATTCCGTTTTTATCATACCTTTGAAGGCAGGTTTATTTCACTTGAAAAAAACTCCCTATCTCGTCCAGTATTGACAAAACAAAAAACCCGAAACAAAACCAATACTGGCCGCAACATAGGGAGTTTTTTAAGGTTTTTTCTGGTCTTCGAGGTGTTGGAAGGCGCCCAAGAGGTGCATTACCAACTCTTTACAATTGCCTGTAAACTGGCATAATAAACATATTATTATTATTGACTTCCAAAATTAGTTCTATGAATGCGGGGAAGATTCGCGCGCGTGCCCCTTAAGGGGCGCGTTTCCAGAACATTCAGCGCGTCATTCCCGTGCTTTTATCCATCATGCCTCTATATTGCACCCCCTTCGAAAGGGACGCTTACCTCAGCGGCATTATCCAGGTTAACGACGGGTCCACCATCGAAGGGTACTTCGACCTCCCCCTTTACCGGTTGTCTGTCATTGTATACCTCATGTATCGCACTACCCCCGTCAGCAGACACCACAAGGTAGTCCTCAACAGGAGGATTACTGGCGTCATATGGTGGACAGGGGATGCCATCCATTGGTGACCCTTGCTTCAGCCGATTGAAATGAACCGTAAAGGGTGTGGCATGCGGCCGGTCGTGGGGGCGGATGAGGCATGTTTTATCTGACACCACCCGAGTGATTTTATACGGGCCGATCCAAGTGGGGTTAAATTTGGCCGGTATTCCTATGGGGGCCGCGTATTTGCGCACCCATACAACATTTCCCTGCTGATTAGGCGTCCCATGGGCAAGGTGGTCTTAAAACGCTTTCTGATGCCACTGTCCTTCTTGCAGATGCAAGCGTGCCTCTTCAGGCGCAATGCACAGGGTTTTCCTGACCAGTGATGCATACGTATTGACATGTTCGACCTTAGCGGCCGACGGAAGGACTAAATCTTCCGGGAGCTGCATCTCCCGTCCGCAGGTGAGAAAGAATGGTGTGTAGTGAGAAGTGGCGTTTACCGTGGATTGTTAAGCCAGTAAACAAGCTGGTAGGACTTCATCCCAGGTGGTCGGTGGGTGACGGTCGATCAATGCTTTTAAAAGGTTGATGAGGGTGCGATTGGTTCGCTTAACTTGGCCGTTCTCTTGCGGGTGATAGGCAGTGGTCCAAGTTTTCTTAATGTTCATGAGACGACAGAAGTCGTGGAGGACGCTATTCTCAAACGAAGCACCACGATCAGAATGTAATTGATCCGGTGAACCCTAGCGGCAAACCCAATGGTTAAAAATGGCACGGGCGACTGTCGGGGCTTTGGCATCAGGTAACGGGACAGCCTCAGCTATCTTGGTGAAGAAATCAACCATGACAAGGATGAACTCATTACCGTTATCAGAGGGAGTGTGCGGCCCAACAAGATCAACGCCTACCCACTTATCGGGATAGCCAGTCTTAATCGGCTGAAGGGGCGCTTGTTAGGACCGACCAGGAGGCTAACAGTTGAGACATAATTCGCATGCATGCATCCTATCTTGAATGCCGCGCTTTTGATTGGGCCAGTAGTAACGGCGGCGGAGGGCCCATTCAGTCTTTTGGACGCCAGAATGGCCTAAGTCTGTGTGCATGCGGTCAATAACATTATCAACCATAGACAGCGGAAGGACGAGTCATCTGAGATATTGGTCCCCGTCAGGGAAGAAAAGGACGTGGTTCTCAATGAATAGCTTGTCCCACACAGCGTGCATGCATTTTGTCTCGTAACTTAGGCCACTAAGCTCAACTTTTCTGAGAGGTCGGGCATCGGCAACCTTGCGGTTATAGACAGGCAAGATGTGGGGGTCATCCCTCTGCGCGCCAGCCCAAAGTAGGCACTTATAGCTTTGGAAGGTGATAGTGGAGATAGCTATGTCCGTACACGAAGGGCAGTTCCCATGTGGACAGAATGGGTTACGGGACGATGCATCAGCGTTTCCATGTAGCCGACCGGGGCCAAAGATGCACGAATAATCGTATTTGGCTGGCTTCTCTTGCCACCAAGCAACCTGTCCCTCGGGGTGCTTGAAATTCTGGAGCCAAGTTAGGGCACTGTGGTCCGTACGTATGATGAAGGGCCAAAATTTGAGATAAGGGTGGCACTCCTCAACAAAGTAAGCTAGGGTGAGCATCTATAAATAAAAAAATAAATTTTATATTTTAGGCCCGGAGGGCCTCATCATTGCTAACTTAGTGCTGTGGAAAAATAAATACACAGTTGATAAATGCTGCTCTCCATGAAACAACCACATAGACAGCGGGAGCGTTTAGTAGTGTTGGTAGATTAATTCACATTTACCAATATATCATCGTTTTAAAATAGTAGTCAACGCATTGTGAACTAAGAAGGAAGCAGTGAAAAAAAACTCCTACCATTTAAGCTGGGGCGGAGTTCAGCGAACCCCTGCTTAAAAAAAAAGCGTAGGAGAAAAAAACTGCTTCAAAAAAGTTAAAGGGGTTTGGTTGAGAGGATTAATTGTAGTGCAAATGAGACAGGACTGTTGATGAGAATGAATGAGGGTGGGAAACGCTTCTTGTGATTGGAGAAATCATATAATAGCAGAGGCTGTCTTTCACCATTGTTACACCGCCCGACTGGCTTCATGATCAACCATCAGGGAGATGAGATCGGAGGAGACCATCGCGGACAACAGAGTCAGGAAGATGAGGGAACGGCAAAGGTCACCTGATCATCAACGAAACGTCCGAGATGTGACCTTGCAGACTGCGGAGTTTAGCGACGAGCTGGCAAATATAGCAGAACCGCCACGAGCATGACTAAAGACCATGAAGCCTATCGTCAGGGTTGTAAAACGGAGAATGGAGAAAACGGCAATGATGACTGGACAGAGAAAGGGACGAAACATCGTTGCAAATATCACTCAAAGGAGGAAGAAATAGACATGTATGGAAAAAAATTTGATATAAACATAACCACCTCAGATACCAGGGGGACCCTTTTCAAAATCCAAAAGTTGTGTGTTTGGGAAGGAGACGGATAACAAGGACTTTATACCATCTGAAGTTAAGTGTTTACGTAAGTTGACCTTAAAACCTGCTAAGTTAGACGACAGCCTAATTTCGAGGGGAATATTATTCCAGAGGAAGGCATATTTGGAGGCAAAGAAGTGAGAATGGTTCGAAGTGGAGCTAAAGGGGGGTGCAATTATCCTGGAGGAATTACGGGTGGCATAAGGTCTATCTGCGGGAATGAGAGCGTTGATTCGTGGAAGATTAGGGGTAGAGTTAACGCGAAAGAGGAAACAGAGGCCCGCTTCGAGTCTTCTGACCCAAAGAAATGTCATGTTCGCTAACTGACATCTCCCCGTATAAGAAAGCGTGGATCGAGGAAGAGCGAATATTTTGCGAGTAAATACCCTCTGTACATTTTCAATCTTACTGCGGTCTGAAGCATTCATTAGACCAAAGAGGGGACAGCAGTATTCTAGGATGGGTAGAACATACATGCGATAAAGTTTTAACTTTACTTCCAGCAGGAAGAAATTGTGTGATATAAAACCACATATCTGTGTAGCCTTCGCAGATATTCGATCCGCATGAGGCGACAATGCTAGTTTATTTGTGTAACTTATACCTAAGTCTTTTATAGTGGATCGTTCTAAAAGTGGAGTATTTTGAAAGACTAGGGGACGAGGAAGCTTGGCGGGACCAAAACACATGAAACTACACTTGGATGGAGAGAATTCCATCTGCCAGGTAGCACTCCAACGTGAGAGTGTAAGTAGGTCCGCATTTATTTTATCAATGCATATACTTGCCGTGTCCTTAGAAAACGAGTATATGCATTTGAGGTCGTCTGCATAAATGAGATTGTGTGAATTGTTGAGAGCAGTCGAAATTTCGTTTATATATAGAATGAAGAGTAATGGACCCAAGACAGTGCCTTGAAAAACGCCACTCGTGATCAGCTGCGAAGTGGAGTAACTTTTACCCACTACGACCTTCTGGCTGCGGTTGGACAAGTAGGAACCGATGAAGTCGAGGAGAGGGGGACGGATGCTAATGGCTTCCAATTTTACCAGAAGCCATCTGTGCGGAACCTTGTCGAAGGCTTTGCTCAGGTCAAAGTAGATAACAACCACGGATTGCTGCTCGTTACGGAGGGAAGTGACGTGGTTAAGAAAAGCTAAATGACAAGTCTTGCATGATCTTCCGGGTAGAAAACCATGCTGCGAGTCACTTAAAAGCTTATTTTTAGGCAAAAATCGAGAATTTGATTAAAAATTATCTTCTCCAGAAGTTTAACTAGGGCCGGGGTTTTATTTACACCACGGTAGTTATTTATTTCTGAACGAGATCCTGATTTAAAGACTGGAAGAATAATGGATGTCTTCCAAGTGTCAGGAAAGTAACCATTTAAGAGATATACTGAAAATATATGGCTAAGTAATTTGGGAAAGGTCGACACTCTTTCGATAACTGAATTGGGGATACCATCAGTTCCGGAAGAGTGCGAGTTTTTTAGACAAATTATCTGCTTATGAATTAATTCTATGGAGAAATCAATGTTTCCGAGAGTATTGTCTGAGTATGGTTGAAACGAAGGGACCGGTTCGGATTCTGTCGTAAAATGCTTCGCAAAGAAAGCATTGAATAAGTCAGCCTTATCAGACTCATCTAATACAAATGTTTTGTTTTCATTAAGCAATGGGGGTATTTCAATTCCTCGTTTTGCGGAGGCCCTACGACGAAACAGTTGTGCCACCGATTTTGCAGAGTTTGACTCGCTCAGGGCGCAAGATTCCCTGTGCTGGTCACGTACAAGACGAATCTTTGACGCTAATTCGAAGATCTTTGCGATCCTTAGATGCACAGACAGCGAACTAGTAGATCTATCTTTCAGCTGCCTCCTCAATTTCTTTAGTCTGGGCAAAAGAAAATGAGGGACGGTCGATTCTGGTGTGTAGGGTTTCGCAATTTTAGTGGGCACAAATTCCAGCGTTTTAGTAGAAACGACCGACATGAGTTCAGAAAGATATGCAGTGTCGTTCATGGAAAAGAGGCTCTGCCAATCTAATGAGTCACGAAAATTGTTCATTGAGCTAATACCTGCGAGGTCATACGCATGATAGGTACGACTAGCACTAGCCTTTTCCGTAGAAGGAAGCGGAAGGCAACAGTGAAGTAATGTGTGATCACTCTGGAAGATGTCCTGCTTAAAATAAACGAACAGAGGGGCAATACCATTTGTGAAAATCAGATCTAGGATATGATTCTGTCTTGTTGGGGAACTAACCAGTTGAGACCAGTTAGAAAAATTAATGGTATCTAGGAAAGGCTGAAATCTAGGTGGACAATAGTTTGAAAGCCAGTCGATTGCAGCAAAATTAAAATCTCCAGCAATCATTTTAACTTCAAAAGTGGATTCTGAAATAAACTTGAATATTTCACACAAATTTGCATCTTCTTCAGATGAAGAGTTAGGAGGATTATATACACATCCGATAATCGCCTTTTGCCGGGGCGACAGGATAATAGAGGCAAAACAGTAATTTCCAGAGAAGGACGTGCTATTTAGATAAAACGGAAAGTGCCTAAATGACGTTCTAATATAGAGAAGACAACCACCACCACGCTTATTAATGCGATCGTGACGATAGAAATCATAATCGTCTATGATAAGGGAGGAGTCAGAAATGATTGGATGGGTCCAAGATTCTGTTATGCATATAATAATAATAATAATAATTTGTATATTTAAGGCCCAAGGGGCCCTGTCGTTACAAACTTAGTGCTATCGTGAAAATAAAAATAATAATGATAAGCAGTGAACTCTTATAAATAATTGTCATCGGCAGTAAAAAAACTCCTAGATCGGTGGATGAGTTCAGCGGGCCACCGAGTTCAAAAAAACTTTAGGAGAAAAAACTGCCTTAATAGGTAAAAGGGTTTGATGTGGTTAGTTTGGGACCTGATTTTGAGGGTTCGGGACGTTTATGGTCATGGGAAAAAATAATATATCGTTGAGTTAGGAAGGGGTCATCCGGAAGGCAGGAGAAGGCAGTAGAAGTCAAGGCAACATCATCGAGTTGCGACCCACCAGATTCCAGAGCCAATCGCGAAGACCACAGCGAAGGTTGCAAAAACGGAGAAGAATTCGCAGCCCTTGGAAGTGATGCTTGACTCTGCAGAGGGAAATGCTAACATATTTAGAAACCATTTTAGTATTCTGGGAAGAGCTTCAAATGTCAGGAGGACCCTTTTCAAAATCTATAACTTGCGTGTTTGGAAAGGAAACAGACAGTAACGACTTTATTTCCTCTAAATTTAAATGCTTATATAATTTGCCTTTAAAAGTCGACAGTGTAGAAGACAGTCTAATATTGAGAGGAAGGTTGTTCCAAATAAGAGCATATTTGGCGGTAAAAAAGCGAGAACGGTTAGATGTGGAGCTACGGGGTGGTAAAATTATCATGGAAGAGTTACGAGTGGCGTAAGGTCGGTCAACTGGAAGGAGAGCCTTAATTTGTGGGAGATTAGGACTATTGTTAACGCGAAACAGAAAGCATAGACCAGCTTCGAATCTTCTTATCCAAAGAAATTTAATGTTCGCTAACTGACATCTATCTGTATAACACATACCAGACCCAGAAACAGAAAATATTTTACGAGTTGAAACTCGCTGAACCTTTTCAATCTTACTACGGTCATGCTGGGTCATGAGGCCAAAAAGCGGGCAGCAGTATTCTAGTATAGGAAGAACAAACATGCGGTATAGTTTTAACTTCATTTCTGGAAGGAAAAAGTTATGCGATATTAACCCACATATCTGTGCGGCCTTGGCAGAAATTCGATCTGCATGAGGTGATAATGTAAGTTTATTCGTGTATGTAAGACCCAAATCCTTTATCGTAGATCTTTCTAACAGTGGACTATTTTGGAAGATAATGGGTCCAGGAAGCCTTGGGGGACCAAAACTCAAGAAACTACATTTTGATGGAGAAAACTCCATCTGCCATGTTGCGCTCCAACTTGAGAGAGTACGCAAGTCTGCGTTAACTTTATCAACACAAGTACTGGCCGTGTCCTTAGAAAATGAGTAAATACACTTAAGGTCATCAGCATAAATGAAATTTTCCGAATTATTTAGCACTCTTGAAAGTTCATTTATGTAAAGAATGAAAAGGAGGGGACCTAAAACCGTGCCTTGTAATACACCGCTCGTGATCGGCTGAGGCATCGAGTAGCTATTGCCTACTAAGACCTTCTGGCTGCGGTTAGACAGGTAGGAGGCAATGAAATCGAGGAGGGGAGGCCTGATGCCTAGGGCTTCCAGTTTCACTAAAAGGCGCCTATGAGGCACCTTGTCAAAAGCTTTACTTAGGTCAAAGTTAATCACGATGACTGATTGCTGTTCATTACGAAGTGAAGTAACCAGGTTAAGGAATGCTAAGTGGCAGGTTTCGCATGATCTTCCAGGTAGAAATCCATGCTGTGAGGCACTTAATAGTTTATTTTCTACACAAAAATCGAGAATTTGATTAAAAATGATCTTTTCCAGAAGTTTGGCTAGGGCCGGGGTTTTATGAACACCTCGGTAGTTATTTACGTCCGAACGAGATCCTTACTTGAAGACTGGAAGAATAATAGATGTCTTACATGAGTCAGGAAAGAAACCGTTTCGAAGATAAGCTGAGAATAGATAACTTAGCAATCGGGGGAAGCTGAATACACTCTTGATAAGTGAATTTGGAAGGCCGTCAGTTCCGGAAGAGTGCGAGTTTTTTAGACAAATTATCTGCTTATG
>JAYGXS010000002.1:12124036-12181856 GCA_036362985.1 Ligula intestinalis | reverse complement strand
CGACCGGATTCAGATTTCCACGTAGAAAATTCCAAACTTTGGAAATACACAGTTAATTCTTGAATAATTTCCAAGAAGCGTGTCTTCTATACTGAGATAGAGACTAAAAACACGTAACCTCGAGAGACTTGAAAATCGCAAACAATTTCAAACATCACTTACTGCTGATGCGCTGGCGAAGATGTAATCGACATACCAACCGAAGTGTTCTGCTAGCTGAACTGCATTTTCTTCAGCTTGCCCATGAAAATGAAAGCTAAAATAAGCCCAAAATGTGAGCCCATAGCGACGCCATCTAATTGTCTATAGAGTTGGTTGTCAAAAAGGAAATGCACATGCAGTGTACATTTTATTGATAGTTTCTTAAATACATCAGTTGGTTTTTCTTTTTTTATCTGATTTGTCACGAAGCAGTCGCAAATATATTCGACTGTCTCTGCGACTTATACGTTTGTAAACAGCGATGACACGGCTAGGGAGAGCATCATCGTGCCGTTTAAGTTCATGTCCTTGACGCCTTCGATTAATTGGAACGTATCTTGATAGCTATTTGGTGCCAGCTGCTATCGTTAAAGCTTGAATTTCCCTGCCAACCAATTCGCCATTGCATGATATGGCGAGTTTTGCGTGTCCATACATTGGCCTGACGATAATTTATCGAAAGTGTACGTACACTCACCAAGTACTCTTCGGAATATCTACGAATATTCAAAATACTAGTTATGCAAATAATCTGGAGTAGTCCAAACACGTGTTTTTGTAAGCTTAGGCTTGGAGATGATAGTGATGGCTCGTTCCTCAGCCAAAGGACCAGTAAAAGCTGGGATTTCCTAGAAGCAAGTCTGCTTTGCTGAGGTCTTTGGAACATTTGTGCGGCCGAAGTTGGAGTTCGCAATGCAAGCAAGGAAACCCTGGACCGCGAAAGACCTAAATTCCCTCGAGAAGGTCCAAAGGCGTGCGACCAAACTGGTAACCGGTCAGAGCTTTTTACCCTACGAAAGACGTTTAACTCATCTCGATCTATTTCCGTTAAGCTACAGACGAACTTAAGAGGGCATCTCTTCAAACTACGCATAACAGGGGCCAGACTAGACACACGCAAGTTCTTCTTTGGTCATAAAGAAGTTGAAGCTTGGAATGCTCTCCCCGAGGAAATTGTTATGTCCCCATCTGTGGATGCATTCAAGAGAAATTTAGATTTTCATACCCGAAATGCCCACTAAAATTGGATATGGCGAGAGCGAAATTTATATGTATATAAACATACAACTCACTGATTTTCAGTAATATGTTAGTTAAGAATACCAAGAATTGCAAGCTTCGAGACCACCAAACGTTGTGATCCAAGGCTACGCGGATTTGTAAAACTTTTCCCAATTCAGGCCTGGAATGCTCTACCCGCGGACATTGTTATGTCGCCATCTGAGCACACGTCAGACGCATCTGTAGGCATGTTTACGACACTATTAAGTTGGAACAAATAGCCACTGAGCCCCCGAAAATGAACTGCCAGTTGTCGAATTCAAATTGTAGAATAATCACATTATAAAAAGCATACTATTCGCTAATTTTCAGTAATATGTTTGTTTAGAAAACCACCGCTTATATTTCTTCTGTCACTTAGCAGACAGACTCGTTAAACCAACAAGGGTGCACGATGGGTGCATCGCCGAAACTCGATGAGGTTTGCGTGACCTCCGCAACCTTCTCTTCGTGGGACCCTTGGTATTATGGCGAAAACGGCGATGGACTCTCCCTGACATGCTTCAAACACTCTTAGCACAGACCATCAGCTTCGAATATACTCTGCACCCCCCTTCCCCCGGGAGGCAGTTTTTCTCCTTAAATCTCTCAAATGGCATTCAAACCCCTAGACTTCTGAACAATGCCTGAGGAGTTTTTTCACTGTCGGCCCTCAAATTTCTGGCACCGCCACTGATCTTAAATGTTCTGAAGATCAAATGCATTGAAAAAACTGTACCAATAGGGAGTTCAAAGGTATTAACCTATATTTTCCTCAATAAAAACCTTACCTGACCTACGCTCAAATGTATGGGTTCTTGATCCGTAGACAGTATGGTTTTGAGGAAAGTGAAAAACGTAATAAAGCAATATTTGTACAAAAAAAATTGACGGAAAAATTATTCTTTTCTTACGTTTCAGCGGAAGACAAAAATATGCCCAAAGTACTATGGTTTAAATTACTAACTTGCTGGATTAAGATTGGCTGGTATGAAGCGCGCGCACATTGGATGCAGTCCTTTTGTCGTCAGAGCATTGTCGCGCATAGTATTAATCGGCTTTGTAGAAACATGTCCTACCTAGACATAAAATGTAACTCGACTTTAACAAACTAACCATGATTAGCAATGCGTATCCCTTACAGGAAGGAAACTGACCGTTTTACGGACTTCAGTTTGAAATACAAAAACCCATTCCTGCAATTTAAGCATTGGTTTGAAGAGGCTTTAGCCTGCCCTGGTTTGTACGAAGCGAACGCAATGGCGCTGTCCACCGTCTCTAGGTTTTTTAGGATTTATTTTTACAATCTTTCCTGGTAGAGAGGGACGACCTAGTTCACGGTATGTATTATTGAAGGGACTTGACGAGCGAGGCTTCCATTTCTTCACTAACGCATCAAGTCAGAAAGGCAAAGAGATGGTAGTTGGTGTCACCTTTTATTTGCTGGCGTTTAGGAAGAAAATAAGAATGTCTGCTTGCTCTTTTACTGGGAACCGCTCAAACGTCAGGTACGTCCCTAATAGCAAAATTCGTTCATTCGAGACTCGATTTTTTCGTTGACTTGCCTCGAGGAATTTGATTGGTCGACAAACTATTCGATACCGTGTTGTCTAGCTCCCAAAGTCCTTATCGCATAGTTATTGGAAAATCGATCGAGCTGTGAGATAAGCGGCCGAAGCGCTAAATGTTTTGTACGCCTATTTTTAAATGGTTTTTTTCTACAATAAACTCGCCATTTACGAAAAAGTGCTACGCGATATATCGTGCAATGTTTTTTTTTAAGAAGCAAGGCGTCCCACTGTCCAAACGAAATTTGAGATACGAATTTTTCGTATGAATTTCGTACGCTTTCGTGTGTCAAATTCGTACGAAATTCTCGTTAATTCGTGCTGAATTCGTTGTAATTCGTTGGCATTTTGCTGTTGGGACTTGCATCGCAGCCAATTAGCTGTAGGATACTTTAGTCAAGTATTCAATTTTTGGTCACTGCCTTCCGGGCTTCCGTGAAGTTTAAATAGTCCTTCGTCGTAAAGTTTCTACTTTCGATGTGTTCGGAGCCTGAGTCCTCTCAACGACGATTTCCTGTTGTTTTTTAAATTGATGTCTTCCGAGACCTTATTTATGAAACGACACCGTGTGTCTAAAAATGCAAAATGCTTATCTTGACTATGCACATTTACTCGTTTCAAGTGCCCACTCTTCTCCCTTATTTTATCCGTGACTCTACTTAACTTTCAACTATACGAAAAGGTCTCTCATGGATAATAAGGAGTTTGCAACCTCAAACAGATGCGTATTTCTGCGCGCTTCTTTCGACCTATTGGCCATCACACCAGTAAACTATTTAGGTCGTTTCAATAAAAAGTACCTCAAAGATGTAATTTTACGATAAGTTTTCATCAGTCCTTTTCTTCTGAGGTATTGCAGTGTCCCCATTCGCAAGATATGCAATTTTTCCAAAAAAGAACGGAATGAACGAATCTTAAATTGTTACAGGTACGTATTAACGGCGAGGCAACGCTGCTACCTGACGAGGAAGCCGTGAAGTACTTTAGCTCGCGACCAAAAAGTAGCCAAGTGGCAGCCTTCGTGAGCGACCAGAGTACTCCTATCCCTTCGGACGCGGTAAGCTTTATGCATTCGCATTTTGCTTGATTTCCAAGCCACAGTAATATGTACAGCGTTTTTTTCTAATTTAACCTAACTGTAGTTAACTTGCGATTTTTTGTTAAGTTGCGTTTCACCCTATCGGTCATCGCTTATTTTCGTACTTCCCGAATTGCAATAACCGACGTAAGCCTGAGTTGCGGCGGTAAGCCAAGTTACAGTTCGCTGATTAACAATACAGGGAGCGCGGTCAGTCAGTTAGACGGGCACCGCTGATTTCGACCCGACGCATCTGATTGCTTTTTGCCAACCCACAAAAACAGTGGATACAGCATTCATCCTGACTGATTCAGTGCTTTCCTTACTGTCGGTTTATCGTGTCCCAAATGATCGCTTTACATTGCAGTCATTCATTTTCAGACTCCAGAGCAAGATTTGGCCAACTGTAACGCCATACCCGAAGACCCCAGACATTGTCTGTTTTCGAGGTCTAATTCCGTCGCTTCCAGTAGAGACCGAGATCTGCAAAGATTTAATCCTGGGCAATTTGGTATTCAAGGTGGCTTACCATATATGCAACTCAATTTAATCGTAAAGTGAGAGCGAAATTTTCAGGCCGGGTTCTTGGCTGACTATATAGACATGTGTGAATTCTGAAAATCGAGTGCATGTACCATCAGTCAAATATTTCTGGACTGTATCGATATTCTAAGTGTACGGGTTTTGCCTCATATTTTTAAAGCGGGCTCCTTTTGATAAAAGCTACATCTATTCCAACGTGCTGTCCAGACTGATCTGCCGTCGATTCTACGAAGGTCGAATGCCTGTTTGATACGATGATCGGTTCTTCCTTGGGCGACGCACCTTAGCAGCTGTCCACCTATCTAGTTTCACTTTCCATGATCAGGCAGATAGGTACGATCACTAGGTGGAGGTTGTCGTCTTTATTTTGCCTAAGTTTATTTTGATGGTTAATTCTTCTAATTTGTCTATCTGACACGCAGTGCACTGCATTTATGCAAAGGATCTTAAGACCACCTCAACATTGTTACTGCAGCCGAGATTTGTGACTTGCGTGATCATTGCGTACTGAAAAGCCCCGTCAGTTTCTTAACTAACCAGCTTTAGCTCAACCGTTTTGTTGAGATCACACAACTTTGATGGACGCCAAGGATAACATCGAAGAAGTCATTATTACAATCCATCTACGCGGTTTCTTATCTGGGATAAGGGGCTAGAATTAATAAGCACGCCTCTGGCTGATGCCTTTAGGCAACCTTATGCACAATAGGGCATCTCACAAAGAGCGCTTTTTGATGCCGCATTTTGCCATCTGGCCGAAGGAACCAGAGCGAGTTTAATTTATGCGGATGTTTTCTCACTAACATCCTCGAACCGAAAGCGCTACCGCCCGACTATGCGGAATTTTAACTGAGAAACTTGATGGTAAGCATGGATTATTGATCATCCGTTGCATAATATTTTCTGGAAGGTTCTGCAAGATAGTATCAACGAAGAGTTCTCTTTCACACTGACGCCACGCGTAGCTAGGCTACCTCACTCTGAGCGTAAGAAGGGTTCGGTTGATGCATGGACCTCATGATTGAAAGTAAAGGCGTTAGTTGGGTAAGCGATCGAGGAGAGGAATTCGTAGACTATGGCTAAGACACCATTGGTCGAATACTTTCGATTAGCATGCATTTTCAGAGCACCTGGACTGTAACTTCATCTTAAGACTAATCTCATGCCAGCCAAAGGCGTTTGGACTAAATCGATCGAACTCCGTATGTTTCTAGTTGGTTCTCATATTGTTAAAAAGTTCGCCCCAAAGCACAGAAGCTGTCCACTGCCAATAATTTCAGGATCAACCTTAACTGGGAAGATATTCTCAATAACGAAGTGCAGGTCTTGTTGGAGCTTATTTTAAGGTCCACATCAGCTGTTTTCGTGCCTTCCTCTGGGATATAGCGCATCGAACCTAGACAAGGTGCTTGCCACTTCTGCAAATTCATCAGCGTAGCTCAGCTTCCTCATAAAAAAGATCACGAACAACCGTAATATCGGAATGACCTATCGAGCGCTCTGGCGTTTGCATTTTGGAGTTGTAGCGTTCAATCGTCGTAAATACTCGAACCGCCACAGGAACCAAGACAGGCCCTGATCAATGAGAGGGAAAGCTCCAAAATAAGTGATTTATTGTGCACAAAACCCCTAATTGCTGATTTAAGCAACAGCAGCGTCCATTATCAGGAGAAGAACTGATGTCGACGGTTCCAAGTCCTAATTCAGAGAGCTTGAGGTAACAGTGACACTTGCTTTACTGGGTTTGTGGAGTCAAGTAAGGTATTGTCAAGTTGGTGTGTATTGCAGCGCGCGAAGCCAGTGCAGTGTTGAGTGGCCGACTGGTTAAGCTGTGAGCCGCTCGGCCCTTTTTGTGGGAACTCCTGATGTTTGTAGTAATAGTGCTGAAAATTCGATTCCCAGGAGGTAAATCAAAAGAAAGAAGAGCGTTCACCGCGAGAAGTTTATTATAAGCCTGGCGTTTCGGGTAGTTGTCTCGTCTACCCATCTTCAGAGAATGGGCTGTGGCTCATATTCCTCCTGTCTATACCGCTCTTTCGTGTGCATGTTCTACCAATCATGGTTGAGTCGCTGTATGTTTCGCGCCTCGCCTTCGGCCTCCTCGTTTACCCTGTCTGCCACCGTGCTGCGTGTGTTGGCTTCACCCTCATATGCGTTCGCTCCGCCGGCCTCCGTCGCGCTCCGACTTGTTTTAGGCCTATATACACGTCGGTCGCGCTGCTGGTTGACGGCCCTGGTTGTTCCATGTCTTATCCGTCCCCGGATAAGAAGGTTCTTAAAACAACATAGGGGACCGGTAAATTTGTATGGCGGTTTACTGAAAAGTCAGTCGACATCCAGGCTTCCTTAATTTGCCTTGATTTGTGATCATCACCTCGGCCCACAATTTCAACCGCATCATAGTTGAAGTCGTGCCCCATATCTGCAGCATGGATTGCTACCTCCGACTTTGGGTCCAACCTCCTTACAACCAGTTTATGCCCATTTATCCATTTGCGTTTTTAATTGCCGGCCGGTTTCTCCAACATAATTGCACATCCTATACCTAAACAGAAGAATTTATGTGTCGTCTACCGACTTCAGTGCAGCTGCGGGTAGCCGAGAAAACTACCCAAAACATCAGGCTTATAATAAACCACTCCCGGTGAACACTCTTCTTTCTCTTGTTTGTGTTTGCGGAGTCAGGTCGTGAATTTGGCACGCACAGATGAAGCCACTGGCTATGTCATCAGCAACCGCGTTCATTCCCCGCACGAGTCATTGGACCTGCTCGGATAACGGCTGGGGCCTGGGAATAGGAATAGAGAGAGCGAAGTCAATGTTTCAGTAACATTTTGTTTTTTACTGACGTGCTTGCAGCTGGCATGGTGTGCTAAAGGTCATGACTCGGAAGATTGCCAACCCGGGAACCTCGCGGTCACTCCAGTATGTTGTTGTGTGTGGAGTGGCAGACTGGTGGACTGAGAGTCAGGGGTTGCAATAGTTCCATCTTGATGCTGCTTCTATGATACACCTAGCCCGAGCCAGGTGTGGGAACGCGCGCTTAGAGGCCGCTTGCACTGCGCCAACAGCATTTGCTCTCTCCCTTCTCCAGTCTTCTTGACTTTGTCAGGACACCGAGCCCAGTTAGAGCAGGAGGAGGGAGTGCGGTAGATGCGACGCAAGTCTACTAACACCACTATTTAGTTATCGTCCCTGGCCACCTTGCTGTAGGGAATAGGGTTGATCGCTTCGAAATCGGCGGTCAGACTGGCATCTGAGTGTTGTGTGTAGTGGCCTATGCGTTTAGTAGTGCGACTATATTGTTGTATTATCCCACCTCAGGTGACTGACAGCTAGGCGGTGGCCTGTTGCTGGCGATGGGGGAGAGAGAGTGAAGTCGACCCTCAGCGCACATTTCCTTCCTCACTATAGTCAAGCTGATGCGCTTGAAACTATTGCGGTGCGCGCTAAAAGCCTTGGCTTGGAGGGTTGCCAATTGACGGGGTAACATGGACACCGCAGTCGGCTAAGTGTGTCTTGTTGTGTGGAGTGGCTGTCTGCGGGCTGAGGGTCAGAATCAATGCCTCCTTCTTAATTTGGCCTTTATGGCGCTTTCAGTCGAGAGCCTACCTAGCGAGACGTGCTGTTGGTATGCGTGTTGGTCGCGCCAGCTGTCTGCGCCCTCCCCAATCTCTCGCCTTCTTGATTTAGTCTTGGCAACCGGGTCCCGGTTTGGGAGTGGTGAGAGAGTGGAGTAGATTCTCCGTGAGTCTACGTTCACTGTATATCTCGCGGGAGTCAGCGCATTCGCCTTCAGCTTGCTGAAGCCCTAGTGAACATCGTGAAATCGACGACCGAACTGTGTTGTTGTTGTTGTTGTTGTTGTTGTTGTATTCCACTACGCACAGTTGGAACTTAAAGTTATCCCGGGACCTGAGGAAATCTAATAGGAAAGCCTACCGTATAGCGTAGCTGTTAATTTATTTTTATCCAAACAGTGAAGCCCAGCAGTAGTAAGTGGATATATGGGATCTGGAGTACACAAACTGACTACTAGCCTGTGTTCACGGTCTCGAACAAGAGAATGAAGATGTAAAAAATGCATTACAAAAACTGATCGGCTGATAGGCTCCTTAACGCACGAAGATCGAAGCCTAGGCGTTCCGCTTGGTACCTTGTACGTTGCTACCCTCAAACTACAAAGGGCTAAGACGCTCCCATCAGTAGTTGATAATGTCACTCTTTATTTTGACTTGTGCACCTGCTCGACCGCTCAGCCGCCTCATCTTTGCAACACATTCGCTTACTTTTCGCTTTCTTTTCCTGCCAGCACCTTCTAACTGAATTCCACAAGGCTGAAAAAGAATTTGAATCGACTGCCAGCGTCCCGAAGCCAAAGACATGGTATGCTTTACCTCTTATCGAAACTCTTAGTTCATTTATTTGCCTCACAATCAGTAGCCCCTATCTCCTTTACGACTCAAATTTGTTGACTTTCATGCATACTAGACTGCCTGTAGAGCGTGTTCCGATAGATGTTTTGACCTAAAATCTGTTCGGCACTGGAAGTCTACCATATGGTTCACTTTCTAATTTTAGAAGCCTATATTACCTCTCCACAAGAGCGTATAGGAATGTATGTTATTCTTTATACGGGAAATATATGGCTTGTAGTTTGGAAACCTTGAGTACAGATGTAACAGCAGATTGGTTTAGAAATTCCTCGACAATTGCAAACATTTTTTTCCGATATCGAAAGATATGATTTCTCCAAGTATAAAGTTTGAGTACAAGAGAGAATGTTTTTATGCATATTTTCGGCAAAATATGTTTAGATTAATACTGTATATTCAAAACCAACGGAAGAGCGGAGTTTTTCCAGATGTCAAAAGGCCCACATCCTGTCGTGACTAAAACATTTTAGGATAATTAATATTGCGACCTTATTTAAGTAGTCTATTCTTATCCAAAAAACATATCTCTGGCTGCAGGTTAATAGTTCATGCGATGGGTAATCCACTGTGAATGTCATGGGTAGCTAAGTTATCCTGGTTTCGTTTGGTCAAATTCTCCCAGAACAAATCATGCCCTTGTGCTTCAAAATTCACATTGCTCCCTGGAAAACCGCTGGCCTTCTTTCCTTTTGGCTAAAAAATCCCTAACAAAACGGGGGGGAGGGAGGGTACTTCGTGTTCCCTTTGCTTAGTTTCTGTGTAGAACAATAGGTATTTTATAAGGGATTCCTGATAACCAGACAAAATATTTTTTAACGTTCATAAGTAAGAAAGCAGTGTTTTCTACCAGTTTCTTTTCTTCATGTGTTGGTCTGTTCTTCGTCTTACTTACTGTGCTTCACCTGTGTCTCAGCTATGCTGCCAGCGATGTTTTATGTACCGAAATGTGTTTCGTACAGACCTCCGGTTATTACAGCGTTGGCGAGACGCAAATAATTGCAGCATACTATAGACTTTCAGATGTGGCGGCATGCCTAGAGAAGGCTCCGGCCGCTCCAACCGCCGGTCTTCTTGACTGGGTGATGAAGCTGGGCTCAGGCGGGAGGAGTAGAGAGTGCAGTAGGTGCAGAGCAAGTCTACTACCACTGACAGTTCGTCCGTCGAAATCGACGATGTCCACCACGAGCTTCAGCAAGCGGAAGGCAAACGCGGTGACTCCCGCGAGATATAAAGTGAAAGTAGACTCGCGGAGGATCTACTACACTATCACCACTCCCAAACCGGCACCCGGTTGTCAAGACAAAGTCAAGAAGGCCAGAGATTGGGGAGGGCGCAGACGGCTGGCGCGACCAACACTCAACACGTGTGCCAAAAGCGCGTCTCGCTTGGTAGGCTCCCGACCGGAAGCGCCATAAAGGCCACATTACCAAGGAGCCATTGAGTCTGACTCCCAGCCCGCAGTTGGTTACTCCACACAGCAACATAAACACTACATCGACTGCGGTGTCCAAATTATCCCGTCAGTTGGCAACCCTCCAATCCACGGCTTTTAGCGCACCGTGATAGTTTCAAGCGCATCAGCTAGATTATAGTAAGGAAAGAAATTTGCTGAGGGTCGACCTAACAGGCCACCAACTAGCCGCTCGGTCGCCTGAGGTGAGATGGGCGCAGTGCTGAACAGGAAAAGCAGTCCGAGATGAGCATTGTAGAGGTGGTTGTGCAAGGGAAAAGGCAAAGATGAAGCGAGAGATAGGGAGAGAGAGAAAAGTAAGCAAATAAACGAGAGAGGAAACAAGGAGAACACAGCTTACCTTCAGCGGAGGATTTTCAGAGAGAGCTAGGTTGTCGATGACGAAGCTTACGTTGACGCTAAAAGAGTAAGCTGAAGGTGCGACTATTGTTATTGTGGCTGTTGGTACTAATGCTACTTACACCAATAAAAACGACGGCCGTAGTGCTGCGAAGGACAACAAGGGGCAAGGGGGACTGGTGTTTCCTGCGAGGTAGCACTTATGTTGCTATTGATAGAAATAATATTCTAATATTGATGCTAGTAGTGATAAAAATACTTAGTAGTTCCAGTGCAGGCGACGTCAAGATCGAGTATTGTTAGGACGGCCCAAGCACACGAGTCATCACTCGAGCCGTCCTGAGGGCACGAGAACAAAGGAAGCAACAGGCCAGTCCGGCGCATGTAGAACGGGCCAAGTCGCGCGCGACCTTAAACGGTGGAAACCGCGTGAGGATGCAAAGGCATTACGCGCGCACGAGACCGCGGTCATGCTGAGGTCACGCCTAACCAGAGGCAATGCGCACGCGCCAAGTGTCACGATGGCTGCTCGCATGGGCCACTAGCGGAGGAGCAAGTAGGGAACAAAGGCTGCCGTCCTTAAATACGCTGCCACCGCTGGAGGCGGGATTCTGCTGCTGGGACACGAGACCTGTTAGCCCACACGAAAGCACGCTGCTAACGGATGCACAGGAGAGCTGAGGTACTAGCAGAAACTGTGACCGTAAAGTTTTATCTTTTTTCCTGTTCTGCCTTCTCTTCCTAATACGCAACTGGAGATATAACCAGTGTTGACACAGGAACACACAAGGTCATAACAAATATACTCTACTATCACTATAACCTTATCCAAGCACAAGTCACCGTCCCTGCGCGACCTTGATGTGGCGCGCACACGGCGAACCTCTGCGAAACGGACTATTTCATTGTCATATTCTCGACTGTGGAGCAGCTCAGTCATGCAATTTGCCCTTCGTTTTTTTAGTTCTTTTTTTTTCAGTGCGGCTTTTCACATAGGTTAAGGATTGTAGGTGTTTTCTTTCTCTTGATTTTTAGATCTAATCTCGCCCCCCTCCTGGGTTGTTTTTCTTTCACAGGGCGGGATATTCCGTGATGCCAGACTCTATAGAATTTTGGCAAGGCCAAACTAGCCGTCTGCATGACCGCATCCTCTTTTTCCGGCCTAATTCCTCGACTCCTATGTCGGAGTTTGCCAAACCTGGTGATGACGGCTGGTACTACGAGCGTCTTGCGCCTTAGCTTGCCTACCTCATTCTATGTGATTTCTCCTCCCCCCTTCCCTGCCTACTTAGGATGATTTGAAAAGAAGATCAATCAACTCACACTTTAAAAAATATCATGCTTCTTCCTGCATGCTTATTTCCTCCGAGGGGGCTCGCTTTCCGAGTCATCCTTTACCAAGTCGTCAGTCCCCAGGGTACTTCCCATTTTTTAACAAGTCAACTTTTGTAAAGAATCTTGTTGAAAATAAAGGTTTAGTGTATACAGTTGACCGCCCCTTGTCAGTTGGTAAAATGGTAATACTGTCGTCTTTCCCCAATTCCTTCATAACTTTCGGGTCACTCTGTGAAATGCATCGGATTGGTTTCTGAGCCGTTGGCAGGGAGGTCACACGTTGTCGGTTGTTTCACTTCTCACCAGCAAAGCGTCTAGTGCTGCAGTGAAGTCGACCAGGTCGGAATCTGCGGTATTAAAACAAGCTTCGTGTAGTACTTTCCTGTACTTGTTGCAGCTGCGATCATGACCCGTCTAGCCGGCCTCAATGATGTTCCGGGACGGTACTTCTCCACGTGCGACGATCCGTGGCAGCAGACCTGGACAGTCCGATCCATTTTCTTCACCAGCGCCGGAGACTGAAGGTCCAAGAACCAGTTCCTTGTTCTGACGGACTGAGTCGAGCTAAGTTTTGAGCTGGACCCCACATCGACGTTTTCAATTAAGTAGCGGTTTTGAGTCGAGGGCAGTAACACTGAACTCGTGCAGTTGACGACGAAGAACGTGTCCAAACCACCTCAGCTGTCTTTCTTGGATGGCCTGGGATATCCTTGCAATAATGTCGCAGCGAGTGTGGAAAGTCCCGCTTGAGACGAAGTCGGTGTACTTCGCTCGAAGGATGGTCCTCAATCAATATTGGTCAAACACCTCCAGTTTCTGTTCATCTTCCACGCGTATAGCTCAGCATTCGCAGCCGTATAGAAGAACGGAACATACAGATGCTCTCTACACGCTGAGCTTGGTGGAGAAGAAAATATTGCGTTGGGTCCATAGACACTTTCGAAGGCTGGAGAAAACTCACCGTAGTGCGTCAACTCGGGAGACGATGTCATCCGTACTCTGTCCATTCGGCAGCAGCCTTGCTCTGAGGTATTTGAAATTGTCTAATTCTTCAAGTTGGCAGTCACTAATCTCGAGGGGTGTCTTATCTTGGGCAGGGATGCAGCATGAGAATACTCGGGTCTTCCCGGTGTTTATGAACAAACCGACCGATTTCGTGACACCATAGACTGTCGAATTGCCAAAGCTTGACGTTAGTAAAGCGGTATCATCGGCCTAGTCGGGATCAGTCAACCTGCGTCTGGGTGCAAGCTCAATACCGTAATCTTCGCAGCCATTTATCTCGAGGGATGCAGCAGGAGATCACTTTATGCAGCTTCGTAGCACACGTAGTTGCTGCTCTGCTCTGGTATTATGCAATTTTTTAATTTTACTGATGGGGTGAGCTTGCATTTCGTAAAATTTGCATGCATAGAAGTCGGGTTCTGTGTCGACAATCACGAGCACTTTCCGGTTAGGAATTATCGAGGAGTGTTAAGGCTAAGAAGGTTTAACTCTAACGGCTGCAATCTTTCAAGCCCGGTTCCTTAGGAGAGGAGAGAAGTCATGGGAAGGCAAGAGTAGGAAGAAGAGTGTTTTCTGCACAGAATAAATGGGACAATAGGCAGTAGGAAATTGACTACCAGACGAACGCACAACCCCAACCTAGCGGATGGCGTCTCAAGTAAGCTTTGCTCGACAGTCGTCACATGAGGTCCCGTGTAAGTCGGCCTGTGATTGGCTGTTCCAGAAGCAGCAAGCGTTTCGAAAGTGCACTTTGTGTTGAGCTAGTCACTACGGAACTACTTATCGATTTGCAGGAGCTTTAAAGCTATTCCCATCATTCATTTTTTTATTAACAACCTCTGTTGATATTCTCTCGAAGACGGGCGAAAAGGAGTTCCTCGTAGTATAGAAAGGCATGCTCAAAATTCCAGTAAGGGTTATTGACTCATAGCCCTAACACTAAGCTTACCGCTTACCCTAACCAAACTACAGCCTTGACCATAACGGCAAACTAAACCTCGTTGGAAAGTCGCACAAGACCACCGGAATAGTGAGGTTCCAACCTCCGTGTTTTGCAGAGATGACGAATCGGTGCAGATTATATTTAAGTTCTGATAAAAAGACTTGGGTAGGCAGCTCAGATTTTCTTTGGTAATAAGCAAGCAAATGAAACGAGACAAAGTACACTGACTGGTTAGACACCAGACTTGGGCATGCGATACTAGCGTGATCCTTTCTGACGTACAACCCATTCAAATTTCACGCAACTGCTCATGTTTGTCTCCGTACATAGCAGGATTGCCTACTACATCAAGCATGCCATGCAGAAAACCAGGCCTGTTTTTTTCTACACTTTTTTACTAGATCATCAACATAGTTAACTCATTGCAAATTAAGGAAGGCATAAGTCGGTGTTGTTTATGTGAACATTTTTCAAAGCTAATCAACCGAAATAAACAACTTGACAGTACATCGGCACCTTCCTTTTGGTAGAACTGGTTTGACACCAATCATAGACACCGGATGCCAAGGGTTTGCTGAAATCGCTTATGCTTAGTTTAGTGTAGTTTTTGACAGCTGGATCCCGCCTTATTTTTGGACGTCATGCTTCCGGATGGGTAGCAATTCTCTGCCATGACACCCGAGATATCCAGCGGTTTAATGATTTCCTAACTTGAAAGGTATATTTGGCAAGCATGCCTTTTCGACAATTCATCATCGGCCGGTGCAATTGTATGGATAATGAAATAGTAGAGTTGGGCAGGGATAATAAGTGTCTTATGATTGCAACTCGAACTTTTCCTACCGTTCGTATGACGAGATCGACATGTAAAGACCATTGGGCTGGGAGAGGAGGCAATTAAGATAGGCAATGAGTACTGGTCTGGAGTCGAGAAAGCGGAGCGAAAATTACTGCCGCTTGCACGGAGTTAACAACTAGGGGAGGGGGGGGGGGCGACAAGCGATCGCCACCTGGTATCGACCACAGCAGAGGGAGCGCCTGTATTAGCCGCATAGCCCCTGCCTCGGCTGTTGCTAGCACCTGTTGGCGTAGGTCCTTGGAGAATTTGGCTGGTGTGCTGCAGACAATTCGAAGTGCTTCGTTAGAATCGACTCGTTGATTCGTATCCACAAGGTGTGCGAGAACGGAACTCGAGATTGTTCTAGTTTCACCTTTGCTTAGCCAGGAGGGCATGTGTTCGCGTTGTTGTAACGGAAGCCCAGGCCGGGATATTACCGCCCAATAACGCCTTGTGTGAGTCCCCAAAGGAAGAACACGACAAGAAGGGTGCAACGACAGAAGTATTTGAGTGTAATAGGTACAATGTATTCAGGACAACAAACAGCGTAGCACGATGTCCATTGAGCCAATCAGCTCCTCTCCTGAAATAGTCGCCGGTATTATTGGCTGTTGGCTCAGTGAGTGAATGTAGCTAGAAATTCAAATTATTGATTTATTATCTAGCACGGTGTGGTAGCTCGCACGTAGGCCGATCGATAGCCTATTTTGGACGCGGCTACTTGCTTCCTCTATGTGTAACGAGCCGAGGATATCGAGGTTGGCACACATAGAATGTCGTCAGGAGCTGTGGATAAATCTTGACCAAGGCAGAGCTGAATAGAACTGTTATGCCATCAACGCACATTCATAAGATAAAGAGGACAAAACTCTGACGAGACAAGCATATATAATACCGATGGATAGAAATGGAATGAATAGTAATGAAAGGATCTACAAAAGTGATGTGTTACAACATTGGATGACCTGTCTGGACGGAGGGTGATACTGATATGTCCGTTACATAACCGGCGGGGAGTACAGCGCTGTGTGCAACTGTAGGGAAGGGTTGTGGGAATACCGACATATTGCTGAGAGTTGAGTTGAGTTGCGAGAAGGGGGTCAGTAGTAGAATTGAAAGGGCACCGGATACTTTCACGAACACGGGAGTTACACCATCTCCATCTCAGATCCACGCACGCCAAGTGTCACCTCGTTCAAACAACCCAATTCAGTTTCCTGGTCTGCTACATATGCTAGCCGTTGGGTCTCTCCTAACATAAGTACCCTCTTTTCATGCGCCTTGTTATTCGGTCAATGTATGCTGCTCCAGAGGAACATGAGAAAGAGTAAACGCACATCAGAATGGCCTTCATCGGGATTTGGTCTTTACCTCCTAGCCGTGGGAGGGGAGAGTTCGTCAAGAATGAGCGTAACTTCACCGCAGGAAGGCGCTAGTAATGGCTTTTTTCAGGTGTTGTCTGATCAGCTCCCTTGTTGCATCATCTAAGAAAGGTAGTCTTGTGAAAATGTCCTCCTATTCTGTTATTAAGTTAGCGGGCTTTTGGTGCGTTCGATGACACCTATGCCTGCTTTAGAAGGGCTCGAAACTGGACGCGCTGCAATTATACTTAGCACCACGCCACAGCAAAAACCTCCACTACCAAATGTTCAAGTGAAAGAAAACCAGCGACAGTTCGACTGTCAAATTCGGCGAGGTCCACCACATGCTTCAGCAGCAGACTGGAAGCAAACGTGCGGACGACTTGTGCATGAATTAGTTTAAAGTGATAATAAACTTACGCTGCATCTGCAGATAAAGAAGGAGAGGGCGTGTCGATCACCGGAATCAAAATTTAATTTGTCTGAGCTTTCGGACTCTTACTGGAGCCCATCGTCAGAGGTAAAAGCGTCAACAAAAAACAAGCAGGGGGCCAATCAACCACCAGTGCCATCAGTCCGGAGCTGGCCGCGCAGGGCGATGTACGCCAGCACAGGATTGATAAATCGATTGATTCAGTTCTCATCCGAGGCCTAGACTTCAATTAGTTCTCAGCCTGTTTTCTTGCCGGCGTGGTTGATTATCTTCGTAGCCGCGAACTCAAACTCGCGACCGATCTCGTAGGCGTGGGCAGCCACATGCGATAATGCGTCACCCCTTCGTACAACAACTGGTTGTTGATTGGCTCCCTCTTCCCTATAGCGGTTGATTGGCCCCTGCCTCTTATAACGCTTGCTTGTTTTTCGTTGATGCTTTTATATCTGACAATGGACTTCAGTAAGAGTCCAAAAGTTCAGACGAATAAAAGTATGATTCCGGTGATCGACACGCCTTCTCCTTCTCTACCTATAAACATACCTGGGAGGCGAACATTTGCCTCAATTAGTTGTATCTACCGCACTCTATCGCCCCTTAAACTCGTTCGTGCTCAGTGTCATGACCGAGCCAAGAAGATGCACACCGTATTATAACCTCCCCGGAACGGGCAGGGATCAGGAGCAGGTGGCTGGCGCGGTATGAAGTGACACCTACGCGTGCCATCACGTTCCAACCCGAATAGCGCTTGTCGCACTCTGATCTAGCAACCTAGTTTGTCCAGCACATCTACCACACGGCCAAAGCAATTCGCCTCCGTCTTTGCTTAGAAACCAACCAATCAAGAAGTTTTCTTAGAAACTGCCTCTAGACTTTAATATTGGGCCTTGGAAAGCAAGATTGGGCGTAAATGTTTGATTTCTATTCTGCACAAAGCCCGGTTACATACGACTGGCACACAGAGAAGTTGGATAGATTTCGCAAGTAATCCATTTGTTAGGCTCTGGCATTAATCCTGAAATAATAAAATGGGAGTTGTCGCCCACATTAAATAAAAATAATCCGGAAAATATATGCGTACCACACACGGGAGACGTATATTTCATGCAGTCTCTTGGGTGGACAGATATGGCACATATTTAGATTAGTAAAATGAACTTAACCCGTAACCATTTGAAAGGTCATTTGCCATGAAATACGA
This sequence comes from Ligula intestinalis, assembly GCA_036362985.1. Taxonomy (NCBI): domain Eukaryota; kingdom Metazoa; phylum Platyhelminthes; class Cestoda; order Diphyllobothriidea; family Diphyllobothriidae; genus Ligula; species Ligula intestinalis. The sequence continues at coordinate 12,164,063 of JAYGXS010000002.1, read as the reverse complement.
GTATAAATTGGCCAGGCAAGGAAATGAAAAGTGTTAATAAAGGACAGGAACACTCTATAAATTCAGTAAATTACCCGAATCTTGATCCACTGGAATGATTTCCGTTTGGGGCCCAATTTTAACAACTGACCGATTTTACAAGAACAAACTGCACATTCCTAATGTATGATCAATATAGGTTTCTCAAACAAACAACTAGTAACAGATCAAGTGCAGGAATCGTAACCATTCATAAATAAAATAAAAATCTGTCAAATAAGTGTCAGAATTAAGAAATGTACATTTATTAATAGGTTTGGCAGATTTGCTTAAGTTGATATGACCCAATTGTGAAAAAACTTGAGGCGTTCGGCGGGATTTGAACCCGCGTATTAGAGAGCTTGTAGCTTAGTGGTTAGAGCGTTGACTTCCCATAAAGCCCTTCTCTAATACGCAGGTTCAAATTCCGCTGAACGCCTCGAGTTTTTTTTACAATTGGGTCAACTAAAATGAACTTTTATTTTTTCGAAACTATTCCTAGGTATTAAGAAACAAACTAATTTTGCCTAAGACTCTTGAAATCATCCCCTAACAGCTTGGCATTGAAAGAAAGAACCCGAAGGTTCTCTTATCATATGGTCAGGATTATCTTCCTACGGCCATTATGATTATTTTCAAACTTCTCGACGAAGACGAGGTCTGGCCTTCTGGTTAATTTGTTAAAAACCAATGGAGTGATACCACAGCCACAAAGAACTAGTTGCATAAATAACTACTGAACGGTGACTAGTAGATGGTTATCCGTAATAAATAGGATAGACATTCGCCGTTAACGTATTATCTACCAATTTTTATCGCAGGTAATTTCATGGGTAACAGGTATTTAATTTCAGTGTGTTTCCCTCCTTACCTGGTACAAAACTCGCCTTTGAAAGGGGGCATTACGCCATCAGTAGTTCTGGCTGCTTTGCTACGCAGCCATAGGTGAATACCATCAATAACTGTCCGGTACAGCTGCACGCCAGAGAGGTAACGTTGACTAGACTACTATCACCAAGTCAGAATCTATGACGGGTCAGAAAAGAATGCTAACAGGTGGGTCAGAGATGCATCAAGGCATCATACTGATCAAACAATCAGAGAGCGAAGGCAGACATGAAGCTGATAAATGACCACCGGTGGCTACAAGAAATCTAGTAGACGTTTGTGTAAGGGCGGTATCCTTGAGCTTGAGACTCGCAACCACAGGAAAGTGCACCCCAAACAATTGGCCAACGTTTTTGCCTTGTATTTTATATTTGTATATTTTATTGTCAAGAGCAACAGTCTCGTAGTACTCTAAATTCATTTATATGAATTGTATGCTGTAAGTTTCTGATACCCTTGATTATACGGGTACTTTCAAAGTTATCTTAAGCAGACACTTACCCGCACTTCGATTCATGCCTAGTTTACACATGTGGTTGCGCATTTCAGCGTCACTTGGAACGTCTCCAAAAGAGAGAGACATCAATAGTAAAATGCCTTTGAATTAGTTGGGAACGATTTTGATAAGTAAGGGCGATGATTAATGATTATGACCTCTTACGAAAATGGGGAATAACTATCCGCATGCCGGTCTTCAGTCCTACAGTTTTTTTCGCCTTGAAGAAGCTCAGGCTCATACTTTTTAGAACGTTAGATTTGCTGGCTTTCCCAATTTTTCCTTTAACCAAGGTCGATGTGGTAAGAAACAGGAAAATGACTCCGCCCCCCTCGGCAAAACTCCCCGAAGAATAAATAGTATTGATCCATAAGCCTAATTCAAACCCTTATGCTCACCTAAGCCCTGGTTTTAACGCCTACGATAGTCTCACTGGCAGTTAGTGCAAGGCCTTCGGAAAGGGATGGTTCCTATTCCTGTGTCTTTAAATCGTGCTAATGCCTTTATTTTTGCTAGGCTCTTTAAAAACCGCTACCTCTTCGTCGGTAAAAAATACTGACAAAAATTAGAGTAAAATAGTCCTTTGAGAAAATTCGAAATCTTCACGTGTTACTGCTTTGACGCTGGTCCCCCAGGACGTCGTCAGACGTTGAAACAACGAGAAAAAGAACAGTTAAAATTTCAAAAGAAGTTGAAAGATCGATATTTGTTTGACAGTTGTGCCAAGGTGACTAGTAATCACTAGGGGGCTGTCCGCAACTACGAAACGGGTCACGGGTCTGGGTTTGCAGCCGCAGAGATACTCGCCCAGGCCAGAAGTAAGACACGCCGCGAATTAACCGAAATCAAGGCCTCAGCTGAAAACCCAGTCAATCGATATATCGATTTGGCACCGGCATACAGGGCCCTGTGCATCCATTTCCTCCAGACTGGCGTTATTGAGGCTTGATTGGCTCCTTCCCGCTATAACTTTGATTTATCCTCTTGCTGCCTTCATCCCAGTTGCCGTCTCAGGCTGCAGTGGCCACTGGCTAGCATCGCCTGCGTCCAGTCAGGCCCGAAAATGTGTGTGAAGGTAGTGAGAGCGGCCAGTTCAAGTGGTCTTTCTTACCTTATACGCGAGGGGGTGTCGTGTAAAGTGGCACACACTGCGTCGGTGGGGGAGTGGTGTGTTCAAGGGGCTCTTGTGTAGCCGCGACAATCTGGACGCGCGTATGTGGAAGTCGGTCAGGGGTCTTCGGGTCAGCGAGGCGGAAGGCACTAGCTACCACGTTGTATGACCTTGGGGCAGATCGGGAATTGAAAAAGGAAGTCGGACAGCATCGCTGGCTGTCCGCCACAGTTCTGAAAGGTTATTAACTGCAAAGTTTTAAGTAAATATGTAAAGTGTACAAAACTTGGTTTTGTACCCAAATGATTTTATAGATAAGTCAGTTTATTGGGCAAAACATGTTTTTGGCAATTCTTCGTCAGGCCCTTAACTTTGCAAAACAATGTACATTTGAACGTGTACAAAAATCAATAATTATCCAAGGTGGGCGCCTATTGGCCTCTGGGGACTTTTTCAGTCTGCACAAGTGGTCGGCGTGTTGGGTGAGCAACTGCCACTGATCGCTAAGGGCGATGTACTATCGTCACCTAGCGTCGGCATCGGCCACGGAAGGTACCGAGTTTGTGTTAGAATTTTCTGACAGCACAGCACTGGATTCATTAGGCGTATAGTCACTGCTTCCGCCGCTGCCAGCACCCGTTGGCGTAGGCTTTTGGAGAAGTTGTTTGGTGTGCGGTAGACAACCTGAAAGTCTTCACCAGTATCGACTCAGTGATTCATACCGACAAGGTGTGCGAGAATAAAGCTCGAGATCAATTAAGTTTCACTTTTACTTAACCAGGCCGGTACGTGTTCACATAATCTCTTTTCCAGGCGCCTCGTTGTTTGGCCAATGTATCCTGATCCACAGGAGCACGTATAGAAGTAGATGCACATAAATTTAGTCTTCACCGGGAGTCGATCTTTACCTCACAGTCGTAGGAGGGGAGATTTCGTGAAGAGCTCGCGTAAGTTTGTTGCGGGAAAGCGTTTGTGATAGCAGTCTTAAGGCATCGTTTTACCAGCTCACTTGTTGCATCTCCTAAGAAAGGCAGTCTTATGGGTAAGTCTTTCTTTTCTGTGGTTAAGGTAGCAGGCTTCTTGGTGCGTTCGCCAATATTCTTGAGGATGAACCTTTCTGGGTATCCATTGCCAAGAAGCATATTCTTCAGCTGTTGGAGTTCTGCTTCGACAGTTTCAGGAGAGCAGGTCCGTCGTACTCTAGTTGCTTATCCCTGGAATAGATTTAGTTTTATTTTTGAATCCCTTGATGTCGTTCTGCGAAGGCGTCAGGCTCACGTTTGGACACACTTACTGACGCCAGCAGGAGAACAGTTACCACGCTCTGACGATGGAAGCGAGAAAGCTTTTGAAACATCAGCTTAAATACAACTTGGTCCCGGAAATTGCCCCTTCTTATTCTTCTTCCTCTTTCGGAGATGATGAAAGGGATATGGGATTTGATAGATGTCTCTGATCACGTCCGCCCCAGATGTATGCACGTTTCCCATGCATGTCTGGCTTGACGCTTCGGATTTGACCAGGCCTTTAGGGCAGGGGAGTATTGTGGCCGCCGAACAGTGTAGTGTAATTAGTGCTGGGATATGCCCGGACACTATTTGGCTGCCCATTGATCGCGTTGTGATTGCATTTGTCGTTCGCCTGCGGCCTGTTTTCAGCTTTAAGGCGCTGTCAGTGGAAACTGTCCTTTAGGGTCTGGCATGCTACGAGGAGATCCATATAACGAACGCTCGTCCCACTGCCTTCCCGGCTCTACTGTTTTTCTCTCAGTCAAACAATTGGCCTTTTTCGATGGCGATCATGTGTCCAGCTATGACTAGGTGTTTCATGTCCCTTACCCCCTCCCTCTAACAAAAGCAAGACCCGCATCCTTTCCGTTGCCCCAGCGTGTTCAGTCAGATGCCTTTCTAGTCGCCTATTGACAAATACGACCTGGTGATAACTAAATCTAACAGGATAAATGGGGAGCAATGTTTCCTTTTGTGCAGGAGTTTTTCAAGTCCAAAGTTCTGTCGCCGGGTTAACCTGCCATATATAGGCTATTTCCATATAGCGCAAGGTCTGATTTATTCGTGCTCGAACAGTAACTCAGAAAGATGTTTTGAGGTCAATAGAGTTGACCACTGTCTAGCAGGTGTTTGATAACGGAGGGACGTGGCACTTTATTTTCTTGTTTAAAAAGTCATTTCAATTAATGTTCAGCTACCCTGATCGTCAATTGCCTTTGCGTACGGCCAATGTACTTGCATCCGCAAGTGCACGTGAATTCATAGCCAGAGTTTAAGGGTTGCGTGCAAAGGCAATGCATCCATCAATTACAATTAAGCGACGGCTACGCTGCACCATAGAGTGAACTAACAATGCACCTGAACTACAGCAGACGCCAAAGATCATGCAACATTTCGACATATGCGAAAGGCTGATATTCTTTCGCTAATCGGTATTGACTCCAGTTGTGATACTGATTATCGTGTAGTCTATTCTGAAGTTATTTCAATCATGATAGGATGCAGGCTTTTTAACGAGCTTCGTTCGGACCAGTAGCAAAACGTATGTATTTTAACAACTGGCTACTTAAGTAGAATACCCTTTTATCCCTTATTTTGACTGCCTTTATAAATTCAAATATATTTTTTAGAAAACATGCACGAAAAAATTATTTATTGTACTCGTTTGATAGCAACTTACGCCTTATTCAAATTTAATACTTAAAGGAAGAGCAGGTTTCGGCTTTAAAAAAGTTGCTCAATTGCCGAATAATTTTCTAAACTAGTGACTGCTACACTCGAATTCAAGATTTAAAAACTGCGAACTGTGTGCATCCTGTTTAACGAAAAGTACATTTTCGCCTACAGTTTGACGAAGAAGTCACATAGTAGCCATAAAATATTGAAATATATTTGGAATATATTTTATGCGGTATAGGCAGCTCTAATAAATTGACGGATACGATGTATGATGAATAAAGACCCCACAATCGTAAAAAAGCTCATAATTAGCAACTTTTTAAAAACCGAAATCTACTCTTCCTTTAAGTATAAAATTTGAAGAAGGCGTAATTGGCTATCGAGCAAGTACAAGAAATAATTTTTTCGTGCTTGTTTTCCATAAAATATATTTGAATTTATAAAGGCAGTCAAAATAAGTGATAAAAAGGCATACTACCTAAGTAGCCAGTTTTTACAATACATACGTTTTGCTACTGGTCAGAACGAAGCTCGGTAAAAAGTCGGCACACGATTGTGACAGAAATAGCCTGAGAATAGGTCACACGATAATCAGTATCACAACCTGGGTCAATACCGATTAGCGAAGTAGTATCAGTCCTTCGCATATGTCGAAATGTTGCATGACCTTTGGCGTCTACTGTAGTGTTCCACATTTCCACCTGCAGCGTTCCAGTTAACCGGACAAATGATGGCTTGCCTTTGGACGCCACCCCAATCTGTGTCTATGAATTCACATGCGTTTGCGTATGCAAGTACATTAGGCGTACGCGGCCATTGGCAACCAGAGCCGCGTAAAATTTACCTAATTGACCTTTTCAACACGAAAAAACGATCCACGGTCCTCTATTGCAAAACATCTGCTAGACAGATATGGAAACAGCCTATATACGGTGGGAGCGACCTGGCCTATGTAAGCAGTTAGGCCATTTTGCTTATCTCCAACTGTCCTGGTAATCGCATGTTTATATTCAATCAACCGATTTTTTTTAATTCCCGTCTCTACATTTCCTTCCCATGTTTAAAGGCGACAGTATTATAAACCATTCGCCGCGTTGAGAAATGACCTTGCTGTTGTTGATTCTGTGAAAATTAAAAATTTTGTGTTCTCCAATTGCTACCTTATTCATGCAAACACAGAAGGCAGTTGACAAGCTGTCCCGAAATTTATTTGTACAACTAAATCCTGCTGTGATCGCTTAATTGAAATACTACAAGTGCCTGTGTACGCATCACACGTACCTGATACTGTCTCCGAGGGTAGGTTCGACCTGGAATCCAAAAATTGAAGATATAGAGTTTTTATCCCGACGATCGCGTCTATTTTTTCTTCTTCTCAACGTTTTTAGTGGTTACAATCACCACTCAGCTGTCTTTGATGGTCCGTGATCAGAATCACTGAACCGAATCATCGTGGCTTCGCCTAGTCGCGCATGACCATTTCCCCCCATCCCGCACGCTCTTTATCGATCCGCAGTGAGTACCAATGAGGCTGTCCATCTCACGCCCCTTCCGATCCGCCTGCATTGTCCTCTTGTCTGCCTAATAGTTGTCCGCAGCCGCGCCAATCCTGACCTTACCCCCTCGAGAGTTCGAAACCAATCAGTGTGCACCTTCCCCTGATTGGCTGCAGGCAAAAAAGAGGACAACATGCCCCTGATTGCCGCTATTTCGCACGCTCCCACCAAAAAAATGGCCAGAGAGGATTGTGAGCAACACTTTTATGTAGCGCCCTTTATGTAGCGCCCTTTCTTAAAGTAAACACTGTCCAGTCTTATCAGTCTTCCCTGATAACTCTGACTTGGGTGGACTTTCTGTTGTCGATTATCACACTGGTGACAGGCCTGTTGTTTGCGCGAAGAAACTGGACAAACAACCGTTGGCCACGAACAGATGCCCATACTTCCAATGTACTTTGGACCTAATGAACTAGGTGGTACTTAAGTTGGACAATTGATTTGCGGCATTCCTATCGGTTACAACGAGAGCAGTTACCCAAATTTTCAATGAGCTGTAAAAGTGTTGGCCACTTAAAGCTATCTCTTTTAGGCTAACGCTTGGCAATATATCCAAACCTCCACGCCCACATCTTTATGTCCTTCCCCGAAGGATGCGAAGCCGCCTTCTGCAATAATAATAGTAATTAATGGAGGTTTTGGTGGATTAAGATAATTAATTCGACTCAGTTTTCAAAAAAATTGGCAACCTTGGTGTGATTCAGATCAAGAACAATAAGGGGAAGGTTTTAGTAAAACCAACGCTTGAGCCAAAACTGCGTCAACTGAATAGTAATATTACATTTTATTTCGAACATCGACGTAATACTTTTAAAACAAATTTAACGCTGAGCTAAATATAGGTAAATATGCTTGCCCACGATTCTTGTTGTAACGAGGCAAAAGACGCGATTTCCGCACCGACAACTGTATTGTTCTGAGCTTTCAGCTTCATAACAGAGGCAGTCGTCAGAGAACTGGAGAAAGCAGTAAGCGACGGCACGTTTTGTAGCCTAACCATATCGCGGCTTTTCTTGCCATTATACAGGGCAGACCGGGCGCTAGCTTAGCTCACTAAGCACTGCGAAAAGGTGACCCGCTGTTCCAGATCGCTACCCACACCCTAGAAATAGACCACGAATTCGACTCCTCGGGCACGCGGGTAATGGCACGCGCCGCTAATAAGACAGGGTGAGAACTATTAGAGGCCTGGGTGTCAGACTCCAACTCCATCAACAGACATGTGAATATACCGCCCTAATGTTTTGTCATCCGTGCGCGCGACCAAGGACCACGGCCCAGTTCCTGTCCAGGCATGCAGGCTGTCACGCCTAGGAAGCAGAAACACAAAGGACGCACGCAGGGGAGGCATGATGAGATGGCGTGGGCACGGATCAGTCACAACTGCCATCCCTCTCCCAACCCCCATTTACGCTTGGCTAGGCTACAAAACATGCCAAAGCATGCTGCTTTCTCTTTTTCTCTGACGATGGTCTCTTGGGTGAAGCCGAAACTTCAGAATACTACAATTACCATTCCAGAGATCGTGGCTTTTTCTCCTTGACTGAGTTAAATCCTGGAGTAGTTAGACTTGTGCTCTAAGAGTGAATGATAAGACATACGGCAGAATTTAGAAATCGTGTAACGGATACTATGCACAGTTTTCTCCGTCCGTCCGTTAGTGATTGGTCTTTTTGCCTACGACGCTTTAGATAATAATACCCACTTATTGGAAATTTTGAGCAAAACTTCGTGAGCTCAGGAGACAGGAGAATAACAACTTGAGAAATTTAAACTTATCTTTGCCTTGCGTGTTCTGCTAAGGTGCTCATTTGTCTTTCGTCTACAGGCGATGTTACTGAAAAGCGTCGGATACCTTGCATGTGACTCCAGTGCTCGTAGCCGTCAAACTCCTTTCGTGAAGGAAGGCTGAAGAAAATAGGGGCAGCGTCTGTGCATTGATCATAAAAACGAAAAAGCCGCGTATTCTGAAGTCAGAATTTGGAGACGGGAAAAAATTTGCACCGGCTTTCTGGCCGACACCGGAGGGGAAGGGAACAGGGGTAGAATCCTAGTTAAGGTGCCTGAAATTCTTTAAATAATCTTTTTTCTTAGTGAAAGTGTAACGCAAATAAATGAACACATTAATTTACTTATATTTATTACTTTCTTATGGTTTATTTGGTGTGAAAAATTTGAAAATTGTTTACTTACAATGACTATATAGTTTATTCGGTTTCTTGATATTCCGGAAAAAATTTGATGGCTAGCAGGCAGTCTACTTCAAATTACCCGGAGTCCAACTTACTGTTCTGGGGCTGCATTAGTATAGTTCGCCCAACAACTTGATGTTTGTTCTTTATTTGTTTAACTGAACTTATTTATATTTAAGTCCAGCTTTCAGTTCATCATTTTGGTTACTATTTTTATTTCAGTTTTAGATAATTTTAAAAGTAAAATCAGCTTACTTTTTTAGGTTTTTTATTTTAGTATTAGTCAGCTGTTTTTTAATCTAGTTATTTCTCAATGTTTGCAATATTTGCACATTTTAATTACGGCCACTTTGCTGTTTACTATTTATTTCACCCGGTTCTGTATTACTGAAGGATGGAGCTTTCGCGTGCTGATCTGTGACCTAAACCAGGATTCTACCGAGGCAAGAGAGTAAATGGGAACAAAGGCTCATAAAAACGAAAAAGCCGCCTATTCAGAAGTCAGAACTTGGAGACGGAAAGGAAGTTTGCACCAGCTTTCCGGCGGACGCTGAAGGGGAAAATAAATAAGAAAGTAAGTAGGGGAACAAAAGCACAATTTAACAGTCCTCGGAGACTGTTGTTCCAGGTCCAGCTCAACTTCCCAAACGAGAGCTGCCGCCAAGCAACTCGGGTTTGAGCTAGCCACAGAAATTGTGTAATCCTATGGCTCCTTTTCAAAAGTTGACCCACTTATAAACATTTCAGTTTTATACACACAGTCGGCCTACAGCCTCGCTTGTGCCATATCTGGGGTAGTCTGTTTGACTCAAATGTTCTTTTACATTTATTACCTTCTGAAAAAAGTCATTTTACTCAAATCATGTATTCAAAAATATCTCCAGAAGTAGACCCCATTTTCCACAATTAACCAGTAGAGCACAGGAGAAATGACACGCAACTTGATGTGAAAACGCTGATTTTTATTGTACAGAACAGGCAACAAACCTAGCTGAGAGCTGTGACTTAGGCCAACGTGCGAACATACAGTATGGCGAGTGCCGCAAGCAAAATGTCGCAATTTGCAAAAGGCTGGTAACCACTCACAAGCCAACATGAAGTAGAGTTGAAACAGTGATTGTCGTGCAGTCTAATTTCAAGTCTTTTCAGTCACGCCAGGATGCCGGCTCTTTAGTAAGCTTCCTCCTTACCGCATAAAAAATGTAGGTTTTGTATAAAATAACTACTTAAATAGTACACATATTTCTCATGATTTTGGCTGCCTTTATAAACTAAGATATGAGGCAAGGGTTCGCATCCCAGGTATGTCTGTAGATAGGGAAGTAGAAGGCATTGCAATCATTGGAATCATACTTTTACTTGTCTGAGCTTTCGAGTCCTTCTAGAGTCCATCGTCAGAGCTAAAAGACGTACATGAAAGACAAGCAACAGTGATAGGACACAGGGACCAATGAACCGTTATGAGGGGAGGGGAGGGAGGACAGTCAACTGATAGTGCCATCGTTCCGGAGATGCCTGCGCAGTGCGATGTATGCCGGCGCCAGATCGATAAATCGATTGACTGAGTTCTCATCCGAGGCCCAGGCTTCGATCAATTCGCGGCCTGTTTTGTTGCCCGCGTGCGCGATTACCCTCACAGCTGCGAAGTTAAATTTGTGACCGGTCGCGTAGGTATGCCGCAATCCGGAAGAAATGGCACGTGAGGCCAGACATCTCCGTGACCAGTTTATGCGAAATGGCTATCTGAAGGCGTTCATAAGCCGATGCCTACGTGATCGCCCTCTGAGGACCCAACCAGGCCCAACCCGTACGATATGGCATGCGCTGCCATACATCAAGGATGTATCGGATGCGACCGAACGCGGGACTAGGCGTTGGAATTGCACACCGTCCCAAGGCTACCATGCGCAGCCGAATTATGCGAATCAAGGACCATTTAACTCTTAGTGAGCAGTCAGGCGTCGTGTATTGCGTACCATGTCAAAATTGTCCCCAAAACTACACAGAACAGATAGGACGTATGCTTGGTTTGCGCATACGCGAACATAAGCGGGCGGTACAACGGGGTGACGCATCATCGCAAGTGGCCGCTCATACCTACGAAACCGATCACGAGTTTAATCTCGCAGCTGCGAGGGTAATCGCACACGTTGGCAACAAAACAGGCCGTGAATTGATTGAAGCCTGGGCCTCGGATGAGAACTCAGTCAATCGATTTATCGATCTGGCGCCGGCGCATATCGCGCTGCGCAGGTATCTCCGAAATGATGGCACTATTGGTTGACTGTTTTCTCTCCCCCCTTCCCCTTCTCCTCATAACGGTTCATTGGTCCCTGCGTCTTATCACTGTTGCTTGTCTTTCATGTACGTCTTTTATCTTTGACGATGAACTCTAGAAGGAGCCCGAAAGCTCCGACGAGTAAAAGTATGATTCCGGTGATCGCAACGCCTTCTACTTCTCTAGACTAAGATTTATTTTAGATAAAACATGCACGAAAATATATTTCTTGCACTTGCTTGGTAGGAATTGCACCTTCTCTATATTTTATACTCAAAGAAAGGGTATCCTAATTACGAGATTTTTTATGACTTTGAGGTCTTCATTCATAATACACTGTATCTGTCAATTTATTAATGCTGCCTATAGTGTATAGAGCATGACCCACATCTATTACAGAATTTTATGAGAACTATGTAACCTTTTTCTCTAACCATAAGTAAAAACAAACAGAATGCACACGGCATGCTATTTGGAAAGCTTAAATTCAAGTGAAGTCGTCGATTAAAATCAAAATTATTGGACAATTTAGAAAATGTTGAAGAACCGAAAGATACACTTTCCTTGTGTATAAAATTTAATAAAGGCGTAATTCAGACGTAGAAGATGACTCGATCGCTGGGGCAATATTTTTATTGGTCTGACTTTTCGAAATGCGTCGTTGATTCATCATCAGAGACATACTCACAGAACAGTAGCAGAAGCAGTTTGTGTGGACACAAGATTTTGCCGTAAAATTTAAACTTACAGCAAAAATCTATAAATGCCTTGAGTGTGCGCTGATTCTTTGCGTCAGTAATGAGCATCTGGCATGGTATCCATAAAATATTCTTAAATTTAAAAAGGCAGGCAAAATCAACGCTAAGAATGTATACGAAGTAAGTAGCCACTCGTTACAGAATAAGCGGCAAAACTGATTTGTAGGGCCCCTCTAGATATCCACCCCCTCCACCCAACTGCTTAAATTATTTGGTGGTCAAACAGTTAATTGTTGGCTAGTGAGCGTAAATTAATATGTAATTGTGGCGGAAGTGATCAAAAAATATTAATTTAAATAAGATTATATTTGTTTAAGTATGCTAAATAGAATCAAATTCAATCAATACGAGCTTCTATTGCATAGGATACGAATGATAATCGAGGAAAATTCAACCTTATGTAGGCGTAATTTAACTTAAATGGAAATTCGTCCTCCTTTTGGTTGAATTTAACGAAAAAAATGTAAAGTCAGGCTTCTGAACATTTGAAAGTAGTTTTTTTGTTATAAGTGGACGGCTTTTTTGGGGCCTCTATAATCGGTCCTGCCGAATAAACTTTATGTAAGCGGTCAGAAAGAAGCTAAGTAGAAAGCAGGCATCTGGAGTTGACTGAAAAGACTTGAGATTCGACTGCAAGATAATCAGTAATACCATCCTACTGAATGCTGGTTTGCAAGTGATTACCATTCTTTCGTAAACTGCGGAATTTGGCATGCAGCACTCGCAGTGAAAATGAACGCTAAAATGCATACTAATTAAGAAGCCACTCTTTAGGTAAAAAAAATTGTGTAAAAGATCTGTAGAAAGCAGGCATCTGGAGCTGACTGAAGAGACTTGCAAGATAATCAGTTATACAATCGTACTTAATGCTAGTCTGCGAGGGACTAGCAGTCTTTCGCAAACTGCGACATTTTGCCTACAGAACTTGCCATACTGAAAAAATAGATAATGACCGCAGACGCTGGTGTTTCTGTGTGAGTCGCCTGAGGTTTTATGGCATTAGCGCTAGACTCGCGGCCTGTAAATGCCAGCCTGTGTGAATCATCACTTCTATCGGCAAACCCTACATTCCCCCTGCACAGTGGGTTTGGCGAGTCGATGCAACTAGCTAGCTAGCTAGCTTTTAGCCCAAATTTGCGAAGTTAGCAGGTATTACGCATGATTAGGTAAAACTGACAGGAGGCAGAGCGAAAATCTATCAGAAAACATAGCTACTTCGTCATGATTTCGGGAGACTATCAGGCTGTGGACCGATTGGTCTAATCATTACAACGAAAGAAATCATTGAAGCACATAAAGTCTCCTTTGTGAATAAATATATACAGTATGGCGAGGGCTGCAGGCAAAATACCCAAGTCTGTAAAAATTTTGGTCATTACTTGCATACCAATGTGAACGCATTTGCAAAAACTTAGAAATAATACAGAACAGCATTAGACACTTTTAGTAATTTAAAAAAGTAAAAGAATTACTAAGGGTTTATTGAGAAAAATAAAATTTTCCTGATAATCCTCAAGTTCCGGGTCCATAAAAATGGCTATAAATTAGAAAAATAAATTTAGATATTTTTTGAGCTTGAATACATTACTTAACCATTTTCTTTGTAGCCCAGTGTGTTTACAGCGTTAGCTTTCGGTGAAGGTCTGCTCTACTACGTGGGTTAAAATCCCGCCAAACGCCTCAAATTTTTCAAAATTGTGTCAACTTAAATTAAGCAAATCTACCAAACCTCCTAATAAGCTTTCTTTGGTAAAATTTTTCGATAAATATTACCATGAATAGAAAGGCATTTTCTTAAAATCGTCCTTGAAATTCCGATAATGTTCACAGTTTTTTCAGTGTCTTCATGCTTTCGTACATTTATCGGGATTCCGCTAGATGTTCACATCAATACCTTTAAAAATAGGTATGCATTAAGAGCACTCACGAAAAAATGATTTTATGGTATAAGGTCTTATAAAGATGGGCATGTGGACTATATTTTTAAATGCCTTTAAGCAGCAAAAAAACAGTGTCAAGCAAAAAGAACGTCTGCAATCAACTCTGATATTTTTATTTCTAAGATTAATAAAAACTTTCCAGAATAGGTTATCTCTTTAAAAGGAATTTAATTGGATATTCAGCTGACGAATTTCGAAGTATATTCATTTCGTCCACGATAATGTCCAAATGGAGATAAAGATTTTTGAAAATTTTTTAATTTGCCTGAAGATAAATGATTCAGTTTGGTTGTAAATGAAAGAACGCACTTTTCTCCTAATATTGGATTATTTTTCACCATAGTTGATTACTTCCAGGCTCTAGTCTGAGCTCGCAAATGCATAAAAATTTGGCCATATATAGAAGAAAATATCCACATAATTATTATTCTTCTGTCTGTTCCGATTCTAAATTATGCATATGTGGGAAATATAGTGTACAAAAAATTATATTTCTACATGACTTGCATTTAATTAGGCCTGGTTAACATTAACTTCACGATAACATACGTGGAAACTTTTGCTTATGTCCAATCTAGGTGATGCGATACAAGAAAATGTGACCAAAAAGGTTTGTTACTGCATTTTCGGAAAATCTTTACGCGTTAGCTAAAGAAGATTTTTAAAACTTAACTTATCCCTTGTTTCTAAAAAAAATCGATTCCTTAAACTTGGCCCCATTTGCGTCTGAACAACGGACGACTTTTTCTGGTTCTGGAAGAAATATGTTCAATACATTTCTTTTTACTTATTTTGGAGTTATTCCACAGCATAATACATAGTATTAAAAATTTTGCTTCTGTCGTACTTAATCTCAAAGGAAATTCCTTTGATATGAGACTACTTCCAATTTCGCCAAACTTAATGCACATTAGCCTGAAGTAAGTCAAGCAAACGGGCACTTTTACTAACTATAAGGCTTTCACAGGATTAAATCTACTCAGTGAATCAAAATAAAGGCCTGACGAGAAGATATTGAATATAAACATATGCTCACCAAATAAATTTCCTGAATTTTTCAATCGGAATTTTCGCAAATTTAAGTAAATAGAATTGTTGGGGGCAATCATAAACGTGCCAATTTTCATGTATTCGGCGAATTCACCTTTCGTTTAATTTCTTTTACAGATTTCTGGTGCTGAAGTACGATGATTCACAGATTGTCCTTAAAATATGGGGGAAATACTTCACGATTGTCAGCATTTTCCATCAATTGCCCATGAATGTAGATTAAGTCAAGTGGGTCTATCGAAATCTGCAAAATCAGAAATGCATTAAAAGCATATACTGAAACAGCGAGTTCTTCTACAGATGGTCGTTTAGGTCATATTTGTAGACTGATCCAAACGTGATTCCTCATCACCGAATCTGAATCTCCGCGAAAAGCGGGGAATGAATACGTCCTGCATTGAGTAGAAACCCTCCACAATAGTTTTTTTTAAAAAGTGCTGTGAGTAGATATTTCGCTAATGGAGTTTTGCGTACTTTACACTTTATCTTACGTTTTATCTTTCCGACTGCGAAGTTTACTTCGCGACCCATCTCGTAGGTATAAGCAGTCACTTGTATTGCCTACCGTGCCTAAACTCTCCTCCAATTTACACAGGACCGACTGGAAACATGGTTGATTCGAGCATACAGGCGCTTAAAATGGCTGTTAGAAGGGGGGACGCATTATTAAAATTGGCTGCCCACACCTAAAAAACGGGTCACGAGTTTAATTTCGCAGCCGTGAAGATAATCGCCCACGCCGGCAGTAAGACAGGTCGAGAATTGATTGCAGGCTGGTCTACAGATGAGAACTCAGTCAATCGATGTAGCGATCTGGCGCTGGCATACAGAACCCTGCGCAGCCACTTCCGGATCGACATCATTGGTGGTTGATTGCTCCTGTCCCCTACACCTGTTGCTTGGTTTTCGTTGACACTTTTTTCTCTGACGATGGACTCCAGTAAGAGTTCGTAAGCTCAAACGAAGAAAATCATAAGTTCGGTGATCGACGTGCTTTCTTCTTCGACACCTGTCTGTCTTAGTTCTTTCATCTTAGGCTTTTCCAAGACTGTAATAGCACAAAAGATTTCAAAAACTTTGGTTCTTCCGTTGCTTCGTTTTAAAATCATACTTTAATGGAAGCTAAACCTCACAAATTTTACCTTTGTGGAAGGCTTTTTTCGAGGTAATTTATTGATTAATCACAAACAGCAGAAAAATGTCCAAATCTTTGGACAGGGGATTGTCAGTAGGCATTATTGTAGTGACTAGCTCCACATGAAGAGCACTTGTGAACGCTTGTCGTGTCCAGCTCGAGTCAAAGTGCACTTTGTGAACGCTTGCTGCTTCTGGCCTCTGGGACAGGCAATCACACGCAGACTCACACAGACCTCAAGCCGGTATCTGCCGCTAGCCATCATTTCAGACGCCGTCTGCTGCCTAGCGGTTGTGCATTTTTCTGAAAGTCAGTTTTCATCTGCCTAGCCTCCCATTTATTCTGTACAGAATATACTCTTCCTATCACTCTGTTCTGCCCGTGACTTCTCTCTTCCGCTAGGGAACCGGACCTGGAACATCGCAACCATTTGGGTTACACTTCTTAGATTTAACCACCCTCGATATTATTATAGCGTTTTGGGGAATAAAATCACACAGATTTTCAAATCGGACTTAAAAAAAATCGATAAAATATCAGGCCTCCCAAGCATAACTTGTATGTTTACACAATTACCCACTCTGATTTACATTGATAAAAAAATCAATCCTCAAGTGAGGCCAGTTCTATTTGGTGAAAAATATTGAAGTTAGGTTACTCGCTTCCCGTGGATAAAACAAATTCAAGGCAGAAGCTTAGCATAGGCCGACTTTTGACACAAAAACCACCAGAATACAATCAAACGTAGACTTTCGATGAATTTTGTAAAAAGTAGACTGAGAGCCTACTTTGTACGCAAGAAGAACATTTTTTAGAATAGACCTAGTGGATAAATGAAATTTGTAGCACCTTGGTTGTCCATAACTGGTCGTATCAATTTCCGTCCTCACGTTTCATGAGGTGGATAACATACTATGCTTACGGCATTGTGGAAGAAACTAATATTCCTCATGATTTAGAGAAGGGAAATTAAAATATTATAGAGCAATTATTGAAATTGACTGTTAAAATATCATTCAGGCTTTCTTAGTTAAATCCTATTAAAGATATTCAATTTCATTACTCGGTTATTATTCACCGTTAAGTGCACACCTATTTAAAAACGTTTACGGGATATCCCTTTTCATGTTTTTAGGCAGTTATTTACCCCATTTTCTGGAAAATCCTTTTAAGGCACAAATATAACTAACACCCGCAGCGCTTTCATCTTGAAGCAATTATTATATAGACGAGTAGCAGAGGCATCAGTTTTTATCTGCCTTTGCCCCTACGAATTAGTTTTTCAGTGAAAGCAATATTGGCCCCCCGGGGGTAGTTAATATAATTGTTAAAAGGGGATCTACAAATCCAGGTTACAAATACAATCACCGTCGTTAAAATCAAACATGGAAATAACAAATACGCAACCAAACTACCAACTATAACTGTAATCCTTCTGACTGATTATTTTTCGAAATAAATTAATAAATGGATTAATGAAGGGACAAAAACAGGTTATATGGAAAGGTTCTGGTGAGCTTTATTTTCAATATGGCACTAAGGGGTGATCGATAAACCGGCCTTCTTTTTATTTGATACCCGGATATAACTGCGTATTCTCGAACTAATGAATGGTCCTTGAAGTGTGCATACTATTTACCCATCGTTACTTTATAACACAAGTCTCCTTCGAACGGTATCTGGTTCTCAGTAGCAATGATGATTTGTTCTGCGACAGCGAACCTTCCATAACGAGTCCCTAGTTCGCAACTTTCTGATAAAGTATTTTGTCTATCTCATGAAATTTCAACCTAGATTCTGAAATTTTTTCGATTCAAACAAATAACTTAAGTGAGATTGGTATACTTGTTATCTTGCAGCGTAATTTGCTAGCAAACGATTGTAAGAAAGAAAATTTTTGTGCACGCATTCTACAAATTAAACTGGCATTTAGAAGAACATTGAACATCGGGAAAAAATGGATACTACTCAGTAGCCATTCTTTTATGGAGTATGCTGTTTGTAGGCAGTCAAACTGCAATATCTTGAGACTAGGTGGCAAAATAATCAATATTCTAATCTTAATTGTCCTAATTATTATTGATTAGATATGCCTAGTAGTCATTCTGCTGGATTATGGATGATTACTTAAGAAATCCTACCTGGGCAGCCAGCTTACTGTATGCCTATCGCTGGATACCATACGGGCAGTAGGCCGTGCAGGTTAAGTGACCCAAGTGTGCTTAATTGAAGCATTTGGTGGAAATTAAAAACAAATTTTAGGATTATAGTTGACATTTTACAAGATAGCCAAGCTACACTGTTTTCAAGATTTTTTTATTACTTAGAAGAAGGAGATGCGACCACTGGAACAAGAGTTTTTTGCCTGACGTCACGGATTCCGTCGGGAATCCTTAAGCATAGCTAATGGTACAATAGTCTGAGTCATGCGCAGATAGGCGTTTTTACTCTTTAGGTTTTTTAAGTTCTGAATATGCTTCTACTTTCGAGTTTTCCTCAGTCTCTTGGGCATAAGAAGAAATCGTTTGGGCAAAGGTCGAGCGAGTAACCGCTGGCATGTCATTTTTTACCAAAATGTAGTTGATTTTTAAAGCTGCGTTCGAAAGCGCGTCGTTATGACGCAAAAGCCAGTCTCTCAAACGCAACAATTAATGCAGCGTGTTTGTTTCTAAACTCCTCATGAAATTGCTTCAGCGCAAATAAGTAACACCGTTGGTTCACGATGATTCTATGAAGAGCAACTTCATTAACGACTGCATTAACACCAACTCAATTGCTAACGCCCTCGCAATTTAGTTAGTAATGCTGTTATGTGCAGATACAATCCGCCCTTCTGTCTAAGTAGCTGTTCAGTTTAACTGGAGCACTGGAAACACGTGATCCGGTGTTTCCCACGGCTTGGGACCTACAGTACGTGAGAGAGCATTCCATAGTCACGCGATGCCTCCGTAAGTCCTTCTAGCCCGTTGCAGTGTCAGTGAATGCAGCCGTGGTTTGCACTTTTTCTGTTTTAGACACCCCAGGGCATTCACTTTTATAGATTCCCTGAAAAGTTGGACAAAGTGTTAGAGTCAATTTTTCATCATAGATACTCCTGGACACTTGAACTCTTAAGTGCTATGCTCGCGAGTT
This sequence comes from Ligula intestinalis, assembly GCA_036362985.1. Classification (NCBI taxonomy): domain Eukaryota; kingdom Metazoa; phylum Platyhelminthes; class Cestoda; order Diphyllobothriidea; family Diphyllobothriidae; genus Ligula; species Ligula intestinalis. The sequence goes on along the minus strand of JAYGXS010000002.1, from coordinate 12,144,822 downwards.
CTTTCGGCTTATTTGAAATTCAGACAAGGGAACCTTTTCTGTTTAGCAGCAAGCTCTCTTGTTCTAGACAATTAACTTAATTTCAGCTTATTTGGCAGCCTTACATTGTCGGACCCTTTTGCAAAATCTAGAATGACGAGTGACTGTGAATTTTTGCGTAAAAATAAGTTCGGGTTCTCCTCGTTGCTGAGCCTGGTCCGGAAGGGGGTTTGGTAAATCTAATGAGAACCTCTCATTTTTGCTTAAAAATGAGTCCTAGAATACCCACACGAGTTTAAAAACGGCTTGAGCGGCAGAATACAATATATGTTATTTTATAATAGCCATAGATCTACGATGAAGGCCAAACTGAATCTCATGCATCGATTCTGTAAGTCAGCTCTTCACCGCAACAGAGTAAAATAGTGTTAACGATAAAGTCCTCTGGGAAAGAATCATGTTTATTGAGTGAATTCTCGAGTCTGGTTCCCCAATTCGTCGTCAGGCAAATGAGAGTCTTGCAAAAACAGCTAACTCAAAACGATGATTAAATATAAGATTCTACGGCGGGTCAACGTGTGGGAAGATAATCGTCACCTGCACTTAATTATGCGGTCTGTGGGGAAAATAGCGGGGGGGGGGGGGGGGGGGGGACAGTTGTCACTCGCACTTAATTATGCAGTCCGTGGTGGCTGTTTTGACTTTCATCTGATCCTGAGGGCTTTGCAGCTCACGTCCAAGTCAATATGCCTGTTGGTGCATGCCTCGTCTGAGTGTATTGCATCCAGGAATTCTCGGCCCTTCCGTGTTGGGCAGGCGCCAGCAATTTAGGTTTGTTCCATGCAAATACGTGTCCTTTGTCCAGCGTGCGCACGGCAACCTCCGATAGAGGGTCTCGTCTCCTCACCGTTAACTGGTGTTCATATATATGCGGCTGGATAAAATTCGCCCGGTTTGACAACAATAGGCTGCATCGAAACTGGTAAAAGATATTTTGTAGATAAAGTCCTTTCTTTTTCAGTTGGTTTGGCAGATTTAGTTAATTTAGTCGACCCAATTGTGAAAAAACTCGCGGCATTCGGCGGGATTCGAACCTGCATAGGAGAGTGGCCTTTTAGCCAACACGGATGTTCACTTGTATTGGCAAACTTCCTTTCTTTTGAAATCGCCAACCCTGTCCTTACGGTGTACAAGCTGGGTGCGCATAGTGTGTGTGTGTCTGACCATCGGTTGCGATGATATCAACCAAGTGCACCAACAGGTTGGTACAGGAGGTGACGGCCTCAGGGCTTAGTTTAAAATGGTAAAGGACGTAGTTAGCGACTCCGCACTCTTCAATTTCCCTCATGAGTCTCAAAGACTAGACGGGGTCTGGCGCGGCTGCTGTATCAAATGCAAGCCAATACAACCGCCTAACTTAGTCTTAAAATGACAGTTGACTTTGCGCGGGTGCTACTGTGCTATCTCTCCTCACTCACATATAGTAGGTGTCGGGCCAGACTAAGGTAAACCAGGACTAGTACTGCTTACTCTTAATGCTACGTACTAGGGTGTAACTTAGTGATAGTACTTGTTGGTACTGGTACTGACTGTTTTGTACGTCAGAAGTGACGCTGATTAAGTCAGCACTGGGCTCATATCCCCTAAATCACGACCGGAGGTCTAGTAGTGCTGATGCTGGCACTGACACCACCATTTATCAGAGGTGATGTTGATTTAGCCAAAGCTACGGCTCATATCCCCTTGGTCTCAACAGGGGGTGTGAATATGGGTTTAGCTATTTCGGGTAAGTACATGCTTGGGGTCATGAGCAAGGCTGCGTTTGTCATGGTTTCCGCACTCTCATCTCTATCCATGGAGCTGTACGCATTAATATAATGCCGATATAGCTACATGCCTATGCTAGAAGTGCTAATTCAAGCAATCGTGCTTACTAAAGCCAGTACTTAGTATACTATTAGTACTGCCTGTGTATGCTTGTTAAGGAGTCGCACCTAGTATGCACTCCCAATCTGTGGGATGTAATAGTGATTAGCATTTGGACAATACTATAGCGTTTGTAGAGTAGTGATTAAAGTCAACTCTTGGCTCATATCTCCACATGTCAGTTATAAATGTAGTAGAACTTGTGCTAGCTCTGACGCTACCATTTGTCGGAAGTCAGACCATCATCTTTCTAAATAGGTTGGCTACAAGTACCGGTAATAGAGGACAGCAGTGTTGCTGAGACTGGAATAGGCTAAAAAGCTTGGACTAAGCTTTGAGGACTCGACTGCACTATGAAAGCCAGACAAGTCTAAGCAAACAAAGTCGACTGCATGAATTAAGGGGTACATTAGTGTATAAACTGGGTAATGAAGTTGCAGCCAATTAGAGTTTAAGGTGAGGTAGATTGGAATTATGTGTGCCTAATAAAGCAATTTTAATGCTGCTGTTAGGAGAACTAGGCTATAAGCAAAGAATTAAAAAACAAATGAGCTTACATGCGTCCCTAGCTTTCATCCGGGCTGATTTGTAAGACATCCGGCGAGAATGCACGTCCGCGAGGCAGATACGACTGTCATCAATGACTTGCAGTGGACGGACAATACTCGGGCCTTTTATCGAGTGCCTAGAGTCACTTATGATTGGGGGGGGGGGGGTGATCGTAACCCGCTGTGAGGTTGGGCGGGGTTTATTTCAGTTTAGGCGCTTCTACGCTTCTATAAACAGACGGCACCCTTACCACCTGCGGCATACTTGCTGTCAAGATTGGGTGACGATCGTAACCCGCCGCGGCGGGTTAGTCATGGTACTGTAGGCTACCTGAAACAACAACAGCTTACCCGTGCTCGGCCAAGAGGAACTTCACTGATTGTGCATCCCCGCAGACACGTGGCCCACAAGCTAAACGTGAACACCCCCCTCCCCAACCCCACCTGCAGAACCTATCGCTGTGGGATTCGCGTCCTCGTAAGGTTTACACCCCCCTCCCCTGCTGAACCTATCGACGCGAAGCTCACGTCCCCGTACAGTTTCCTCCTCCCCCCTCCCTTACAGAACCTACTGACGCTAGATTCACTTCACCGTAACTGAAACTACCATTTATCAGAGCTGACACATTTATCCCACGCTGTGAAGTCGCTTGGCGTTGATTGTGAACTGGGGGTTATAGGTCATCCGGTATTCAGCCGTGGCAATTTCACTGCTTGTCATGGAAGCGTGTGTGTTAAACCATCGATTTCAATGTGATGCACCAAGTGCACCAACAGGTTGGCTCAATAAGGCTGAGCCGGATACGCTTGCATACGAGCTGTATGAAGTAAGATACTGCTGCTACAGGTGCAGGCCTATGCTTAAAGTGCTAAATTCTAGTAATCATGCTTACTAAGGCCATTAGATAGTATACTATAAGTACTGTCTGTGTGTGCTTTTTAAGAAGTCACACCCAGTATGCACTCCCAATCTGTGTGAGGTAATAGTGATTAGCATTTGTATAATAGTGTGTGTGTCTGGGCATCGGTTTCGAGGATAACAACCAAGTGCACCAACAGGTTGGTACAGGAAGTGACGGTCTCAAGGCTACATTTAAAGTGGTAGAGGACGTAGTCAGCGGCTCCGCACTCTTCACCTTCCCCATGAGTCTCGAAGACTAAACGGGGTCCGGCGTGGGCTGCTGTATCAAATGCAAGCCAAAACACCGCATAATTTAGTCTTAAAGTTACAGTTGACTTTAAGTGCGCATAGTTGAGTCCGGCTGGAGCGTAATATATATATGGTACTTTCGTAGCTGTCTTTCGACGAGCTCAGATACATTCCTTGCACATGGGAGCGTTCGCCAGTTGGTTGGCTTTAGAGTTTTAGTGGTCGCAGCTTTGAAGCTACCCTTATTGTTGAAATGGTGTTGTCGTATACATCGACGAACAAAGTTCGATGGGTACGCATTTTGGGAAAGTAGCTTGAAAAGTTACTTTATTTCTGTTCAGTATGCCTATTCATCCGAACAGTGTGTTTTTGCTCGACTGGACTGCATTTAGGGGACATTGGATGGTTACTCCTAAACTGTAAGATTACCTCGGAGTATGTATCTTTAAGAAACACTGAAGTATGGAGTGGCCCATCAATCTTCCTGTGTACGAGGACATCTAAGAGTGGGAGTTGTTTGTTTACTTTCGTTTCGAAGGTAAACTGAGTTCCTGGGAAGGTGTTATTTTCCCACATGCAAACTCACTGTAGAATCCTGTATTAAATCATCGTTTTGAGTTATCTGCTTTTGCAACACTCTAAGTTGTCTGACGACGAACTGGGGAACCAGACTCGAAAATTCACAGAATAAACAGTATTGTTTCCCAAAGGACTCTACCGTTCACAATATATATCGCTTGGGATGCCGATATTTCAGTACATCCGAACCATGACGAGACCCGGCTACACATTCAAGTTTGATGAGGCCAAAATTCTCGCAAGAGGTGACAATCGGGTGAGCCGAGAACTACTTGAGTCATGGTTCACGGGCCCCCAATCCATAAACAAGTGCAACGATTTGTCCAATCCATATTCGGTGCTGGGAATCAATTTGGCCAAAGCAAGTCGCCACTTGGGGAAAGGATAGGCCACCGCGTCAGCCTACGCCTACACCGGAGGGCCAGATGGCCGAGCAATCATCACACCCGACACAACCGTGCGTGATGAAAGTTCAGCAGGTCAGAGCTCGCATGCCGTCCAGCAAACTATTCACGCGCAAGAAGGCAATTAACGGTAATTGTTGCTGTATGTTTGCAGTAATGACTGTATCCTATAAACTCCTGTGCATTTATTACCCGTTTCTGCTACCGTTTTCTAATAATGTCTCTGATGATGAACCCGCGATGGATGTCGAAGCGTCAGGCGAATCAAAGTATTGTCCCAGCGGTCGAATTGTCTTCTTCCCAGTAACTAGAGCTGATAAACTTCGACGAGAAAATTAACGACAAGATAGTTTGACAACCTGATGATGCGATAACACACATTTATAGTCAGAAGCTTCTACCGACACCAAAGGTGCATTACGCAATCCCCGGGCAGTCTCGTGGCAGCAAATAATAAGCGACTTGATCAGCCAGATTTCCTAGAAATAAAGTTATAGGCGGAAACAATTTTCATAGTCTTTATTTTCATTTGAATCTGTGTGGCAAGATACTGTGAATGGTAGCAGAAAGATATAAGAGCGAATCCAACAAGCAGTCACAACAAGACGCTGACTTGTGACAAGATAATAGGGCTGTTCTAATGAGTAGATTAATTCATTGCGCTGTCATTGGTCCTATTTTGTCCCATAGGCCGTGTTCTGTAGGCTGTAGTTTTATAATACGTTTTGCTTATATCCCAGCCAGCAAACATTCAATCTATAAACCCTTAAGATGGTCAAAACACGCGTAGGCCGCATGCAAAAACAAATCACAGGCGCCAGTTTAATAGATGTCGGTTTGTTTACATTCTCTCCCGAACCATGGCCGTCTTTGTTCATGTCCAGGATTGGTTGGTGGACAAGACGCCGACTATACGGGAGGGGGTGCATTTGATAAAGTCAGATGCCGTTTGAATGTCACGGGGAAAATTTTTACTTTTTCAGTCTGCTTTTGAGGTTATTTATGGCGAAAAAACATTAAATCCAATTAGGATCTGTTTATGCCTTATGCAAATTCGGCGGCTATTTCAAAGGATGCCGTGAAGGCAGCAATGACAAAATGAACACCTTGTGCGCCTTTGCGCTTGGCGGGGCCCTTTTGTCTTTCCCACAGAACGCAAAACAAATAAATAAGTCACCTACCTCATAGGGACATGGTCTTGAGATTTTTTTAATGTATTTTACTCCCCCCCCGTTTCTTCAGCGTTCACCAAGTTTACAACATAAAGCTTAGAGCGTGTTATAAACCCACGGAGGGAATGTTTAAGGTCTGCCAATGCAACAAAATAGTTGGTTATCCAGCGCTCACTATTTGAGTGGGGAGTTTAGCAAAGAAAACGTAAATTACTACACACGAAATCCACCATTTTTAATATTATAAGTTAACCGCTTTAGCCAGAGTTTCTTAGCACGCAGTGTAGAATCCACCAGCTGACTAACAGGTTCACTTAATTAATAAGTGTTTTGGCAGATTTTTATAAATATTCTGACCAAAAACGTAAGTTTTAGACAAACTCCCTGATATATCCGAGTTATTGATGACTTTCACAGACAGTTCGACAGGTGAGGCCGGTTCCCACAGACCCTGGGTCGCGACTGCTGGTTCCAGTATACAGGGCAGGCCGGGCAACGACTTAGATCACGAACAATGGGGCACAAATAGGCAGTTTGGAAAGGTGACCCACTGTCCCATACAGCATATCACTCTCTCTATCTCTATTTCGAATGTTTATTCTGCCCTCCTTCGGCAAAGTAAACAATATCTGAGTCCATAAACCAAAACATGCCCGTGTAGCTGATGCAGGCCCGTCCATCAAATGGTTCATAAGCGCTCAAGCACCACCTGGCCTTCTCGGTCGCTGTAGATTGGACATAAACAAGCAAACGAGACTGTGTGTTTACTGATAGGTTTGCTTACCAAAACAAAGTCAAGTCAAGTCAAGTCAAATTTATTAAAGGAAATATAGGCAAACGCCTTTGAACTCCCTCTTGGTACATAGGATTTAAGAAATGCATCGGCAAAACCGAACATTCTAAAGAAGTCGTTGACACAGTTTCAAACGACTACTCGCTTGTTTCAAGTAATAAACTCACGCGCAGTTTACACGAGCCAGCAGTGTAACTGAGGAAGAATAGCAGACAGTGAAAAAACTCCTAAGGCTGGCTCATAATTCAAAATGGAATGTCATTTTTGGTTTTTAGGAGAAAAACTGTCGCTCGTGGGGAAGCATGTGAATGATAGGGGCATGATGCTTCTGTGAATGTTGACGGTAGCCATGGCGTCCATGACGAGTAATATCTACACCCGAAGGACCATACGAGGAGGAGACCTCGGAGTCGCGAGAACGTCCCGAAGACCGGAGATGCGACCATCATTCAAAGAAGCCCATGAGTAAAGAGTAGGTTTAGACAAGCGGGCAAGCATGTCCACCCATCGTTAAATACTACGAAGGAAGGTGTGTGTGTGTGTATTTGTGTGTGAATTCGATCATCGATTTCGATAAAGTCCACCATGTGCTCAGGAGCAGGGACGGTGACTGGAGACAGATACGAGATTTAAGTTAAATAGACGCGCAACTGTCTACCTCACTCTAAACCCTCTCCGCGCTTGAACCGGTGACAAGACGAAAGTCAAGATGACCGACCTGGAATCGGGCGTAGGCCGCTTTCACCAATGCAGGCCAGAACACCGCCTACCTAGTCTTAGATGGTGGTACTCTTTTGCATTGGTGCGACTGCACTATTTACTCTCACTATCCTTTAGTAGGTGTCAAGGCAGACTCAAGGAAACCAAGACTGGTACTCCTACCACTATTTTTAATATTGCTCACTAGGGTGAAATCTGAGCGATAGTATTGCCGGTACAATTTCTGGCTGTGTTATTAGTCAAAAGTGACGCTGATTAAAGTCAGCACTGGGCTCATATCCCTTCAATCTCAACAAGACGCGTAGTAGTACTGGTACCAGCACTGACGCTACCATTTGTCAGAGGTGACGGTGTGTTATGTCCCTGACTAATAGGCAAGGCCGGTTCTGATAGCATGAGCCTTTATTCCGGAGAGGACAGAGACAGTGGATCCTTTAGCTCGTCCACTACAGCTTATATATAAGGCTCTGGTCCTTCTAGAATAATCCTGGCCTATAGCAGGATTTCTTTTCTTTCCAAATCGTCTAAACTCGTTTACTTTACTAATTAGCCTTCATGACCACGTCCTATGACCTTATTGACCTATTTGTGCGAATTCAATTTTGTAGTTTCTCATTCGTTACTCACATTATGCAACAAGAGGTAGCAGTTCATGAGCACTCCCAAAATTCATGTATCCCTTAAATCCTGCTGGTTTTTAAATCTTAAAGTTGTATTACTCAGCAAACTCTGCATGAGAAAAGATGATCCTCTCCGCCATATGAAGTAGACCTGAATAAAAAATGGTAAAGATAGTGCCCGAAAGCAGATAACAGGAAGATGATTGTCATTTTATGGAATCGAGACGTTTGAATTTATGCCTGCATTTGCAGGTGACTAAAATAGAGCAAATACAGTTATTGAGAAGCTGAATGCTAGGTGTTTCAGCTTCTAATTGCACAAAGATAATGCAATTTGGATGTTTTTGCCAGCGAAATGATGCAGCTGTTTCTTTTTTTAGTGGGTTCGAGTAGTTCGAGATTTTGTTGCAGAGCTTGAATAAATCTTGGAGAGGTGTTGTGTGCGTGTGTGCCTTTGTAGGCTTCGCATTCTTCCTATATTTTCAGATGCTTGTACTATAAGTTACTAATATGCGCACAGTAGGTGAGGTAATTCATTCAAGGTCATGGTCCAACTCGAACTTGGTACTGTGACCACACAGTATTTTGATCTTTTGAGTGGAGTTGATTCCGGGAAGGTCTTTTTCTAAGAAAAACTATCTGTTTAATTCGGTATGTTTAAGGTTAACTTGCAGGCGAAATCTGAGGTCGCAAGATATCGAAAAATGTCCTATGCTATTCAGTATGGCAGAACGAAACCTTAAATAACAACCTTGTTAAATCTGAAGCATGGGAAAATATACTTTTTAATATGACATAATTTGCGCTTATGCATAATTTAGAAAGGAAACAGACAGAAGATCAACCATTTTCGTGAAATCTTCCCATGTATTCAGCCAGTTTTGTTGTATTCGCGATCGTAAAATGCGGCCTTAAGTAATCAAATATGGTAAACAATATGCCAATAGGAAAAGAAAAGGGAGTTCTTTCATTTTCCAGCCATAACTTTATCATTACATTTCGGGCAAAGTAAAAATACGGAAGAAGTTACAGGCAGCGACATTCGTCAGCTGGATATTTTGTTAAAGTGCTTTTTAATAAGGTAACCTATCATAGTAAGCCTTTTTAAAAATTAATCCTAGATATAACAACGACAGAACTCTCTACCTCTTACTGATGTTCTTTTTAATAGACAATGAGTTTTTGGTGTTTTTCATAGTTTAGAATTATGGCCCATATGGCTGTCTGAACAGTTTTGGTAAATTCTTTTTAGAGAGAGTTTGTTTTAAAGGTTTTGATCTAACCCTCGAAAAGAATCTGCATGTATAGAAGAAAGTTTGAAAACGTGGAAAGGGGTCGAAATTATGCCGGAATTTAGCGGACGAGCTGAAAATAATTGTAACCCAATATCTGAAATAAACATATGAGGAAATTTGACGATAGAAGAATTTGTTGATATAAAGCGAACTGTATGGATAAGCTTAAACTTGACGATGATCTTTATACGTTTATTGGTCTAATTTATGGCTATTTTTCACGTCTGTGAGCTTAAGTATTATCTCCGGAAAAATCACATTTTCCTAACCAAACAGTTTGGGCTCTTCAAATTTCTTTCAAGTTACAAATTCACCTAGGGCTTTTTTGATTATCATTTCAACCATTTTTCGTACATGCGTTGGTCCCGATGGTTGTCAATGATCGTCAATCGCCTTTGCACGTTTCGGCGTATTTTGCATGACTTTTCGGCAGGCAAACTGTACGTGATGTCTCTTTGTGGGAAAAATAGCACAGGCAGAAAAATTAATCGAGAAGTGCAGTGAATAATTTTTACAGAATTGAAGATTTTTTTGGGGAATTTAACATCTAATGGGTGTGAGCCTGATGGATGACCTGTGGTAGCCCGTGACGAGCGCCACTGCGCTGCCAAGCCTTGTGCTCGCCTGTGAAAGTATACCCCGAACCCTCTTGTCTGTCACATGCCCCTTGCCAATCCGCTGTGGGGCCGCATGCGTTGTCCTCTTGCCCTTGGGCTCACGAGAGCTCGAAGCCAATCAGTGTGCATCGATTCCTGATTTGCTGTAGGCAATAAAAGACATGTCCTGTGCATCCTGTAATCCCGCGCACAAACAATATAAACAACAGCAGCTCGCCTGAGGCGAGTGTGAGCCATATCTCTCGCTGGAGCCCTTTGTCAGCTCTTTCTCACAGTAAACCTTTTCGAAACGTATCAGTCCTCCCCGATTTGTGAGTTGACGAACCTTCTGTTGTCGAGCTCACTAAATTTCGACCAATTTTCTTTCCCTTCAAATCTGCTTGCTCCTCTAAACGAATACCTGACCAAAATAATTCGTAAACTACACTTTTGAATCTTTCGTTAACTTCCCAAGAAATAACCTCATAGACCGAAAAACCCTTGAAAGGGTACGAAGACGCGCAACAAAATTAGTACGAGGCCAACGGAACCTCCCTTATGAGACTTGATTGGTAAATCTTGACTTGTTTCCTTTGGATTAAAGGCAGCTACGTGTGGACCTTATCCAGGCATTTCGCATTCTAAGTGGTCAGGATTGCTGCCTACAAACAAATGACTTCTTTGAGCAGGCCACCACCTCTAGGCTGCGAGGACACCCTCTCAAACTATGTGACTGGGGCGAGACTTGATTCAAGAAAATTCTTTTTCTCTAAAAGGGTAATCCAGGCATGGAATGCCCTTCCTGCGGAGATTTTCATGTCCACACCCGTGGAGGTTTTCAAGGCAAAACTTGAACAGTACCGATTAAATGAGTGACCTCGAAATTGAGTGCTCTGAATCCAAACTTTAAATGCTATAAATATAAACTTATATTAAATTTTAAGTAGTATTATTATTTAATCAAAATGCATTTTAAGCCGTAGTAGCTACCCGACGTCTCTGCTCACTATGCGAACTGTGCTGATCGCTTCTGAGGTCGCATCCACCGCACCTAAGGTCCTAGGCTTCGCGGCCCTGTCACGCCCTATCTCGTATCGACCTAAAAACTGACTGCTAACGAAGTGGTGGGTTCCTCTGCTCTTGACACAGCAAGGGCGTATCATGGTCGCATCTCCGGTCCTTGGGAACGTTCTCGTGACTCTGAGGTCTCCTCCTCGTATGGCCCTTCGGATGTAGATATTGCTCGCCATGGACGCCATAGCTGCCGCCAAAATTCACAAAAGCATCATGCCCCTATCATTTACATACTTTCCCCCACGAGCGACAGTTTTTCTCCTAAAAACCACAAATGACATTCCATTTTAAATTATGAGCCATGCCTTAGGAGTTTTTTCACTGTCTGCTCTTCTTTCTCACTTACACTGCTGGCTCGTGTGAACTGAGTGTGAGTGTATTACTTGAAGTAAGAGAGTAGTCGTCTACAATTGTGTCAACGACTTATTTGGAAGGCTCGGCTGTGCCGATGCATTTCTTAAATACTATGTACCAAAAGTGAAATCAAAGGTGTTTGCCTATATTTCCTTTAATAAACTTGACTTGACATCGCCCTCTCTCTTCTCCTCTTCGTAAAGGAGCAGCAAAATTGGGAAGCCCACCTTTAGCACATCTTTAGTTCGTGCTCAATCAAACTGTGGATAGTTTAACAGCTGCCATATTGCGCAATTACTGCGGTATATTTAGTCAATGCCTTAAACGTTGGGTCAGCTTTTGCACTTGTAGCTATTTTGCAAATTGCATGATATGAAGAGCAGAATTCACCAGAGTGGTCAGTAAAGTCCCACATATTTTAATCATTTCATTTCTTGCGTGCAAAGCGTTTACATGAAGCACAGCTGATTTAAGTTAGACTCAGATGACCGTAGAGTGACTGATTGAGCTAGAACGCAATAGGCAGTGGTTGGATAAAAAGCTTAGGGCGTGCTATTACTACTCTATTGATTAAGGAAAGGTATTTTGACAAAGAGAAAGACTGGAAAGGTCATTTCTGGCAGTTCGAGCTCCGATTCTCAACTGTATGCCTGTATTCCGCCCAAATTACGGTTGAATTACAAACCAACTCTTTTCATTGTTGGCTTAAAGAACCAAGGCAGTTCCTTAATGTGGTAGATGTGAAGTTACAGTATCTCTCAAAGTTTCTTTTTTATTTGAAACACACAAATGCTTCATTTAAACTCACTTGTCCTTTTCTGTGAGCTAAAAAATAGCCCTCAGTCGAAGGTTAGTGGACTTGCTGCGACGACGGCAATTCGACCGTCGAGTTCGGCGATGTCCCCCACGAACTTCAGCAAGCTGAAGTTACGCGGGGACTTCCGCGAAAGTATATGGAAAGTAGACTCACATAGAATCTACGCCACTCTCCCAACACTCTCACACTGGGACCTGACGTCAAGACAAAAGTCAAGAAGGCCGGAGGTGGGGGAGAGCGCAGACGGCTGGCGCGCCCAACACTCGACACGCGTACCAACAGCATGCCTCGTTAGGTAGGTTCCTAACTGGGAGCGCCATTAAGGCCACTGAGCCTGACTCTCAGCCCAGAGACAGCCACTTCACAAAACAAGACACACTGGACCAACTACGGTGTCCAAGTTATCCTGTTAGTTGGCAACCCTCCAGGCCACTGCTTTTAGCACACCGCGATAATTTCAAGTCGTTTCCGCCATCCCCCAAAGAAGAGGAAGAAGAAGATACGAGGACATGGATCGTCTTATTTTGAGACAGACGTTACGGACACTCTCGGTTCCATCGTCAGAGTAACTGGGTCATTTTTCCTGTTCGCCGGGATCGCCTGAGATCAACTCAGGCGGGCAGGAATAACTGATTACTCGTCAGTGTGTGCCTCACTTCACTTCACTAAAACACTTCACCAAAACAATTCTGCGCCGAAGACCAAATTACAGCCTGCCTTAATTAGGACCTCTCACACACTAATTAACTTCTGCCGTCAGCCTAGCGATAAGGCACTTAAACATACGATATTGCGAAGTGGCTGCTTTGGAGAACCAGCCATCTGCAAAGTAGAATGCAGTCGAAACTGATTCCTGACAACTGGGCAGGGGCTGAGGTTTTTCGAATTTCTGTTAATTGCGAGCAGTAGCTTATTCACCATGGTGCACCAGCCTCGATGTTTTTGCTGAGAAAAGTAAATCTACCCGGATGTCGTCAACCTTAGTGTAAACATGCTTTTATATGCGACCAGTTGGTTACCGTACAAGGACAAGTTAAACATGGCGTGATTTTTGGTGTCCAAAAATTTGTTAACTGTCATGCAAATCGACATGTCAAATGCTCACTGTAAAATACTGTTTAGTCCTTTAGTTAAAAATTAGCGCACGCAGAGGAAGAGGAAGCCTATGCAACGGCTCACATGTTTATCGCGTGGTGCTAAGGCTAAGAAAGCTTAACGCTAACGGCTGCGATATTCTAGGCCCGGTATCTTAGGCGAAGAGAGAAGTCACGGGAAGACTAGAATGAAAGGAAGAGTATGTTCTGTACAGAATAAATGGCAGTAGGAAATTGACTATAAGACGTCCGCAAAACTGCCAGCCAGCGGACGGCTTCTGAAGTGAGGTCTGCTCGGCATACCTCACATGAGGTCATGTGTGAGTCGGCCTGTGATTGGTTGTTCTAGAGGCCGGAAACAGCAAGCCTTCCGAAAGTGCACTTTGACTTGACATAGTCACGGCAAGCGTTCACAAGTGCACTTCCTGTTGAGCTAGTCAATATATGTCCTCGAGTCCTTCTCTAGCATGGTACTCAAGAGCGAAAGGACGGTGGGTACCACTCCCTCTCGCGCAGATTTTTAACATGTGAATAGTGTGAAGCAGATGCGTAAGTCTCTCAATCAATTAAAAAAGGAGACAAATGAAACGCGAAATATCTCAAAAACCGGGGCCGGGGTCAGTAAGAGTTACGATAGGCCGGACCACTATTCAACGTCGAGGTCAAACTAAAGAGAAATCCTTTGGTTTTGGAGTAATTGTCTCATCACATGACTTGGTTGAGATCAGTTAGTGTCACCCAGGTATCTTTCAGCTTTGTTCGTATTGTTGCTGTTGGGTCGATCTCCGGTCATCCATTCTTGAGTAATTCGTCAGGTCCGATGCGAGAAATACTCAATTTAGCCCCGAAATCGTGGTGAAAATTTGAGCTGAATAAAATTAACTTAACTGAACATTCGAAAGACAGAAAGGGAATTTTTTAGAGTTGTCTAACACAATAGAACAGCAGTTTCACCGAAATCGCAACGTTGGCAGTAACTAACTAACTGAAAGCCCAGCGAAATACAGCAACTGACAAACCTGTAGTGACTAGCTCCACAAGAAGTGCACTTCTGAACGCTCGTCGTGCCTAGCTCAAGTCGAGGTGCACTTTAGGAATGCTTGCTGCTTCCGGCCTCTGGAACAACCAATCACAGGCCGACTCACACAGGACCTCATGTGACGATTGCCGAAGCGATATCACTTCAGACGCCGTCTGCTGCCTTGCGGTTGTGCGGTCATCTGATAGTCAACTTCCTACCGCCTATTCTTCAATAAGTTTGGTTCCGAATATACTCGTCCTACCACTTTGGCTTTCCCATGACTTTTTCTCTCTCATCTCCTAAGGAGCCGCGCCTGGAAGATCGCAGCCATTAGGGTTAACCCCCTAAACCTTAACACACATCCATAAACCCATGAAGTATAGAAGCAATTTCACAATAGAAGCTCTGCCCCATCGAAAATTAGTCCCAGTATATGCTTCAAAACTTGAATGCATGACCGTGAGTTAAAACAAGAACACGAAGACGCATTTTGTGGGAGTAATAAAAACCAGTAAATGCAACGAATTGGGTACACGACGCATCATGAGAAAAGTAACGGTCTAAAGTTCCTTCCCAGATAATGCTTGGGTTAAATATCCCTCCCATATACCACACGGCCCAGGATTCTCGTAACATGCTGACATACGCGAAAGCTTGATACCTGCTCGTTCGCTTAAACTGATTATCCTTTAGTTTATTCTAAAGTCATTTCAGTCACTATAGGATGCTGACTTTTTAACGAGTTTCCCTCTGACCGCTTGCAAAACTTGTATATTGCAAAAAGCGGCTACTTAAAAAGTATGCCTTTTATCATTGATTTTAACTGCCTTCATAAATCCAAATATTTTTTTATGGAAAACATAAATGAAAAGGTTATTTCTTCTACTCGTTTGGTCGGAAATTACGCCTTCTCTAAACTTTATACTTAAAGAAAGGGTGTTTTTCAGGTTTACAAATGGTTCTTAATATGAGCTTTTTTAGGAATGTGAGATGTTCATTCATAATACATCGTATCCGTCAATTTGTTTATGCTGCTTATAACTTATACAGCATGATCTACATCCATTACAGAATTTTCTGAGAACTATGTAACATCTTCGACAAACAGAAAGATACCCTTCCTTTATGTACAAAATATAAAAAAGCTATAATTTCCTACCGAATGAGTACAAAAAATAATTTTTAGTTTATGTTTTCCATAACATAAATTTGAATTTATCAAGGCGGTAAAATCAGTGCTAAAAATGCATACTCCTTAGATAGCCCCTTTTTTACAGTACACACGTTTTGTTAGTGGTCAGGAAGAAGTTCGTTAAAAAGTCAGAATTCCTATAGTGTCTTAAATGACTTCAGAATAGACTTCACGATAATCAGTATTTCAACCTTACTCAATGCCGATTAGCGAGCGAGGATCAATCCTTCGCATATGTCGGCATGTTACACGAATTTTAAGCTGTACTGTATAAGTTTACTGTGCAGTATTGTATCTACTTCATTGTTTGAGATTTAATAATGAAGTTAAAATATAACGGGTGTACTTGATGAGCCGTTTCCGTTTTTGCACTTTTCGATGTGATTTAAAAACAAGGCAATACTTTTCTGCTTTATTTCACAGATGCGGACGTCATGAGAGTTAAAGCTTTTCGGAGGTCACATGCCGAGAGGGAATAGAATGAGGAGATGCAATCACCAAGATAGATTTTTTGTGGAAAAGTAATGTACGGCAGCGGACGTCTATAAAGTACACTTTGTGTGCTTGAAATGCCGCAGAATAGTATACGGCGTTCAGTGGTCTCAATGGATTGCCCAAGCTGGCTATGTAGTGTGGTTTGTTTTTATGAAAATCACTGTAATAATTTAGTCATTGAAAGTGTTTAACCAAGTAGTGAGTTAGCAGGCATACTCGTTTACGACTGCTCATGTGTTTGGTAATATCTTGCCCAAGCTCCTCTTCGTGGTTGAAGGGTCAAATTTACGCCAGAAAAGCCCTGTTTCAGTAAATATTTCTCCTTTGCTGCTAGAGAAACCCACACAAAATGCTTAATATAGTCGACGGCACTCATAAACAACAGAACCACCTGAACACATGGTATCATCGATTTTTGGCCACAATGCGAAACGTTTGCATTGATAAAATGACCTCAAAACACATTCCGCGAGAGAAAAAAAGATTATCGTCTCAACGCGTTGTGCAAGTCAAAGACACAACGGTTGAGGTGCTACCAACCGATCATAATTTGATCTCGATCATCATGGTTTGTTAACTTTATCAACTATCTTTGCCGTTGAGGGATTCCACTGGGTCATTTATGCAAGTTCCAGGGTTGTAGACCAGATATGTACGTTCCACTAGCATTTTTGAGAGTAGTGGATTAAGCAGTTGGAATTGCATGTCCGTAACGAAACCCACGTGTTCTATCCTGAAGTCAGGAAAATTATGTTTGTTTGAGCAGGGTAAACGGCAAAAGTAGCTTATATAGTCCACCTCATTCGTCCCTACTTCCAGCATGTTGTCCTACGTAAACGGTCTTTCAAGGGTTTTGCGGGTGGGGAATAAGGATATGCAGTAGAGTATACATTAATACCTGCTATATGCATTTTTTTATTGTATTTGAAAGTGTTGCTGATTGATTTCTGTAGATTTTCTTAATCCGTATTATCGTTTAACCGAAAAACTCGATTATCAAATTTCAGGTATCTTGAAACTCCCGAAAAATAGAAATGGTGGCTAGGAGGTCGTTTACTTCAACTCATCGAGGTCGAACTTACCGTTTGGGATTTAGTTCAGTATAGCCCGCGGCGTGAAGCGCCGCGCACACCTCGAAATTACATGCCGAAAAACCTACTCCTAGCGTCAACGGGAAACAACTTCGATGATATTTTTTTCACTCTTAACTTACTTATAAAAAGTTCCGTCGCTATTTATCCTATTTCCTCAACACCCGAAACGCTATAATCACTATTTTCCTAGGACAAAATGCTGGGATTAGGGGTATATGAGTGGGACTACATCAGGTACTTTTGCCGGGTAAACATTCGCGGCATTAGTAGAAAGTTTCTTTTATAGGTCAGTACTCCTAATAGAAGGTCCAGACACAGGTTTCATCGACTTTCCTGTGGCTGTGTGAAATTACTTTTGGGGTTTTCTTTGTCTTACTGCGTCTCGTAGCTAGTGTCGCTCTTATCATATGGACTCAAGATACACTTTCTTCAATAATACTTCCAGAAATTAATAAGGCCATCAAATTCAGTTAGCCACCACCGTTAAGACTGGTATGTTCATGCCCCAACTATTAATGAAGATTTGATTCGTAGATACGTATCTGCGAAATAACTGCGCACTGACCGATCTACGCAGGATTAGTTACGCCGTAGTACAATCTTTTTAATTATCCAAACCTTAGTACTCAAATAGTAAATAGTAGCTGTATATTCATACACCTTGTCTTGTTTGCAGTTTTGCCTCTGCACAACGCTGCTGCAGTCAGAGCGACTCCTAAGGCTATGCCAAAGGCATGTGGAAGCGTAGATGATAGATGAGACAAGAACAGTCAAATTTGGCGGGATAATAGAAACACAGATCGATCATACTCCAAATATCAGTACCAAATGATATGGCCGATCGACTGAAGCCAATGAAAATCGCAGTGCTAATTGCCATTTCAAGAAAGGTCTGAACCTCATCCTGATCAAAATCCCAGAATATTTACAAATCAATGTGGCGGAAAGAAATTCCTCTCAGTGTACAAAATATGGATCATTTACGATTGCACCCAGCAATTGCATTTCATTTATTTTTCACTTACCAGCATGTCCGCCCGTGCGCTTACAAAATATATGACTCCTGTGATCACCCAATGGCTCAAAACAAGCGAAAATGTGGTTGCCTTAGTCCAACGTAACTCAAGCCATGCACAAGTGAAAGAAAAAGCTAGAAATTCTCGCGAAACCGTGTTGGAGAACATACTTGAAATATGAGCTGTTCGGTAAAAGCCATACATTACATTGCACATAATATGGCAGCATATGTATCCGAAAAGTTTACAAAACTAATGTTTTCCAGCGTTATCTTACTTTTGCTGCTTTATACAGTAGACGCCAAAGATCATGCAACAGTTCGACATGCGCGAAAGACTGATAGTCTTTCGCTAATCGGCATTGACGCAAGTGGTGATACTGATAATCCTGAAGTCTATTCTGAAGTCATTTCAGTCAGGATAGGCTGCGGGCTTTTTAAGGAGCTTTGTTTTGACCACTAGCAAAACATATACATTGTAACAACTGGCTACTTAAGTAGTATGCATTTTTATCATTGACTTGACTGCCTTTATGAATTCAAATATGTTTTCTGAAAAACATGCACAAAAAGTTATTTCTTGTACATGTTTGATAGAAAATTACGCGTTCTTTTAATTTTATACTCAAGCAAAGGGAAGCTTTCGGTTTTAAAAAAGTTGCTAATCATGAGCTTTTTTACGATTGTGGGGTCTTCATTCATCAAACATCGTATCCGTCAATTTATTAGAGCTGCCTATACCGCATAAAATATATTCCAAATATAAATCAATATTTTATGACAACTATGTGACTTCTTCCTCAAACTGTAGGTGAAAATGTACATTTCCTTAAACAGGATGTACACAGTGCGCAGTTTTTAAACCTTGAATTCGAGTGTAGCAGTCAGTAATTAAGAAAAATATTCGGCAACAGAGCAACTTCTTTAAAACTGAAAGCTACCCTTTGTTGGAGTATACAATTAAAAAAGGCGTAATTTTCTATCGAACATGCAGAAGAAATAATTTTTTCATGCATGTTTTCCAGAAAATATATTTGAATTTATACAGGCAGTCAAGTCAATGCTAAAAAGGCATGCTACTTAAGTACGTTTTGCTAGTGGTCAAAACAAAGCTCCTTAAAAAGCCCGCATCTTCTCCTGACTGAAATGACTACAGAATCGACTACAAGATAATCAGTATCACAACCTGAGTCAATGCCGATAAGCGAAAGACTATTAGTCTTTCGCATATGTCGAACTGTTGCATGATCTTTGGCGTCTACTGTACACTTGGTGGTTTTGCATTAACAGGCTTCCTCTAGATTTAAAACTTTACTGTACCAAGGACGACCGATTTTCACTTTTTCAGAATTTTCCCTTTTACTAAAAGAGCTGGTATTTCTAAAAAAAACATAATATTACCCTAACAAATCGCAATATGCCTTATTTTGAAGAACAATCATTTCTTTATTACTGTAAGACTTTGGATGCTGTGTTTGCATAGCAGGAAGTAAATTCTAAAAATCCTTGGATTTCATGAGTTAGACCACCTACTGAAAGTACCAACCGATATGCCTCTCACCCACTATATATATCATGGCCTGAACGGTTTCCATCTGCCAGGACATTTCATTCCTCGTCATAGCTAAGAGTCCTTTCAACTCGTTTTTGTTGGGTTCTTTATGGCAGCTCCGTCCATATGGAACTCATCCCACCCCGTTCCTTCTAAATATAGCCCAAACGGAGTGGGCGTTTTGTAGGCCACTTGATAATGGATCACTTTAGCTCTGCCAGTCACAGCGCCCACGTCCACTCCGGTGTTGTACTGACCTTGTCCTGTAAGTGAAACACACTGGTTGTCCGAGCGAGGTGTGAAGGTTGGAAGCCTCGAACGTCCATGTTTTTGACGGAAATGTGGGTGGGTAACTTTGAACCCCCTACTTGCTTACCTGCATGTCGTGATATCAAAAAATGGTACATCAGTGTGTTGACGAGGCCAAATGACACGAGCCAATGAGGTGGAACAAAGGCAAAAAAACGGGCAGAGCGTCAACAAACTCTTTGGAATTTTTTGGGACAAAAAACGAAGAACAGCACGCTAGGGTCGAAACGGAGACTGGGTACCATAAACATCGCGGAAATCATCACCGAAGGTGCTGCCAAATAGTCCTTTGCTAAATTGCAGACTCCACTGACAAAGTTGCAAAGACAAGAGTACCCATCACGATTCTCGACAGTCGATTGCGGGTTGGCACTACAGAGATAACGTACCGGAGCCGCGTAAGCTATGGTTGCAAGGGGTGGTATATGCGATCGCTGACGACGGAGTCGTCGCAGTTCTCATAAGGTCACCTGGGAAAGACCGCGAGGTCCTTCGGAGGATGACTATGATGGCGAGGGAAGCTTAAGTGCCTGCTAGTCACTACCGCTGGGTCTACCTCGTGGCACGGTGGTGGATCCTCTCTTTTGCGTCAGTTGGTCACATTCTGAAGAAGCATTCGAACATACTTCCATGGCATGCGCCTATGTGCCCACATCAGTCAACTCGAACAGTGGTTGTGGCGTGGGAATGAGAATGGATAGTGTGATCGACAGCTCAGCGTATTTGAAGCTAGTAAGATGCACTGAAAACCATGATTTGGACGGTTGCTAACAGACGGGAGATAACTCGAACCGCGGGGTCATCCCAGTGTGTGGGTTGTGTTGTGTGGAGTTGCTCCTAAACGGGTCCCCGCGTGGTTGAGTATGGTTGTGAGTGAGTGTCTCGACTTCTAAACGGGCGGCGTGGTAGATACGCTGGACCAACACGGGGGGGACCGAGGCTCGAACCCATGAACTGTTGATTAGACATCCATAAGCTAGAAAAGGC
>JAYGXS010000002.1:11972356-12111879 GCA_036362985.1 Ligula intestinalis | reverse complement strand
AAGTACGACAAAGTTGTCAATAAATATAAGTATGGCAAAGGGCTACCACAACCTTGCTTCTATTTGAAGGGCTTAATCACGGAATCTCAATTGTATCTCATCGAGTGATTACAAAGAATTCCATGAATAGATCAAAGAAACTCCCTTGGGCCTTCCTGACTCCAGTTTAATGACAGAATTGTTATTACGGAACTTAGAAGAGCTTACCTTTTCCCTACCTCCAAAGGTCGTCAAGCGTCCTTACTTCACTGAGTTGTTTTTTTTTCTATTGAAACAACGAGAGGGGTGATAAAAAATTAGGAAAATGCTAAAAATATTTCTGATCAGCACAAAAACGCAGGTTGAAGATGGTGAGTTGTGAGAGCCGAAATAACCATTATGCACACAACGTAAACCTATTTTGTACGCAACCTGGCATTCTTTGATCGTATGGAAACGAATTTCGGAGCCAGCCATGAATGCATTCATGTATTTTGTTTGGAACATTTTCTCCTGAGTGTGAAAATACACGAAAGTGCATCCACCTTTTTAAAGTAGACGGAGAGAGACAACTGACTACGGAGGTGAAAAAAACTGTGTATACCATTTTGCATCTGGCATTGAGGGTAGCGAACGCATATATCTGTGTCCGGTATGATTTTGCTCAATCTGTGCATATAGATCGCTTCCTTCTTTGTCTTAAACAAACACGTGGGATATTTAGCAGGCTCCTGGCACAGTATTGCTTTTTGTTAGCCTCATCAAGAGGTGGGGAAAACGACAAGCAAATTCTCTCGGTTATCGCAAATGATGCAGGTTAAAGATGGTGAGGAGGTGAGGGTACACCACTTCTAAGCCGAAATAGTCGCGATGTGCAGTGCGTACAGTTTTTTTATGCAGCTTCGCATTTATTCTATCCTCTCTGATTGCCTAAAAACGAATTTTGATGCCAGGCTTGAATGCACTCAGGTATTTTTTCGCTTCTATGTGAAAATTTATGAGACTGCACTCACCTTCGAAAAGTAGAGAGAGACAAACGACCCTGGAGCTAAAAAACGCAGTATACCATCTACGTCTGCCGGTAAGTGGAGTGAACGCATGTCCATAGTCAGTCAAAGCTCACTTCACATTTAGCAGGCTCTACGCAATTTCGCTTTTTTTGCCAGCGTCGTCGCGATTTCGAAGTGGTGACAGTTGCAAGGGAGGGGGTGTCTGTTCGGAGCCCTATGATGGCTGCAAATGACGTTTGAAAAAAACGTTGAACGCTACTGTGACTTTTGATGAATACAAATGAAGGTTGGCTGTTCTTTTTAAAAGTAGATGCACAGACACATGGGTTGGCGGGGTAGGCCGGCAAAAAATGATCTTAATCAGCAAATAGTTACAAAAAGCTGTCACTGATGATGAGTGCGAGTGAGAATCCAAAACGGTGGGCCATTAATCTTGTTCCAACGATTGAATCTTCTTTTTCGAAGGCTGAAAATAAAAACCCACGGAGAAAATTTGCAGAAACCTATTCGAGCTGACTCGGACTCTCGTTAGCCAGTTGCTACTTTGGCCTACAATTGCCAACGGAGTCGAAAGCACTTACAATCACGGGTTAGGCTAAGCCAATGAATCAGTGGCAATATCGAAACTCTTTTATTGATTAAAATATTTGTTCCCCCTCCTCTCAGTTAATGATTGGAATCATAACATGCTGTGACCGAAATCTTAATGATTAACTGAGAGTGTAGTAAGAACAGCCCTTTTACTCATTTAGTTTATATCCGTTATAAAAGGCCTATTTGATGAAGGCAATTTCATTCAATGATGTCTTATCAGATTTTTTCATTATTTAGATAAATCTAGTGCTCCCTTGCTCCTGGTAATATCTTATAACTGTGGACGTTGAAGGCCAAGGTCAAATGCTTATGCATGATTTTTCTTAAAAACAACATTAACGCAATTGAAAAAATGCTATCAACTGCTTTCTGAAACCACAGAATCGGTATCTGCATTGCACTTACCCGTTTGGAATGAACTAGTCGGCGTGACTCAGGCGATGTTTTGACCAACTTCCAGGCGATTAATGTGAAGTGCGCACGGGCTGCTCCTATTTTTCTCATTGCATTCCATTGAGGTTTCACAGTTGAGGCCTGTGCTGAAGAATCATTTGCCACAGAGCTAATTTATTAGAACAAAACGCGCAACAAGTAGAAGCGCAAATGGGGTTTTGCATCCATGGGCTTCAGAAAAATCCAAATAGGAAAAAAATGGTGTCTTCTTTGTCCTTAAACGGGGAATCAATTCACCTTGGAAACTGCTGAACTGAAAATTGGGGGAGGGTAATTGAGACCATACAAAACACAGTAATCACGCTAGTTGACGGAAATTTTTTTTACCGCACAGAGATTTGCGATGCGTGACTGAACCTTGAATGATTAACAATAACACGCTGCCGCCTACCTCTTTGAAACCATGTGAGGAAGACATAAAGGCTCGTTTGCTTACTTAATTATTTATAGGCACACGCTAAAAGCCCTCCAGACACGCGTGTTTTGCCGATATTCTGTGCTGTATTGTACAGCTACGAGGAAGTTGGCCCATCCGTGGGTCTGTAGTGACTAGCTCCACCCGAAGTGCATTTTTGAACGTTTGTCGTGACTAGCTCGAGTCGAAGTGCACTTTTGAAACGCTTGCTGCTTCCGGCCTCTGGAGCAACCAACCACAGGCCGACTCACACAGGACCTCATATGACGACTGCCGAGCAGACCTCACCTCAGCCATCGTCTGCTGGCTTGCAGTTGTGCCGTCGTCTGATAGTCAATTTCCTACTGCCTATTCTACCATTTATTCTTTACAGAATATACTCTTCCTACAACTTTGGCCTTCCCAAGACTTTTCTTTTTTCTCTCCTAAGAAACCGGGCCTGGAAGATCGCAGCCGTTACAGATAAAATCTTATTAGTCTTAGCATCCCTCGGTAGGTCATGTCCGTATTGCCTGTGGGCTTCCTGGTAAATACTCGATGCATGTCCCCTAAACTAGCCGCGTGGTATATGCGTTGTACCAACACGAAGTCCGTATCAGGCACGGCAGGCATTATGTTGGTTGCGATTTCCTGCCGAATCCAGTCCACACGGGAGGGGGTGTTGTGGCACGTGTAGATGGGGACGGCTCCGGCTGCGCCAGTTACCTGCGCCCAATCTCATCTCCCATCTTCTTGTTTCTGCCTTGCCACCGGGCAGAGGGAAGAGAGAGTGTAGTAGGTAATTTGCAAGTAACCGCCTTTGCGCAACCATGCTTTGGATATTGCGCTCGTTGTTGAGTCGCATTCTGATCCTGGGGGAGAGCTTTTTATAAGAATGGCCTAAAAAAGTTGTTCAGAGGGGGATGCGTGAAAAAAAAGTTTCTTCGAGGACATCTCGAAAGGAGTGATAGTCGAGTAGAGAAGGTTCCCCAAGTCAGCAGTCAGAAAGACCACTTAGGTAGGACAGTGTACTGTAAGAAAAAGAGCTGACAAAAGGCCCTGTAGAAAACAGCGTCTCACGGTAACAAAAAGCAGTTGTTGTGTCCGCGTTCTGTTTTTCGTGCAGGGTTGGAGGCGACCCCTGACCCGTCCTACAACCAATCAGGAAATGGGTCACGCGCACTGCGGAACGGCGTTCACGGCAGCTCGAACAAGAGCGTCTGCAAGGCGTCGCGGCCACCGGCACGATGAGTCACGTGGGACGCTGCAGTGAATGGGCCATGAGCGCGCGGGTGGCAGCGCACAGCCCAACAGCGAAGAAAACGTGTGAACGCAGAAGGGGATCTCAGGTCCGCCACTGAATCGCCAATTTTTAGTAGGGATTGAGGAAAGAATGTTGCGCTAGTTGCTGAGGCGCGTTTTGATCTTGGAGGAGCATTTACTGGCTCGTGAGGACTTATTGTTAAACTGGCCTACGAAGGCTGTTCAGATAGGGGGGGGGGGGGGTGTGAAACATACCTTTTTCGAGAACACCCTGTTGTACCGATCGGGACTTTCAAGAACCGTCAGCGCGTGATGATTTGGAATGGCCAACGCATTTAGTGGGCAGCCAGTGTATCGGTCGAAAATGGTGTTCGAGTAAAATTAAGGTGCCAAATGACATGCTGAAGCATGTTTGCTATGCCTAATGGACGCTGAGTTCTCTTGTTTTCCCCTCAAAGAGAACTAAATTCTACCAATGGTTACGCTTAAGCTTGATTTTTTTACTTAACCATACCACGTACCTGTGACTTCGGATCCATTTTCACATGCCTTTCAGTAGTCCCGATCTGTCCTTTACCATATTCCCGCCTGGAAAAGAAAGCTGACATAAGGCAAAAAAGACTTCTTCTAATTGAGAAGAAGACGACGCGATGACTGGGAAGCTACTTTTATTCGCCTGACACTCACACCAAACAGTAATCGATTTTTGCACATCTTTAACTTTAAACTGTCTTATACGGCAAATTTCCTGTGCATACACTACCTGTGCCTGCTACTGCGCTGCGATTATGTTCCTGAGGATGAATCCGCGACAGATATCGAAACGTCAGGCGAATAAAAGAACTAACCCAGCGATCGAGTTGTCTTCTTGTCAAATACTTCCTGGGACTCGCATGTTCGCATCTTCTTCTATCTGCGCACGACTATCAATGTGTTATCATCACCTATGATAACGGATTCCCGAAGGAATCCGAAACGTCAGGACCGTAAAACTCTTGTTCCAATGATCGCTTCTTTTTCCAATGTCATACCATTTGTGAACTCTTCCCTCATTCTTTTTTTGTCATTAGAAGCTATTTGGGAATCATTATGATCGAGTTTTAATTAATGCAGGAAAAGTGAACGCATTTCTTTCTTTTTTTCATCTTCATTATAAAAAGCTTGCTTGCTTGAACCTTCTTCTCTGAAGGAAATCATAGGCGATTGTGTTAAAGAGCGCGTAATGTTTCGATTTTTGTAAAACTCCGCAAAAATTACCAGTTATCTTTTTTAGATGCAGGTCAAAAAATCCGCCAGGATTTTACGAACAACCTCTCACCTTTTTATTTGCACTGCCAAGATGAGAGCCCAGTGAGAATGCAAACAACAATGTTGTAGCGGCTTCCTGCTGCCTCTACCACGAAGAAAGTGGATAGCTAGGTAGGGCTTAGTCGGTGCTGTGTGCCTTCCACTTTCTTATTGGTCATGATTTCCGGCCGTAAAGCTTCCGTGTGAAAGTAAGCAGAAAGGCTGATGCAAACTGTTTAGGTTCTCTCAATTTTTGCAAAAGCCCGAACTACGTACGTTGGGTTCGGCCGAACGTGACATGTGCACATTTTCTTCTTTTTGTTTAGCTTATAAGGGGAGCTTATTATTCGACGCGTAGTTTTTGGTACTCTACATTTTCGTTGCGAGTGGGATGATGCACTGCTTTGACTATTGATGCCCTTCATTCTATCCAAACAATTGTCTGACCATTATCTCATAGGAGTTTTCTCTGCTTACACTTCATTCACTGCTGCTCATCAGGAGAAATAAGACCATTGGGGTGCTAAACTGCGGAAGCGTTCAGTAGGGGGGATAATTCACGCAAAAGCATGATCGACATTAGACTTGGTGGTTACTACTCAAAACGTCAGACTTATAATAAACCTCTCCCGGTGAACGCTCCTCTTTATTCCCTCTAAGATTGCTCATTCTGATTTTCGGTTTGCATGTGATCATCAGTCTTTCGCAAATTCCGCCATGTTACATGAAGTTTCGACCACACTGTAAGCAACAGAAATATAAATTTCCGCCTTAAGAGGAACAATTATTTGCCTTAGAGTGCAGAGTTCAGACACGTTTTTAATATATGGAATGGCCATTTCTTGCTCCTTAGCTGTCATCACCCACCCATACCCAACCCCCAGTTGGCGTGCCACCCGAGGCTAGAGCGTTGGACTTCTGATCCATGGGTCGTGGATTCGCGCCTTGGATGGGGCACTACGTGGGGTTTGGTATGACTGGTTGATAACGGCTAATGAGGCAGAAATAGTCATTCCAGTCTCCCTTGTCTTTGTCGGTCATGCTACGGCTTGTGACGTTTGCATTGAATCACAAAACACTTGTAGGGCCAAAGTAGGCTGTATTCAGATTGTGGTGACTCTGCATCCTGGCTCATTCCAGCCACAGACGCCCACGCTGTTCTGCAACTTCAATTTGGTTCGTAAGTCTCTCACCAAACTTAACTATTCTTCCTCCACTCGGATTCTTTCAATATCCTCGCTATGGTCTCGACGGGGAGAAGTGTGGTGACTCACTCCACATAGGCGAGCATGTCCGAAGGCTCACTGCTGGTAACGCGTACGTCCGCACTGGATGCGGCCTCTGCAACAGCCAATCACAGATCTGAAAATGCTGGTCTCTCCCGACGGGGAATAGGACGCATGCACGCCTTGATCGCTGCAGTCTGTCCGGCCAATAACCGTTGAGGCAACCAGACAATGACCGTTGTCACTGCCGCTTGCATGCCTGCTGCTAAAACCACACTTGGACCGCGGCTGGCTCTCCTGCTGGTCGTAGGCTCACCAAGTCAACTCTCTGTTCATCTATTCTCCTTTCCTTTGTGTACAAAATATACTCTTCCCAATGCTCTGGCCTTCATGGACTTCTTCTCTATTAAGTAGCCATGGTCTGAAGATCGCAGTTGCTGGGTTTAACTCACTTAACCCCCTGCGATAAGATCGGTAAATCCTCATCAGGCTAAGCCCCGCATTGTAGATAAAAGGCCGAATGCACCAGTGGGAGGGATTTATTGCACACCAAACCGTGGGTAATTGGCTCAGTGGCCACTGGCGAATTGCGGATTAGTGTTGCCTGCGTCCAGTCAGGTCTCAGAGTGGGTCAGACAGCAGCGTTGTGATAGCGGAGCAAGTTCAGGTGGCATGCAAGTGGTGAGGGTGTTGCATTGTCCGAGGGGGTATCGCATGTAGAGACCCCATGCTGCATCGGCCTAGGAATGGTGTGTTCAAGTGGCCCTTCGGCAACCACGAATATTTGGATGTGCGCGTGTGTGCGCGCGTGGAGAAGTCGGTCAGGGATCTTCGGGTCAGTGAGTCGGAAACACCTGGTTTCTGTTAAGTTACCTGACGTTCAGGCAGGAGGCATTAAACAAGGAGGCCGGACAGCATTGTAAGCTGTCCATCAAAGTCTCTAGCCAGTTTGGTCTTGTTATAACCAACTGAGTTAACATGCATCTTTGTATGCTAATACGTGCAGCCACTTTTCACATTTTTGCTATCACCTGTCAGATAACGCTCTTCTTTTGACTCGATTTCGCTCACCTGTAGTGACTATCTCCTCACGAAGTGCATTTGTGAACACTTGTCGTGACTAGCTCAAGTCGAAGAGCAATTTGAGAATGCTTGCCGCTTCCAGCCTCTGGAGCAGCCAATCGCAGACCAACTCACACAAGACCTCATCTGATGACTGCCGAGCAGACCTCTTTTTAGACGCCGTCTGCTGGCCTGCGGTTGAGCGGTAGTCAATTTCCTACTGCCTATTCTCCTATTCATTCTCTATAGAATAAACTCTTCCTACCACTTTTACCTTTCCATGACTTCTTTAATCTCCTAAGGAACCGGGCCTAGAAGATCGCAGCCGTTAGGGCTAACCTTCCTAGCCTTACCACTACGCGTTAGACATGCCTAGTTCCCGCGCTAAAAGAAAACTGCTGACCATTTCCCGCGCGAATATCCTTATTATCTAGTTGCCTAAATGTGTGATCTATCACCGTATTTACCGATCTGGTCTTTCAAGTTGCGCTACCGTTGAGACTTTTCTCCCCTCCCCTACCTCAGCAACTATCCGCCCACTCGCTGCAGCATAACGCAGATCTTCTATCTCTTATGAAGGACGGGATCTACCCCAATAAAATCTACATACATATTTTATAGGCAGTATGGGCAAAAGAAGAATAAGAAGCTCTTTTAAGTCGTGCGATAGCCTTATTATCATTGTACAGTGGATTCACTATCTCATGAAATCGAACGATTTTGAGAAGTAACTCCATCTTACTCAAAGACAGCCCAAGCTGCAGCCCCCAAGGTCTTACAGCAATAAACTAATGGTTATTCTTCATAAAAGGGCATTTTGTGACATATGAAGGAACATAAAGTTTTATAGAAATACCAGCTTTTTTAGCAAAGTTCAAAATTCCGAAATAGTTAAAATCGAGCGTATTAGGTAAACTTATGTTTTACATGTAAAGGAAGCCTGTTCATGCAAAACCATCGAGTAAGTAAAGCAGCACAAGCAAAATTACGTTGGAAAATAATCTTTTTGTCAAGTTTTCGGATATATATATGCTTCAATATCACGTGCAATGTAATGTTACCGAACAGCCCAAATTTCGAGCATGTCTTCTTAGACGTTTTCACGAGAGCTGCTAGTTGTTTCTTCTGTTTATGCATCACTAGAGCTATGCTGGACTAAGGCAACCACGTTTTCAATTGGTATGCTCCATTCGGAGATCACGGGAGTAATATATTTCTTAAGCTCACCTGCGGACATGCTGGTAAGTGAATAATTAATTTAAATAAAATTGAGAAGAAGAAGAAGAAGAAGAAGAAGAAGAAGAAGAAGACTCGATCGCTGGGACAATATGTTTATTCGCCTGACGTTTCTATATCCGTCACGGATTCGTCATCAGAGACATGAGTAGCAAAAGGTTCAGGTAAAACTGTAATCTTACCATTTTCGTACACCAGGAATAATTGCCTTCCACCACATGGTTCCGTAATTATTTTGATATTTCCATTACGTAGAGGTTCAGATCTTCCTTGAAATGCTAATTAGGACTTTATGATTTTCACTGGCTTCAATCTTTTGACAATAAATAATGATTTTATTCTACGTGCTTTTTAAAACCTTCAATATAAGATATATCTTAAAAGTATTTACCTGAATAACGAGCTTTAAAACATTTTTTTCTTATGCAGCTCGCTGTGCGTGTCATGGATTCAGAACCACCCACATGTGCCAAATCATTTCCGAGAAAAATGAAGGTCTACAACAAAATTCACGAATGAATATGCCTGAAATTGATAAAACAATTTTCTACAGCATGTTGTCTCTTGGAAGAGAGCTTAAGTTATATATTTTGGCGTCGGATGTCTGCGTACTTTATTATTTTAAGATGAAGTCGATATCAGAACGGGAAATTTTGGTCAGTTTATTGATTCCCGTAAAATTATGGACACATATTCTCTTATAAATGGGATGGCTAACCTTTCTATCCAAATCGAAAGAGTTTACAATATATTTGGTTTCTTCTAGGCTTAGTTCTAAAATAACAAATGCAGAGCAGAGTAGCAATAAAATCAAAGGCGATTTTTGAGAAAACTGTATCGCAATGTCTCGCGACATCCCACTCAAATGTGTGCTATGTTAACTGTCTTCCACGTCACATTGAGTATACAATCGATTTATTTACTTTATACTTATAAAGTGCTCATTCGCATTCCTTGCCTACAAACATTCATATATACAATATAAATTTTTAGATGGGGTTTAGCAAGTAACAGCCTTAGAATGTTTATTTTTCAATTTAAGGGTACAAAACTTTCTATATTTGCACAATAGAATTTTTTAAATTTATTTGGCTCTTTATTTCAAAAAATAATACACTACCGCATAATAGTACTTACCTCAAATTCATGCACGCAAAACAAAATTCTCCGTTTTGTGAACAGATATAACTAAAACGTTCCTGCTCATCATGAATGTTCTTTCATTGTGCAACAGGCATAGACAAGAAGTTCTTTTCCGCAACGTTTAATAGGGTAAGAAATTCCTCGGATATCAACAAACGCTGGATTTCGCCCACTTTCGCCTCTATTTTCCCCCAGTATACTGATTTGAACGTGACTCAATTCTAGTAAGCATCATTTTGCGCCACAAGTCAACCCAATGAACTGAATCAACAACCTCAAATTTGTGTTAAGTCCCCCAATCTCCAACCTTTCATCAGATATTTAATCTACTGTACACTTTTAAGCTGCCTCTGACTCAGGACCAACCGACAACACTCAAAAGACCCATAAAGGGCTGTCATAGCTTTCGGATTTGGTAAATGTAAACACAGAACTTAAAACTGCCAATTTTGGGCAGAACTTCCGGCTTTTTGCCGGTGGTTCGACTTTGCACAGAACCAGTAAACAAGATCAGATGATCGCACGCATGCGCGTGCAGCGCAGTACAAACACAACCTAATTTGTGCTACAGAAGTTGCCCTGGACTGCCAAAAGTCTGCAAAGACAGTACTCGCCCGTTTTTTTGATGGGTGTGTGGCATGGCCACTTCAATTCTTTTAACCACGCCAAAATGCTACAAAGGACAGCGGTAAGCACCATGCATAGATTAGGAAAAGAGGACAATTATTCTGGCGGTGAATTATAAACAGGTGCCTCAAACCTTATTTTCAACTAGTTGAGTTTTTCAGCACAAACGAACGGTTTAAACGAATTGAAGCGAACAAAACGATTTGATACCCTTTTCAAAAAGACTTACAAGAAACGCACCAGTACCATCGAGATTGCATCCAACTGCCAGAAATGTCAGCTGTGTTCTGGTTGAAGAGTTGACAGCTGAGCAAAAAGGCTTCATTCGCTTGTGCCGTTAGATCCGTTCTCGGTATCAAGGACTCGGATTGCTTACATTTGATTGGTCCATCAGCTTCGTCTTGTGTCATTTATTGATAACTGTGTCGATTTCTGCAGCAGCGAATAATCTTGCGGTTGGTTGCTCGACAGATCTACTTGGCGATATTTAAACTGATTCCTACTTCTAGTCACCCTCTGCGTGGTTTTGCTAGTTTTTTTCTGAGTTCTGCAAATATTCCCATGTCTAATTTGAAAACTCGATTTGGCAAACATGTTTTAAGCAACTCTTCATCAGGCCAGAAGCCTTGCAAGGATAATGAAAATTTTACTGCTGGACAGGGTTAATGAATGTTCTTTGATTACAACTCATCGTTTTCACGCCATCCGTATGGCGAGATCAGCATTTAGAGTGAAGGAAATTAGCTTAGATTGTGGGCATTGGGCGTAAGATTAGTTAAAACACTTTCTATAAAAAATAACCTTTCAAAAAGCTCTTTGAGTAGATATTTTGGAGACGAATATCTGTGTATTTTACCTTTCTTGACGGTTAAGTCAAGATCAAAATGAGAAATTGTGACCAATATATGGACTTTCATAAAAATAAGGGATACATATTCTGTTGAGAATGAAAGAATTCACTTTTCTGTGGATACTGGAGCAGTTTTCAGTATATGTGTATACTTCTAGACTCCACCCTATGATTAAAAAATACAGCATAGTTAGAATATCAATGATAATTTTGATAAAATTTATGATATTCTGCCAGTTTCGTTTCAATTTTTTTCGTTCCCTTGATTCTGCTCTATAGACAGAAGATGATTGAAAATCTTTGAAATACGCCGTAAAAGAGAAAACTGATGACGTTTCTTGATATTTCATATGCATGCTTGTATATGGCCGCTTGGCCATAAAGGTCCCATAAGTTTATAATTTAACTTTGTGACACAAAACATAACGGATTTGCAAAACAGAGCTTTGTAAACCAACTTAGCACTTCTTTTTCTGAAAATAACGCGTTATCTCTTACGTGTATTACCTCAACTTAATGAGCGCAAAACAAAATCTGCTCCTGAACACATAAAATTTAAACTTTTCTGGCAGTTATTAACGTTCTTTTAAAGTGCAACACGCACAAACAGGAATGTTTGGTCCGCAGAGTTTAAAAACATGGGAAATTATTTGGATATCAACGAACATTGGATTTGGCCCGATTCCGCCCCTATTTGCACCTGATCTGACCTGATTTTTTTTCCTGATAAACAGCATTATTTGTGTTTTGAGTCAACGAAATGAACAAAATAAACAAACTCAGATGTGCGTGTTAAATCCCCCAGTTGAATTTTGCTCTTCACACTCCATCAGCTCTACAATCTACTGAACGTGGGCGGAGGTTGTCACGCTAGAGTGCGCGAAACTTAGCCCGCAAAAACAACACATGCAGGCAACACGGCAGTAATTACGAACGGGAGAACAGACTGCCACAAGGTTAGCAGAGAAACCGTCGATAAAGGAGGAAAGGTGAGTTGCAGGAAGCAGTCTCGGGGTGACGGAGATGTAACTGTGTAAAAACATGTGTTTCCCCTCTCTCTGGAAGGCTCCAGTGTCCAACTCTTGCAGTAACAATTTTGTGAGTAGTCCAGACGTTGGAGAACTTGTGACAGTTTCCATAGCCTGACCGTAAGCTTCATTGAATTATGTTAAAAAAAAGGTATTTTTGCGTCCTCCTGGAGCCCATGTACAAGAAAGTATGTGGTCAAGTTGACAGCTGCCGTATTGATGAGAATCGCAAAATTATGGATACTATATTCCACGAATTGAGGCAAAGGTTCACATCCCAGGTATGTGCATAGATGGAAAAGAAGTAGTTTCGAGCACTGGAATCGTAGTTTTATTTGTTTGGGCTTTCGAACTCTTGCGGGAGTCCATCGTCAGAGTTACCTCTCAACGAAAGCAAGCAATATTTATAGGCGGAAGGGACCAATTATCCGACAACGAAAGCAAGCGACATTTACAGGGAAAGGGGCCAATTAACCGTCAACAAAACAAGCAACATATGTAGGGGAAGGGAGCACTATATTGCATAACGAAAAAAGACACAACTGATTCACCAGTCTACAAGGAAAACTGTTTAGTGCGATTATAGGCCAGACGTGGGGATATAGAAACAGCTCATTACGCACTACAAGTGGCCTTGCACTCAGTTAACGGAAGGGTTGAAATTACCGGGTTCCGGACTATTTGTGATATTCTCGCCTCCAATTTCCTTTACTGTCCTTATTGTTTGAATGCACTGACAACACCGCTAGGATTTTACCCCCGTGTACAGCAAGAATGTAGGTTGTAATTATTTTCGTACTATTTGACATGCATTTGAACTCTTGTTGTTTTTGGGCATTTTTATATCTGACTTTTAGTTACGGGCTATACTTTCTTCGAGTCCAAGTGTTCCAGCCACAGAGAAACAGTTAATTAATAATTGACAAATAAAAATATTGGAGTCGAGCACTCACCCCAAACGAGTTGGCTAACTTTTAAAATATACAATGACAGCTACTGCATAAATAACGGTATATTTGTATATGTAGAGATGCGGCAGTCAAACCTTAATAGTGTCGGCCTTGATTGTGCCTGACGAGGTCCCGATTGGTGAATGCTTATCCTAATCAGTGGCATTTATACATTATTATTTAGTGTAAATTCACTTTATTTCTAAGTTTTTTCGGTCCTGATGAAAAAGTGATACACGACGTTGAAATGAGTGAATTGCTGCGGCAATCCCGCCCAAGACTTTAAACCTTCCAACACCGATTCGGTTCTCTAATAACCTAGTAAAGAGTAAATGACAAAAGTAAATTAACTTGAGGTTGAATGCAAAGAGCTGTTGGTATCTACTCACCACCATCACCAGCCAGCTTAAATATATACTGCATCAGCAACGTGGTACTACCTATGTTTTCTAAGAGCTGCAACATTCTATCGAAGTGACCTACTGGAATTAAGAGGATCACCTCGTCTAAACATTTGCATAGGCTCTCGTAATTAGGGACTCGTGTTGTACCTCTGAATTATTGCAGCTAAGCTTATCAGTAGAGCAAATTAATTGACATGATTAATCGCTTTTTTTGTTCCGCAAATATTCCCATGGTTAATATTAGAAGTCAGTTTATGGCAAACAATTGTTTTCAGCAACTCTTCATCAGACCAAACGTTTGCTGTGTTGTCAGAAGACTCTGACACAAGCTCTTTCACTTCCATGGCCTAAACCGACACCAGGTGGCAATATGATTTTGCCCCTACCAACTGGCGACAGTCGCTCAACCAAAACGCTGACATGGCCTACATGCGCAAACTGACATAGTTTGCGTTGTCCAATCAGCACCCGTGTTAGATAGTTATTGATTTTTCTACCTATTCAAATTTTAATTGTTATGTACTGCGTTAATTTCCCTTGAAAACGCTTTTTTTTCTTGAAGCACTGTTTAGCTACACAGTAAGTGTTTGCATGACAACTGGTTCCTGCCTGCCAATTCTCACAGCTCACCCCTAGCAATAGCTTCAGTTTTTATTCCTATCCAGTGAGTTCGCTGCATCGTCACATAGAGGGATCAACCTTCTGTGTATTAGAGGATTGTCAGGCCATCACAGCGAAAAACCTTAGCAGCCATAGCATGAAATTCTAACCGAAATTTTAACGCGTTAAGACAAACTGCATGCCCTATTTCAAACCAACGGTTATCCAAAGTCCTTCGTACGCAAGTGTCTTAAGAAGCCCCACCTTGAGCGGTCGAAAGTAGAGCACCTTAAGTTCTGGCTCGCAATCCCTTATGTGAAGAACGTAATAGAGGCGACTGCAAGAATCCTGAAACCATTCGGGATCGGTGTGGCTGATAAGCCGGAGTCAACCATCAGACAACAGATCACGAGGCCCAAAGATCCACTACCATTGACAGAACACTCGGCTGTGGTTTACAGCATACCATGCCCAAAACTATGATGAAAGGTATGTTGGTGAAATGGGCAGACGCCTAAGGTTTCACGAACATCAACAGGCAATCAGCCGCAAGAATAAGCTGTCTATGGTTTATGACTACGCACAGCAGAAGAATCACGTTTTCGCCAATGACAAGATGGCCAGATTCATGCTGGAAAGTCGGTTTTCGACTGGCATACTTGACAGAGCCATAGGCCTTCATCATGCCTATCGGGCGTTGCGCACATGGCTCGAGTCAGTTCAAACAAGGCCAATAGGAAGGCAAAGCAAATTCAAAAGTGGAATACAACTCGCGTCAGAGAAAAATTGGAAGGAGCCGGCCAGGAGCCACGTGACCATCGTCACCGGCGATCCCATGATATTGCCATCAGCCCACGGAGGCAGCAACAACTGCTTAGTATGTCGATCGACGAGGGGCAGGCCGGTCAGTACGCTGACTTACGACAGCCGCAAAGGGGCAAAGGTCACACGAACCCACCAGCGATCAAACTCACGGTCAGTCAGCAGTGAACAGGCAGGTCAAAGTTCGTGCGTCGAGCACGGATATAATACCAGGCATGCGGCAAGGCTGAAACAGTCCTGGCAGACAGAGATAACCACCTAGTTACCCTGACGATGGAACCGAGCAAGCATCCGAAACATCGGTCTCAATATAATTAGGTCTTTGTCCTCCTACCTTCTTCTTCTTTGGCGATGGTGCGAACGATTCTGAACTTTGTTTTCGTTTCGCAACGAGTACTTAAGTAGGATTGTAAAATTAACCAGCTTGTAGTTTAATCCCAAGACAGTTAAGTCAGGTCAGGATGCCGGCTTCAGGATGAGCTGCTTTTCAGCCCGCCGAATCTGCACCCTGTAAGCAAGGACTATTTAAGTAACATGCATTTGTTTCATAGACTTTCGACACCCCTTTAAATTTAAACGCATTTTACAGAAAACATGCACAAATATCAGTTTCTGTACAGCATGGTCCCGAGATATTTCAGTCAAGTCAGGATGCCGGCTTTCGGATGAGCATATTTCCAGCCGTCTGCGCAGACTGCGCTCTGTACATAATTTCTAATTAATTAGCATGCATTTTCGCCTCTGGTATTCAGTGCGCTTATAAATTCCAATACCTTTTATATAAAACACGCCCAAAAGTACCGTTTCTCGTGCTTATTTGTGTCGAACATTATGGTTTCTCTAAATTCCCTACTTGAAGAAGGGATGCCTTTTCATTTTCAAAAGTAATGATCAGGTTAGCAAAAACTACACTTATGCGACCGATATTACTGAACAACAGCTTCAACGAAGCCGCCAGCAACTAAAAAGAACTTTTTCACTTTGGGTCGATTATGTACGCTATGTTTTTCTTAAAAACTAATCCAGTGTCTGCTTTCTCAAATTTGCATCATTGGATCTTCTCGCTCTCTTTGCATTGATGCGTTCGTTTCATGAAAGTAATCGGCGAGAGTCTGGGCGACTGCGCCTAAAACCGTGAAGCCTCCATGACCCCAGTAGTTGCAGGTCACAGAACAGTGTATTTTCAGCGCGACTACAGTTCACTTGCCCGATTGTAACATGTTTTTCCTTTGGCCTAGTTACACGTGACTCTGAGGGGCCTGTCTTTTGGCACTTTCACAGACTCCAGTGTGAGAGAACTACTTCTGTCCTAAAATATCTATCGGAATCTTTCTGTCCCTCACGCATGGTGGGGCAGTAAAAGCTCATCTATTGCCTCAGCATCCGTTATTTGTTTCCAAATTTCTCTGAAAAATAAGCTCGAGTAAGTTGGAAACGAAATACTAATCTTAATTCATAATCTGAAAATTTTAGGAGCAAAATGCTTCTTAAATAAGGACATTTGTGGTATTTTGCGACGCACTTCTGAACGCACTTGTCAATGTTGCTCGATTTCTGTTGTTTGTTCTCCTCACGATACTGCCATCGGACCTACAGGTCAGATAGTTTTCGAAATATGTGAGGCGAGGTCCCGGACTATTCGTGACCTTGAACATTATAGTCTCCACTTTCCTCGACTGCCCCTAGTGTTTGAGTGCACTGACAACATCTCTAAGACTTTATTCCTGTATACACCAAGACTTCGGGTTGTAACCATTTTCGTTATTTAGTTGACTCTATTGTGAGAAAACTCGCGGCATTCGGCGGGATTCGAACCCGCATAGGAGGGACGGCCTTCTTCGCGAGCCAACGCTCTACTTATTTCAGCTACATATGGCACGCTTCACACCGCGAGTTTAATCACACTTGGATCGACTAGTAGTCATTCTGGTGGATTCTAGATGATTGCTAAGGAAATCCTGCTTGGGCAGTAAACTCGCTGTTCCGTATTGGTGGATTCCATACGAGGGCCAGAGTTGAGCAGGTAATATCGATCCAAGTGTGAGTAAACTCACGGTGTGAAGCGCGACATTCGTAGCTCAAGTAGGTAGAGCATTGGCTTGCGTAGAAGGCCTTCCGTCGTATGCGGGTTCGAATCCCGCCAAATGCCGCTAGTTTTTTCACAATTGGATCAACTAAATCAACAAAATCTGTCAAAATTTCGCAATAATATTTTCGTAGCATTTTATATGCAAACTATCGGGACAAAGTGGTCTAACCACATATGCACCATTTCCTTGAGTTTTGGTGTACTCATTGCGGTGATTTAGTTCGCCAGTTTCCGCATAAACATGTCAAGGGAGCATAAAACCATAGGTTGCTCGTTTTTTTGTCTCGAATCCGCGCAGAACCTGTTCGGTGGTTTAAATTCGGTTTCAAGTAGTATTGTATCAGGCACTCAGATGATTGGAGTCCTTGATGACTTCCTTGTCTGCGAACAGTAACGCGTGTAATTTAGGTTTTTTAAATAGTATAGAGTTTACCTTACATATTTTGCGTGTAGCCGTCTAATGTGTTCGAGCTGATAAGGAAAAAACGGGGTCTATCGAACCGAAAGGTAGCCTAGTGTAGGAAGAGGTCTCGGAGTGTCTGAATGATAACCATGTCGAGCAGGAATCATCGCAGCCATTTGGCCACACTCCAAGCCATGACTCCTAGCGCAGTTTGAGCATTTCACAGCGCGTCTGTTTATTTACAATAGCACAATTTGGTGCCAACCATGACCTGGTCGACCTCACCCTCTAGTGCACGTTGCAAACAGCACTGTCAAGCCGCAGATTGACGATACGATTTGGTCCAGTGGTTGGCATGACGCGGATGGCCGTTTAGCGACAGTCGCACACAATTTTCACTTCGACGCCGCTGAAAACAAGTGTCCACCCATGTGTCGCTAAAATTTATCTCTAACATCTGCAAAGTTCACATACTGATGGAGGCCCTGTGTGTGCTTTTCTTGAGTTGTGTTTCGCTGTTCAACAGACCGCTGTTTGGCATGTTATAAATGCTGGAAACATTTCCAGAATAAAACTGAAGAGTCCACTATGATAGACGTCTTTAGAGAGAAACTTTGGAAAACTTTCTGTCCGACTGCGAACGCACCCGCGGTTTACTTCAAGGAAAATCATCTAGTGAATCCGCCCAATTGCAGCATTTTCTACAAACTTCTTTTTTGTTGGCTCAGACGTATCTTTTTTCGCCAGGAATTCTTTTTGTACGCATGTGCTAGGTTGCGTTTTTTGCATAAACAGACCAAGCGGCCACGTCCACACGGACGCTGCACACATATTTCCCCAAGGACAAACTGAGAACTTTCAGCAATTTGCATTGTTAAATAGGCCCGAGGTCATCAGACATGTCGAGCGCGCTCCATATGACAGGCGATAAGCAGGTTCAAGGTATAGTGGCTGGCCGAAATCCTAAGACAGTCTCAGATATTCTGCACTTTTGTCATGTCAGAAGATAAATTGTCCAACATACGTTTGTTTTCGACACATTCTCACCAGACCTTTGCCAGATAAAGGTAATCTGACGTACTACAGACGATATATTCGCGGTTGCATCCGAACAAACCAACATTACAGCTGTACTGCACACCGTACATCATACACAATTTTCCATAAAAGTTACACGTGAAGAAGAACAGCCTGGGTCACTCCCATTTCTCGATGTACTTTTGAGCAAAAGGCCGGACTGGAGTTTTCAACGTAGGGTCTATCGTAAGAAGATATGGTCCGGCCAATGTACCCATTTTGCTAGTTTCGTACAGTTAAACCTTAAATGTTATTGAGTAAGATGTTTGGCACAAAGAGCTAGAAGGATTTGCTCGATCGATAGCATCAAAGAAGATCTTAAAATTGTAGCAAGCATTTTTCGATGAACTGGGTATCCTAATTGATTTATTGCCAAGAACATGGCTAAAGACCGCGAAAGCCATCGGTGCTAACAGCAGAGAAGTGTGGCGGAGTGCCATAATTCTCCCCCCTACCCTTCGTTCTTCAAGGCTCGCTGCCTCATAGTCGTGTCGTCACAAACAACTGTTTTAATGCTCTCCCCTATAGGTGTCAAGGCTAAGATGGTAACCCTAACACCTACAATCTTCCAGACCCTGGTTCTTCAAGATATAGTAGAAGTCTTGGGAAGGCAGAGTAGACGGAACATTATATTGTTTACAGAGTTGGGGAAATTTTCCAATTGGCCTTGCAAGGCGTCCGACCTTGAGTCCAATGTCGCCGCGACCGCGACGCGCGACGCGCAATTCCAAGTGTCCTCTGACCACAGTCATCTCGGGTGGCCGCCAAATACTCGCTTTCTCTCGGTAGACTGGTGGTAATTGGTTGCACAGTGCAAGGCTGGCAAGGCGAAACTGGGTGTGTCCGTAAGTGGCTCAGACGATTGAGCGAGAATGGACAGGGGGTGCTGGCAAGTAGCGCCTGACCGCATTAGGCGCGCAGGTTAAAGGCGTCATCCGTTAGATCTTGGGTTCCAAGT
Organism: Ligula intestinalis; assembly: GCA_036362985.1. Taxonomy (NCBI): domain Eukaryota; kingdom Metazoa; phylum Platyhelminthes; class Cestoda; order Diphyllobothriidea; family Diphyllobothriidae; genus Ligula; species Ligula intestinalis. The sequence continues at coordinate 12,092,424 of JAYGXS010000002.1, read as the reverse complement.
GGCTGCTAGGGCCACTAAACCCCCGGCCCCGAGGCCTGACCTCGCAGCTGCTTCTGGCTAACCGATAACAGCTGCGTCAACGTCCCCCGCCTTTCGGCGTTCCTGCAGTCCGGACAGTTGACCTCAGCTTAATAAGCGCACCTTCCTAAGAGTCAATTAACGCGACACTTCTGGCCAACGCAGAAGGGGGCCTTTGCAGGCAACATTCATCGGGCAATTGCAACGCACCACTCACAGACCACTTGAACTTGCTTCACAATCCTACTAAAGCAACTGTCCTCACCCCACACAACAGACAGTCTCCTCTCTCAGGCCTGGCTGGACGCAGTCAGGACCAGCCCTGGCTTCGCCAGTGGCCACTGCCACATGAGACTGCAACTGGGAGTTCTGTACTTTAGTCGCCGGTTATTAAGCCCATGGCTAATAAGCCCAGCCGCTTATTAAGCACAATTTGGTCCGGGCCCCAGGTAGGTTTAATAACCGGCGACTACTGTATACAATAAACCTCTCATTCTGGTGACTCTTGCCTGTTAACCTTCAACCTGGTGATTTCGACCTGGGGATTTTGACCTGCTGATTGTAGTGATCTAGGCACAAGCACAACCTACGACCCTACAGAAGAAAAGAATCTTCATCAGGGTCCTGTTTAAAGGGGACACGCCAAGCGAACCCCTTAGAAAGCGCCTGAGCCAAGCTGTATCGAAAACCTCTCCAACAGCCATTGCCCATATACCGTTCTCAACTACGTCCATCCTAAACGGAGAGGAAAAGGATAAACTGCCAGCCCAGACCACCTCTATGTGCATCTACTTATTCACCTGCTCCTGTTGGGCAGAATATATGGATCGCAAGAGCCGGCATCTATCCAAAAGAGTACGCGAACACCTTCCGGCATGGTTAGAGAAGGGCCAAGTAAAGGCCATTAACAGTTCAATTTTAGCGCATATAGTAGACTCAAACCATCACGCGCATGCCAGAGGCACTTTTCGAGTGATCTACAAGGTGCCCTCGAGCTATTCAAAATTGCTTGGACAGCGTCTATTGGCTACATCAGAAGCAGTTGCAAACCGGGGCTGTGCGCTCAAAAAAAACTTTGTGACGGCGCTGCAATTACCATGGGCGAAAATCACTAACGCGACCGCACACGGCTTATCACTGGCCTCGGAAATTGGTCACCCCGGGGGACGGACAAGTCCCTTATTCAACCGCGCACACCGTATAACCTGTCTTGGCCGCCGGTGCGCCTAGACACTGACCTTTTGACCTTAATTCCCTCCACCCCCCGAACGTTTGTCAATGAAAAGCATGAACGCGATGAATCGTAGAGCCATCCAATTGCAAACTTCTCCCAGCCGAAGTGCGTGAAGGAATTTGTAGGTAAAGGATTAATGCTTGATTAAAGAGCAGGTAATGCGTTTCAAATATCTGACATGTACGCAGTATGAAATGAAGAAAATTCGTTTGAAATCGTTGTACTTGTGCGAACATTTCAATTTGAGCCGCCATTTTTCTCTCCCCGCCCTCTATTCGCATGTAAGTCTTCTTATATACGCGTCGGTTGGCGGCCTACTTCGCCCAGCATAAATCGATTTTCATCCCTCTTTGTTCATTTGAAGTACAATGAGGCAATGAGGGCACGAGTTCACAACGCTAGCGTTGTTTTAAAAACATTCCAATTTGGCCTTTATTTGACGACTTTTCCTAGCCCATTTATCCACAGAGTCGAAACTTGCAGTTATTTGCGATTATGGATTACTTTTGCTATCCCGTGTTTTCAATGTATGCGACTAATTCTATTCTTTTTGAATGGAGGACGATATTTGCTGAAAATTTAGGAATTATATTTCCAAAATAAAACGTATCTGTCTCTCTCTCTCTAAGCAAAAATTGGTGAAAAGCATGTGAAAAGAATATAAAAAGACCAAGAGTAACTCCTATGGGCCAGCAAAAGGAAGCCTATAGAGCAATTACACCATTAAAATAACTCCTGTCACCATTAGGCTGCCTCACTGTTTATTTCTACAGCAAAAGGTTAGCGACGCTATTTAGTACATTCCTAGTGACCTAAAACGAAACTTTTAGTTGAGCCAATTGTGAAAAAACTCGCGGCATTCGGCGGGATTCGAACCCGCATAGGAGGGAGGCATTTTACGCAAGCCAAAGCTCTACTTACTTGAGCTACGAATGTCGCGCTTCACGCCATGAGTTTAATCACACTTAGATCGATATTACCCGCCCAACTTTGCCACCAATACGGGACAGCAAGTTGATTGCCCAAGCAGGATTTCCTAAGCAATCGTCTAAAATCCACCAGAATGACTACTAGGCTGAACTTATTATTCAGTTGGTTTGGCAGATTTGGTTAATTTAGTTGATCCAATTGTGAAAAAAACTTGCGGCATTCGGCGGGTCAACTAAATCTGCCAAACCAGCTGAATAAAAGGAAACGTTTTAAAAAGGGAACGTCATGTTGAAGTTCCGAAAGGCAGTGTATCCAATGGTTGAGGTTAAAATAACAATATCAAATGGCAATAAATTTTCCGAGTAACAACTAAAGACGTTATTATCTGCAAAATAAGTAACAGAAAGGATATTTTTACGTATTTCTCAACAATTTGTGGTTGGGTTTCAGCAGGCATCAACAGTAAGTTAAAATGCCTACTTCTTTAATTGCCTTTTTTACTGGATATAATTCTTGCCTGCGATCACAATGGCCCCAACCGAAATCCTAGAGGTAACGAAGATTTTTTTTGAATAACATCCTGCTTAGCAAATTCAGTCAGGCCTTTATTTCTCTGGTTTTTACCGATGGATCGCAGATGTTCATTATGGCTACGGACTTTCCAAATGTGACTCCTTAAGATGCGATCCCATGATATGTTCACACCACTCGTGCCGTCACACGGAAATAACAGTGCACTTCGATTGCTAAATCAACACAACTGCGTGTCCTGTGGTCACGCGGTAGGGTGGTTAAAAGCTAGCAAGCGTAGTTTACCCTCTGCATTTGCGGTTTCAAGGTCATTTGCATTCAAATGAAATCACCTGATTTAAATTGCGTCAAAATGGCCTGCGTACTTGCCCAGCGAAACTGACACTATACAACAATTTTAAAAACAGATTTTTAATCAGATAATCTTATCTCCGTAGATAAAATTTAGCGATTTCCTCTTTCAATTTTCGTAAAATACTTTTTTTCCATTAGAGTCGGAAGGGATTTCGGTAAATATTCACTGTAGGAAGTTTGTCAGTACAGTTTCATCGGCACGATGCTGCGCATGCCAGCAAGCAGTTCTTTCTCTCAGGCTTGCAGTTTCTGGAACTGCTTAGGTAAGAATTTTCCCTCCAATTCATGTTTAATTTGTTCCAATTTTCAATTTATTTTCAATGATAATAAAGCTCTAGACAAGAAGGTTGTAAGTTCATTCACAACCCATAGTACCAGAAGCCGGCAAAAAGACAGGCTGCGAATTTAGTGAAGCCTAGACCTCGGATGAGAACTCAGTCAATCAATTTATCGATCTGGCACCGGCATACATTGCCCTGCGCAGGCATCTCCGGACTTATGGCACCCGTGAATGATTGGCTCCTGCCTCCTATAGCTGTTGCCTTTCTTTCGTTGACTCCTTTTATTTCTGCCGATGGACTTCAGAAAGAGGCCGAAAGCACAGACGAGTAAAATTATGATTCCGGTGATCGAAACGCCTTCTCCTTCTCCATCTTCACACATATCTGGGATTCGAACAATGGCCTCAATTCCCGAAACTATGTTTTGTTTCTTCCAAACATGAACGTACAAATGTCTTAGATGTAGTGCTTCTTCGTTACAAAACGTAACAGAAACGCGCCTCTAGGTGCAATTTATTTGCCTTCCAACATTTAAAATGCTTTTGGCATTGACAGTCCGACTATCGTGAGCTACGGGGCGGGCGCGGAATTAATGACTTGTGCGTGTGTGTGTTAAGCAGTTGGCAGTGAAGCAAACGGACCTAACGTCTACTGTAGCTGCCCCGCCCTTCTCACCCCCCAGACACCGATGGTAAGACATTGCCAGGACGACCAAAAGCAGTTTCGAGGTCATATAACCAAACAACCCGGCTACGCGTACCACAAACACGACCTCGTCCCCGCGCAATGCCCTGGCATTATGGAGGAAAGAAAAAGACTTCAACACACATGTAATACGTAGATTTGCAGTGACAAGCTCCACACGAAGTGCACTTATGAACGCTTGTCATGACTAGCTCGAGTCGAAGTGCCCTTTGGGAACGCTTGCTGCTTCCGGCCTCTGGAACGACCAATCACAGGCCGACTCACACAGGACTTCATGTGACGACTTCCAAGCAGACCTCAATTAAGACGCGGTCCGCTGTCTTGTGGTTGTGCGGTCGTCTAATAGTCAATTTGCTACTGCCTTTTCTCCCAATCATTCTTTACAGAATATACTCTTCCTACAGCTCTGGCCTTCCCGTGACTTCTCTCTCTTCTTAGGGAACCGGGCCTGAAGATCGCAGTTGCCAGAGTTTAACTTGCTAAGCCCCCTGCGATAAACAGTTTTTGCGGAGTGGTCGCCACCTAGTTATGTCATGTTACAGCAGACAGTCTGTGAAAGTTTTGTCGGGGTTCTCAACTAGTGACTGTGCTGGCAGTATGGTTACCCTACTGCTTCTTAAATTTTTGCCCTTAGTATGACTGGGTTATTCTGTTGATTTCGATTAAATTTATCTCAGATACGCATACTAGCCTTCAGACTGAAACCAGTAAGGTTAGTTTCGAAGAATATAATGAGATGTTGCACATAATTTCATGAGGGAAGTACAACCCTCATTATCATCGTCATCATTGTAAGACAATTTAAAGTCCATCTGGGGGACTGAGTACCGCAGTTGTTGATACACCTAAAGAATTCTAAAGAATAAATTGAACTTCTAATCTTACATCGTTTTTTGATCCATATATTACTGTTTTCCAGAATATGGATTGCAGTTGGATGTGCATAGGGTATCCGACCGATGATAGTTTATACTGTGATAAATCTTACGGCCACAAATTCACATGAAAGAACACATGGGTGGTTGGCACTTATCCCTGAATACCCAGAAGCACTCAGACGAGGCATGCGTCAACAGGCATATAGATTTGGACGCCAGCTATGATTACATCAAGACCAAGTTGAATGCGGGCGACCGACCACGGCAGAATGATGAAATGCATGTCATGCCTACTGTCGCAGACTGGCATAGTCCTGCACGTCAGGTGATTATTCATTTTTTGGACATTTACAATTCTACTTGTGTGCTGCACATTTTCGTAGGTCTGAACACGAGCGGGGGAACCTGTCTCGAAAATGTATCGATTAAAGATTCAACCTTCCCAAAGAAGTCTTTCACTTGTCTACTTTTATTTCGATATGCTCCTTCATGCACGTATACTTCTCAAGTGTTGACGATTGACTAGAAGGAACGCCTTGCACACCGCCTCTGATGTGTATGCGCTTTCCGAAATTCTGATTAATTTGATTTCTTAGCCTATCTGACAGACTACGTCAATCGTCTGTCCTATAATCGATTTAGTTTGGCAGTTTATGAGGTTTTCTCTGAAATCCTGGCGGAAAATCGCTCAGATCACTAGCACATCAATTTTAGGGGTAAGGACGATGCTAATGTCTATCACAGGGCCCCTGCAGTCTTCAGGCCCGGTGGCAGGAATCGATTATTCTGTACAACAGTAGTAGCGAAAAAGTTGGAGAAAGTTGACACTCGAACGAACGTATATCTGGCCACGATAGAAGCCGCGCCCGAAGTGTGTGTGCGCGGCAATCGTCTATGTGTGATTCAGCCTTAAAGATGATTGGCCTGACTGGTTTAGGGCAGACATCAGCGCATGCGCGCACTTGCTAGCAGCCGTAAGAAACACAGATAGCTGCACACACAGGTTACAACTGTCCCAGAGGCAGACCGAGAACTGCAATCACGTGATTTCATGCGTGGCGTGGCACGGGAATTGGAAGAGGTGCTACGTGGTCAAAATGCATGTTTCCTCTCATTCAACTTTATAACTTCAGAGAAGAAGAAGACGACTCGATCGCTGGGACAATACTTTTATTCGCATGACAGTTCGACATCCGTCGCGAATTCGTCATCAGAGACATAGTCAGATAATAGTAGCAGATACAGGTCTGACTATGTCCCTGATGACGAATTCGCGACGGATATCGAAATGTCATGCGAATAAACGTATTGTCCCAGCGATCGAGTAGTCTTCTCCCCAATTACTTTTTGGAACTCGCATGTTTTTCTTGTATTTGTAGCTTCAATAAGGCAACATTCTTCTTAGGTGCGAGGAGCAAATCCCACCGCACACACACACAGTAGAGCCCTGAAGAGTCGTGGCTGAAAAGGCCTCATAAACAAGACACGGAAACAGGAGCATCCCACAATACCTGTGATCTGTGGGTTGGGGTCAAAGGTCGGTTTTTTAATGCCAGAGTTTAGGTTGAGATAAGGACTTTTTTAATAGGATTAAGGTGTTAGTTTTCTTGTGAACTGAAAGATTTAGGCTCAGGGTAGTACGGTAGCAGTGCTACAGCCCACCTCCTTGCCACTAGCGTATTCTCGCAGGGATAACAATGCAGGGACAGCAGACCACATCAGAAGTTGTGTGTAGAGATCACGTCGGACGGTCACCAATATCGCAGGGGGTTAAGTGAGTTAAACCCAGGCAACTGCGATCTTCAGACCATGGTTACTTAGTAGAGGCAAAGTCAGTGGAGGCCAGTGTAGAAGGAATAGTTTATTGTGTGCACAAAGGAACGAAGAATAGGTGGAGAGAAGTTGGACTTTGGAGTACACGTCATTCCGCTGGAGCGCCTTGGTCCTAAGTAATGTCTACTGGCCGAGAGTGGAGAGAAAAGGGACATGTCCGAGTGGTGCTTGGGCAACCGCGAGAACCTAGACGCACGTGTTTGTGTGTCCGAGTGGAAGTAGGTCAAGCCCCTGCAGGTCAGCGTGCCTGTAAGCGCTGACTGAGGGATTGGATGACCTTGAGGCAGCTGGCGTTGAACAATGACGCCGGACAAAGCAATAGAGGGGCGTCGGACGGCACAGACCGCTACTGTACTAGTGGGACGATTGGGGTTGCATTTTAGTTTTATATTCGGGTTATTCTCAAGGCAAAGACTTGGAAATATTCACAATTTCTGAAGTTTATCCCAAGCCTGCCTATTTTAAGTGGGGGGCACTGCAATTCCCGTGTCGTGTTGCTAAGGTGGTCATAAAAGTCACCCTTAACATCCCTGGTAGCAGATCTCACCAGATCTGCTGGCTAAGAACTAACCGCTGCCAGGGCTGAGCCGGCTTGGGCTTGCTCGGCACTCTGCGTGCCTGCAGCAATAGGCTGCCCCACCCCCTATCCATCGGTCACTCCAACGCCGCTTGTCACAACGAGATAACTTCATCTTCGCGCGTGCGAGGCCCTCACCACGTGTCTGTTTGCGTGATCATGTAAATTAGCGGCGTTAGCATAACCGCCTCGTGGATTTAGATATCAGGCGACTGAAAAAAGATGCGGCAGGATTTTTCAAGGCACCGAGCTTTTTCACCCAGACAGAAGACGACTTCACCTTTGCCTGACTAGACTCTGCTAGGCAAGCAAGGAGTTTTATCGCTCTGAATCGTCAGTGGGGTTTGCTGCCCCGATATCTCGCTTGCCATCATTGACAATCATGGCTTTCAGATTCGCTGCCACGTTTTGCAGGAAATATTTGCTGATAGTTGCTCGCATTTTTGCCCCCAATAATGTCGTAACAAGCCTGGAATATATAAATCTTGTTGCTTCATACTTTTCACCCTCATTATGGTCAACAGAGCTTTTCTAGAAGATTCCTTCCATTTGATCTCCCTTCGGTACTCACACGTCGGAGTTAAAGTTTCCGGCGTTTGACAGTCAAATATACAAGCGGCAGAAAGCAATAACTCTTTTCATCATATAACCTCGGAATGCACACAACTTCTGCTTTTCAACCCTTACTTTGTTTGCCGTACGTCGAAATAATATAGGCCTTTCTTTAATTGGGCCTGTGGTTCAATTTTGTAAAAGAACCTTTTTGACAATTCGTCATGTTTAAGCAGCTAAATTTCTTTAGGTGGGCCCTTATTGTACCCTATTTTACAGCATTTTTCTGAATAGGCGGACGGCATAAACGCCGAGAATAGATTGAAGCCTACCCCTCGGATGAGAATTCAGTCAATCGATTTATAGATCAGGCGCCGGCACAAATCGCCCGACGCGGGCATATTTGCACGGCAGACACTGGTGATTGATGAGTTCTCGACCCCTCCCCCTTGTTTTTCGTGGACGCTTTTATCGCTGACGCCTGCAAGACCCCGAATTTCTCAGAAAAATTCAAAAATTGATCCGGTGATCGACAATCCTTCTTCCTCATTTACACAAACACCTGTAACGCGAACGTTTTCATTCATTTACGCTATACTTCCCGAGCACGCCTTTAATTAACCTGCGTAGAAACTTACATGAAGCCTTAGATGGGTTTTCTTTCAGTTGTTAGACGTACTTCACGACAAAAAAAGAAAAAAAATCGATGGATAGTCAGGCTACGGGAAATGTGTATGTGGTTATATTACAAATAACAGTTTTAGAATTGCGTCCTTTTGAGAAAAAAAAACAAAAAAATAATTCAGAAAAGTTCGTAAAAAAATCTGTAATAATATATTACAAAATACAATACTTGAACGCATCAGAACGCCCACCAGTATGCTGCACGCCTTTTTACTAACTCATCTGCCTGGCTGATGCCCTTTTGTGCTATTTTGTTTAACCCCGTGGTATGCCTATACACCCTGGTGGAATGTTTTGATGTTTATCGATTAACAGGGTGAATGCTGAGTCATTTAGATGTCTAAGTCACATTTTCTCCATTATTTTTCAGGTCCAAAGAAAGGGATCACTTGCACCACCACGTTTCACACACAGTGAGAGTTTAGACTTTAGACCTGAGCAGGAGTTCAAGGAGTTTTCGGCTTGCAATGCACACAAACGGCGCTTACATTGTCGCAGTGGTGGTGGTGGTTGGCTCCTGAAACTTCATCACATACGTGCACATACTTCATTTGTATGGCTAAATCGATGGATTTTAAAGGTCGGAAAGGCTTGCTCTAACGGCTTTTAAAGTCTCATTCTCAAATTATCACCCAGAAACTTTAAACTTCGACTATTTGCGAAGTGAGAAGTCTACACTTTTTTGGTCTTAAACTCTTAAAAGGCAAATCCCACGAATGGTAAATTCTGACTCCATGGCTAGTCAAAATCCTCACGGAGATCTCGAATTTGAGCAGATTGAAGCGGGACTTTTTTACTTGGTAGACAATGAAACCTTACATCGGACTGAATGGTTCTATTTCAGTATTTTTTTTAATTTTCTCAAAAATTCAGTGCCGACCTGGAGCAACTCCCTCAGGCGAAACCACTTCAAAGGTGGATATGAATATTCAGGCGGAACACCACAAGATTTGATAGAATAACTCCTTAATGGGCTGCAAACAGGCAAAAAAGTCTGCGGATCAACCATCTGGGCTTTCAAACAGTAGCCATGCCAGCAGTATGGTGAATCATCCTAAGAATAGTGCTGTGTTTAGGTTCACTCTGTGAAGATGCAATTCGACGGCGGCGGTCCAATCATCGGCATGCCATATCACCATATCATCACCAGCCTATCACCAGATCACCACTAGGTCAGACAAAAATATTTCTCACGAACAGGGTATCGACCATATCGATTATTAGTGGCTTTTCGCCGCTAACATTGATCAGTGCTAAAAAATTATCAGAGTGCACACATCGCAGTAGTCATGAGATTCTTAGTTCATGCAAATGTTGGTCGATACTGTGGAATATTTCCAAACTCCTAAAGAGTTTAAATTGAAGCAAAAATAATGCTTTACTTGCTCGCAAGTATCAAACTAAAAAATCTCGGCATGAGACAAACTAAAGCAAGCCTATACCGTTCTGTGGGTAGGGGGTATTGGCGAACGCACACTTTTGTGAAGGAATATTCTTGAAGCCTATAGTATAAATCGGCTCAGGTTCAAAACCTCCTGCTTATTCGGCCTGGTCTCAGAAACTGACGACCCGACCACGGCAAATGGACCAAAAAGGACGGTTCAAGTTTCCTTCATCTATTTACTAGTACTTCTTCAGTAGAAGATTCCACTGTAAAATTAGGCATTTTAAGGCGTCAAAATTGTATGGTACGCTTTTGCAACGGGAAATTTGAAAACTGATCATGACCCCAGACAAAGGCACTCGGACAGACAAAGACCTTGTTTCAAAGTTTTGCTTGGGCTGTTCTGAATCTAAACGGGCCCAAAATAATTGCCATCCATGTTTGCAGTGCGTGTAAGCTGATGTGTTATGGCATCGGGATAGTCGTTTGGCTATGGTTGTCAAGCCATGTTTTCCTCCGGATCCTTGTTAAACTAAAAACTCTGCATGCCTGAACTGTATGACTGTATTTTTGGCGATTAAAGATGATCGTTAATTTGACCGTCGATTTCGACGATGTCCACTTCATGCTTCACAACAGGGTGGTGTAAGGACGGTGACTTGCGTGTGAAGTAGTTTTAAGTGATAGTAGACTTGCGCCGCATCTAACACACTCTTTCTTCCTTCACCCATCTGAGCCCGGTATCAAGACACAGTCAAGAAGAACGGAGACGGGATCAGTAGCAGGGGCTAGCACGACCGAAGCCACCCCTACGTGTGCCCTCACACCCCCCTCCCCCCGCCCATGTTCGGTGCGCAACCCTAATAACGTCTGTCACATCCCGACTTGCCCCCTTCTTCTCTGTTTGTTCAGCGCGTCTAGTACGTGGCCTGTTTAGGAGGCACTTATAACAATTTGAGATTGTATTGCCTGATTATGAATTAATCGAAAACGTTCGTTCGCTTAACTTGACTTCCTTAATGCTTACATGGGTATCATCGCTGAATTTGAGATAAGGCAAACAAAATAGTCATACCAAGATAGACTAAGCTGACAAAGCCCTCCGGTGAGGAACAAAGGCGATGGGTAGAAAGTCAGACAATGATACCGAGACTCACACCGGTTGGTGTGTACCGCTTAAAAAAAAACTTCAAAAAACATACACAAGTACGATTTTTGTGAAATGACTAATAAATTGAATAACTACAGGGTGCCCCACAAAAATGTGTACACATTCTACAGAATTTTTAAATTGGTGTTGATCGTAATTTCATTATTAGAGAAATTTAAAGATATATTAAGTATCATTTTTGGTTATTTTCACTGAATGTTCCCAAACTGACGTCCATTTTTATCACTACACTGCTGACAACGCGGATCAATGGATTAACACACACCATGAAAAATATCCCTTGGTAGTCGGGCGCATTCATGTTCAATGGCTTCTGCCAATTCAGCCATTGTTGCAATAGTCAAATACAGTGAAAAACAATTAAATGATACTTCTAAATATTCCTACGCTTTTGAAATAATAAAATTAGCATAAACACAAAGTTTACAATTATTTAAAGTATGTACACACTTTTGGGACACCCTGTATGCATAAAGTTGCGTTTAGATAAACGATAGCAAAGAATTGCCTCATATGTATCCGACAAAAAGACTTCTGGCTTGGAATCTTACAAAAGACAAGGAAACTGTTTAGTGACAGTACTAAGAGGCGCGTCAGCCGATCATACCATCAATTTCTTTATAGGAAATAAATGGGAATCGAATTTTCAGCACTATTAAAATTTCTTCATATTTTTAGGCAAGCGATTGCTGTTTGGGAAAGTGTTGGGAATGCGTCCATTCCCACGATGAGTCACAGCACAGAAAGGCGTCAGAACGCAGTTGCCACGCTCCGGGCATGAGAGCACGCATCGTGTCTATCGATTTTTCCTCATAGCTAATTGGTCCATTGTCGCCAACACTCCCTCATCAAGCTGACTGAATAAATGCCCTGCAGCCTTTTTTGAGAACGACTTGCTCTGACTTCCCCTTATTGCCTTTACATGCTCTGTATGAATGCAGTTCTTGACCAGGCCGATTGAATTCTCTTGTTCTCCCGTGCCGGCGCTCGGGGTAACAACTGGGGTAGCTCAAAGTTCGTGCTTTTCACAAGAATACCTCCGATGACACGCTCTCAACCGTGGCCGGCAATGATCATCTGAAATTGGATTATTTTGAAGACATCCGCAAAAAAAGCAAATGTCTCTTCTCAAGGACGAACGGATTAGACCAGCCCTGCGTGAGAAATAGGACCGATTTAACAATAGTCGGCTTCTTCCTGGGCCACAGTCAATTGCAACAGAGTAGATGGAAAATGTTTGGCGGCGGAAACTCAACGATATCCAGACCGCGGTGAAATAAGGAAGTTCTTTGCGGTCATCAGAGCATTCCCGCGGAACACAAGCCAAAGGGATCGTGCCACTGCTCGATCCAGAAGATGCAGCTGACTGTCGGTAAAATCAAAGTTTTTGAGACAATTTCCTGAGACCCTCAGGATCCTGGTCAAACATCACTCCGCAATCTAAGAAGAAACCGTCGGCTGCTCATTTCGTAAAGGGGGGCTGGTTCTAATCTTACTCGCTAGCCTTCTCTACAGGATACGAGTGGGGGATTGCAAGAGATCCCTAGAGAAAACGCCCAGCGGTCCAACTTCGCTAGAGCACAGTTTACAACCATTTTTCCCCACTGTTGCCCCACGCTGCCCACCTTGTTTATTCTGACTAGACAGCTCCACAACCGTTACAACAGGAAAGCTGTAAAACTATTAACGACTTCTAATGCCAACAGCGATAAAAACGTTACAACCGCAGGCGCTGGTCCGATCCGTCAACTGCGAGTCCATTGCAACGTAGACAAAGTACCGGGGCCTGGATCTCCGACCAGCTCCTATTACACACCCGTTAGACACACACATTGTGCAAGGACATCCAGCAAAGCATAGGGGTTTCTGTTCGGTTGCAACAATGTGAATAAAAACGTCCAGAGAAACCCACGTGACAGGTCCCCGTTGTCTTGGCCCAACAATTTTGTATCTACTGCAAGAGAAACGCTGCCCGGCCCATTGGGGGCACACACCGACGATGCAGAAAAGACAGCGGCAAGGACAGCGGACGTACATTCATCACCTGTCCAGCTCATCGAGTCCAGCTTACTCTCTAGCGTAGTCGCTCTAAGCAGTGTTTGTACTCTGCATGCTACAATCGTCCCGTCAAGTGCCGTAAAGGAAGAGAAGTGGAACGGCACCAATATAGTACGGCCCAGAATTCGTGTATCATGCCGATATATGCGAACGATTGATACTCTTTCGTTAATCAGCATTAAGTAAGGTTTTAACACTCATTAGCATGCAGTCGATTCTGAAAACCTTTCAGTCACAATAGGATGCTGCCTTCTTAACGAGCTGCTTTCTGACCGCTACTAAAACGTATGTACTGTAAAAAATGGCTACCATAGTAAAAGCATTTTCATCCCTGATGCTGACGCCTTTTGAGAATTAAAATATATTTTATGGAAAAAATTCCACGAAAAAAATACTTTCTAGTACCCATTTGTTTGTCAATTACGCCTTCTTCACATTTTATACTTAAAGAAAATGTATCTTTCCGTTTTAAAAAAGTGTCTAAATTGCCAATTAATTTTAAACCTGCTGACGGCTACACTTGAAGTCAAGGTTAACAAAATGCACGCTGTGTACATCCTGTTTATGGGAAATTATGTTTTCACCTACAGTTTGAGGAAGAAGTCATATAGTTCTCATAAAATATTGCAACAGATGTGGAACAGATGTGGAACATACTGTATGCATTATAGGCAACATAGATAAATTTACGGATGTAATTTATAATTAATAAAGGCCTCACAATCGTAAAAAGCTCATAATTAGAAACTTTTTCAAAACCGAATTATACCCTTTCTTTAAGTAAACATTGCAAAAAAGGCGTAATTTCCTACCAAACGAGTACAATAAACATTTTTCGTGCATGTTTTCCATAAAATATATTTGAATTTATAAAGGCAATCAAAAGCAATGATAAAAATGTCTACTACTTAAGTAGCCATTTTTTATTGCACATACGTTTTGGTAGTGGTCGGAGAGAAGCTCGTTAAAAAGCCGGTATCCTTTCGACACTGAAATGACTTCAAAATAGACAACACGGTAATCAGTATTTCAACCTCACTCAACGCCGATTAGCAAGAAAGTATCAATATTTCGCATATGTCGGCATGTTACACGAATTCTAGGTCGAAGTGTAATCTGTACAGAAACTAAGTAGCCGGTAGTGTGGCAATGTCTGGCTATGCGCGAGCGTATGTCCGCTCGCGTCGTGTGGGCGTGAATGCGTACATATCATGCAACAGTGAGTCACTGGCTGCTTGATCAGCTGATTTGTCGATAAGTCTGTGCACGCCTGTGATTGGCAGGTCGCGAAGTGTGATCGCGTGATCTCCTGCGCGGCCTGACGGCCGAAGTGGAAGACGCTACAACCATGAGAAGTATACAGAAAACACCATAACGAGATGCATGCTCCATATAAAAATCTGACCTGATCAGCCAGAAAGCCGTCTTGTGCGTTTTCCGATTACGACCCTCTACTCGTCATATTGAAACCCTCTTCATTAGAATTCGTAAAATTCGTTTTCTACGTTCATACCACACCCACCCTGAGTCCTAATCTAGCGATTTATAGATGCCTGCAATCCCCTCTCACTCATTCTCTACTGCTCTCTGGTTATTTTTCCAGCCTTTCTTAAAAATACTTGTTGATTTTTAAACGCACCCTCCGAATGCTCTTATCGAGGACTTATAAGTCTAATAAGGTTAATCCTAACGGCTGCGACCTTCCAGGCCCGATTCCTTAGGAGAAGCGGGTAGGCCTGGAAAAGCCAGATTGTTAGAAACAATGTATTCAGTACAAAAGGATTGGAAAATAGTTAAGAGGAATTTGCCACTAGGTCTGACATGGCTTCCGACCGTGAGGGCCGTGCGAGAATGCGAGGTCGTCACAGCGGCCAACGGCGATCCCTGCGTCTGCTACCGGTCGGGGCGGATTCCGGTATGTTCGTCAGCGTGGAAATTGTCACGAGGACCCAAAGGGGCTTTGTGTGCGTCAACCTGAGGGTGGTGATTGGCCCGACCAGTCTGGAGTGCGTGTGTCCACCCCAGGCGCGCGAGGGCAAAGGTTGCGCGTCGCACGCGAACATGGGCCATTACGCTGGCTCGAGCGCGACTGGGCGGCTATGATTGTCACGACGTAACTTCGTCCGAGGCGCCTCAGCTGCAGAAAAACTAAACTCCCCTATGATTTTCAGTTGATATTATAATGCAGCAAAACTAAGCAACGGTCAAGCAATTGGCTGATCGCATTCTTGATGTACTTTTTCATTCGCTCCCCTCTTAGTTGATTACTGCGAAGTCTATGCCCCGAAGCTTCCTGCAGTAAATCGGCATATCAACACTCTGTACTCCTATTCATAGCACGCTTCATAACGTAAAAAGAAACGGAAATCCAGGAGTTAGGATTAAAATTTTCTCTATAATATGTGTGGATGCTTGGAAGACCTCTAGGTTTCGGAATATTTTGTTAAGGTAGCCCTTGGTTATTTTTGCTGAAAATTTTGGATACCAATGCCAAAATAAAGAGCATTTTTCTCTGTCCCTCTCTTTGCCCTGTTCCTTCAAGTGAAGGTGTTCGCTGACCCGATCGGGACAAGTTTTGGCATGACTGAGTCTTCGTGCGTGTAGGCCAGACAGCGCGTTAAAGTTGTCCGGTGGGTCTATCGGACCAAGAACAAAGGCCGTGTGCTCAGAGGAGGCAACTGAGTCGCATTAGGTGATGAGGCAAGGTCGACCATATATTTCCGGTGACAGTCAGCCAAAGCGGTTGGCCAGCCTGTAAGGACACCCCGTCAGTTGCTGCGAGTGTTTGCAGTGAAGGCGAATGGGTAACCTTGGTGTGCCTGGCGTCGAACAAAGGCACAATGACGGCGGCCGCCGGCCAAAACGTGACAAAGTAAGAAAGGCTTTATTTTAAAGGTAATATCCGAAATTTTCAGCAAAAAATGGCTCACTCACGGCTTGCAAGGCACAAGGTAAGGTAAAGAATCATAAAATATTCAAAGTTAAAGGTCTACACGATACCCACAGCTATTATGGAGACAGGCTTTCAACTTCTCAATTTCCGTTTCTTCAATGTGAGGTAGCATGCTAGGAATGGAAATACAGAGTGCTGATATGCCGATGTACGGCAAGACATAGGACGAAAACTTCGGCGCGTAGTACGGCAAGACTTCGCGGCCATTATTTTGGAGTGGAGAGGGTGACCGACCTTATCGAGATCAGCAAATTGCTTGACCGCTTCAAAGTGTCGCTGTAGCCTAAAAAAGATAGGAAACACCAGTAGTTGAAGAGGGCATTCAGAGGATGCGTTTAAAAATGACCAGGTCTTTTTTAAAGAAGGTGGAAGAATAACTGGATAACAGTAAATAATGTGGGGGAGAACACAGGCATCTATAAATCACCAGATTAGGGCTTGCGGTGTGCAATATGAACGCAAACGGTGGATATAATATAAAAATTTGCGGATTTTAATAAAAAGGCCTTCAATATGAAGAGCAAGTGAGAGTTTAGATGCTAGAGTAACACCAAGGTACCGGAAAGAGGATACCTCATTTGGCGGAATGTCAGTGGATTCATGACTGGAGGAGAGCCGCAATCGAAAGACACATCGGACTGACTTCTGGTCGTTAAGTAGAAGGCCATTTGCTGACGCCCATGCTGAGACGTGGTCCAGGCCATCCTTCAGTACTTGGGGATGTATCTGACCCTTGAGAGGATGGCCAACAGCCATATCATCAGCAGATTTAACGTAAAAACATTCATTTGGCGATCCTGGGTCGCCAGTTTGGAGGCAGGAGAGGTGAGGGGATAATGTAGAACCTTGGAGGACTCCATAGATGTTGGGGAGGAGCGTGGATTTTCGCTTACCACCCTGAACGAACTGAGGGCGGGAAGTGAAGCAGTCCCCAAGCCAAGAGACAGCCCAGCCGGGAGAGCCGCATGCAGAAGTTTTATTAAGAAGAATATGGCGTGGGATCGTATTAAAGACTGTCAATGCAACTCACAAAAAGCAATGGTCCATTCTTGACAAAAAGGTGGGCGCAGTAATTCACCCGGTTAGGAGAAGTTCTGGTAGACCAGACAGCGAGTAAAAGTTGCCCGCTGTTTTGATGGATTTATCGGTACAAGAACAAAGCTCATGCGCCCAGAGGCAACTGAGTCGCGTTACCTGATGCAAGGTCAACCATAGATTTCCGGTGACAGTCGGCCAATGCGGTTGCTCAGCCTGTAAGGACACCTCGTTAGCTGCTGTGAGTGTTCGCAGTGAAGACGGATAACCCTGGTGCGCGTGGCGTCGAACAAAGGCACAATGGCGGCAGTCGCTGGCCAAAACAGACTGTGAACGCGGCCCACAAAAAGCAATGGTCCATTCTTGACTAAGAGGTGGACACAGTAATTGACATTTTATTAAAATCTGTAAACTTTTGTATCATATCCGCCGTCTGCGTTCATCTCGCACACAGTAAGCCCTTTTTATAGATACCTGCATTCTCCCCCTCATTCGTTACTCCTATCCAGTTATTATTCCAGCTTTAATGAAAAAAGAACTGGTCATTTTTACCCCATCCTCCGAATGCTCTCTTCAGCTGCTGCTGTTTCCTATATTTCTAAGCTTACATTATAATACAACAGCAACTATTAAACAGTCAAGCAAGTTGCTGACCGCATCCTTAGTGAGGTCGCTCACTCTCTCCATTCCGAACTAATGGCTGCAAATTCCTCCCGTACTATGCGCCGAAACTTCTGCCGTATACCTTGCCACCGTAACTCGGAATACCAGCACTCTGTAACTCCCATTCCTAGCACGCGACCTCACGTGTGAAGAAATGGAAATTAAGAAGTTTAAAGCTGACTTGTCTCCATAACAGATGTGGATGCCGTGTAAAGTTTTAACTTTGAGTATTCTATGACCTTTTACTATATGAGCTCATATGGTGGACTCTGGACACCGTGTTGACCCGAACGAAGCCTTTAAGGTGATCTACAAGGTCTCACCAGATTACCCGAAGTCCCTGGGTCAACGGCTGCTGGCAACAGCAGAAGCCACGGCCATTCGCCTGATGAAGCCGGTGTTGTGCGCGCAAAAGAACTTTCTTCAGGCCCCAAGCCTACCATGGCCAACGGCCACAGAACTACCAGCATTTTTGACGCGTTCTTTCCCCCCTGCCTCTTCTTATTACCCTGTCACTACCCCCTTTTTATCAACCCAAACCCCAAGCCCCCATTCCCAAGACTAAGTTGATTAGAACGATAATTAATTGATTGCTTGTCACCCTGTACCTTCCCCTTCCATATAAATGTAATGGCCCGAAGAGAATTTATCGAAAGTATACGTATGCTCGCCAACTGTCCTTCTGAATTATCGAATGGGGATTTTCGCAGCGTTAAATTACGTTAGTCCAATGGATAGGAGAGGGGGTGAGGTGATAACAAGGGCTAATTAAGCGGTACTTAGGGAGAAGGGGGGGAAGGAAGAGAGGAAGCTCGGGGAAAAATGCCGGTAGCTAGGTGGCTGTTGGCCATGCTAAGCTTGGGGCTTGCAGCAGGTTCTTCTGCGCGCGCAAAATTGGCTTCCTCAACCGGATAGCAGTTCCTTCTGCTGTTGCCAGCAGGAGCTGACCCAGTGACTTAGGGTAGCTTGGTGGGACCTTGTAGATCACCCTGAAGGCTTCGTTGGGGTCCACCTGATGTCCGGAATCCACCATGTGCGCTAGAATAGAGCTGTTGATGGTTCTGGTGGTATTGAATTCACCCTTCCATAGCCATTGCAAGACGTGTTCCTTTATTCTTTTGGATAGGCGCCGACTCGTGTGACCAATGTAACCTGCGCCGCAGGAGCAAGCAAAGGAGTAGATGCACATGGAGGTGGTCTGAGTCGGTAACCTGCCCTTACCTTCCCCATGGAAGACTGGGTTATTTGAGAATAGTACCCGAAATCTCGCTGCAGGGAAAGTTCTTGACACGGCCTCATCAAGGCGTCTTTTCAGGAGTTCACCTGTCGCGTCTCCTTGAAAGGGCACTTTGAGAAATAATGTTTTCTTCTTTTCAGTGAGTGTTGTGGGCTTTATTTTTTTGGCAGCTTTATTCTTGGTAATAAATTGCTCAGGATATCCGTTCTCACGCAGTAAGTCCTGGATTTTCTTGAGTTCCTCTTCAATGGTGTCTTCAGAGCAAATTTTTCTAGCTCTTTGCATCAAGCAGCGAACTAGATTTCGCTTCTTTTGGAGGGGTACGAAACTGTTAAAGTCCGTATGTTGTCCAGACCAGGTTTTATTTATACACACGCTCCTTCGGACGCTTCCGTCGGGGCTACGACTAAGGAGGACGTCCAGGAAGGGGAGAGAACCTGCTGTTTCCATCTTCAACGTGAACTGTATGGATGGATGGGCTTGATTGAACGCGCTTAAGATTGCGTCGCTATCGTTTTCGTTTGTGGCGATCATGAAGATATCATCCACTTAGTGACCGTACTGTTTTAACTTGCGGATCTGATCGCTAAGTTGACGTTTTTCCAGCTTGCCCATGAATATGTCAGCCAGGAGAGCCCCCAGAGGCGAGCCCATGGCAACATCATCGATTTGTCTGTATATTTGGCTGTCAAAACGGAACTTCACATTTATTGTGCACTTCAGTAGTAGTTCCTTTAGTGCATTCGTCGGTATTCCTTGTTCTAGTTTATTGCTCAATAGGAATTTCAGATGTTTTCGACTGTCCCGGTAACCGGGACGTTCGTGAACAGCGAGGAGACGTCTAAGGAGAACATTCTCGTGCCGTTTAAGTTCACATCATCGATATCATCGATAAATTCAAACGTGTCTCGATAGCTCCGTGGTACCAGTTGATGCTGCAAAGGCTTGGATTTCGCCGCCAACCATTTCGCTTTCCCATTATACGGTGAATTGCGCATGTCCAGAATCGGACGAACTGGCAGGCCATCCTCATGGATCTTTGGTAGACCATATAAACGGGGATGTGCGTGCCTACTGGTTGGAGGCCTTCGAAGTCCCAGTCGCTTATGAAACCTCCCGTGTGGAGTCTTCGTAAGCAGTCAGTCAATTGGGCCTCTATTTCTTCTGTGCGATCCCCTATCCCCTGGACTAATTTGCTTGTAGCGCTGAACGTAATTTACCTACAATTTACCTTTTACGCTTTACGCCCTTCCCATATAAGTGTAATGGCCTGATGAGAATTTATTGAAAGTATACGTATGCTCGCGAATTACTCTTAAAATTTCATAAATATAAAAAATTTCGAAACTTCAAGTAAAAACTCTAATGAAGATCCGATTTGCTACCATATGAGGGCAGAACAGGCTACCTGTGTGGGCTTGTCGGGATATGGGACCTAAATTAAATATCTAACCACGGGAAATGGAATGTCCTGCTTACCTAACTTAGTCAACCTTGCGATTAATTACAGGATAAACATTCCTGTGTCTGAACCCTACGTCTAGCATAACACTAACCTGCAACCTTAATTCAAACCCTAACTCTAGACCTCACAGTTAACACGCACCCAAATCTCAAGCCTCAACAAACTCCTTACCCTAACCCCCAACTCTGACCTTAACCCCAACCTAGCATTATACGGAACCACCATCCTCACCTTAATCCTAAACCTTATTTCCGAGGCATTTGGTGCACAACCACATGTATTGTGGGCGGCTCCTGGTTTCCGCTCCTGTTTGAGCGGTCATAAAAACCATCCTCCTTACCTCCCGCCTTGTGGAAGAGGACAGAAGGTGAGACCTCAATAACCGTGGGCCATTATGCTGTCTTCCCGAGTCCGGCCGTGGCTCGAAGGCACTAAACGTACGGTTGCAACATTGTATAAGACAACAGCCTCGCCCCCTCCCTACTATAGGGATCTAGACCCCACCAGCGAGATTTGGCTCTCAAAAACTAGAGCCGAAAGAAATAGGCACAGACTGCACTGTCTTTCAGGGCAGCCTTCGCGAGGAAGACCGTAACAATACTGGGGTGACTTTCGCCGTCAGTACGGATTTGTCATAACAGAGACTGCAGTGACACTAACCCTACTTCCGTCCAATGCATGCAAACACTGACGCTCATACGCTGACCTCGGGCATCAGTGGGCATGTGCGCCCCGATGTCAGCCTACCCCAGTTTGGTCTGATCAATCAGCTCCCGAGGCTGATTCACACAAAGGCAGCGCTGTTGGCTGCTGTGAAGAGCCCGCGCTCTCACACCTCGGAGGCAGGCCCCCCGACGGTCGGATGCATGCCAGTCCGAGTGTCAACTGCCTCCTAGCTATTTTCCCACTTCTTCTGTACAGAATGAGCTCTCACTTAAACTCTGGCCTCCCACCATCTTCGCTTCTCCTAAGGAAACGGACGTTAAGATCTCACCGGCAAGGGTTTAATTTGTTTACCTAACCCCTCGCAATAGGACTTCACGCCAATATTACACAAACGATTGACTCACTGAGTCGTTCACTCTGTTGGGCAATATTTTTCCCTACTAACAACGCCTGTGTCCGTACAATAGCAAGCAAGGTTCTGTATTTCATTCTGAAGACAGATAAACTGATTCCTGTCGATTGGCATCGGCCACGTTACCGGGAACAGAGGGCAAAGCCAATGAACTCCTTCTGACAGGGTTTTGGGTTGAATTCGTTTTACTCAATCCGACCCAATTTTTCGTGAGTGGCGAACTTTGAACTGTAGGTGGGCCGGAGTCCGGAGTGATGCCTCATAGCAGAAACCGTATTGAGGTCTGTGTTAGCCGGCCTGTGATTGGCTATTCCAGACGCCGGAAGCAGCAAGCGTTCCCAAAGTGCACTTCGTCTTGAGCTAGTCACGGTAAGCCTTCACAAGTGCACTTCGTGTGGAGCTAGTCACTACACTTCTGTCCACCGGGGTGATGAGGACCTGAATCAATAAACGCCATGCGAGAGCGAGTCACTGGCCGCTTGATCATTTACTTGGGTGATGGCAATTTGTGGACGCCTGGGATTGGTTGTCCGAGAAGCAGGTTGTGCTCAAATTACCCCTTGCGTGGCGTGGGCGCCAGTGATGGAACGCACCACAACGGCTCTAATGAAGCTGACGATGACGATAAGACGGAACATGATTGAAAGCAGATCAGAACTCTCAAAAAGCCGAACCCCGAACTCTGAACCCATTTTGCTGCTGTTGGATAGAGATATTCAGCACAGCTAGAAAAGTTGGTGGGATGCTTGTCCCGCGACGGCCGCTGAAGTTACCATACCTGTACCCTGAAAATTTCAGAAGTGGTTTGAGAACGCTGCACGGTGACTAATCTTCAAGACCTGAATTTCCTGCACCGTCGTGGTCAAAGATACAGGCTGAAGAAAACCTCCATTCACATGGCGCTGTTATCACAGGGGGGGGTTAGCTTAAGAGGCAAAACCCTTGCCAGTGCGATCTTCCAGGCCAGGTTCCTTAGGTGGGGGAGAGAGATGAGTCTTGGGAAGGCCAGAGTGGTAGGAAAAATACATTGTGTAAATAAGAGTAAGGAAGAAGTTACCACTCGGTCTGGCATGGTGTTCGACCGTGAGGGCCGTGTGTGACCGTGGGCTCGTCACAGCGGCCAACGACGCTGCCTGCGTCCGCCTCGCTCGGGGACGGAATCCGGAGTGATGTCTGGGGGCAGACCTTCGAATGGCCACCGTTGGCTGCCTGTCTTATGCGGCCTTGAAGGTCATTGGTTGGACCGCGCGAGGTAACGCACCGGCGTGGGCGTGTTAGTAGGTCACGCGTCAGTGCGTCTGGCCCGAGGCACACCGAAAACAGCCTTCGCGCGAAGTCCTATCGTCTGAGTGGCCTCGTCTGTGGCGTCAATAATTAGGAGGGCGTCAGACAGCAGCGATCACTACAGGCCTGCGTCCGGCCGTGAGGGCCGGTCTCTGAAGTGGGAGAGTGTGGGGTCTTCATAGTCGTCTACAAAGCAGCCTCTGTGAGAGTCAGAGAGATGATTGGCCAGAGCAGACCGTGTTATGCCTATATGTGCGCATTTGCGCCCCGTCGTGAGAGATCAAAGTTTTGGCGCTGCACGGGGAACATGGTCACTATACGCTCACCAACTGCAGAAGCAGGTAAAGCGGAGGAGAATAACTGGCTGAGGAGGAGGATGTCGAATTACATCCAGTGACAGGCGATCCCTGGTTGAATAAAAGAATTATTCTCGTACGCCAAGATGGCCTACGGCTTCCAAATATGCACAACTGCATCACCAATGGTTTTATTTGGCGCAATGCTGGTGCTGGTGTCAATCAAGCACTTGTCATTTACTTGAACGGAATACCCCAGCCTTAAGAAGACTTCATTTACAGTGCCAATGGTTTTTTCTGCGTCTCTTTGTATAGGTAGGGCCCTAGTTGGCCAAAAGACTTTGTTATTCTACTTCAGAAGACTAGATTGGCGAGCGTACGTATAACTTCGATAAATTCTCGTCAGACCAGTACATTTATATGAGAACGGAGTACAAGGTAAAAGGTGTTCGTGTTTTCGTACAAGTGAGTCGTGCGAGTAGGGGAGAAGTCGATAAGAGCAGTCTAAGGGAGAGAGGAACCTGACGTTTCTTCCTCCAACGTAAACTTAATGGACGAATGTGCTTGGTTGACAGCAGTTAAGAGTGGGGCTACTTCAGATAAAATCATAGGTAAATAATAAGCACTAGAATCTATAAATTGCAGTCCTTTTAAATAATAAGCCTTTATACCGATAAATCAGACACAACTATTATATGGATATACTTTAAAGTGTTTGAATACCTTGTTGATTCTGATTCAGGGCATAAAACGACAAAAATCCAAGGTAAATAAAAGGGCATTTCAAATGATACGGCCGACCAGCTATCGAAAACACTAATCTGGCGAACTCTCTCAGACGCAAAAAATGTGCCCGAGCTTATCGAAATGCAACTAAGTAAATATCAGATACAAGTGGCACACCAGCCCGAAACCACCTTACGCTCACAGCTTGTACACCCTGAGAACAGGGTTGGCTATCGTGAAAGAAAAGGTGTTGTCTACAAGATCCCGTACGCCAGTTGTGATGCAGTTTATTGTGACCAAACTGGGACATTTGCCTCAACCCGCATACACAAACATTATTTGGCGGTCAGAAGACGAGAAAACTTATTCCAGGTGGACACGCCCACACTAGAAACCGGTCACAAATTCCCGTAGGATTGTTGGCACTTGCTCACCCATTAAAGTCCGTAAAATTCCTGGAGGCAATGCGATCAGATGACGCGTGCGTCAACAGGCATATCGATTTGGACGCGAGCTATGGTTATCTCAAGGCCAAAGAGCAACGAGCACGGCCAACCACGGCAGGATGACGAACCGTATGCAATGCCTATTGGCACAGACTTCAGCTTATTGTAGTGTACCTTGTTAGACACCGTTAAGTGAATTAATTGTTCCTGTACGCATCCCATAATCTGCTGACGAGCCGGGGAACCACCTTCAAAAAGGTAAGCATTAAAGTTTCCCAAAGAAGCCTTACTCTTCTCAATTAAATATCTTGGGATGCCCGTGTTTCAATAGTTTTACGTTATATTTCCTGTTTTGTTTCGTATATTTCTTCTGCTTTCTTCCCTGCGGCCGCGTAATGCCTTTCCTATCTAACTGCCATCACTATCGGTCCCGAATAACAGCATTCTGGGGGGTTGGGATTCTGTGGTCGTACCTACAATATATTATGATCCAGAAAATGAAGCATCCATCTGAATATTGCCCAAGGGCCAGAGTTATGTGAATTGTGTAGAATACTCGCACTCCAGGCGTGCGTATAAGTGAAGAAGCAGACACCTTAACGCTGGAATTATGGGCTTGTTCGTCTGAATTTTCGAGTCCATAAAGGTGGCAATGAAAACAAGAAAGGGTTAGAGGAGGAATGAGCCAATCAAACACCAGTGACGCTAGACTGGAAGTGACTATGCAGGACTCTGGATGCTGGCGCGAGTTCGATAGACCGACTGGCTAAACTCTCATTGGAGGCCCAGGCTTAAATCAATTGCCAGCCAATCACCTTACGATCACAGCTTGTACACTCTGAGGACAGTGTTGCCTACCTTGAAAGAAAATGTTTTGTCTACAAGGTACCGTGTGCCAATTGTGATGCACTTTATTGTTAACAAAAGGGAAATGCGCCTAAACCCGCATACAACAACATCAAGCAGCGGTCAAAAGACGAGACCATCTAAGGTGGAAACCAGCCACAAATTTACACAGGCGAACCAATGGTTTGTTGACAACTATCCACCTAGAAAAGGCTGTGAATTTGTGAAGGCAATGCACTCAGATGAGCCATGCATCAACAGGCATATTGATTTGGACGCTAGTTATAATTACCTCAAGGTCATGTTCAATGCGCGCGACCAACCACGGCAGAATGACGAAATTTACGTAACGCCTACTGGCGCAGACTGGCATAATCGTGTCAATTATTGATTTTTCTGGACATTTAAATATTTTTAATTGTTTTTTGCGCATCTTCTCAGTTTTGAAGACGAGCAGGGGAACCTATCTCAAATATTGACGCACTAAAGATTTAACATTCCCAAACAAGCCTTTCTCGTCTTAATTATAAATTATTTGAATGCCTTGTTGATTCTGACACAGTCGGGCTCTGCTCATCTTTCCCAACCCCAGTGGTTTTTTAGTAGTGTCCCAGTTTTTATAGCATCCGCCGGAAATAGGTGAATCATGTGGAATGTAGCCCGAGGGAACCTATGCAGACTGTGTACTTATAAAATGTATCAGACATCAACGGCCCTCAAGCTGCCTGTAGACGTAAAACGGCGCAGAATTAGAAAGACAGATCTTTGCTAAAATCGAGATTAACTATCTGTATAAGTAATAAAAGTGCCTGAAATATTCATCGCTATGGTCAACGGTGAATGATCATCCAAAAATGAGGGGAAAGAGAATGAAAATAGAAAGGTGAAAATGGGCTAGTGAAGAAGGTAGTGAAAAAGGGAAGAAGGAGTGAGACAGAGAGATTGATTTAATGACAAAACTAATAAAAATAAGGAAGAGGCGAAGGAGGAAGCAAAAAAGAATGAAACCGAAAATCAGCTGTCGATGACGAACCTTAAAAGGGAAGCCACCTAAAAATACTCACATATTGGGACTGGCTCCACACGAAGTGCACTTGTGAACACTTGTCGTGACTAGCTGGAGTCGAAGTGCATTTTGGGAACGCTTGCTGTTTCCGGCCTCTGGAACGACCAATCACAGGCCGACGCACACAGGACCTCACGTGACCACTGTCAAGCAGACATCACTTCAGAAGCCGTCCGGTGGTCTGTCGTTGTACGGACGTTTAAAAGTCAATTTTCTTCTGCCTATTCTCCCATTTATTCTTTACAGAATATACTGTTCCTACCACTCTGGCCTTCCCAGGACTTCTCTCATCCCCTAAAGAACCGGGTCTGGAAGATCGCAGCTGTTAGGGCAATTTTGCGTTTCATTCTTTTTTCCTTTCTGGGTTTACTCACCGGCCCTTCACTGTCGCCCACCGGCTGAAACACGGACTGGCTGGCTACCCGGCTACTGGCTGACTTGTTATTAGTTTCCCTAAAAACTATACTCAGGCTCACGTACAACGAAGATGACTCCTTCTCCTCCTTCTTCTTCCCCTTTTTTCGTGAGTAAGCCACATAGCAGCGTAGCCAAGGTCCTACCATTCAGTCCTGCTGGTTCGGTGTAGGTAAATGCGTGTTCTAATTGGCTGATGCACACTGCAAGCCCTAATCTGGCGAATCATAGATACCTGCATTCTTCCTCTCATTCTTTACTGCTCTCCAGTTATTTTTCAACCTTTACTTCAGGAAAGACCTGGTCATTTTTAAACGTATCCTCCGAAGGCTTTTTTCAGCCGCCCGTATTTCCTATGTTTTGTTTTAGCTGACATTAAAATATGGCGACATTTTAAACCAGTCAAGCAATTTGCAGATCGCGTGTATAGTGAGGTTGCTCACCTTCTCCACTCTGAACTAAGGGCTGCGAAGTCTTCCCGCCGTACTATGCGCCGAAGCTTTCATCATTTGTCTTGCCGTACATGGGCATATCAGCAATCTATACTCCTATTCCTAGCACGCTACCTCAGCTGTGAAGGAAGGGAAATTGAGAAGTTATGCAGCCGACCTGTCTCCATAACAGATGTTGACGTACTGTAAACCTTTAACTTTTTGTATTCTTTGACCTTTTATCATGACCCCTACTTTACCTTATCCCATGCTCTCCGTGAATGGAGCCATATTTTGCCACAGATTTTGAATATCACCTTCAAAGTAAAGCATTCTCTCTCTTAAACCCCCTTAAACTTGCAATTGAAGTGAACCTTAGTTTTAACCCTAAACTGAAACTTACATTGTCGTAACACAAGCCTTAAACATAAGTATAAACCTTCCCTCCTTACTATACATCTAACCATATTTTTCTTTGAATTGGGCGTGAAGACGACTGTATTACGAGTGGTTCCTAGCCTGTTTAAGGCGCCACATATACTGTACTTTTACCAGTCAGCTTGCAGACGGTACACTCCTTCCAGCCATCTCAGCGGCGGCAATCGGTACATTCCTGAGAGACCGGTTTCTTAGACACCCGAGGCGGCTTTGGTGGGAAAACGACGCGTGACTCGCTGTTGCCCTCCGCGCAGGATCTCGAGATGGCGGTGGGTGGGAGGAGGGGACGAGGGATGAGAGTGGAAGTGGGGGCCCTGCTCTTGTAAGCGTACTCGCGATCACCCATTTGGACGGTCTAACACCGGCAGTTTCTCTTGTGTGTCTCAACCCGGCGGGTTGACGAAAGTTCTCAACGCCGATCACCATGTCGCCTTAACCGATTCGCTCCGGTGCACGCAAAAAATGCTGGCTGCTACCGGCTTCTGAACTGTTTCTGTCCTATTCTCTCCCCCCCCGCCCCACAGTTGGAAAGATGCTGGATTCCGGAAACTACCCGTTTACGATCCTATCGCAATTGCGATCTTCAGAGAATTCGGTAGAGGCCAGAATAGTAGGAACAGTATTTTGTGTACACAGAAGAAAGAAGAATAAAAGGGAAGAAGCGTGGCCCATAGTCCAAACGCTAACACACCCCCTCTCCCTTCACTAGCACAACCTATCGCCGCGGGTGTCACGTCAACATTATCTTTCCACCCAATCCCCCCATCCCTCCCCCGTCCGTTGTAACCTCTGCCTCCAAATCATCTAGTGCGACATTTCCAGCCCTCACTTTTAATTAAGTCTGACGACGAACATGTGATACTTGTTGGAAAATTCACGAGTACAACTCGATTTTCCGAAGATCGCCTTTCTTTTCATATAAAGTTATGTTAAAAATATCGGCTTTTTTGAAGAAAAAACAGTCAATTCCATAAAAATGGAAAATAGGCATACAAGATAAACATAAGTTTTACATGTAGAGGAAACCTGCGCATGCCTGAGGTATGTATTAAATCTCCACGCAAAACTGATAAGCACGTCGCTGATTCATGGCTCGGCTACAAGAAACACGCCCTTTTGTGTGTGGGCGCAGAGATCTGTCCTCACAGCAGCCCGCCCACGCACCTGTTTCGTGTCGCCGCGATCTGTGCGAGCGCCTACGGCAGAAAACGCATGCGCAACTTTTGTCCTTTCATAGCAGGAGGGTTAGGCAGATTTTTACTAATTCAGTTGACCACCCGACACGACAGTTCCCCCGTCGATTTCGACGATGATCACCACGCGCTCCAACAGCCGCAGCAAACGCTGAAGCAAGCCGCAACAGACACTGAGGCAAGCTAAGAAAGCGACACGAAGGCTACACCAAGCAGGGCAACACAGATAACTAGCACGAGAGAAAACAGGAGCTTAGGCAGACTTGCGCAGTATCCACCCCCTTGCTCGCCACTCCCACTTCCGCATCCGGTGTGAAGACAAAGTCAATAAGTGGCTGGCGCGATAAACACTCAACACGCGAACACTTGACACAGCCATCTCGCTAGGTATGCTCCCGCCTTCGCGAAAGCGCAGTTGACCACCCAAGGTGAAAAAAACGCAGCCTCGGTGGGGATCAAACCCACGCCAGTAAGGGGAGGCTTTTGCACGCAGCCAACGCGCTCTACCTGTTGCCCCAAGTGACTTAGTGCTCTCTTTTTTTTGAAAATTCACACTGTTCCATTTTTCCACAACAGTTTTTTTGCAAATGACCCTAAGCACTGTGGCAGTGGTTCTCGCAATCGAAATACTTGACGCTTTGCACGTCTAATGCTAACTAAGATCTTTCGAATAGTTGTATCTCCCAACGTAATAAGAGGTCCTTACGCTGCCTGGCAGTGCATCTCATAGCGCACGGCGTTGGATAATATCAAATTTTTATTATGAAAAACGGTAGTTTAAGTAGTGCACCACATATATCCCTAGCACCAGCATTTTATCCTATGGAAACGGTGGTTTTAGGGTTTTTAAGGTTGGAGAAATATGATAGATAATGAGGTAACTTTGTAGAAGTAAGTGCAAAGTGGGAGAAGGTAGTGGCATTTATTTCCCGCGGCTAATGGGAGTAAGTTGTTCCGCATGTAAATTGAGGGTGGGCGCGGCACTTTGCGTCGCGGACTATACTAATCTAACTTCAGAATGGTAAGTTGGACCTCAGGTAAGTTGAAATAGACGACCTCCTAACCACCATTTCTATTTTTTTTCAGGAATTTTGAGAAACCTGCATTTTGATAATCGGGTGTTTCCGCAATACGTTAAACGGTACTACAGATTAGGAAAATTTACAAATATAAATCAACAACATTTCTAAATAAAATAAAAATGAATATAACAGGTATTAAAGTATATTCAACTGCCTAGCCTAATTCCCCACCCATAAAACCCTTAAAACCATCGTTTCCGTAGGATCAAATGCTACGACTAGGGGCTAATGAGGTGTACTACCTAAACTACTGTTGCCTATGGCTCTTCTACAAGAAGCATGCACTTCTGTGTAGGCACTGCAGAGCCGCCCACGCACCTGTTTCTCGTTGCTCAATCTGTCCGCCCATGGCAAAAAACACGTGCGCAACTTTTGTCCTTTTATCAGAAGGGTTTGGCAGATTTGAATACATCCGTTGACCCAATTGTGAAAAAATCGCGGCCTCGGTGGGGGTCGAACCCCACATAACAGGGAAGGCTTTTGCGCGCAGACTAAACTCTACCTGTTGAGCTACAAGGTTCATCGTCGGCCGCGAATTTAATCACACCTACTGCTTGTATGGAATCCACCGTTACAGATACAGAAAGATGACTGTCCCAGTTGTGAAAAGTAAACGGCCTCCGTGGGAATCAAACCCACAGAACAGGAAAGGCTTTTGCACAGCCAACACTCTACCATTGAGCTACGAGGTTCCCCATGAAACGTGAATGTAATCACACTCGACTCGTAGCTCAGTGGTACAGCGTTGGCTGCGTAAAAGCCTTCTCTGCTGTGTGGGTTCGACTTCTACGGATACTGCGAATTTTTCAAAGTTAGGTCAACTGAATTTTGTTCTTTTATTAATGCCGCTATTTAACTTTCCCCAGCAGCCAAAAGCGCCATGGAGGCACACGGTTGTTTGGTTACCTTCTTGAAAATATGACAACTAGAGATTTTTTGATTGCAAAACGACTGTCGGCTTTCTTGATGCTTTAAGGATTTTTGGTGATCATAAAGTTGGTTTACCACCTTTGAGACCACCTAGTCCTGTGATTACTTTTAGTTTTATTGGTTTTACTTTAGTTTATCATTTTTATTTCAATTTAGTTAGATACCACCCACGTTAGATAAACATACTTAAATAACTACTATATCATAAACTAAATAAACTAAGAAGAAGATGACTCGATCACTTGGACGATACTTTTGTTCACCTAACATTTCGAAATCCGTCGCGGGCTCTGACCCGCTTGCTGTTCAACAAACTACCAACAAGCAAGAAGGCAACTACCGTTAATTGTCGTTGTAGGTTTGCAGTAATGACTGTATCCTATCAATATTGCAAACCTGTGTGCATATGCTACTGCTCTATGACTATGTTTCTGGTGGCGAATCCGCGACGGATCTAGAAACCTCAGGCGAATAAAAGTATTGTTCCAGCGATCGAGTCATCTTATTCTCAATTTATTCCTGGGATTCGCATGTTCGCTTGTGTTGGTAAATAAACTAAGCTAAACTCAACAAATCTAACTAAAGTAAAAACTAAACTATAATAAAAGTAAGATTAAAATAATACCACCAGCCCTGTTAGACAGAATTCTGTGATTAGGTGTTTCTAAGGTGGTAGACCAACTTTATTGCTTTCAATTATTTTGGAACGAGATTTCAAATGATACTTATTTATCGATTGAATGAACCTTGTAATCAGAGCTAAAGGCATTAAGGACGAAGAAAATTCCTGAGGCTTATTAGACATAAATTAGGTCACTCACTTCTGAATAAGTTTTATCTGCTGAATTCTTCTCTTGCCCGCATGTTATTGGGCATTTAATCACTTGTTGGCATTGAGGCCTGGTGTTTTTTTTTAAAGAAGCGGTCTAAAGGACCCTGGAGG
Organism: Ligula intestinalis; assembly: GCA_036362985.1. NCBI lineage: Eukaryota > Metazoa > Platyhelminthes > Cestoda > Diphyllobothriidea > Diphyllobothriidae > Ligula > Ligula intestinalis. Next base: position 12,060,708 of record JAYGXS010000002.1, on the reverse strand, counting down.
TTATGCAACTTCGCTGTGTGCTTAACTTCATACGAGCAAATCAAGTGAAAAACACTCTCGATGTGCAGAAGTACACCGTCAGCAAATCATGAACAGCAGGCCTAAGTAGCATACGTGGCACGCAGCAGGCAGACTGGAACCATCACGACCTCGGTGTTAGCAAGTACTTTGAAGCAGTACACCAGTGACTAGAAGAAGTACATGGTGTAGAGGGGAGGAGGGAGGATGAAAACAACCCGCTGGCCTTTTTGGATGTCCTCATCTGTCGCAAAAATATTGTGCTGACCTAATGACCAACGTGGTCAGGAAAGTGGCAACAACGATGCACGTACCGGACCTACCTCCACAACAACCACCCAACGAGTCACAAACACCGCTGAATTGCACGAATTTCGCTAAGGTGTTCACGTCTACTCCTTCTCCACTGCTTCCTGGACCTCGCATTTTCATTTGTATCCTCAATACACTGACAGTAGATAGAGAGGGAGAAGACCTTTCGATCAGCAGAATCATATTTTTTCTCGTCAGAGCTTTCGGGTGTTTTCTGGAGTCCATCGTCACAGGTAAAAGATGCCAACGGAAGACAAGCAACAGCTATGGGAGACAGGGGCGAGGGAGGAAATCAAGTTCCAGTGCCATCACTCTGGAGATGCCTGTGCAGGGCGATGTATGCGGGCGCCAGGTCGATAAATCGATTCACTGAGTTCTCATTCGAGGCTCAGGCTTCAATCAATTCGCGGCCTTTCTTGTTGTCGGCGTGCGTGATTATCCTCGCAGCTGCGAAGTTAAACTCGTGACCCGTCTCGTAGGTGTAGGCAGCCACTTGCGATAATGTATCAGCCCGCCGCACATCCAGCTTATGTTCGTGTATGCGCAATCCAAGCATGCGTCCTGTCTGTCCTGTGCAATTTCGAGGGCAGTTTAGACATTATATGTGATACACCACTGAAAGTATCAGAGGGCCTGGTGGATACTTCTACTTCACCCCATCCCGGCGCCCAGCTCCTCAATGCCGTGCTAACCACACTGGCAACACCTATGTCATGATCTGCAGATTGAACCAAATGAGGGTGTCCAGTGGGCGTGTGTGTCTGCACACCAGACAGTCCGTGAAATAATACCCATCCTACCAATCTCTTCCATATGCAGCTCAGACCACTTAAGGTCCAGTAGATTCACTATCTCATGCAATAGCTGCCGGAATTCTGAAATAATTTTTCGATTGGTACATATTAATTGCGGATGGTTGTAATAGAGATGATCATGCAAACTAATCTCAACATATTTCAGACACTCCAGGATGCCGGCTTTCTAACGAGCTTCTTTCTGACCGCCAAGACAAAGCACGTACTATTAAAAAGTGACTACTTAAGTAGTATGCCTTTTTGTCATTAATTTCGACTGCTTTTGTAGATTCAAATATATTTTTGGAGAAAATGCACGCAAAATTATTTCTTGTAGTCTTTTGGTAGCAAATTGCGCCCTCTTTAAATTTTATGCTTAAAGGAAGGGTATCTTTTGGTTTTAACAAAATTTCTAATCATGAGCTTTTTTACTATTTTCAGGTATTCATTCATCGAACATCGTATCCGAAATTTGTTAATGCTGCCTTTACTGATAAAGCATGCTCCACATCTATTCCAACATTTTATGTGAACTATGTGAGATCTTCGTCAGGCTGTAGGCGAAAATGTCCTTTTCCTTAAACAGGATGTACGCAGTGCGCAGTTCGTAAACCTTGAATTCCAGTGTAGCGGTCACTAGGTTTCATAATTATTCGGAAATTTAGAAACTTTTTAAAAACCGAACGATACTCTTTCTTTAAGTATAAAATTTGAAGAAAGCGTTATTTTCTACCAAAAGAGTACAAGAAATAATTTTTTCGTGCATGTTTTCCAAAATACATATTTGAATCTATAAAGGCAGTCAAAATAAATTACAAAAAGGCATACTACTTAAGTAGTCACTTTTTATAGTGCATGCTTTGTCTTGGTGGTCAGAAAGAAGCTCGTTAGAAAGCAAGCATCCTGGAGTTTCTGAAATATGTTGAGAGTAGTTTGCATGATCATCTCTATTACAACCATCCGCAATTAATATGCTCCAATTTTCAGAATTCCGGCAGCTACTGCATGAGATACTCAATTTACTGTATTTTGTCCACTTATAAAAGGTATGACCCATGGTAGAGTTTGTCACTGCGAACTCAACGAATGTGAGTTAGAAGAAAACGAAGTGCGTGCTAGGTTAAAAATCTTATTGGCCTGAAGTTTCGATTCCCACTCGGACCCACCATTAGCGACTGTTGCAGATGATAACGATGATCATGATGATGATAATCACCATCATCATGGGACCGAGGGAGGATGCTAAACATCAGGTGAATAAATTTATTGTTTTAGTTTTTTCAACTTCTCCCTCTAACTCAGAAATTCTGGATAGAACCAGCCCTGTTTACCGGTTCAAGGAGAAGGGGAGTTAGAACAGGTGATCCAAAATGATGCTGTTGAAACACACTGTCCACCAGCTAACCGTGGTGTTCAGCTCACGTCAATGTCACCATTTTCTTTTCCACTGGCATTCGTTGTTTAAGAACTACGATAACTATACTACCGAATCATCCTCAAAATAATTGGTTTCCCAACATCCATCACGAAGTAGATTACACAATGAAAAGATTCAAAACTTCTGGCAGCATGATCTATGTACAGCAAATTAAGAAATCTTTCAGTTAACTGCTTTTGCTAAAAGATGTTTAGAAGCTCTTGATCCTTCCTATTCACTTTACTTACCTGGAGTCTAAGAGCAAGTTGAAGAGGGTGGTTTGAGGAGAAAGCAAAATTTTGTCCCTACCTTTTGCAACTTGTAAAACTGTTAACTTCAGCTCGGCCAACTCATTTGGCACGGAAACTCAGTGACCGTGCCACCCTTCCGACAATAAAAATGTTGGCGCTCCAGCCCGACCAATAGGAAACCATGGTGGTAGCAACTGGAAATAAAAAGATATCCTGTAGAGTTACTTCACTGTCCAGACAGAAATAAAGGCCATAACTCAACTGCACAGTGCACATCGTAAATGGCCATTGCATACGTGCCTAATGTGGACGATGGTATATGACGGGCGTTGGGTGTAAGTTGGGTGTGATATTATCCCGCGAAGCTTGTATGGCACAAATTTTTAGAAAAATCTGTCAGTAAAAGGAGCATATACGGACTACGATGAAGATGATGTGGATGCTGACATAAGACATTTATTGGCCTGAATTTTCGAATTTACATTTGACTGCATTGTCGGAGTAAGTTGCAGAAGAGGTATCGAGGTCCGTTAAGGCTAAGAAGGTTTAACCCTTCCGGCTGCGATCTTCCAGGCCCGGTTCCTTAGGAGATGTGAAGGAAGTCTTGGGAAGGCCAAAATGTTAGGAATAGCTTGTTCTGCAGAAGGATAGAAGAATTGGTTGTGACAGAAGACGTCTAGTCGCGAGGTGAGCTAGGTCCGGAGTGATGTTTGGGGGCAGACATTCGAGCAGCCACCGTTAGCTGCAGCCTTGAAGGTCATTGATTGGATCACGCGTGGGCGCATAAGTAGGTTTCGCTTCAGTGTGTCCCCAATCCGGTCTGGCTAATCACCTTCAAAGCCGACTCCCACAGGACCTCACTGTGACGACTGTCGCTTTCTCACTCTTCGGATGCGGCCTTCTCGTGGCTGGCCGTGCACTCGTCGGACGGTCAACTTCCCCTATCTATTTACCACTAACTCTGTACGGACTATACTATTTCGCCTACTTGGCTTCCAACTTCGTCTCTTCCCACATGACAGTGGACTTGAAGTTCGCAGTGGCAAGGGTTTTGCCTATTAACTTAACTCACTGCCTCAAGGTAGAGCAAGACGAGGGAGTTCTGTTCGCGGCCAGTGAACGTTCGTCAACGAGTATCAAGATCTTCCGGTCCAAACCGCAAGACGACGAGCCTGTAGCTCAATAGTTCGAGCCTCGTGTGGTGCACCACTTGGGATTGGGTATGACTGGCTGATGATGGCTAATGAGCCAGAAATGGCCGCATTCCTGTCTTTATTGTCTTCGCCGGCAAAACTGTCTGCCTAAGTTACTTGTCGTTGTGCGGCTGCTGACAGGGCCCGGGAATGAGCCAAAAGGTAGAGTGCGATGAGCGAATTCCGTTAGCTATAACTGAACGTTCGTCAACTAGTGTCAAAGTATTACTCTATTTTTCTTAGAAATATCCTCGTACTTAGTATTCATTATCAGTTTATTGGGGGATATGTAGGTAGATTGCCTTTGAGTTCCCTATTTGCACATGTGTGTCGTGGTAGCACAAAAATGGAATCTATGTTTGGTGCTGCATGACCTGGAGCTAGGTGAATGGAACATGACCTTTTAGGGTCGATTGTCTTCGACTATAATGTCCATAGAAATCGCTGAAGTGAATCCTGGAACTCCCTTTAGAGCCCTCGCAGACAGTCGCATAGCAAATTATAGAATAGGACAAAGTGAATCCAGCAGCCATTTCTAGCTTATTGGTCATCGTCGGCCAGTTATACCCAATCTCAGGTGGGGAGCACCCGAGATTCGAACCCGGACTTTGGTCATGGAGCAAAATAATCTACCAATGCACCACGGGTTCATTAGTTTGTCGTTTGAGATAGGGAATATGATAAAAGTGAAGGGATCGCCGTCTTGGTAATAGATAAAAGTACGGTAACTAACGGCTCAGATGAGGGTGAAAAGTACGATCCCTGCTAGGGGTGAACGCGGGGGGCTATGTATTATGATATTTATGTGGTCACATAAAAAGTGCATCTATTACTCTTATATGCGCGTCCGTCACTGAAACGTTGATGGATAAACAAACTTTCTGTTCCAGCGATCACTTCTCCTCGACGATATGGACAGTTCTGACGTCAGGTCTTGACATGCGCGCCTGCACGAAGCAGGCTGTAGCCGGTTTAGGTGTGTATACCAATTCATCGCCGCGTGACCGGACAGCCAGTACCTGCATCGTTAGCCCACCTTACCCCGTCAATCACGCCCCCCCCCTTCCCACCCCGACAACACAGCCCAATGATGTTTGTGCAGCACACGGGATTCCTTGGTCATGCGTGCGTACACGTCAATTAACACTTCAATATCACCTGTTAGGCCAAAGCGTGGATACTTCCAGTCGTATTCGTACACACATTAGGGTCACCCATTGTTCACACGTGATCTCTACAGTTCTACTCACTAATGACGCAGTAGTTACCCAATTTGTTTTTGTGTGTGCAGGCAGTAGGTGATAAGCAAAGGCTTTCAGGCCAGGTTTCGCCTCCTCAGCAAGTCGTACCTGAAAGGCAGGATCAGGTGGAAACAGGGTGAGGCGATAGCGTGGAAAGTCTCCTTGTGGCTATTCAAAGCATTCCCAAATATTATAAATCTGACGTGTTTGAACCTTCTCAAGGCGTGCTACAAGTTGTACGACGGTAAGGATAACTTGCATGGCCCCGCCTAAGCAGGACACGAAAACAGCAACCATTCACAATACCTGCATGTTTGCGTCAAATTCCGATCAAATTATATTCAGAATTAAGGTGAGGGTTCAGTTTATGATCGGGCTGACGTTTGTGGTTAAGAGCAGATTTGGGAGTAAGTGACAGTGTTTCGAGTTTATTGCATCATCCAGTATGTCATGTCCCGTACTAATAGGCAGAAGAAGGCAAAGATTCGGATCTGATAGCAGGAGATTTTATTCAGGACAGCAAAGAGACAGCGGATCTTTAGCTTGTCCACTACAGCCTATTTCTAAGGCTCTGGTCCTTCTAGAGTACTCCTGGTCTATTGCATGTGACCGGTGTTCTGGCCTGCCGCTGAGTGATAATTTGCCAAGCTGTGTGAGTGGTCGTTACGTATGCACGCTGATCGATAGTTCCTCACGCTGTGTGAACGGTCGTTAGCGTTCGCTGTTTGTCTGCGCGCATGACTCAACTGGTATGAGCTTCCGGCCGTAGGCTCTGAGTGCGTTGCCGCTCGCGTCCCTATAACACATCTCGCTCTTGAAAAACGGACTTCATAATTCTTCCTGCTTGGGTCTGTAGTGGTCTCCGCCGTCCGACGCCCTCCATTGCTTTGTCTGGCGTCATTGTTCAAGGCCGGCTGCCTCAAGGTTATCCAATACCTCATTCAGCGCTTACAGACGCGCTGACCTGCAGTAACTTGACCTACTTCCACTCGGACACACAAACACGTGCCTCTAGGTTCTCGCGGCTGCCCAAGCACTACTCGAACAGATTCCTTTTTCCCGATCCTCGGCCGCCAGGCATCACTTGGGACCACGACACTCCAGCGGAATGACGTGTGCTCCGAAGTCCAACTTCTTTCCATCTATTCTTCATTCCTTTGTGTACACAAAAAACTTTTCCTTCTAATCTGGCCTCCACTGACTTCTCCTCCACCAAGTAACCATGGTCTGAAGATCGCAGTTGCTAGGGTTCACCTTACTTAACCTCCTGCGATAGGTCCACGATGAAGTGTTTAGGCGGTTGTATTTTTCGGTGACTCTTTTGGACGCCTGGGTCCCACATCCTCCTTACAGCTCTCTTGACGGTATTAATAAAACGTTTTGCTTGACCGTTCAGTTTGGTATGAAATGGTGGTGGCGTCTTATGTCGGAGTTCCCATTTCTGGCGCAACTGCCGGAACGTAAATTGAGTGCCGGTATCCGTCATGACTTCTGTAGTGATGCCGTATTTGGATATATGTTCGTCCCCCTGGTTTGCCGCTTCTGTTGCTGACTCTTGTGCTTTTGTTGCCTTTTTCGCTGCTACTTCTTCGGTATTATGGCATTCAGCTTATTCTTCAGAAGAATTGGCTGTTGGTTTCTGCTTCTCAGTGAGCTGTTCTTTGTTTGTGTGTGCGAATGTACTACTTTTTGCAGCCAACTTCAAGCAGGAAATCAAGCTATTATTATGTTCATCTTGGCAATACTAATCTCTGAGGTCCACGTTTTTTACTCAAACTCGTTGTTGCTTCAGTTTTTTGAGCGAGTCTCCTTTGCCCCCCCCCCGGCCAATCTTTTTTTTCGAATCGAGGATTATGGCTTTCGTCTGTGCACGTGAGTCCAGTTCTCATCAACTTACAACCAGGCACCTCAGGTATGTCGTCATCCACTCACCACCCATCACCTGTCCTAGCGATAATTTCATCCTACCTATATCGTGAGTTTGGGTTTGCCGGCACTTCATGTTGCTAACTAAACGAATAAATTGTCCTCTGCTAAATCGTCTGGACGATCAAAAAATCATTTTTTGATCATCATTTTTCATTATAAATCTGATAAGAACGAAGTCGACGCTCTTCATCTCTGAACACAAACGATTCATCTTGTGACACTGGTGTAAGAGTCGCTTCAAGTACAACTAGGCTACCTTTGTAAGTTAGACGGAAAGAAGTAATCGCACCGATTTCACACATATTGCGAGCGTGGAAACGAGAACTTAAAAGGTAAAACGCCCCCGTCACCGATGCTGCTGCAGTTCGAGCCCGTTTCACATTAAATGCTCTTTTTTTCTGGGTGTGTGTTACATCTTTATGAGATGCTCAAATCTGCCATAAAAGAGTGCACTTTTCTTCACTTCTACTGAACAATTTGGAAATATCACACACCCTCCGCCTACCCTGAGAACTATTTAAGCACTACATATAACTGACCATTTTAGGCCCTGCAACTATATTGGTCTGACGAAGAATTGTTGAAAACACGTGTTTGTCAGGATGACTTCTCAATTGTAAAATGGGAATATATGCAGAAATATCACCCAGTTCTCCACGTATATCTCTGTAAGTTTCAGAGATGTGGTTGGAACAGAAACGCTTCACCTCCATCATCTCATCTGCCATATTAGCGAGCTTTACAACATCACCATCGTCTAATCCAGCAGCCGGAATAGTTTGAATAGACGATGGTAGTAGCTCGAAAAACATATTTGTGTCAATGCTCATGTCACCAAGAGAGAAATGCATCCGACAGAGAAATACGGATGACTTACGATCACCTGAAGTCTCTTTTTTCACCAGAGCATGATAACGCTGATGATCAGAAACGGAGATCAAGCGTAAAAGCTCTGACTTAAGTTTTCTGTATGGGTTCGCCGCTGGAGGCTCGCTCAAGAGCTTCTGAATCTGAGCTAAAATAGTGGAGGAAGAGTCTTCACCAACATATAAAGATTTTCAGTCTCTTCCCTGATCTTCGCAGCGTCAAAAGATGCCTCGATGCGAAAAGTAATAAAGTTCTTGTTCCTGTTGCCACAACTCAGGCAAAGACACTGTGACGGAATTAACAGAGACAGGACTACTTGGATTGGTTATTATGAGGGCAAAATAAAATGGTTCGAGAGCCCAACAAGGTACAGGTGCATGAGAAGAAAAATGTGTAAAGTCGGAAAAAGTCACCAATGCTCTAAGTTTACCCGTCACCAACAGTCAAATCTAAAAATGACCGAAAACAACGAAGTATGTAAATTATTACGAAAATAGTTACCATGTGAAATATTTGGGTCCACGCGGGTCGAGTCTCAGTGGTGTTGTAAGTGCATTCAGATACTAGGGACAGTCAAGGAAATTGGAGGCTCCAGTTATCGTAAGCCTGAAATAACGGATGCCAGTGGAAAAGAGGATGAAGGGAGGGGGTCAGTTGTGCACCGGTATAATGCCCGGTCAGAGAGAAAACTCGTCCGTCCTGACAAAGGGTGAAACCTGAAGTCAAATCTTACACTTGGGACTGAAACTAGACGCCAACTGGTGTTAGCTTGAGAGACAGCGCATTTTTTTTCAGGTCAACCTGCATGCTGCCTACGAGGGCGCTGGGTCTGACCTGAAGTGAGTACCATGCCTAATTTGTTATTTTCAGGTTTCATTTCAGTTTCATTCTGCCGATTTTCGAAGTTACCAGTTCGACTAGAAGTGCGGTTAGGGGGACTGAATTTAAAGTCCGCGCGTCGCCCTAGTTACAGTTCGACGCTTAAATTTCCTGCCTGTAAGAAACAGTCGCTTAGGCCTGCTTATCGGATGTGTTAGGGCTAATAAACGTTAATCCTAACGGCCTGGTTCCTTAGGAGATGAGAGGAGTCATGGGAAGGCCAGAGTGGTAGGAAGAGTTTTTTCTGCAGACGAATATAACAATAGATAGCAGGAGATTTGACTCGGATTGGCAGACGTCTAACGTTGAGAGTGCAGGGTCATCAGTGGCGCTGACAACGTTGCCAACGACCATTCCCTGACGGGGCGGAATCCAGATGAATGCCCAACGGCAGACACCGCATTGAGGTCTGTGTGAGTCAGCCTGTGATTGGCTGTTACAGAAGCCGGAAGCAAACGTTCCCAAGGTGCACTTCGACTTGAGGTAGCCACGACGCGTTCACAAGCACACTTCGTATGGAGCTAGTCACCACTTTTAGGGGGCCAGCAGCTTCAGATTCATCCATCTGAGTGACCATGATGTTCCAGATATTAAGTAAAGAACGGAGCATTTTGGGTCCCAGTTGGCTGGTTTTTTCTACTGAAAAAAAGGAAAACAACTCTACTGAGCAAGTACTTGCGAGTGATCTTGCTAGCATTTAAAAGCCAAGTTATTAAGGGCTGTTTATATGCAACAGCGTAGCTTATTGCAACATAACTTGCCGAACTAAAAATAAACAACACGAAACTAACTAGAAACTAAACCAGATAGCGACAATCCGCTTCGGCTGAGCACCTCTTTAGGATAAAGTGCGAAAGTTTCGGAATCCACGCACTGTTAATTCGGCAGTAATGAACTTCCAACTTCTATACTTTTGGGTACTTTTGCAGGCTGATCATCATCTAAGCATTTATTTGGAGAGTACAACCTGTGTTAGGCATGTTGAATGGTCTCCACCCAAACGAAACCGACTGACTGCTCGTTACAAATGGCAGAAAAAGAAGCATCTGAAACAACAAGAGAGAAGGGGTGGAAAGTTTTAAATGACAAAGACTGTTTCGTATTAACACCAATGTATGCTTTACAAGAGCCTGAACAGAATGACTGCCATGGAAACGAAACTGGTCATGTTTTGGAAAGTTGTGATGTCAGAGAAGACTGCCCGGCAAACCGACCTAGTAGAGATGGGGGTGGACTCAGGTATACCACCAGAAAGTGTTTTAATTGCGTAAGAAGTCACCCTCCGCTTTTGATTGTCAAATACTATTTTGGACGCAAATCTAGTGCAAGTTAGTCTGAAGTTCAGTTCATACACGCCAGCTCGTCCATAAAGCGGGAATACTATCCCCATTGCTGGCAGAGCTCGTAATGACTTGCGCATGATTTGTGGTTAAGACATTCGCAGCACCAACGTCACTCCTTCTCCCTCTTCACAGTTCTGCTACAGCCCATCGACAACGCATTGACCAGACTAATGCTCGAAATTTGGTCCTCGATTGGCACACTCAACCTAGCTATAGACCTGCATCCCGTGTACCTGGCGCTTCGAGCAAGATTGTGATCAGTTTGGACAGAGCCAGTTGGGCAAACGCGCACGCAGAAATGTGGCGTGGTTTAGCCACAGAATCCAAATATGAACCTCACGGAAAAGGAGGTTGCTAGGTCAAACTGTCGTTCGCCGTCGAATCCTGTTCCCAGAGCTTGGATTCGTCGGTCACCTGTAACCAACCAGTGAACTGATACAGTCTGATTGGCTACGAGTTCTCTCGCGAGGCTTGTGCCAAAACTCGCGTGGCTTCAGCAGCGAGCCGATTACGAAGGCGCGAGCTCTACATGAAGGTCTTGTTGGCGACGTTTATTTATTTGATAGCCACTACAAAGAGCTGAATTTTACAAAATTTGGGAAAGAGCACTTCAATATCCCCGGTGCTTTACGTTTGCTCGAGAACGCGGATAAGGAGGATAGGATGCAGCTACCGATGGCTAGCTGCTGCATCTAAAACAGAAGGATCCCCAAATCACAAGTCAGGGAAGGCGAAATTAACTGGAACAACTTTACTGAGTTCAAGAAGCTTTACTATAGCTGCTGCAAGTGCCGCACACAGAAGCCAGTCGAGTCGGTGTAAAAGTGTCCGCTACTGCGAAGCCCTGAAAGTGAAATGTGTGCTAAGCCAATCAGGAAAGGGTGCAGCTGTTGGCATCAGTCAGAGCTCGCGAGGTATCGATTAACTTCGAGCGTACGCGCGTCGACAGCAGGGGGGCCAAAGTACAAGATGGCGCAGAGACAAGAGGGTGAGTCATCGCTGGAAGCGCGGGTACACAAAGGTTTGTTGAGTGAGAAGGTGACGAATCAACACAGCATCCGAATGCAGGCTGCCACACAGCCTCTTCTAGTGAACTCAAGGTGTTTGGAATGCTGGAGGGAGTGTACGCATTTCTGGAAAAGCATCACCTTGATAAGGCAGTAGCTGCACAATGTGTGTGAATTTGTTTAAGGACAGTTTCTTGTCCCATTTTAGAGGTAACGTTAGGCGAAAACAAAGCGATTGTCAATAGATACCTTCTTCGGAAAGGTACCTAAAATACGGGAAAATAATAGGGAACTATAATACGGTCCCAGTGGGATGAATTTCACAAGAAGCGAGGGCCCACTCGACTCAGTGTTAATAGAGAATACCCAAGCTGCTGCGATCTTCAGGCCCGGCTCCTCAGGCCAAGAGAGGAGTGGCAGGCTAGAGTGGAAGAAATAGCTTATTCTGCAAAGAAGGATTGGAGATTAGGATTAAAGAAGTTGACACTTGGACAGGCCTGCGTCCGGTCGTGAGGCGGACATCCGAAGTGTGAGGGCGTGGGGTTGTGCGGCCTTTATGTGAGTCAGCCTCAGGAAGCGGATTGGCCAGACCGGAATAGGCTGACATTACTGCGCGTGTGCACCCAGTTAGCCACGTTAGCCACCATGAGAGATCGCGCGCTGGACGCAGTTTGCGGCAACCGAGGCCGGGTGACCGGGCCTATCATCGTATGACCTCAAGCTTGGCGTGTTACCGGAGGTGGAGTCACTGCAAGTGCTACCTTCCAAACCCTAACCCCCTCCTCCTCCTCCGCACCTTCCCATCATCTCCCTCAAGCCGGCAATGACTCTTCATAAGGCAAAGTACAAACAGTACAAAACAGTTTCAAAAAACATTCATTAGAATTACATATATGATAATTATATTATAACATTTCATATGGATGTTTTTCGGGGGTGGAATGGGTTACTTTTTTTCCATTATTTTCAATGGGGATATTTTTTCCGCAAGACGAGTGTTTCATATGATGAGCTCGGTGCTGGGACTGATTAAATTCGTTAACTGAGGCTCCACTGTATACACATATATGGCAGTATGCCAGTAATTGAAGTCCATTATCAGGTCACCAGCACAGTCTTCATTGAACACTTATTTTTTTGTTTCTAGAGTAATGTGAAGGAGAAAGTAGGTCCCAATACGAAGGGCAGTGAAAGGTTTATAGTTACGCGAGTTTACTTTCTACACCTATCAACTCGTTTCCCATCAGGAGGAGGAGTAAATTTTCAATTATATATCTTTGAACGAGGTTCATGCAATGTCTACGTAAAATTAACGTAAACTGGGGCCCATTATCAACACAGAATTGATGTTAGAAGTAAGTCTTTTCTAAAATCAAAACACTTGTGGGATGTTGCTGGCTTGGGATGAAAAAAACTTTAAAAACCAGGAGTTTTGTTGGATAATGATAGATATTTTAAGAAGAAGAAGAAGAGGAAGAAGAAGGGCGGAGAATGGTGAGCGCATGATCTAACGTTTTACTGCGCGAATTACTAGCCGCAATCACGCTTTTGCCGAGAGCATGCAAGAGGCCGATCGATAAACTTACTGCGATTGCAAGACTGCGGCAGTTTGCTGCACTCAGGCGGACTTCAGGCACGTTGCTGAAACTGAGGGGAGTGACAAATAGGCTTACTTGCACAAGCCTGGACTGACGACGCCTGGAACCCAAACCTCGTTTTGGTCTCCAGTGACGTAAGCAGTCGGAGCCGAGCTAGATCTAGGATCGCACAGTTCACGCTCTAGGCGTGACGCTAAAATATGCGATCACGCAGGAAACTGACCTCTTCGGCTGACTAGCTCTTGCATCGTACTTTCTTCGGAAACTAGAGAACGAACAACCAAATCTTCAAACAGAAAAGTACGCATTCTTTTAGGTACAAACACTCTGAGCTGATGCAGCAATATTTATGTGTCATGAAATCTTTAACATTTCCGGATTTGCCCTCTAAACGCGCCACGCCATACTTGTTTCGAGGGGTGTTAAGGCTAATAAGGTAAACTCTAGCGGCTGCGATCTTCCAGCCCCGGTCCCTTAGGAGATGGGTCGTCACAGCGGCCAACGACGCTACCTGTGTCCGCCCCCTGACGGGACGGAATTCGGAATGTTCGTCAGCGCTAAAATTGTCACAAGAGTCAAGAGCAGGCTTTGTGTGAGTCAGCCTTAGGACGATGATTGGCCTGACCTGTCTGGAGTGAATGGGCAAAGGTTGCGCGTCGCATGCGGACGTGGGCCATTGTGCTGGATCGAGCGCGACTGAGCGATCAAGATTGCCATTGCCAAGGCCTTGTCTGTGACTTTACGAATTAGGAGGGCGTTGAGAAGCTGCAGCAGTCACTACAAGCGCACATTAAGAACCGTGTAGCATCGAGCATTGGTGCAAGTTACGGCACTTGGCACTAGCTTATCGCAAACGTGTTAAGGCTACTCAGGTTAAACCCTAACGGCTGCGATCTTCCAGGCCCGGTTCCTTAGGAGATGAGAGAAGACTTGGAAGGCCAGATTAGTGGGAACAATATATTGTTTACAGAGTGAGTTGGAGAATAGTTCATAGGAAGGTTGACTCGGTTTAGCGTGCCTTCGACCGTGAGAGCCGTGTGAGAGAGCAGCGGCGTGGCGTCCGCCCCGCGTGGGGGCAGAATGCCAAGTGAGTATAGCATCAGTCATCGGAGCGGCTGCCGAATCCTCTCTCTGTCTCGCGGCCTTGATGGTGATTGGTTGGACCGCACGAAGATAGAGACTGGCGTGGGTGGTGAGTGTCTCATGCGCCATTTTGCGTCTGGTCCGAGGCAGACTGAAAAGTACATTCCCGCAAAGGCCTGCTCTAAGTGACCTTGTCTGTGACGTCAAGAGTTAGGTGGGCGTTGGGCAGCAGCGACCACTACAAGCTGTCCTATAGACGACCGAGGCTGCCATCACACGACGCGACGCGGGAGGAGGAAATGGCGCTACGGAGCCACTACATCATGTCTAAGACAAAAAGATCCGAGAGGGCAGAGGACGCAGCTATCTGGTGCAGCAGGAACCCACGCGTAGGCGTGCCACCAGACCCCGTGTATGGTAGATATTTTGGGTGCACACCCCCAGTAACATCTGCCGCGTCCAGATCTAGTTTCCATGGTGATCCAGTGCATCTGTAGCGGTTCTACAACCCACCGCCTCCTAATGTGAGACGCCACAGACGAGGTCCCGTAGTTGCAGTCTTGGACGCTCAGTCGCGCTCAATCCAGCTCAAGGGCCCATATCCGTATGTGACGCGCAACCTTTGCCCTCACGCGACTGGGGTTCACACACGCACTCCAGATTGTTCAAGCCAATCATCGTCCTGAGACTGACTCACACAAAGCCCGCTCTGGATCTTTGTGACAATTCCCGCGCTGACGAACACTCCGAATTCCGCCCCGTTAGGGGGCGGATGCAGGCAGCGTCGTCGTCGCTACTTTCCGACGCCTTCCTTTCTCATGACACCACAGAGGAGGTCACTCAGAGTATAGGACCTCGCGCGAGGGCAGTTTTCCACGTGTTTCGGGCCAGGCGCAAACTGATGTGCGAACTTCATGGCTAGCGAACGCATGCACTGTCTACCCTGTCCTGGCTGCAACGCATAACTACTTAACCTCAATCTGTCAATTGAGATTCCCGCGTTAGTAGACTGGTCTCTTCTAGTAGGTTGGCCTCAACCCGTGTAGACACAGACGACGATGTGGTGTCTGCCCCCCAGGCATCACTTCAGGTCACACCGCTCTAGCGGAAGGACGTGCACTCCCACAGTCAAAATTCTTGCAACCTATTCTTCAATCCTTCTGCAGAATGAACTCGTCCTACCACTCTGGCCTTCCCAAGACCTCTTTCTTCTCCTGAGAAACCGGGCCTGGAAGATCGCAGTCATTAGGGTTAACCTTAATAGCCTTAACACTCCTCAATAACTGGTGACTTGCCGACAAGTCCCTTCAATGAGGACCATGCGATACCGCCGATATACTTACGAATTCTCTTCCAAGACAGCTTCTTCCGCGTTGTTGCGAGAGTGCCTGTGTGCCTCGACCAATTAGTAAGTAGACAGAGTAGCTGATTTTTTATCGTAGGCCAGAGCAGAGTCGAGTCCTCTCCCCCTATCTAATTTAGCTGGCCCTGTACTAAATTCTGACGAAACTGAAGCAAATTAATTCATCCATCAGTCTAGGGTGTTGTTTTCTCTTTCTCTGTCCACTCTATTTTGCGCGACTGCGTGTAGGTCATCTCGACCGATTTGCCTGTACGTGAACCAACAAGTGCTGGGTACTAGGGCGTGCCCATAGGCTACAAAAACTGCATCGTGGGAGCGGTCGTGTCCCTAAAAACTTGTTGGTACCGACGCACACAAAATACAGACTGCACAAGCTAAGGCAGGGCTGGAATACGTGACACGCAGTTCCCCTATTTTGAGCTTCTATCGGCTTAAATCCACAGTCTCTTTCTGGGCGCCACGTACGCGTTTGTTGCCTGCTGTACTTGAAGGACAGTTTTACCTCCCTTTCATTTTGATTTTTGACACAAGCTGACGCAGGGAAAAATATTTTGTCGTAAGCCCCATAGAAATATATTTTTTATTGTGATACCTCAGTATCCGACGCTTTTATGGCCTTGCTTCCTGAGTCAATGTTCTGTTTTACTCCTAGTTCAAGCTCGTTCTATAAGTCTCCAAGTGAAGATCTAACGGCAAAACACCAAGTAGGTATGTGGGTGTCGAAAGATGGCGAAACCGACAACAGAAGGCTCTCCCCAAGTCAAGAGTCAGGGGAGACTGATAAGGCTGGACAGTGTTTACTCTGATAAAAAGCTTACATAGGGCTCGATAGTAGGGAGTTTCTCACAATCTTCTCATGTCAGTTGTTGTTATATTATACCTATGCTTGCGGGCAGGTGAGCGGGCTTACAGAAACCATAGGGGTTCTCCTTTGTTGTCTGCAGCCAATCAGGGGAAAGTGTATACTGACTGGCTTCGAGTTCTCTAGGGGGTAAGGCCAAGAATAGCACGGCTGTGGTCGACCATGAGGCAGGCAAGATGATAATGCAGGCAGCTTGTGCAGCAGATCGATCAGGGATCGTGTTAGGATGGCCCAGCAAGTGAGGCATCATTCTAGCCATCCTGAGGTTACGAGAACAAAGGAGGTCTATAGGCCAGCGGAGGCAGGCAGAACGGGACATGAACGCGACCTTCAAAGGGCCGACAAGCTAGGACACAAGGACAGCCGCCGGCCGGGTTCTTAGGTCACGCCTGGCCAGAGGCAAAGCGTGCGCGCCAAGTGTCCCACTGAGGACACTACACGATGGCTGCTCGCATGGGACAGTAGCAGAGGGGCCAATAGGGAACAAAAGCTATTGGTTTTTAAATACGCGACCACTGACATGAGGCGGCACTCTGCTGCTGGGGACACGATATTCTGCTGCTGGACTCTGCTGCCCTGTATGAGACACCTGCCATTGGCCGATACGATAACGACGACAGAACACACGCTGCTGATGGACACAGGACGAGGTGCAGACATTACTGAGCTGCAGTCAAGACCAAGGTGCAGACACTACCGAGCTGCAGATAAGACAGAGGTAAGACATGGCCAAGCTGCGTAGGAGGACAAGCTGCCAGACATACAAAAGACAGAGTTTATGTACAAGCAGCAACAGTGACATTAAACTATAAGCTGATATCCTATCTCCCTTCTTTTCCCTACATACGATTGGGGATATAATCAGTGTCGACGCAGGCCCACACAAGGTTAAAACAGATCGTGTGACAGACAGGAGCAGGCGACTGCAAGCTTGGCATGTAAAGAAAATGTGAGCCAGTGCCGTGATGCTCATCACGGAGTACCACTTGGCCATGAGTGCAGGTTTACATACCTGTACTTTGGTCACCTTTGTGAAGGCTCGTTAATTAACTAGATTCATAGCCTTTGTTTACACTAGCACCATGCGATTGCAACGCGGATCGATGTGAAGTCTACCGTTGGCAGAATGGCCGTCAAAGGCTAGGGAAAGTGGCCTTTTGGTGGCTTATTAGCCGTCGTCAGCCAGGCATACCACACTCCAACTGGTGCGCCTTCTGAAGCTCGAACACGCGGCCTTTTCGATCAGAGTCTAAAGCTCTAACCATTGAGCCACGAGCTCCTTGTCTTGCCGATCTACCGTTACCTCCTAACCTATACATCCGGGGGCGGGAACGTATGGCTCGTGAGCCAGGTGTAGGTATTTTGCTGATTGCACCTGGTTCTTTCAGAAAAAAATTGGAATAAAAAACTTCACATTTTGTGATTTATGCGTTTAAAAAATAAATCCAGAGGCTTATCATACGCACATGTAATTGAACTCTACCTTGAAATATATTATATGGGTCTCAGTGAAATGTATTTCAAAATATTTGTTTTATTGGCTCTCTGAGTTAAAAAGGTTCCCGACCTATGCCACACATTCTCCTACATGGGACCAAGTGCTCACTTCAACTCTATTTAGCGCTCCGAAATGGAGCTGGGATCGTTGAACTTGTGAAATCGACAACATAAAGGTTTCCGAGATCATAAATCACAAAAGACTCATGAGGTTTGACAAACTTTGCTGATTGAAAGGACTTTACCTCAGGTCACGTGAACGGACTGCCTCGACCAGGAGCATGAGGCGGAAAAGAATAAAACGTGACAAAGCGTCAATCTCGGGGTGAACGGACTGCCACAGAAGAGGAGTCAAAAGTCAAACGAGATTAAGCGTCGTAACTTGTAATACTGACTGTGGCCAAACTGCGGGTATGGTTGCATAGTGACTAGCTCCCCATGAAGTGCATTGTGAACGTTTGTCGTGGCTAGCTCGAGTCGAAGTACACTTTGGGAAGGCTTGCAGCTTCCGGCCTCCGGAACAGCCAATCACAAGCCGCCTCACACAGGATCTCATGTGATGACTGCCGAGCAGACATCACTTTAGATGTAGTCCGCTGGCTTGCGGTTGTGCGGTCGTCTGATAGTAAATTTCCTACTGCATATTCTCCCATTCGTTCTGTAAAGAATATGCTCTTCCTTCTACCCTGGCCTTTCCGTGAATTAGCTTTTCTACTAAGGAAACTGGCCTGGAGGATCGAAGCCATTAGTTTTAACCTTCTTAGCCTCAACCACAACTCGATAAACCTTTCATTTGATGCTAGTTAGATCCAAGTAAATCCGGGTGCGCTGATTACTACTTCAGTTCATTGCATTCCTCCTTTGGCATCGTGCGACTGCCAAGTTAAGCAACTTGCATGTTAGACACGCGGTTGAGTGCATGAGTCGGATGATAAAAGCAGAGCTCTTATCGACTCGCTTTGCAGCGGTGCTGCATTCTAGTCGACTACGCGCTTATCAAAATGATTTTTTAAGCATTTGTCGAGAGATGTAACGGAGGAGGCTTGCTGTGTGCGCTTAATTCACAGGTTTAGCACTCACGACACCTACTATTAGATGGCATACTGAAGCTGCATTGGGTTTTTATTGTGCCAACGTTAACCGGGGCAGTAAGCCCAATTTTGGGTGGGTGCTTCGACTTCATCACAAACACCTACTCTAATTCATGATACTGGTGACTCACTTCTCTTCATCCAACGGATTATAGTAGGCATGATAAGCCAGAGCAGATCTCAAAGTCAACCAATGATGATGTATGTGAAGTGGATGGATGATAGACTACGCAACTGGTTCAGTGACTTCTCCTATGGTATTCCAACGTGTGTGAGATTGAAGCAATAAACTACCACTGTTTAAAATCATTGCGTGTTGTGCGTGGGACGCGTAGATGGGTTGTAGGGCTCTGTCAGCCATTTAGGTAAGAACGTCTTGTATGGCCACCTAAACAGGACATAGAAAGAGAACTACCCCACCCACTCAAAAAGCTGGCCTTGCGACAGATTTCAGGAAGGGTAAATGTTCCCGTGTCTCTACCCTAACGCTAACCATAGCATAAGACACAACTGTAGCTAGCCCCTAAACATAAACCTTACAGTAACACGAACCCGAATCTTAACATAATTCTGACCTTAATTAATATCCGACTTTAACCCCAACTTCAAGCCTAAGAGTAAACTTCCCCCTACCCCTCACCTTAATCCTACACATGACTTTCCGGGAGTTTGTCGCAAGGCCATGTGCATTTTGCTATTCAACGCATTCCCCACTATCATAAACCTAAGGTATTTGGACCTTCAGATGCAGCCAGAAACACCGCCTAAACTTAGTCTTTAGTGACAGTAGACTTTGCGCGAGTACTACTGCACTGTCTACCCTCACTCCCCTATAGTAGATGTTGAGCCAGACTCTATTAGACCAGAGTCTTGCAACCCAAGATCTGAAGGATGGCGCGTTTGGCCTGTGCGCCTAATGCCGCCTGCGGCCAGGTGCTACTTGCCGGCACCCCCTGTCCGTTCGCGCTCAATGGTCTGAGCCACTTACGAACACACCCGGTCTCACCTTGCCAACCTTGCGCTGTGCAACCAATCACCACCAGTCTACCGAGACAAAGCGAGTATTCTGCGGCCGCCGGGAATGACTGCAGTCAGAAGAGACTTGGAATTGCACCTCGCGCGTCGCGGTCGCGACGACACTAGCCTCTCCCACTGGCCTCACGGTCGGATGTCTTGCAAGACTAATTGGCAACTTTCCCTTTATCCCTTCTGTAAACAATATAATGTTCCGTCTACTCTGCCTTCCCAATACTTCTCCCATCTCCTAAGGAACCGGGCCAAGACGATTGTAGGTGTTAGGGTTAAATCATCTTAGCCTTAACCCCTATACTACTACCATTACTGCTATTTCTAATACTACTAACTAGGGTGTTGCTGAGTGGTACTGTTTGCTGGTACTAGTACTGACTGTTTTGTAAGTCAGAAGGGACGCTGATTAAGGTCACCACTGGCTCATATCCTCTTAATCTCAACAAGAAGTATAGTAGCACTGGCGCTACCCTTTGTCAGTGGCAACCCTGATTAAGCCAACACAAGGCCTCATCTACCCTTGGTCTCAACAAGGAGTGTGAATCTGGGTTTACACTATTTCGTGTAAGTACATGCTTGGGGCTCTGAGCACAACCGCGTTTGCCTTGGTTTCCGCAGTTTAAACTCAATTCATCAAGTTGTACGGACAAAGATACTGCTGCTGTAGGTACGCGCCTATGCTAAAAGTGCCAATTTTGTAATAATCATGCTTACTAAGGCCAGTAGATGGTATACTATAAGTACTGCCTGTGTGTGCTTTTTAAGAAGTGGCACCCGGTTTGCACTCCCAATCTGTGCGAGGTGATATTGATTAACATTTGGGTGATAATAGAGCATTTGTAAAGTAATGCAGAAGCCCTACCACGCCCTAATGTGTGGTGGTAAGTATGACTTGTATGGCCACCTAAACATGACGTTGGAACAGGAACCACCTAAAATATACATGGCCTTGCGACAAACTCCTGGGACGTTAGGTGTAGGATCAAGGTGAGTGTAAGGTGCTAATGGACCACTTGAACAAACCATCCCTCCCGGCCGACGTAGCATGGCCCTCTGTACACGACACCACCTCTGCGGGTGATGATCACACCGATCGGATGACACCTGAACTGCCTCCGAAGTCACATTAAAGCAGCGTTCGTCCCCTCTCCCACTGACACATGCGCCCCCTCCCAAGACTGGCTTCGCCACGTACCCGTGTGGCGTGGTTGGCCATGCGTCGTTTCTTTGTTTAGAGTCAGCCGATATTTGGACGACTCGCCTGTTCTTGACCACGTGTATCCATTGTTAAGGTTTTTACCTCGTTTAATCTTTACTATTTGTGTAATAGTACCGTAATACAGTAGTCGCCGGCTATTAAGCCTACCTCGGGCCCAGACCAAATTGGGCTCAATAAGTGGCGGGCGCATTAAGTGGAGAGTCCTAGTTCTTAATTAGCAAACGCAAGATAGGCACTATACATTACATACGTACTTTATTATGTGTAGAGCTTGGTTATGTAAAAGAAAGGAATGCTGTTTGTCTTTATTTTACGTAATAACAAAAACAAAAATCTGTAACCATTTGCGCACACAGAGAGTTGATAACTTCACTCTATCCTGTTAGCAAACTGGGCTTTGTAGCGGGCGACTGGGCTTATTAGCCGGCGGATTTTTCTATGTAAAATTCCGTCCCAAACTGACTTGGGCTTAATACGCGGTTGGGCTCATAGCCGTGGGCTTAATAACCGGCGACTACTGTATATTGAATGTTGTCATAATCGGGATTTGACGCAAGCATTACTACAGGATATAGAGTCATGGGATGCAAGATACTCGAACCACTGCCACTTAACCCAAATCTCCTCTTAACCACAAACTTCAGCCCGCTCATAAACTTTAATCTAACTCTCACCTTAATTATAAATCTAACTTTCTCGGAATTTGACGCAAACACGCAAATATCGTGAGTGGTTCCTGTTCCCGTGCCCTGCTTAGGCAGGGCCATACAAGGTATCTTTACCGTCCTGTGTGAGTCGGGCTGTGATTGGCTGTTACAGAGGCTGGAAGCAGCAAGCGTTCCGAAAGTGCACTTCGACTTGAGCTAGTCACTACAGGCGTTCACGATGGCACTTCGTGTTGAGCTAGTCACTACAGATGCATTTGAATTTTGTTTGCCAATCGGAATGGAATCGTCAATTTTGAGTAGAAAGTGGATGAAAGAAGGTTGCCAGCTATTAAGACGCATTTTCATCTTGGAGGAACATTTACTGTCTGTTGGGGGCTTATTTTTTAGACTGGCCTATAAAGGCTGTTCAGATACGGGGGCTGTGTGAAAAGAACCTTTTTCGAGAACACCCCGTTGTACCGGTCGGGACTTTCAAGAAACATCAATACGTGGTGATTTGGAATGGCCAACTCATTTAGTGGGCAGCCAGCATATGGATGATGCAAGAAACTCGAAACACTGTCACTTACTCCCAAATCTACTCTTAACCACAAACGTCAGCCCGATCATAAACTGAACCCTCACCTTAATTCTGAATATAATTTGATCGGAATTTGACGCAAACACGCAGGTATTGTGAATGGTTGCTGTTCTCGTGTCCTGCTTAGGCGGGGCCATTCAAGTTATCCTTACCGTCGTACAACTTGTAGCACGCTTAGAGAAGGTTCAAACACGTCAGATTTATAATATTTTGGAATGCTTTGAATAGCCACAAGGATACTTGCCACGCTATCGCCTCATCCTGTTTCCACCTGAGCCTGCCTTTCAGGTAAGACTTGCTGATACGGCCTACGTGGCATGAAAGCCTCTGTTTATCACCTGTCACCTGCATACACAAAAAATGAATATGGTAACTTCTGCGTCACTGGCGAGTAGACCCGCAGAGATGACGTGTGAACAATTCATGATCTTAATGTGTGTGCGAATACGACTGGAAGTATCCATGCTTTAGCCGAACGCGTGATATTGAAGTGTTAATTGATGTGTATACACATATCACCAATTGATGCCTTGCTGTGCATGAACATAATGGGACAGTGTTGTCGGGGTGGGGAGAGGGGGGCCTGATTGACGGGGTAGGATTGGCTGACAATGCAGGTACTGGCTGTCCGGTCATGCTGCGATGAATTTGTATGCACACCTAAACCGGCTACAGCATGCTTCGAAGCAGGCACGCATGTCAAGACCTAATGTCAGCACTGTCCATATAATCGAGGAGGTGTGATCGCTGGAACAAAAAGGTTGTTCATCCATCAACGTTTCAGTGTCAGACACGCATATAAGAGTAGTGGATGCACGAGAGGAGCAGTGGCGGCAGTTAATGGCTGCACTTTTTATTTGCCCCACATAAATATCATAATTAATAGCCCCCCGCTGAGTTCACCACCAGCAGGGATCGTGCTCTTAACCTTCGTCGGAGGCGTTAGTTACCGAACTTTTATCAATTACCAGATCGGCGATCCCCAAACTTTTATCCTGTTCACGATCTCAACCGATAAAATTGTAGCGGTGCTGCAGCCAACCTCCTTGCCACTAGCGGATTCTCGCGAGGACAATCTTGTCCGCCCAGTCGCTCGACCCAGCACGATGGCCGCTGTCTGCATGCAAGGTTTGACCTTTAGCCTCGGGCGGCTGGGGCACACGCACGCAACCCAAATGATCAGGCCAATCAGAATCCTGAAGCTGGCTCACTGAATACTCGCTCTGGGTCCCTTTAACTGGGTCCCTTTAACAATCAGAATCCTGAATCTGGCTCACTGAATATTCGCTCTGGGTCCCTTTATTAACCACGGCGCTCCAGCGGAATGACGTGTGCTCCGAAGTCCAACTTCTTTCCATCTATTCTTCGTTCCTTTGTGTACACAATAAACTATTCCTCCTACTCTGGCCTTCCCTAGACTTCTCTCAGCCCTTAAGGAACCGGGCCTGGAAGATTGTAGCTGCTAGGATCAACCGTCTTAGTCTTAGCTCCTATAAATTAATGAACCCGTGGTGCCATGGTAGAACTTTGTGCTCCATGACTGAAGCCCGAGTTCGAATCTCGGGTTATCCCCACCTGGGATTGGGTAAAACTGATTTATGATAGCCAATAAGCCAGAAATGGCCATTCCGACCTCCTTGTCTTTGTCGGATGCACATTTTCCTGAATTTAGGCAAATCTTCGCATTCCGGGAACGAGTATATTTTGCGAAGAAGAATTTTTATCGAACACCAGAATCATGATTTCATTGGTCTGAGCTTTCGGGTTGCTGTGGGAGTCCATCGTCAGAGATGGGTTACAAATTCAACTTCGCAGCCGCAATGATAATTGCCTACGCTGGCAGCGCGGGTGCCCGCATATGTTGCCTTGCGCAGGTATCTCCAGACTCACGGCATTGGTGGTTAATTGGTCCTCTTCCCCCCTCTCCTATTACTTTTAATTGACCCTTTCCCTTTATAAATGTTGCTTGTTTTCGTTGAAGATTTTTTTTCTGTAAATATTCCCAACCAGCACACCGATCTCGCCCACTAGCACAGACATACATGGTCCGCAGTGGCGAGTCGGCAACCAAACCACACAATTATTCATTTTCAACACGTTCATATTTTAGTTGTGTTGTTTTTAGTTTTAGTTTTTAGTTCTGTTTTTAGTTGTTTTGTACACACGCCAGAACTTATCACCCCATTCGTTGCTGTTTTTCCACCTCTGACGATGGACTCCTGCAAGAGCCCGAAAGCTCAGACCAATAAAATCACGATTCCGGTGTTCGATAAAACTGCTTCTTCTTCTTCTTCTTCTCAAAATATGCACATTTTCCTATTCTACAATTTGCTATACGATGTCTGCGAGGGCTCTAAAGGGAGTTCCAGGATTCACTTCAGAGATTTCTATGAACATTCTAGTCGAAGACAATCAACCCTAAAAGTCGTATTCCAGTCACCCATCTCCAAGTCATGCAGTTAGTAATTGCCAGAATCGAGAAGAGGAAGACTCGATCGCTGGGACAAAATGTTTAATCGCCTGACGTTTCGACATCCGACACGGATTTTATCATCAGAGACATGGGTAGCAGCAGCAGAATAATTTACTCCATTATTATCTGGAAGTCATACACAAGAAACTGTATATGGGACGTTGGGGACCCACTGAGGAGCCTAACCCCTCGTCGCTATATCACGCAGCAGCAGAAACGTCGGTGAAACACGTTTCTGGGCCAATTGTCAAGGTCTAAAAAACGTGTACAACCCACTGCGTATGTAGCTCAGCTCTGTCGAGAATGACCTTGAGCTCCCCCATCGATTTGTTCGCGCAACGCGAGATAGGCATCTGGAAGATCGATATGCTTATTTAAAGAGTCCGCGTGCGAGTGCCATGTTTCCTGCAGCAGACGTGAGGTTCGGTTATCCGACTGACCTAGTATATATAGGGTTGGAAAGGCATTCGCCGATTTTTTTACGATTTCTGTAAATCTCTGCACCAAAGTATATTTGTACTGGTGGTTCAGAAGCTTCCTGGTTTCCTGCATTAGAGCAATGTGGTGGCTGTTCCCGCCCATTTTAATGCATTCAACTTAGCTCGACGCAGAAAACTTGGGCTGACTATTTGCTTCAAACCAGCTTTGCCTCCTCCATGGTCAACCACTGGCGGGAACGCGTAATTTTTTTCTCCTTTGCTCCCATCATAGCTACAGCCCAAATTGGCGTCCTTTTTTTGCCCCCTCTTTGTCAACCAGCGGCTAGGTCAGTCTTTGCTGCTCGCATGAGTTGCTTTCAGTCCCCCGGACGTGTCTTCGACACCGTTCTACGCTGGTCAGCCAACCTCCTGAAGTTTGCTCGCTTGTGCTGAGCTTATAGGAGTCTTGCACGTAGCGCCTAGTAGAAGAGATTCAGTCTATGATTAGGTTTGATACGCCAGTCAAGGACCAGCTTTTGAGCTCTGGTTTGGCCATCCTCTCAGTGGCTCGGCCGATCATCCTCCCCTTCTCAAAGGTGAAACTCTGTTCCCGTTGTTTTATGTGGCAATAGACCAATGAGCTTATCCTGGTTGTTGATTTTAAGCCGACGTTCTTACAATCTTGAGCCAGGGCTTTTTCCGAGTTCACCCATATACTTTGCGTGACAGTTTACACATGCTATGCTATAAACATCATTGGTTGTTCGGTCACTAGTGGTGGGTCTATTAGTAGATCAACTCCTATTACTAATGGGTGGCCCTACGATTTATTCCTACCTACTAGTTATTATATGATGCTGTTTCTGATTATCGGTTCGAGCATGAATCCGAAATGTCAGGCAAATCAAGTTCTTGTTCCAGCCTTACTAACGCTGAGCCTACCAGGATCACACTTTTATTCAGCACATCTGGCGTTGAAAGCTTCAACGGCGGTCACTAACTTTGTTTGCTTCCGCCAGTGTCCTCATTGTAAGAGCCATCCTGACACCGCTCACTCAGAGCTGTTGAAGTGGGGCGCTCACGCACGCACGACCGCATCGTGGCCTCAAGGTCAGTCTCCTTTACCGCGCTTACCCCCGCACAACAAAGTTATCCAAGGTTAATCCAGGCTCTGCAAACAGCCAGGCTCGCTGACCTGACAGTCAGGCTGACCAGCAGCACGGCTCGGGGACTGGCTTGATGGATGGGGTGACTAAGGTAAGCTTATCGCAGGGGGTTAAGAAAGTCTAACCGTGCAACTGCGATCTTCAGACCATGGCTACTTAGTGCTGAGGAGAGAAGTCTTTAAAGGCCAGAGTAGTAAGAAGAGTTTATTGTGTACACAACGGAAGAGGAGAATAGATTGACTTGGGAGAGATACGTCCGATCAGTAGGTTGACCGGGCCCAAGTCAGGTCTTAGAGTAGTCGGGCCAGAGGACAGAGAGAGGGAGATCTTTCATCGGCTAGGTTGGCCTGGAGATTTTGGGCAGAGAGGCAACTTGCGTCGGGCACGCGTGCAAGCTCCTCATTCATCGCCTTATAGATGCGAGAACTATGATTGGCTGATCGAGACGTCGAGAAAGCACATCGGTGAGCGTTTGGGGAAATGCACTTCGACGCGAGCTAGTCAGGCAGGCACCACCCGCTACAAGCTCGCCACTCTGTTTACTGTAGCCCCTCAATAAAAACGTAGAGGCAGCTGTCTCGACGGGTATCAGTTTCCGCATCCAAGTGAGAAGTAGGTGCCGTGGCGGCCGTGCATAAACAACCAATAGTATATTCAGCTCTTGGGGGAAGTCGCAGCCCTGTCTACGGCCAGCTTTCGTACATCTACTCATTGGGTAAGATCGACTACCCCTGTCTCTCGGTTAAGAAGGAGTGCTGAGTACTTCCAAGCACGAAAGCCAGTAAATGGGTGGAAGAGAAAGCGCGCTCTGGAGGGGCCACACAATTGCTTACTTTGCTAACTTCCTGTTACACCTAAATCTCTTGTAGGAGCCTTTAGCTGAGAAACGCAATCGATGATGCGATCCCACGCTAAGAATACGTCAAGCCAAACCGCGTCAGATACCCTGAATATGCGAAGCGAGTACGTACCCCGTTTAGTGAAGAAGACCAATAGGTGGAAAATGTCCGCTATTGAATCAACATACAAACGAGTTAAAGTGTAGCGGGAAACGGTTTTGCGTTAACTTAAACAAAAGGTTCTAAATGCAATTTACAGAAACGCGTTATGGCAAGAGTTAGTCTAGACAATTATGTACAAATGTAAATATGGCCAAGTTGTAAATGCGTATAAGTTTGGCAAAGGGCTTACGAATGAAAATATGTCCAAGTTGTAAATGCGTACAAGTTTGGCAAAGGGCTACCACAAGCCTACCCCGCCAGCGCTGACATGATCACTAATCTGCCTGCTCTATCAACGTGGCCAGCGAATCGATTTTTGGCGCATCGTTGATTACTGGTTCACACTGGACTCATTCAATCAGTTAATCGATTTTGCGTACCGCTGACTGCTGCTATGCACCGGATTTGTTGTCAGCGCTGGTAGAAGCAAACTTCGTACTAAGCCCATTCACTCGGCCTTCCGCCTCGGCTCGAGACGGACGCAACACTGCAGTGCTCTCTCACGGTCCTGATGGTCGAACTCAACGCCAGGCCGAGTCAACCAACTTTCTTATATCTATTCTCCCATTTGTTCTGTACAGAATATAACCTTCTCCTACTCTGGGTCTCCAAGACTTCTCGATCTTCTTCTAAGGAACCGGGCCTGGAAGATCGCAGTAGTTAGGCTTTAACCGGCTTAGCCTTAACAACACCTTTTGTGATACTCTCCACACCGAATGTCAGTACAATGCTACCATCAAAACTTTAGACTTTGGGAGACGGAAGTGCTCTCGGCGCCTGCATTAGCTTGAGTCTGTAGGGACTAGCTCCACACGAAGTGCCCTTTGTGGACGCTTGTCGTGACTAGCTCAAGTCGAAGTGCGTTTTGGGAACGCCTTCTGCTTTCGGCCTCTGGAACAGCCAATCACAGGCCGACTCACACAGGCCTCAATGCGGTGTCTGCCGCTAAGCCTCACCTCGGATTCCGCCCAACCAGTGAACGGCCGAAGGCAGCGTTGTTGGCGCTGTTGACGACCCCGCGCTCTCATGGACGGACGCCTGCCAATCCGAGTCAAATCTCCGCATATCTCTTCTTCTGCAGAATAAGCTCTTCCTACCACTCTGGCCTTCTTATGACGTCTCTCACTCGCTAAAATTCGTCCCCGCCCCAAAACCGAATTGCCCTAACGCCGGCTGTTTAACCAGTCTGGTTTATCGCTGGGATGTTGATGCGATAATTGCTAATCGTCTTGGCGTGACGATCACCCGGCTACTAGGCTTGCTGTCACCAGGACAGCTCGTGGTTCTCGCGTCCTTCGCGCGTGGTGGTTACTTAGTTGGCCGAGACAGAGTCGCAGCACATATAGTTGAGAATGCGGGCTCGCGGTTCGGCTCGCGGTTGACACCTCTTGCGAGAATTTCCCCCTCGGAAAGGTGTGACCGGGTTCCCTCTAAGAAGCCGAGATCGGGGGCAGCTAGCGTCATTCCTCCTCGCTGCCCGCCGGTAGGTTCGGCCATTCGCGTTCTGAATTATTGCTCCCAGTTTCTCTGACGTTGTTTTGCCCGCAACTCTGCACCAGATCCAGGAAAACAACTCCAGGCACCTTTTTTGCCGTGACAGAGGAGGATCTTTCGGCTTCATCATGCCCTGGCTCCTGGTGATTGCGCGTCGATTGTGGGTGCACTTTGTGGCAATTAGCGCACACTGTTCAGGATGCCTTAGAAGCGGTGTCGACCTGGATGCATGCAAACAAGTGCTTTTCTCGGGCGGATCTGGTCATCTGAATAAGGCCTGAGTTACACGAATGAACAACGTGCTTTGACACACACGTTCATTTGTCACTCAGTTCGCTGCTATAAGGTTTTTTCCTCAACTTCTGACAGCAATGGAGGTCGCCCTTTAGTAATACCTGGTTAACTTGACCCACGGTCTGGCAAAAGCCAATACATAGTGTGTGCTCGAGGCTCGAGTAGGACGCCAATAGGGTCTGGATATGACTAGCTGGCGACGGCTAATAAGCCAGAAATGGCCATTCCGGTCTCCCTTTTGCTTTCCGGTAATAATATCTGCCTATATTACTACCTGTTACGGTTGTCAGGACTTTTGGCGGGGCCAAGGAAGAGCGGGACAGACGAGTTTCGTTAGCGGTTGGGTGAAGGCTATGGCTAAGGTTTACATATGGACTAGTAGTAGGGCTAGGGCATGGAATTTTGGACAGGGCCACATCTATTACTTAGAGGGGGGGGGGAGATTACGTTCCTATCTAGTGTTCTGTTTAGGGGGCCATAAAGGGCATCCTTACCCACTCCACTCCGCAAAGCTCTTGAACTATGCGTGACCTTGTAGTGCCTAGCCCAATACGAAGTGCACTTGTGAACGCCTGTCGTGACTAGCTCAAGCTGAAGTGCACTTTGGGAACGCTTGCTGCGTCCGGCTTCTGGAACAACCAATCACAGGCCGACTTACACAGGACCTCAGGTAACAACTAACAAACAGACCTCGATTTAGACGCCGTCTGTTGGCTTGCGGTTGTGCGATCGTCCGGTAGTCAAATTCCTACTGCCTATCCGCCCATTTATTCTTTACAGAATATACTCTTCCTCCTACCCTAGTCTGCCCAAGACATCTCTCCTCTCCCAAGGAACCGGGCCTGTAAGATCGCAGCCGTTAGGGTTAAACCTTAGTAGCGTTAACAACTCGATAATTTCATTAATAAAGCTGTGTAACTTAGAAAAAAGATCAAAATGTCTTCGCAAAACTACCCAACTTAAAATGAAAGACTTTTAGTTGAACGCAAGCGCGAAAGTAGGATCGCAATTAAACATTTCGTTGAATTTAAATATGGCAATAGCAGCAAAATGATTTATTGGACCCCAAAATGTCCTTCCGAGTTCTTGTTCAACCACGAACAACTCGCACTTTACGCTACCTGTAGGCAGCCTACATAAGGCGGTCAAACCCGACCTATGTTAACAGTTGGAGCATGTAGTGAACCTAACTTATCCTTGGTAACGTCAACTCCCTGTTTATACATTTTTCCTCCTAAGTTGTTACCTCGGGTGTTTTTTCCCTGTTATTTTTGCTGAACATAGCGTTTGAACTTCTCATGTTATTGATTAGCAACTTGGCCACTTCTTATGGCCTTGTGTTTATATCGATTTTTCTGTATGAATTCATTGTGTATCTTCTCTTTTGTGATTCACGTTAAGTAATGAGAGGCGGCAACTGATGAGCTCTCTCGAAATGATATGGATCCAATAAATCATTTCGCTGCTATTACCATATTTAAATTTGCACCAGGGAAACGTTGCTTTAAATTTCGTTGAATGCAACCGACGATCTTCTTAGTAAAGGAGCAAAGTTCGAAAAACCTAAAATTCCTGTTAAACGCGTGACTTAACTTTTAAAAGTGCGAGATATAAGCCCCGGCGGTTGAGAATCCTTGCAAACATCCCCGTAATTTACTGTAGAAAAATAACTTCTTATTCAGTTGGAGTTTTTTTATTTAGTTGACCGAACTGTGGAAAAACTCGAACCCACACAACAAGAAAGGTCTTTGCGCAGCCAACGCTCTACTAGTGAACTACGAGGCTCACCGTGAGTCGTGCTAGTGTTTATTAGTTTACTAGTTAGCTTTAATAATTTTATTTGAGTTTAGTTGGCAGGAGTTTCCTTGGTAGTGGACTTGGATACAACAAGCCGTAGGTTGTTTTCATACGGTAAACGTGAGAAGGGTTTTTTTAAGTTGAGAAACCTGATTTACCAAAAAAAGATTTTGTTAAAATAAGAAAAAAGCGCGAATTGAGCTCGAATTGAGCACGAATCGCTGTCGACAAACTTGGAAGTGTGGAGTTTTATTTCGAAAACTTTCCTTTGCCCAAAACCCAGTAATAATGGATTTTTTGAAGACGTTTTGTAATATTAAGCAGAAACTTCGCGTTTTTTACATAAGATATCACTATCCCAAACCGAACTTAACACTTAACCCTAATCGATCGAGCTCCAATCGCTGTCTAAAAACCTGGAAATGTGGAGTTTTGTTCCGCCACTACCAAGGAAATTCCTGCCGTTTAGTTAAGTTTACTTTACCTTACTTTAAACTATGGTGACGTTTATAAGGAATCCTTACCACCCGCGCAAACGACTGAGCAAATATAAATGTATGACCCACCTGCGTTTAAAAAAACTCTCCCAAAGGATTCTAGGGTTAAAGATCCGCCAATGAGAAGCGAGATATGCTGTGTAACAGCCTGTAAACTGCTGGATCTTCAGCTAAGCTGATGCAGACGTTTCACCTGATAAAAACGCGGGACGCGGTTGACAGTAGGGAAAGAGATATCAGCTGATTTCTTCATGTTGACGTCAGTGGGACAGCAGTTTTTTTTCAAGGTCATAAATCGAGGGAAAATGAAAAAACAGTGGCACATATGATTTCTTGTGTAATCAGGTAGGACGGGAATTTTGCCTTGTGGCGATAATGGGGTCCGCGCACGCCGGCAAAAAGACAGGCCGCAAATCGATTGAAGCCTTGGCCTCGGATGAGAACTCAGTCAATAGATTTATCGATCGGGCGCCGGCATGCAGAGCCCTGCACAGGCATCTCCGCGCTGACGGCAGTGGTGATTGATAGCCCCCTAAAACTGTTGCCCAAAACGATAAATTCTGTAGGTGGTTGTCAAAATTTTCAGAATAAGACAACTGGTGGAAGATTGTTGCCTCTGTGTGTGTGGTTAGTTCGCGGATATCCTTTTTTGCTGCAGCAGCAGCTGGTGGTGGTGATAGTGGTGGTGGTTTGGGCCCTATCTATAGCCGCGTCTAAGCATAAAACTTACTTGACCAGGAAAATGCTCGGCCACGACGAAGGCCTAAAACAAATAGGTGTTAAAAGAAAAAGCCTCACACAACACGCTTTCGTTCCGCCAGTTTCTCTGCTGGACGGAGGCAGGCCCACATTCCACCTCCTTTTTCTTTTTTCTACTGTACAGTCAAATTAAATAAGATCTTTTTGCCTGTTGTGGTAGAAGTTCCCTGATAGTTTTTTTTCGACCACGGAAGAAACAGCCCTTCTTCTGTATCCTTGTTTTGAAACCGGGTTTGGTATCGGAGATTTTAAGTCTGCTGAAGTCTGGCCCAAATAAATGTCTATAGGATAGTTCACTTAGATTATTGTTCATGAGTAGAAAAGTATTAATAATAATTGTTAGTATAAGAAATTGTTGTAAATAAAACCGGCTGATTTCCGCCTAAACCGCACACATATTCGTTAAAAAAATGAGCGAGATGGGGGAGTACTGACCTCCTAGTATTGCAAATGGCCCCATGCTAAGTTCCGGGGGGCCTATTTTCATGTATCTATCGCAAGCTCGTTGCTGTATCGACAACAGAAGGATCCCCCAAATCACAAGTCAGGGAGGACTAAATGAACTGGGAGAGATTTACTGAGCTAAAGTAGCTTTATAATAGCTGCCGCAAGCACTGCGTACAGAAGCCAGTCGAGTCGGTGTAAAAGAGATAGTCTGTGTCTACGCGCGCGAGCTTAGTCTAACCTGTCCAGTCCTCAACCAATCAGTAAAGGGTGCAGTTGTTGGCAGCAGTCAGAGCTCGCGAGGCATCGATTAGCTTCGGGCGTACGCGCGTTGACAGCGGCGGTGCGTGAAAGTACAAGAGCGCGTAAAGCTAAGACCAGCGCTGGGCGCGCGGTAGGTAAAGGCTTGGAGAGTGAGAACGAGATATATCGGTGCAGCACTACAGAATTCAGGCTGCCACATATCCACATCTATCCGTACCCAAACGTCAAACTTCATAAAGTGAACCCTAATTCTAACCCTAACTCTAACCCCCCCCCCCCCCCCCCCCACCTGAAATTTAAGGTAAGACCACCTGTAAAACGGAGTCCGGATTCCCGCGCCCAATCGCAAAATAATTTGGCAATATATTATACGTATTTACGTAACGCGTAAAGTAAATAAAAGGCACAACTTTCGACTTTAATAGGCGCGGAAATTACCAAGCATATGCACGGTCCGAGTATGGTTGCGTGTTTGCTAAGGGAAAGATATAGTGTAAGTGCCTTGCGATATCTGAGTTGTCTGGCAACAGTATAGGAGTTAAGGCTAAGATGGTTAACCCTAACAGCTACGATCTGCAAAGCCCGGTTCCGTGGGACATGGGAGAAGTCTTGGGAAAGCCAGAGTGTTAGGAACAATCTATTGTATACAGAAGAGTTAGGAGGAAGTTGCCACTCGGTCTGGCATGGCGCTCAGCCGTGAGGGCGCGTGAGCGCGCGTCCCGCTTAGAGCGGATTCCCAAGTGTCCATCAGTGCAGGAATTGACCGAGGACCGCAGAGGGCTTTAGGAAGCTGATTGACCACGAGCGCTTCGGGACGCTGATTGGACAGACCTTTATAGAGTGCGTGTGCGCGCCCCAGCTGCCCAGGAGCAAAGGTTGTGCCTCGCACGCAGACAGGGGCCGAGCGGGTCGAGCGCGACTGGGCGACTGAGACTGCCCCTGTCAGATCACGTCCGTGGCGTCAAACGTTTGAAGGAAGTGGGGTGTAGACCCGCTACAACAGTATGGACAGGAGTGATGCAAATAACATTCGCTGTTCTGACCTCCCGGAACTCCTTCTCCCAGTTGTGTTGCGATGGATCTGCAAGCGAATATCCAAAACAATTGGATTTGCTCCAGCATCAGCGCAGAAGCTCAGCACTCCAGTCGCCCTACGATCTGACTGACTGACAGACTGAAATCAGTCCATTCCACTTCACCTTTGATAGCCCCTTGGTAGGCTTGGAAGGGTTTCGTTTTTCTCCTTTGTAAATAACTTACATGACAGAGCATATTGGTAGCAGGGCTCTTAGGTACGAGCCAAGACGCGGGTCTCGAATATCTTCTGTCGCCGTAAAGTAAATCGGTAAAAGGTTCGGCTCACCAGTGGGTCTCCTGGCGTTTTCTCTGTGTTTTCCGATCAATAGCAGTAGGATCAGTAAGCAGCATTTGTACTCAGAGAACTACAATCGTCATGCCCTTGTGTTAAACATCACCGGCACCCTTATTCGTGATTTTTCCCAGATATGCAACCCCCTTCTGTGCCTAACTCGATGAAACTCCAAAATTAAACTTTTAATAAACGGATTCGTCGGTCTCAACATTTACTGGCATGCACTCTCTCGCACACACCCTTTCCTCTCACAACAACGGGCCAATTCACCGGCACACGTTGAGGAGGTCACTCCAATAAACCCTCTGAGTGGTGCCCCAAACTGTATCTCTGTACAAGTCACAGCATCGGTCTTGACCCAGTTTCGAGCAACGTCTGTCGCCACCGAAACGCTCTCAAATCATCATGTGCGCTGGACTTACTCATGCAGTTCATGTTTCATCACAATGTATCAGTATATTGAGGGATATGTAGGAAAAATTCCTTTGAGTGCCCTATTTTTACATATGTGCGGTGGTAGCAGAAAATTTGTTTCTTAGACTGTTGGCGAGGCCAGTTGTCCTGCGTCATAGGATGAAAATAGGAGCAGACAGTGAAAAAACTCCTCAGGGATTTTTAGGAGAAAAACGGTCGCTCTTGTGGGGGTAATGCGTGAGATTTAGGAGAAAAAAGGGGGTTCCAACCGGGGGGCATGGCAAAGGTTCCCAGCATCATCACCGTGTGGAAGCCGCGTCCTGATTCTTCCTTGCTGATTGCAGAGTCCGCCAACGGAACTGGAAAAACAGAGGCATCCGTCCAGATCGTCGACAGTCCGCTTTGGGTCGAACCAAGGGTGAATGTTTAGGCCGTCAGGTCTGGCTGATAAGATCGCTAGTGGGGTAATCACGGTACGAAGATAGCCAAGTAGGGTAGACTGCGGAGACCTTCGCATGTGGCTATGCGTGGAAGGGCGTTATAAATAGCAAACGTGAATGGATATAAAAACTAATACTACTGAAAAATGAAAGTAGCATTATTATAGTAAATTGTAAGTTTCAATCCATCGTGCACTGCTAGATCGATCCAGTTTTCGCTTAAAACCCTCTAGCGATTCCGACGTAACGACGTACCGAGGAAGCGCATTCCACGCTCCGACCACTCTTTTTGAGAAGAAGTGTTTCCGAGCGTCCAGCCTGGCCCCTATTACCTTTAATTTGAGAGGATGACCCCTCAGATTTGTCGTCGTTGCTAATTCGAAAAAATCCCCTGATATAAGACAGCAATCTTGAAGACGTAATGCGCGGAATGCTAGTAACAGGTCCCCCCCCGAAGCTGTCTGTAGCGCAATGGGAAAAGGATAAGATTCGACGGCCGTGTTTCATAAGGCTGCGAGCCCTGCCCCATAACAAGTTTGGTTGCGCGCCGTTGTCCCTTATCCAGGATGTTGATGTCTTTCGTGGCCCAGGGTCTCCAAGCTTGGATAGCGGATTCTAGGTGCGGTCGTATGAAGGTTCCGAAGAATTTTGTTAAGCACTCTTCATTGAATGTAGAAAAAGCTAGTCTGACGAGGTATAGGATCGACATCCCGGACTTGGCTACCTTTGTGCAATGCAGGGAGGGTTTAAGCGAGGGCATGATCCAGACTCTCAAGTCTTTCTGGGTGTTCACTTCCTTCAATGGTATGTAATTCAGTCAGTAGGCCGTGCTGCTTGAAGAACCGGATTTGCCGACTCGAATGGTGGTGGACTTACTCTCATTGAACGGTAAGAGCCAGTCCGCCGACCATTTTTGAAGTCTATTTAAATTTTCCTGTAAGTGCACTTCGTCAGCCGCAGTTCGAATTGCGCTCAAAAGTTTTATATCATCGGCAAACATGGTGATACCGCAATCCAGTTCGCGGACTCAGTCGTTTATGTAGATAACAAACAAGATAGGGTCGAGAACGGAGCCTTGGGGAACACCACTCTCAACCTCAACCTTGGCTGACTGTTTGTCACTGATGTGGACAGTTTGCGAGCGACCGATTAGGAAGCTTTTTATCCGCGCAAGGAGCCTACCCCTTACTCCTATGCGGCTAAGTTTATAAAGGAGACGGTGGTGCGGCACGCTATCGAAAGCCTTTTTGAAGTCAATATAGACAACATGCACTGAGTTTCCACTATCGACTGCCTCAGTCCACCGTTCTAAACAGAAGAGCAAGTTTGTTACGCAGGACCTAGCTCTATGAAAGCCATGCTGAGCATCCGATAGCAGATAGTTTTGTTCCAGGAACTGCATAAGTTGTTGCTTGATAAATTTTTCCATGATTTTGCAACAGATTGCAGTTAGGCTGACCGGTCGGTAGTTATTCGCTGAGA
This sequence comes from Ligula intestinalis, assembly GCA_036362985.1. NCBI lineage: Eukaryota > Metazoa > Platyhelminthes > Cestoda > Diphyllobothriidea > Diphyllobothriidae > Ligula > Ligula intestinalis. Next base: position 12,024,151 of record JAYGXS010000002.1, on the reverse strand, counting down.
CCCGGCTCCCCCCTTGTATAGTGGCGTAATCCTCGCGGATTTCCAATCTACTGGTAGGCATCCGGTCTCGAAGGAGGTTTGGAAGAGCATAGAGAGTGGTTTGGCGAGCTCCTTCAAAATCTTGGCTGGTACGTCGTCGGGACCTGGTGACTTAGATTCTTTTAACCTTAAGAATTCCTTAAGAACAACAGCCTCGGGGAATTGGACAGTCTCAACTATTGTATCCGCTTCGGTGTCGTCGGTGGGGTGATCGTATGCCGTTTCCTCTGTGAAGACTGACCGGAAAATTTTCGAAAGATGATCAGCCTTTGCTTCATCATCTATCAAGTCTCTTCCCTCAGCTGTCCTCAGCAGGAGTATCGATCCTTGTTTTTGGTACTCTGCCTGAGGAAACTGTAAAACAGTTTGGGGTTCACTGTGGCCCGGTTTAGCAAGTCTGCTTCGAAAGCCCGTCTTGTTTTGAGAATAAGACCCTTGACCCGGTTTCTCAGAGTTTTGTAGGCACTAACAGATGCATGAGTCCTGTCTGCTAGCTTTTTTTCCACAGCTTCCGCTTTTTGTTCACTTCTATTTTTAAGGCCTGCGTAAGCCATCGCGGTCTATTGGTCACCTTTTTTCGCAAAATTGGACAGTGGTTGTCGATGAGTCTGTGCAGTGTGTTCCGGAACACTTCCCAGTCCGCAGTTATGTTTCCAGAAAATAGAGGTTCCCACTCGGCGCACGTGAGTTCGGTCTTCATTCTATCGAAATCGCCTCGCAAAATATTTCTTCTGGCTGTTGAGGGTCTCTCCGGTATTGAGAATAACGAGTACTCCCATAGCATTACAACATGATCACTTTTACCTAGCGGTGGGAGACATGAGACTTCGTCGATGCTGTCCTGCGATTTCGTGAGAACGAGGTCCAGACAGTTGGACTGTTGGCCATCGCGCATCCTTGTCGGAAAAGTGACGTGTTGCGTGAGAAATAACTTTAGAGTCATGCTCAGAAGGCAGCTGTCGAAGGTTATATCGGAGCAATGTGCGCAGGCCGCACCCCAGTCGATGTGAGGTGCGTTAAAGTCCCCCACAATCAGGATGTCCGATCGTGCAGTAATCTTTTCCAGCTCCTCTAGCAAGGAGGCATCCACTACGGGCTCTCTTCTCGGTGGTCGGTAGAGTGTCAGGACATCGAGGTTGGGTGCACCTGGTACTTTAATGGACAGCCAGATGGCCTCGAAAGCACACGCCAGTTTATCCGTTTTGTCAAAAACTGTGAGTCCATTTTTCACGTATGTTGCTTTGCCACTGCCTCGACGGCCTTCTCTGTCTTTTCTGAACAGTTGATCGCCGTCGGCTACCTGTTCAGACAGCCAAGTTTCCGTTATTGGAACTATATCTGGTGATAATTCAAAGGCATGAATCTTCAGCTCGTCTAGCTTTGAAAGCATACTCTGTGCATTTGTGTACATGAAAGTTAACTTTCTGTTTGCTCGAGAAGTGGTTACAGTCAGGCTCTCCCCGCCCCTTACCGGGTCGACTGTGCGGTCATCCAGGGAGGATCTTTCCCGGGGGAGAACAGTGGACACTGAATCACTTGGTTGTTGTAAATAACCAAATGTTTTTCCCCTTCGTTCTGCCTCTGTATGTTTTTCGATTGGGCTCAATCCTCCCCCTACTGAGCCGACTGTGTGGTTATCCGGAACGGACCTATCCAAGGTGAGAACAATGGACGTTGGATCACTTGGTTGTTGTAAATAACCAAGTTTTGTTCGCCCTTGCTGACCCGCTCCCTCTTTTCGGAAACAAGTTGATGACGTTTGTTCCGTTCTGCAGCTGAGAACTCCTGCTGAAAAAAAACTCCCGGGTCAGAGTATTGTATTTTAAAACGCCTAGATAGAATGAGCTGGGCGTCTCGACCCCTTATCGACAGTGGTTAATGCTAAGAAGGTTAAACCCTAACAGATACGATCTTCCAGGCCCGTGGTTCCTTTTAGGTAAGGGGAGAAGACGGGGAGAAAGCCTGATTGTTAGAAATAGTGTATTCTGCGGAAGGATAGGAGAATAGATGGAAAGGGTTTTGACTCTCGGATGACTGCAGTCCGGATTCTCGGGCGTCAATTCCGGAATAACGAGGGCATTAGGCATCGCTGCGGCGTCGGTGCATGCTTTGTTACGGTGGCCAATGGCGCGGCTGATGTATAGACTAGCGTGTGTGCGTGACCATGAGATGGGCTCACGCGGCTTTGCGGGCTTAAGGCGCCATGCGTCAGCGGTTGATCTTGGGTTCCAAGTGGCTGGAAGAGACCACTACAAGTGCTCCCCTCCATGGCCGTAGTTCATTGATGAAAGAGATTGAACGGAGGAAGATTAGTGAAAGATAAGGAAGAAGTTGCGTACCGACGACAGGGTTCGAACAGCTGGTTTTCGTGTGGCTGGCTTGCGGGAGCCAGGTTGAAGGGACAGTTGTGACTTGCATGAGTTTTTTGGCTGGCATGCGTGAATCGAGTCAATGCCACTGGGAGGAGGAAAGGTCATCTCCGTCTGCGTATGCCATTGGGTCTGCAGTAGGAGGAAAGTTCTGGACTACGCGTACATCGGCATGTCGGTAGGGAATTGGCAATCTCGACTACGCGTGAAGAAGCCAGGTTGGCTGCGTTCAACCTCGATGGCAAATCAGTATGCCCTGTTCGTGTTTGCTGACAGGGGTAAGGGATACCGTCGGCAGTAGAAGTAGGCTCAGGGTTTGGAAAAGTGGTCTGGGTGCTGGCACTCATAACGGGAAACAGCCCCGAGGGATGGAGAAGGAGCCAGAGCCTAGGGTTGGTGAGCTGTGAGTGTTTAAGCATCTCCCTCTTGCTTCACGACAGGGTGTCGGTAGTGAAATTTTCCATTTCGTGGCCAAATGAGGTGACACAGGAAAGTTCCAGTTGAATCATCTGACGATGATTGAGCTCGGCCACATCAAAAATTGAGTTGAGAGTTCCTCTCACGATTGGGGTCACCAGCACCGACAGATGTTAAGCTAGACAGGTTAAACTCCAACAGATACGATCTTCCAGGCCCGTGGTTCCTTTAGATAAGGGAAGAAGACGGTGAAAAAGCCTGATCGTTAGGAATACAGTATTCTGCGGAAGGATCGAAAAATAGATGGAAAAGGGTTTCGACTCTCGAAGGACCACCGTCCGGCTGCCAGGGCGTCAATTACGGAGTAAAGAGGGCATCAGGCATCGCCGCAGTTTCGGTACATGCTTTGTTCTGGTGGCCAATGGCGCGGCTGGTGTCTGGACTAGCGTGGGCGCGCGACCTTGAGATGGACTCAAGCGGCTTTGGGTTCCAAGTGGCTGCAAGAGGCCACTACACCCTCACTTTGGTCGGTGCTTAGGAGGACTGTAGCGCCAAGCCGCAAACCGTCACGTGACCGCGCTTCCTTATCGCTTCTGGGACAGCCAAGCACAGGTGCCGTAGACTGTCATTAGCCAAGCAGTTACTCAATCGGCCAGTACCTCACTCCTGCATGACGTTTACGCATTCACGCCCACAACACGCTGCCATACAGAGGCGCGTGCAAGGCCCGGGCCTGCCGCGCGTCGGGGCTTCAGATCACCACTGTGTTCCTGTATATAATAAACAACTCCTACTGGTCTTACCACTTCTCTTCCTGTACGGAACTTGGTACGATAACTGTAGTTTTCTGAGCGCACTCACGGCTTAGACTCCTACATATTCTGCACAGAAACTCAGTGTTGGTCGGAGGCCCCTAACGCGCAGCAAGTTCGGCTTTTGCGCGCGCGTTCGTCCGCTAGGAGGCTGTAGGCCTGAGTAAATAAATGCCAGGTGAGAGTGAGTCGGTGTCCCACTGTCTTTGTCGTGTCTTTTTTATCATCGGGACACATTCTGCCCATCAGATTAAAACATTTAATTTTCAGTTACCATTTAAATTCACGGTGACAGAGGTTGCTGTGATTTCCATAAAGGCAGCTCAGAGGGTTTCCTGCTTTATTCGCCTTGTTCTACAGCATGTAAATTCGAACGATAGAAACGTACTGTGATGAATAGGTTACCAGTATTACTAAGAAGGGTGTTGCATCTGCGACTGTAACAACTTTTCTTAATTTTTTGCTCCCGTGCGAACAAATAATTGTTGCGTCCTTTATATCTTGCGGGATTTGTCCATGTCACTACACATCTGCTATAATAGCAAGGTAGGCCTGTTCCTGGGTTTAAAGTCACCATATTTGTAGATTTTGGCTATAATTAAATTGGCATACACAGGATAATTGCCGTACAGCTCTGTCTGGTTCCCCGGAAGGGTTACTCCCTCACAAATTGCAGAGAGACGGTTGAGGACCACCCTCAAACCCTCGGCCCATCGTCCCAGCTGCAATGCCGGCGGGTGGCAACTCATTTCCGATGGATTGGGGGGACACAAACAGCTGTAAAGAATACGTTTATTACGAAGAGAAAAGCTCCTTTGGGAAGGTTGATACTTTAATGCATAAATTTTCGAGACAGGTTCCCCCACTCGTCTTCGGACATGAAAACATGTGCAAAAAACAATTTGTAAAGTTCCCGAAAAGTCACTATTCATCTAACATGCACACCGATTGGCAGGATTGTCAGTCTGCGCCAGTAGACGTTATAAGCATTTTGTCACTCCACTGTGGTTGGTCACGTGCATTGAACTTGGTCTTGAGGTAATTATACTTGGCATCCAAATCGAAATGCCTGTTGATACATGCCTCTTCTGAGTGCATTGCTTTCAGGACTTCAGAGCTTTTTCTGGTTGGATAACTGCCAATAATTTGTGTGTTCTCCCACGCGAATTTGTGGCCAGTTTCCCGCGTGTGCATGGCCACCTGGGATAAATGGTCTCCTCTTCTAATCACTGATTGATATTGGTATATGCGGGTTGAGGCACAGTTCCCAGTTTGGCCACAATAAACTGCAGCACAACTGGCACAGGGTACGTTGTAGACAAACATTTTCTTTCAAGGTAGGCAACACTGTCCTCAGAGTGTAAAAGCTGTGATCGTAAGGTGGTTGCGGGTTGGTGTGCCACTTGCATCTGGTGTTTTCTTAGTTGTCGTTCGACAAGCTCAGATACATTTTTATGTATGGGAGGGTTTGCCAAAGAAAACTCTCTCTCCTCTTACTAGGATAAATTTCTGTAGGTGAACTTCTATTACCCTACAGTTCAGTCGATCCCCTTCTTCCAACGTAGGCCTAGCATCGGACGAATTTTGCGCATTTGACATCCCTTCCTGTTGTTGGCGTAGGTGTCACGTGCAGTTTGTTTATCCCGGAGGAGGGAACACGTGGGCTTTCGTTATCATTTTCGTCAGACGAGTCTTTACTGCTGTTGATGGCATCGCTGGCGTCCCGCAGTTAGTTCAATTTAGTTCAGTAACATAAACATTCTTCTGCAAGTCTTGTACGTACTGCAGTTTAAGGGGTTCAAGTCAACATTCAGTCGGCTCCAGTGCTGTCGTGTGAAACTTAAGCGGTCTTTGCGCACCTTTAGGCCACGTGCACGATTATAGTTGTCCTACTCCATCCTCTAGTTGATGATCAGATCGGCATTCCATATCACCAACTCTCTTTGTCACGAGCACATCCGGCTGATCTTGTCCCCTGACGTTGTGGATCACGTTCCATTGACGCAAGTGATGGTGTCTCCACTTTTTTTGCCCAGGGCAGGAGTAGGTGTTTAGGACGAGGAGGTTATGTTTTGCGTGCATCTTCAGCAGAGGGCGTCCGAAACTCGGCATGCTTTTGCGGATGCTGGAGTTGGTCTCTACTCCGGCTCCTAAGTCATTGACGTAAATCAGTTTGTCCGCCATCGCGTCGTCTTCGCTTACTGTTGTAGGGGCGCTGGTGCTTATAGCTGCATAGAATTCTCTTCGACGAATTTGGCGTCGTCGCCCTGAGTCGATGTGGGAAGGGACCCGCAACGCCGCTCTAATGGTGAGGCTAATTCCAGCCTCTTAGTGGGGGTTGCTCCAACAGACAGTGAAACCTCCTTGACTGTCCCTGTGCAAGGCCCTCAGATAAGACCAGTTAATCATTCACGTCATTCTTCATATATCTGTGATACTTTTGCCTTTCAACTATTAAGGTTAGAGAAAACTACGTAGAGGGGGGAGGGGGACAAAAAATAAGAGATGGCAAGTATAAGGGTATTGTGGCAAATTACTGATAGAGCTCTCGGAGCCATCGTATTTTAGCGTACGTTATGCTGGCAGTAGGCAAAGGTTTAAGTAGTGCACCTCATATACCCCTAATGCCGGCATTTTGTCCTACGGAAACGGTGGTTATAGGGGTTTCGGGGGTAGGGGAATAGGATAGGCAGTGTAGGAAATTTGTAGAAGTGTTGAGTGGAAAAGTGTAGTTTAATTAGTTCCTTGCGGTGGCTGGAAGTAAGTTGTTCCGCATGTAAATTGAAGGTGTGCGTGGCGCTTCGCGCCGCGAACTGTACTAATCCAACTCTAGAACGGTAAGTTGGACCTCAGATAAGTTGAAGTGGCCGACCTCCTAACTAACTTTTCAAATTTTCAGGAATTTCAATAAACCCGCCTTTTGAAAATTGTTTTTATCCGCAATACGTTAAACGATAATACAGACAAGGGAAAATCTTCAGAAATAAATCAACAGCATTTCCGAATACAATAAGATAGACATGCATATAACCGGTATCAATGTATATTCTGCTGCCTATTCTATTTTCCAACCCCCGACACCCCCCGTTTCCCTTAGGAAAAAATGCTGGGACGAGGGGTATATGAGGTGCATAACTTAAACCACTGTTGCTCTGGTACTATTTCAGGAAAACCCCAGTCACGGCTGTTTTCTAGCGTCTAAGCGCCACAGCCACTAGGATGAGACAGAGGTCATCAAAGAAGGGAGAGGGGGGAGGTTATTCTGCGTAGAAAGCCAGTTTGCTGTCTCAGGCGACACTAACCGCTAGCGAGACTAGGAAGTGTCCACTCATGCCTGTGAAGGAGTGTGCCAGCCGCTCTAATGACCGGAGGTGGATGTCGGGTGCAAGTGGTCTGCACTGCTTTATCTGAGGACGAGATAGCGTAGCCATAAACGACTGTGGCCGTCTGAATACGTGACCATGCTCGCATTTTACTGTTGGCAAGACTGTAAGGTCACAACGACAATGGACCTGCTCGCGCCGCGAGGGTGGGTGGATGACCTCGTCGCAGCGGGACACGGAACAAAGGCGCCGGCTATTGCATTGTGTCGGCTGTGTCGGCAACAGTTCAACATCGGTCTGCCGACCCAGCATGGCGCAATGGTTGGGGTGTTTGACTCTGATCAAAGAGTTCACGAGTTCAAGGCTCGGATGGGACGCCACTTGGATCTAGGTATGACTGGCTGACGACGGCTAATAAGCCAGAAATGGCCATTCCGGTCTCCGCTTTCTTTGCCGATAATATCATCTGCCATTCCAATTATGCGCTTACTGATGAGGTCTCAGGACACACTCCCGCCTTTGTGCCTTGGGACTCAACATAAAGCGTTTGCAGACAGGCAAAATAGACTGGTCCTGTCTCCTTGTCGGAACTCCATTCAACAGACGTGACTGTTAGACACTGTGAACGGCCCTTGGACAACCGCCTCCCAATAAATAAAGGACATAACGAACTGTCTTTTGGCTAAATGGCATAACACATTCCCCTAATTTTGTAGGGGTTAACATTCCGAGGCCATGTTATAAAAATCGAAAACGCCCCTCGGGGATCACGAAATCGTTGAATCGTTGAATTTTGTCTACAACAATTCTTCGTCGTACTAAATGACGACTGAGGATGGGGTTTGCTCAGTTGGTGGTCAAGGATAAGGATCTTTCCACACTGTGATTGCAAGGTTGGGGATAAGGGGGTTTAGCTCGATGTTCACTAAGGTAGGCCCGGTAGATGGCGTGCCCATAGGGATATTCATTTTCAAGTGCGAACGATTAACGAGATGTGAGTCCCAGCCATCGAGAGCGATATAATTATAAAAAAGGTTCCCAATAGAGAGCCCTGTTTGTAGAAAGTCTCGCCATATTTCGCTAGAAACCGTACCAATAACGCCAATGCCCTTTAAGCCTACGGCTGTTTCCACGCAGGCGGTTTCTGTTTCGTGGGGGCAAAGTCCAACGCATCCACCCGGTTGACCGATCTACATTAAAAAGTGATAGGTTTTTTTGGGGTGCATCAGTTAGCACTGATCTGTAGTAGAGACTTTTTGGTTCGTGACAGCGCTGCCCACAAGGATGACTTAATATAACTTCTGAGGGTTCCTTCTTAGGCGGATTATTTGTGGGATGTTGTGTGCCGTGCGGCCACACTTCCATTTTCCGTGGACGGACTTTTCACGATTTTCCCTTGTTTTTGCTGAAAGCTCGGTCGCGAGAAGTCAGTCCACGGAAAATGGAAGTGTGGCCTTCTTATTATTAGTAGTTTAATAAAGGAAGCCCTAATAACATCAGTGATCGTTGAATAATGAAAACGTCGATGTTATTTAATTGGTTTTCGGGTTGCATTTTGTGCACCTTGATCTTTGAGTTTCCCTTATTCAGTTTAGTTAAATTGAAGGAAATGAAACCCTCAATGATATTTATCATCAGCTTTTCTAAATAATATAATAAATTCACTCATACTAAAGAAATATGTGAAGAACATGGAAAGACCTCTCACGAAAGTAGCCAATAAGCGAACAGCACAGTGCCCTAAAGTGTTTTGTTGCGTCATATATAGTTCATCCCCCAGACTAATTGGCCGTCAACATTCTCGCACCTTTTTGTTTAAACCTATTGAATATGTCATAGTCCAATAGGTATAACCCAACTAGTAGGCAGAAGAAAGCGAGAGGGAGTGTCTGATGACAGTGGCCTTTATTCAACAGCACACAAAGACAGCAGGTTCCGTTCTTTCTAGGATATTCCTGGCGTATGATGTGCGCCTGGGTATTCTGGAACCTTCTCGACTGTGGCCACTGCCCACGCTGTGTGGGCGGTCGTTTCGTTTGCTCGAAGAACGGCGTGGGCGGCTCGCATGACTCAGCTGGACTGTTCTTCTCGTCGCTTGCCATGAGTGCATGGGGGTACCGCCTCCGTAACAGAACACAATGCTGAAGCTCGAGCACCACTTGACATGTGGTACAATACCAGGTTGTAAGGTTCTATTAATATTCTACATACCCACCAGCTGTTTTACTTCTCAATATTGTTCGATGCTAGCACGGTGTGATTAACGATAGGGGTAGCCTAGTATCTGAAAACAAACTCTCTGCATTATTACCAGTCTTACTTGCACCTTAGTAACCTTCAAGCTGTCAATGTCCGTATTTCGACGATTCGTGACTCTTTAGACCACAAATAACGGTCCGACCAGAAACCGACGATCGAGTCTGTTTTATTTCTCTCGACAATAACTTTTCACATAGATTCTCATCACACTACCTCCCCCGGTATAATTTGTTCGTGTAAAGGCTGAATGAATAGAAAGAATATATAGTCTTAATGTGGAACCGCTGACCGTAGGCATCGAACTGGCAAACTAACCGACAGTTCCACCATCGGTTTCGACGATGTCCATCACGTGCCTCAGCAGGCTGAATCAACGCGGTGACTACCGCGAGATATACGGCGAAAGTAGACTCGCGGAGAATCCACCCCACACTCTCACCACTCCCACACTGGGACCCGGTATCAAAACAAAGTCAAGAAGGCCGGAGATGGAGGAGGGTGCAGACGGCTAGCGTGCCCAACGCTGAACACGCATACAAACAGCATGCCTCGCTAGGTAGGCTCCCAACTGGGAGCGCCATTAAGGTCAAATTACGAAGGAGCCATTGAGCCTGACTCTCAGCCCCCAGGTAGCCACTCCACACAACAAGACACACTGGACCGACTGCGGTGTCCAAAGTATCCCGTCAATTGCAACCCTCCAAGCCAGGGGTTTTGGCGCACCGCAATAGTTTCAGGCGCATCAGATCGATTATAGTAAGGGAAGAAATGCGCTAAGGGTCGACCTCACTCTCTTCCGCACGGCCAGCAACAGGTCACCGCCTAGTTGATCGGTTGCCTGAGGTGGTGTGGACGAAGTGCTGAAAACGAAAACAAGTCGGAGAGAGAGAGAGAGCGAGAGAGAGAGAGAGAGAAAAGAACGAAGAATAAATGAGAGGGGAGACGAGAAGGAGGACGGAAAGAAAGAACGAAGCAAACTATCCACAACATCAAGTACAGCACCTTTCACCGAGGCTTATGTCTCTGGTGCTTGCTGGTTGTGTTGCCCTAAACTCCCGATCATCGCTAGGTCTGCATCGAAGGGGAAACAAGCGCGCACGTGTCGCCTCAGTCCACAAAAAATCAGACTTTGTCCTCACTCAGCACGGCAGTCAGAGTCCTTAAAGTACATTTGCCAGTCCGGAAAATGTACTTTTGCGGGGGAGGGAGGCAGCTTTGATGGAGCTGCGCGTGTACCTATCGAGGCGTCCGTGTCGACGCGCGTCGTAACTTCCCCGCAAGGATGTTTAGCTGATGACGTAGTAGTAGTAGGGAGAGCGTGAGTGCGTGCGACATATTTACGTCACCGGCGGCGCTAACGTCCACTCGGAATGCGCGCGAGCGCGTGCGCGTAAGGCAGTCGCGTGACTGACTGACTGCGGCTGCTCCACGCACGTGCGCGCGCGCACGTACACGGGTACATGCACGTTCGCACTTTTTCATCGACCGTCAGCGATCGTCGTCGGACTGCACGCGCATAGCAGCAGCAAGCCTGCCCCTCTGCCACTGCCGCCGGCACTGCGAGAGAGAATGGAAGGCGCTACTTCGTTACCGGTAGAATCCTTTGACAGGCAGGCAAAGTCGATGCTATTTTGAGCTGTACAACAGGAGCAGGCAGTGGGCAGGCTGCCGATTGAATGCCTCCTGCCCATAGTCGTTGATTCAGAGAACTGAAGATCCTATGTTCACAGAAAACGAGTACTAATAACGCAGATAAACAAAAAAACGGCAACCTAAAGGAGCATAAACGCACGGCGGCTGCCGGTGGGGTCTCGTAGTCCAGTAGCCTAGAGCGTCGGCTGTTCCAAAAGCCTTCTCCTCGATGGCGTCGGTTCGAATCCCACCAAGTATTTCACAATTGGATCAAATAAATCAAAATCGAGGTGGCATTCTCACCTCTCATTTACTCTACATATTGAAGGCCTTTTTATTAAAATCCGTTAACTGTTATATTATCTCCGATGTTTGCGTTCATATCGCAAACCGGATTCCCTTATCTCATGATTTATAGATGCCTGAACTACCTTCCTCATTCTTTACTGCTTTTCAGTTATTTTTCAGCTTAACTTAAAAAGACCTGGTTATAAAGAACCTGGGGCACGCATATTCGCTTTCGTGAACCCTGGTTATTTTTAAACGTATCCTCTGAATGATTTCTTCAGCTGTCGGTGTTTCTTCCATTTTTTTAGCTGACATTATAACACAGCAACACTTTAAAATGGTCAAGCAATTCGCTGTTTGCGCCATTAGTGAGGTCGCTCACCCTCTCTACCACTCTGAACTAATGGCTGCGAAGTCTTCCCATACTATGCGCTGAAGCTTCCGCCATATATCTTGCTTTACATAGGCATATCAGCACTGCGTACTCCCATTCCAAGCACGCTACCTCACGGGTGAAGAAACGGAAATTGAGAAGTTGAAAGCTGACCTGTCTCCATAACAGATGTGGATATCACGTAAAACTCAAAGTTTGAGCATTCCTTAACCTTTTCCGATGACCATATCCCTCGCTCTTCGTGAATGAAGCCATTTTTGCTGAAAATTTTGGATATTACCTTCAAAATAGTGTTTTTTCGCTCTCTCTGGACCACATACATGGAGTATTAGTCCTAAGACAGCACTAGCTGTAAGAAAAGCTTATTATTCCTGTTCTACATAACTCGGGGAACTGAACAGAGTTTTGCTGAATCTATTTTATTGTTGGTAATCCGTAAACACTAGGACGGTTCAGTCACTAGATGAACAAGCAATCTCGCCCTGACAATATTTTTATGCACGTGGTTGCACATTGGAAATGGAAAATCGGCAGAAGTAATGAATGAAATGTTTGCCCTGTTGGGGTTAAGTAAGATCACAAATTTATTTACTGGAAATTTTCGTGGACGTGAGTTTACGGCAGGTAAGATGGTGATCACGTATTCAAACTCACTTACTACATTTATGCTTAAGTTTCTCCCCCAAAGATCATCATGACATCAAAAAGTCTTCACGTAGAATTTCCAGTTCTGGCTTATTGGCCGTTATCAGCCAGTCATAACCAAACACAGGTGGTGTACCACCCGATGTTCCAATCCGCGACTGGTTGTTCAGGAGTCCAACGCTCAATCCCTTTGAGCCACGGGCTCGGGGTCTTGCTGGATTCGATCGGGAATAGTAACATTGGTGGATTGACACTCACCGATCGGGTACGGATGTACTCGACCCGTTCTGCCCTGTAGCTCACTCTCAAGCCCCGCTAGCAGTCTCACAGAGGCCAGAAGTATGTGCAGAAGGACAGAATCGATAATAAAGGAGACTGGAATAGCCATTTATGGCCATGGTAATGGTACACTTGCGCTGCATCTACCGCACTCTCTCTTCCTCTCCACATGGGCCCGGTGTTGTGCCAAGGTCAAGAAGCCCGGAGACGGGAGAGAATGCAGATGGCTGAGCTGTCCCTAAGCATGCCGTAAGATCTGGCTTAAATCCCACGGGATGGGAGGGCCATAGAGACCAAAGTAAGAAGGAGCTATTGCAGCCTGACTCTCAATCCACTGGTCGACCATTCCATTCAAACACATACTGACCTGATTGAGTGGTCCGAGTTATCCTGTGGGATACGATGTGGTCCAAGCAGATAATAGAAGAGAGAACGTATCCCAAAATGAATAAGCTAGTGGAAAAGGATAAGGCGTTGAAGACTATAGTGTCAGAGAGAATTTACTAAGGTAGGAACAAGCGTAGAATGTAAGCAATAGGAAAGTGACTCCCAGAAAAGTGCGGTCCAGCCATGAATGAGCCGTAGCCCAGAGGTCTGCAACCGAAAAGTGAGTCGTTGGCTCTGGAAGTGGTTGAGCGTAAAAAAACTCCCCCGCATCTTGTGCACTGGTCTCACCTTGAAATTGATTGGCTAGTGAGGCCAGACAAGTCTCGACCTTGAGTGGAGGCTTTGACTATCGTGTCTTCCGTCCGCGTGGTGTTTACGCCAGACATGGTTTGTGCCCGCGGTGTCAGAGTAAAGCATGGATAAGAATAAAGGGTCGCTACAATTCCACCAGTTGGCAACCTTCCAAGCCACGGCTTTTAGTGCACGGAGCTAAGTTCAAGCGGATCAGATTGTTTATAGTGAGGATAGTGTACTGAGCCGTCGAATGTCCCCTCTATTCCCATTCCCAGGTCCCAGCCACCGTCCGAGCCAGCCAGTGGACTGGTATGGGGAATAGGTGTGGCTGCTGACATACCTAATGACCTTGTGATAACGTCGGGGTCACCAATGTGTTTAGAAAACTTTGATCCTATCTATGGTTACCCGTAACAGTCAGATATAACAATGACCGAAAAAACCAAGAGTCGAAAGATGTGTAAGATATTAAGAAATGATTTACAACCTTGAGTCGGCGTGTAAACATGGGTAAAGTCTCAGTGCACTGTTAGTGCATTCAAACACTAGGAGCAGCGAGAGTGTCGAAGGTCGCGAATAGTCCGGGACCTCGCCACAACCTAGCTTGCAATTACTACGTACAAGATCTGGCCCCCAAAACACAAACACTAGAATTTCGCACAAGTGTGGGTTGAGTGGCTCACATCTCACATGTGTGCGAGTGTCATAGAGGTCACTTTAAGAAGAAGGCATTGCACCAGTCAGCCACACAACACAAACACACACTGCACTGAATGCAAGGGTTGTGTAAAGTTGTTAGTTGGCAACCTTCCAAGCTGCTCGGTGCTTAGCGTATTGTAGCAGTCTTATCGCAGCAGCCGCAATCTTCAGGCCCGGTTCCTTAGAAAAAAGAAGTCATGCGAAAGCCAGAGTGGAAGGAAGGATTTACTCTGTACAGAAGGAATGGAAGAATAGGCAGTATACAATTGACCGTCAGACGACCACACAACCGCAAGACAGCGTCTGAAGTGATGTTTGCTCGACAGTCGTCACATGAGGTCCTTTGGGAGTTAAGGTTAGGACGATTTAACCTTAACAGCTACAATCATTCAGGCCCTGGTTCCTTAGGATATTGGAGAAGTCTTGGGAAGGCCAGAGTAGAAGGAAAAGTTTATTGTGTACACAGTGGAACGGAGAATAGACGGAAGAAGTCTGACTTGGAAGGACACGTCCGCCGGAGAGCCAGCCACTCTCCAAGTGCCGGTTTAGCAGCAGGCATGCAAGCGGCAACATTGTCTGGTTGCATCAAAGGTTATTGGCCGTACAGATCACATCGATCAAGGCGTGCATGCGTCTTATTCGCCGTCGGGAGAGACCAGTCTTTTGCGGATCTGTGATTGGCTGTTGTCAGAAGCTGCCCTCAGTGCGGACGTAGGCGTTAGCAGCAGTGGGATTTCGGAAATGCTCGCCTATGTGGAGTGAGTCACGAGAACGGACACGGGGTGCCGGGACTTAGCACCTGATCGCAGGCGGCAGGGTAAAAGCGCTGGCCGTCAGATCTTGGGTTCAAAGTGGCTGCTAGGGCCACTACAGTCCTGTGTGAGTCAGCCTGTGGTTAGCTGTTCCAGAGACCGGAAACAGCAAGGGCCGACAAGTGCACTTCGCGTGGAGCTAGTCATTACAGTATCAGGCCCAGATAGCATATATAATAGTGGAGCCAAATGAAAAAGGAGCTGAGTGGAAGAAGAAGACTCGATCGCTGGGACAATATGTTTATTCGCCTGACGTTTCGATATCCGTCGCGGATTCGTCATCAGAGACATGAATAGCAGCATCGCGGCGAAATCCGCTGTCATAGCTACGCATAGGACTGAGAAGGCTCTACAAGGGCGGTGGTAGGCTCCGCTCTATGTTGGTGCTCTAGGCACTGACTATCCAGTCTCTGTGTGCGATGTATTCGCAGGATACCGACCAGGCCGACGCGTGAGGCGACTATGCTATCGCAATGAGGACAGGTTAAACTCAAGTCTCCATTGCTGGTGGAAGGGGCGGGGATAACAGGTGGCATGTCAGCGGAGGTGATGTCGGCGACTGAGGCTGTGGCAGGGGTTGTCACCGCCATTCAAACCTTTCTGCAACTCATGTCGCTGATGACGAATCTGCGACGGATATCGAAATGTCAGGCGAATAAACATATTGTCGCAGCGATCGAGTCTTCTTCTTCTCAATTGCTTCCTGGGACACGGATGTTCGCTTGTATTGGCAAGGAGCTAGGTATCCTACTTCCCAGCCAGGTGAGAGCTGCTGATAGCAAATACGTGCTGAGCTTGACCATGTATGATGTAGATGCTAGGGTGGAGAGATGTGGAAGCGTGGTACAGCTGGCGGTGATCCACTGCAGGATTTCATTGAAGCGCATGTGGCCTACTAGGCTTATGCGGTGTGTGTGGATGTGCATGTACAGTTGGGACGGGGGCGGTGACTGTACTTCGGGCCCCTCCGGCACTGGTTCACCAGTCTCTCTATGCGATAGATTCACAAGCAGCTGATGCTTACGGTACAAATCAGGGCAGAATAGATCGGGATGTATCAAGTCGACTGTGCCTGTGCTCACTGATGAACGTTCACCCGACCGCTAACGGAACTCATTTCACCCGCTCTGTCTTGGGCCCGCTGGAGATCCTGACAGCCATAACAGCTGGTAGTATAGGCAGATAGTATTACCGGCAAAGACAAGGGAGACTGGAATGGCCGTTTCCGGCTTATTAGCCGTCGTCAGCCTGTCATACCCAGAACCAAGTGGCACCCCACCAGAGCCTCGAACTCACAACTACTTTGGTCAGAGTCAAACGCGCCTTAACCATTACCTCTGATTACATGAGAATAAAAAGTTTAACATATAGGACTCAGCAATTCAGCTAATAATAGGCGTTTGCTTCGGAAAGCCGATAGGTCGGAATTCACTCATACCTATTTAAATAAAAACCTGATCTGTAGCGACAAAGGATAATAGGTGATGAGGTACTGATTAACTTCAGATCGAGGAAGTGCTAATGACCCATTTGTTAGACCAAGTGTCTGTGGACTACCTGCGTCGTACTCGAGCAAATATTTTTGTTTCCGATTCCAGCTGGTAGGCGGGGTTATGATTGGTTGAATGGAGTCAGAATGAGCCCGGAACAGACTGTATCAATCTACCTGCATTTTCTTTCATCCATCCTCTCTGATATATAGCCTATGCTTCGCATTAATAAACAGACAGATACGGTTCCACCCGGGCCTCGAACTCGTGACGTCTTTGATCAGAGTCAAACGCCCTAACCATTAAGCCACGAGGTCGCTGTCTTGCCGGGTTAGGTTTATCAGTCAGTGTCAATATCCCTCAACCTAACCCGGCAAGACTGCGAGTTGGTAGCTCAATGGTTAGAGCGTTTGGCAGTTGCCGGTTTTACTATCTGCCTGTACTTGTGCTGTTGTTGCTGCTGCTAATGGTCACGCCGATTTCAGGGCGGAGGATGGGAATGCTGATGGATGTGTAGGGTGTGTCAGCATCGCGGCGAAATCCGCTGTCATAGCTACGCATAGGACTGAGTAGGCTCTGCAAGGGCGGTGATAGGCTCCGCTCTATGGTAGTGCTCCAGGCACTGGTTATCCAGCCTCTGTGTGCGATGTATTCGCAGGAGACCGACCACGCCGACGCGTGAGGCGACTATGCTATCGCAATGAGGACAGGTTAAACTCAAGTCTCCATTGCTGGTGGAAGGGGCGGAGATAATAGGTGGCATGTCAGCGGAGGTGATGTCGGCGACTGAGGCTGTGGCAGGGGTTGTCACCGCCATTCAAATAATGCAGCCAGAAACACCGTCTAACTTAGTCTTAAGTTTGAGCGAAAAGATTCTTTGGGAAACAGGAACGAACTTTATTGTAAATTTTCGACGCCGGCACACCAGGTCGTCGTCGGACTTGAGGGAAATATGCAAAGAATGTTGCGCATCATTAAACATGCCGAAAAATCAATAATGGTTCGTCATCCATGGTCAGTAGTAGGCTCTGGTGGTTGGTGCTTTTTCAAAGCCTTTCTGAGGTTTATGTACATTGAATCAAAATCAAAATGTCTTAAGTGACAGGAGCCTTTTGCGCCGGCACTACTGCACTATCTACCCTCACTCACCTATAGTAGATGCCCAGAAAGGTTCGAGGAGCCCGAGTCTCGTATTTCTCCTACTGCGACTACTGTTTATACTGCTGCTTCTAGCGGTGTATCTGAATGATTGAAGTGCTGGTACTATCACTGGCGTTAATATTTGATCAGAAATGACACTGATTGGAGTCAGATCTGGGCCGGTGTTCCATCGATCTCAACTAGGAGCGGCGACCGGGATGTTTGCTATTCTGAGTAGAGCAGGTGTTTGAGACTCGGATGACATCAATGCTTGCCCTGGTTGCTTCCTTAATTTTAAATTACTACGGCTAGGATACTACTGTTGGAATACGAAATGACCGTTCATCCACTACACTCTTATACAGCCATCCAATTTTTAGGTGTAGATTGTGGTCGTTCTGCCTTGCCTCTCCTTAGAAAGACAAGTGTTTGAGGCCAACCTGGGCCTTCATCGAGAACTCAGTTAATCAATTAATTGGTCAGGCACGGAATGCAGAAGTCTGCAAGTCATCGTGAGACCTGTTTCCCTGATAATTGATTGGCTAATAACCTCTATATATCTGTCATTTGATCGATTTTTGATTTCACCGCTGACGATGGTCTTATAAAGGAGTTTGAGAACTCTGAAGCAATAAACACATGTTTCTGGTGCTTGGCCAGTGTTCATAATCTTCTTCTTTTCCTTCCTTACACAAACCCGCACCGGCCACTCGAACATTCCCATCCATTCGTGAAATAAAAGCATCCCAACAGGTTCAGTCCCACTATCATTCAACGTGTGTTTTCGGAAACATTTGGGCCGGACCTGATAGGCCTATGTTCTGAAGAGCTTTCTGTACTTTTTCTATTCGACACACGTGTGCTGCAAGGCACCAAACAATGAGATTACGCTAATACGACGGCACCACGGTGGATTAACTCAGTTCACGAAAACCGCGCAGTACTGGGTCAAGTTTAGATCTCTGCTAGCTTGGAACAGCGTACCCAGTCGTA
Source organism: Ligula intestinalis (assembly GCA_036362985.1). Lineage (NCBI taxonomy): Eukaryota > Metazoa > Platyhelminthes > Cestoda > Diphyllobothriidea > Diphyllobothriidae > Ligula > Ligula intestinalis. The sequence continues at coordinate 12,005,879 of JAYGXS010000002.1, read as the reverse complement.
ACCTGCAAAGTAATGAAAACCCCCCATAACAAGACTGCGCGCGCGCAACTGATACCTGCTTTTACAGTGGCCCCTCGCGGAAAAGTAGCTTGGCATCACAGTAAAGGCCTGTTAAAGCTGAACTTCGGGTAATTTGAAGAGAGATTTGTAAAAGCAAAATTCATAATTAGTTGATGTTAACCACGGTAAGATAAACTGACGACCGGCGAGTTTCCGAATGCCCATTTAAAATCGATTTGCCAGAGGTCGAGCACACGTGATCACACATCTGGAGCTGACGGACGGATGGCCCGCCTACAGCCCCTGTGGGACAGTCAAATCCTGTTGTCACCCCATCAGCTGACCAAAAGGACACTGACTGACTGACTGATTCTCACGTGACGTATGCCCACAACCACGCCACGCTAGCACATCGACGCGCGCGCGTACACAGGCCCACGCAGCTTGTCACACATCGAGGCCTCTGACTACCACGGCCTTTCCTGTACAGCATATCAGACTTCCACTGATGTCTTGATCTTTCTCCACCTCCTCCTCTAAATCGATATTGGACCTCACGAGTGTGGCGTGGTGATTACAAACAGGGCTTAGATTTCCCACGGTAAGAAGGGTCGTCAGCAGAGAGTTTTCGAAGTAAGGTCCGGCAGACTGCCATGGGGGGGGGGGGCGTACAGGCAGAACAGTCATCCACACATGTCATCGTCGATGGCTGTGGCTGGCAATGTGAGACGTGGCAGTGTGTCGGAGCCGGGATTAAACAGCTTGGGCCAACATATCGATCGACAGTTTGACTGTCGATTTCGCCGGTTTCCACCACAAGCTTAAACGAGTTGAAGCAACGCGGTGACTCCGGCGAGCTATACAGCGAAAGTAGACTCGTGGAGAATCTACTCCAATCTCCCACCACTCCCACACCGGGAACCGGTGTCAGGGCAAAAGTCAAGAAGGCCGGAAATTCGGGAAGGCGCAGGCGGCTGGTGCGACCAACCTTCAACACGCGTACCAACAGTATGTCTCGCTAGGTAGACTTTCGACTGGGAGCGCCATAAAGGCCACGTTAAGAAGCCATTGAGTCTGACTCTCAGCCTGCAGTTAGCCACTTCACACAAAAAGACGCACTGGGCCGACTGCGGTGTCCAAGTTAGCCCATCCCAACCCTCCAAGCCACGGCTTTAAGCGCACCGCGATAGTTTTAAGCGTATCAGCTTGTTTATAGTGAGCAAATAAATGCACTGAGGGTAGACCTAACTCTCTCCCCCACCGCCAACAACAGGTTACCGCCTAGCTGTCGATCGCCTGAGGTCAGATGGGTGCAGTGCTGAAATAGAAAACAATTTGGCGATGACCTCCCACAGTGTAAGGGTCGTCAGCAGAGAGTTTTCAAAGTAAGGTCAGGCAGACTACGTGAGGGGCGTTCAAGCAGGACAGAAGTCGTAGTCATGCACACAGGTCAGACCATCGTCGCCAGCTAGCTGGCTGGGTGAGAGGTGACAGTGTATCGGTGTGGGCCAACGTATCCATCGGTGTCACAAGGTCGCTAGGCGGAGGGCTAGTCACAGGCGATGCAAACAGTGATCTAGTAAGGCGAAGTGCATCGCTGCTGCCTCGCCGAGTAGCCTGCCACACATTTCAGCGACCGACCGACCGTTAACGGTAGCGTACCAACCCTGGTGACAGAATCCTACGTAGAAAATTCTACGATTTTGGGTGATATGGCCTCGCTTGGTTCGCCTCGCTCCTGTATTTGGCAGTCTAGGACCAACGACTGCGCTCTTCGGTGGCGACTGGTTTGTCCAATGCAAACACGGATTCGATCCACATGAATTGGTCAGATGATTGGGGTGACTAGAAAGACCATCCCCCAATGGGTCTTTGATAATTCCAGGTGGTTGCGCACAACGTTGAAGGCGCCACCAGATGAATTGAGATTCCATCATATCGCTTGAGCCTTATCAGGTGTAAAACGTCTGGATGTGGGGCCAATCAGTTCTCTTATTTTCCTGGCTGGACAGCCTTTACTGCTGGTATATGGGTGCTTACCGATCGGTGACGGAGATTGTGGGAATCTGTCGCCCAGCGCAACTGCGCTGACTCATACTGCTGAAGTGACCTTGTATTTCCTAGCCATGCTTTGCTCACATGCCCCAGATTGTCAAAAATTCCTTTCAAGGTCACCCCCTGTCTGGCCTCACTGGCCAACCAATCTCAAGGCCAGGAGCTTACTGCGGGGGAGTTGTTTACACTCAGTGACTCCCAGAACCGACGATATACCGTTCGGTAGTAGTTGTCCGGACCCGGTGATCTACTTTCCGGACTGCGCCTCTGGACTCCGGCCCATTCATTGTTGGACTGCACTTGTCTGGGAGTCACTTGCCTATTGCTTACATTCTACGCTTGTTACACCTTATAACATAAGCCCTAACAATCTGGCCTTCTACGCCTTATCATATCTACCAGTTTATATCCGTTGGGATACGTTTTATCATCTATTATCCGACTGGATTGCATAGTATCCCACACTGCCTTCGTTCGCCAAGCCTCATTCGCTGCGCGCTATTGTCCTTTCACACGCTCGCTGTCAACTCACCGCGCGTACGCTCGTAGGTAATCGATACTTCCGCCTCATTTTATTGGTGGCAGCCGAATGATTACCCATCCCACAGCCAAAACTTTACACAGTCTCAGTTTTGCACCTACGCGGCTGGCTTTTGTAAGCGGCGCTTGCAGCGGCTACTGTAAAGCTACTTGAGCTCAGTTAAGTTGTTACCATTCATTCCGTCCTCCCAGACATGTGGTTTGGGGATCCTTCTGGTGTCGAGGTAGCAACTAGCTCTCGAGAAGTTTACTCATTCTGTCGCGCCTCGGGGCACACTTTCGAGCCCCGCCAGCGGCCGCTCAGCTGCTAGCATGTTAGAGGCAGAAAGACATAATCGGGAAAAAACAAGGGGGACTTAAATTACCATTTTTGGCCTATTAACCGGCATCAATCAGCCATAACCGGTTGTAATGCTGCCAAAAGCCAACATTTTTGCCGTCCTAGACGCTTTGTTTCAAGGAGAACGAGGGCGCAAGAACTGAAGTCTTTCTTGCGCATCTAGTACAGGATATTTAAGCAAGCAAGCGTTACAAGATCGGACCAATCAGATTGTATCCTCCAGCGAGTAGCGATTCGATTAGCCTATCTGATTTATCTGGCTGGCATGTTAGGGTCCTAAGCCTAGCCGCAGCTGCGCGCTGCATCACCACATGCTTTATGTGTGTGTGTGGGCGGAACATGGGTGTCTCGCCAAGGCTGCATACAAGCAAGTCTGTTAGGATGGCTCCTAACATACTCAACTCCAGATGGTGCAGTACGCGAGGCTCTAACCCACGACCTGCTGGTTAGAAGTCCAACGCTCTAACCCACTGCATGTCAAGAGCTTTTCTCCAGTTTCGATCGGAAAGATTAACATTGGCAGGTGGACGCTCACCAATCGGTTACAGAACGCACTTGTACTGACTAGCTCCACACGAAATGCACTTGTGAACGCCTGTCGTGACTAGCTCAAGTCGATGTGTACTTTGGGAAGGCTTGCTGCTTCCGGCCTCTGTAACAGTCAATCACAGGCCGACTCACACAGACTGTGTGACGACTGCCGAGCAGACCTCACTTCAGCCACCGTCCGCTGGCTAGTGCGGTCGTCTGGTACTGAATTTCCTACTACCTATTCTCTGATTCATTCGGTACATAATATACTCTTCCTAACAATCTGGCTTTCCCAAGACTTCCCTCCTCTCCTAAGGAACCGGGCCTGGAAGATCGCAGCCGTTAGGGTTAAACCTTCTTAGCTTTAACACACCTCGAAAAACTCGTCTCAGGACCAATTCTGAGGTATCGCAAATACCTGGAGCTGGATATGGTTGGCTGATGACGGCTAATAAGTCAGAAATAGCGATTCCAGTCTCCCTAGTCTTTGTCGGTAGTGTCTTACAGCCTTTACTATCCAACCGCCTCGCTGAAAATGCTTGTCCTTCCTCCAATATCCGCTAAAAACAAGTCACAGAGGAGTGCAGGTCAAATTCAGATCCCCGGCTATACAGGAAGTCATACAACAGAACGCATATTACGGCGATAAACCCCTTGAAATTTTACAAACCTAGCGGCAGCTTGGATGGCGAGAAATTTAGAATAAAAATTGCCTACATTCTATTCTTAATGAAATAGTCATGACAAGTCCATCTTTAAATAATAGGTAAAGATGACGGTTACAGAACAATTGTGAGGAAATAATAATTTGGACAGTCTCGGCGTTTGAAGTGAACAAAAAAATTTTCAAGAAGGCTCTCAGTAATCATGAAATGAATACGTCGGTTGAAGGCCTCGGCTCCAAAGCCTTCCCACGGAGCTTTAACTCCCCATAAATCACAGCTAAAATTGAAACCGCTTCATTTTTAATTTAAAAAAAAACAATAAGCTGACTGGAAATATCTCATTTGCATTACGTTAGCAGAGAATATTAACTGGATAAGTTTTATTGGCTACGTTTCGCAAGACGAGTGTTTCACATGGTGAGCTCAGCGCCGGAATGAATTAAACTCGTTAAAAGAGGTTCCACTGAAGCTCAACGGCGTTTTAAGTGGAGCCAGTCCGCAATTGGAATTACAACGCTTTAACCGAAATTCCAGAGACTCCCGAAAGGAAATCACCGGCTATATCTTTAGTGCCCTAATGTAGCTGCTCGCTACGGGAGTTTATAGCAATCAGTTGCCCAACGTTAGTACTTTTTCGGACAGAGTTATCCAGTGGTGTTAAGCCTAATGAGGTTAATCCTAACGACTGCGAAATTCAAGACCCGGTTCCTCGGGAGAAGAGAGCAGTCATTGGAAGGCCAGAGTGGTAAGAAGGGCTTATTCAGCGGGCATTCACGCGCGGCTGATCATGGGATCCAAGTAGCGCTAGCGACCACTAGTGTCCTACTGAAGATCATACCAGGAATCGCTTGCCAACGTAGTGAGGTTGACCGGAGACGGGATCGAACAAGTAGCTTTAGTCTCCCGGGTACGTTGCCCACTGAGCAAGCTAAGTGGCACCTGCACGGAATGCGGGTTTGACTTAAAGGCAGGGCAAGAATAATCTGAATGATGACTCCGACGTGTTGATAGGGAACACGTTTTAGCATTACGAGGTGTGGGCTTAGACCTAACTCGAGCGTCCTTTTAATTTTTGTGATCATCGCTCATGATAAGCAAAAGTTGACCAAGCAAGTTTCAGTTCGCTGCCTTTGTTCTCGCACCTGGTGCATTTATCGATTTCTGATGATCATCAGATAAGTCCTGGATAATTGCATCCATGAGACTTTCCATATGCTATATTGATTGACATTGATGAACGTTCACCAGACCGCTAAAGGAACTCATCTCTCCCGCTCTGCCTTGGGCCCCGCCAGAGGTCCTGACAGCCATAACTGGAAGAATAAACAGATAGTTTTACCGGCAAAGACATGGGAGACTGAAATGTCAATTTCTGGCTTATTAGCCGTCGTCAGCTAGTCATACCTAGACCCAAGTGGCATCCCGACCGGGCCTAGAACTCGCGATCTCTTCGATTAGAGTCAAACGCCCTACACTTTGTGCCACGAGCTCGCTGTCTTGCCAGGTTAGGTAGACGGATATTGACACTCATTGATGAACGTTCACCCGACTGCTAAGAGAACTCATCTTTCATGCTCTGCCTTGGGCTCCGCCAGAGGTTCTGACAGCCGTAACAGCTGGTAGAATAAGCAGATAGCACTACCGACAGACTAGGTCTGGGTATGACTGGCTGACGACGGCTTACAAGCCAGAAATGGCCACTTCAATCTCCCCTGTCTTTGTGGTAATAATATCTGCCTAGACAAGGTTTACAGATGTTACAAATAAAACTGATCGCTGTTGCATCATCAGTATTGCGAGGTCGGTCTGCTGAAGCCACGAAACTGACGGAGGGGGGAAATAGAATAGGCTATGAGTACTGCTCATGGGTAAAGTAGAGGTACGAAAATCATTGTCACGTGCACATAGTAAACAATTGTCAGCTGGTTTCCGCTAAACAATTTGAAAAGCTTCGTTGCGATCGAATCGACGAGTGTTACCGACAAGGTGTGTGATGATCGACCTCGAAATCGTTCTTATTTCACCTTTACGTTTGCCGAATTTAGTTTTACAGTTAACCATGGAAATATTTGCAGAAGTATTTTTTTTCAAATCTTCATATTGCATGCTTGTCCCGTTGCTTGCAAGTGTCTCTGACTATGTGGATTCTTAACTTCTCATGGCACCATTGTCCCAGGAGCACATGAGTAATTTCCTTTAGTTTTCAAAGGAAAATTGTTCCCACTTCAGGCCAGCACATACCGGGCATTATTAAATGAATTTATAGCGTACTATTTATCGCAACTATGGTTTCCTTTTTCCCGACACTTTTGATTGCAAACCATTTCGTGCATCAATTTTTCAAAAATATCCTTTTTACCTCCATATATATACGCCGACGTATTTTTGACTGTAGACCCCAATATATTCTTTTATTTGGCATTCGGACAGCACCTAATTGATAATACAAATGAAAAAGAGTTTGACCGCGCAAATCAAGCTCGTTCAAGTGGATAAGCTGTAAACGTTGGTTAGGCCGAATGCCACTGGCTCTACAGTAAGGCCTAGAATTCATTTAATATGCAGACATATGCGAAAGATTAATACTCCCTCGCTAATCGGCATTGAGTAACGTTGAAATACTGATTATCGTGTGGTCTGTTCTAGAGTCATTTCAGCCACAATAGGATGCCGGCTTTTTAATTAGTTTTTTTCTGAACACTAGCAAAACATATGTAATGTAAGAAGTGGCTACTTAAGTTGTATGCATTTTACCATTGATTTTGACTGCCGTTATAAATTCAACTATATTTAATGGAAAACACAAACGAAAAAATTATTTCTTCTCCTCGTTTATTAGAAAATTAGGCTTTCTTAGTTTCTATACTTAAAAAAAGGGTATCTTTCAGTCCAAAAAAGTTTCTAATTATGAGCTTTTATACGATTGTGAAATGTTCATTCATTATACGTCATATCCGTCAATGTATTAATACCGCGTATAACTTATAAAGCATTTTGCACATCTGTTGCAATATTTTATGAGAACTATGTGATTGCTTCCCTAAAGTGTAGCAGTCAGTAGATTTGAAAAATATTCGGCACTTTAAAAACCTTTTTAAATCCAAAAGATACTCTTTCTTTAAGTATAAAATTTAAAGATAGCCTAAGTTGCTTCCAAACGAGTACGATAAATAATTTCGTTCCTGCATGTTTTACATAAAATATATTTGAATTTGCAATGGCAGTCAAAATAAATAATAAAAATGAATACTAGTAAGTAGTCATTTTTACCAGAACAGGCTTTTTGTTAGCGGTCAGATCAAAGCTTCTTAAAAAGTCGACATTCTGCCGTGACTGAAATGACTTGAGAATAGGCTACAAGATGATCAGTATTACAACTTTCTGCAGAACGTTACCTGGAGACTGTTAACGCCAGAATTCTGGAACTTCAAAGAAACCGAAGTCAGAGAGCAGCGGTTCTCGACCGTCTTGAAACTCTAGAGAGAGTAGCGTTTGAAGACTATGCACAAACAATACGAAACAGAAGAATCGAGGCCAGGTGGACTAAACTTCTTCGAAGTGTCCAACCAATAAAAGCACCGACTACCCTCCCACACAATCCGGAGAGGTACGTGCATAACTATTCCCCAATCCGTCTTGACAAAACCCTCATAGAGGTACTATCCCTAGGCCCTAGATTCTGTATTGCACGAAAAAGGCTGAGACAAATAGAATTAGAAACTGAATTTGAGAGCCTCTTTAACCAAACCTCCGATCTAAAATCTTCCATGCCTGAAGAAGATGATTATCTCAAGTCAACCCTGGTTAACTGCTGCCAGCAGTACTTAAGAAAGACTCCAATAAACAAAGGTCCCTTAACAAAAGCCCACCTTGATAGCCTAAAAGAGCTACGAAGAAATGAAAATATCGTGCTAACCAGACCAGAAAAAGGATCTGGAATAGTACTGATGGATAAAAATGATTACGTCGCAAAACTAGAAGCAATTTTAGCAGATCATACAAAGTTCTCAAAAGCTGAGGACAAAGATCGGACAGATACTGTTGAAGGTCAGCTGACTAAAATTCTCAAAGACCTCCATAAAGAAGGTCTTTTGACTGAAAAAGAGCTTGAAACACTAAGACCTGTAGGAACGACGATACCTAGAATGTATGGACTTCCGAAAATTCACAAACAGGGGCTACCCATACGTCCTATCCTGCATATGAGAAACTCCCCTTACCACACCATTGCTAAATGGCTGGTAGAAAAGCTGAAACCTCTTGGAAGTTACATGTATCCTCGAAGCCTGAAAGACACATTTGAATTTGTCAAAGCTATAAAGAATATGAAGGTTGCAAGAAGTAAGATGCTCTCATTGGATTTATCGTCACTATTCACCAACGTACCCGTGGCAGAAACCATAAACTACCTCTGCGACGTTATTCGGAACGCGAACAACCAGATAGGTATGCCCGTGAAAACCCTCAAAGATCTCCTTACGCGATGCACACAAAATGTCCAATTTCTCTGCAATGGTCAGTTTTACAGACAGATTGATGGTGTGGCGAGGGGCTCACCACTTGGACCGTTTCTTGCAAATGTCTTTATGGGCAAGATCGAGGAAACGAGTCTAGGGGACACCATCAATGACCTTGCATTCTACGGTCGATATGTAGATGATATCTTCTGTTTGACAGACTATAACGCTGACATTGACGCCTTGGTCGCGAAGTTTAACAGCGCTCACCCATCGCTCAAGTTTTCTGCTGAGACTGAAGTGGACGATGAAATTGCGTTCCTTTATGTCCTTCTGTGAAGGCAAGTGGATGGATCTATCCTACGCAGGGTTTTCCGAAAGAAAACCTGGACAGGACAATACACTAACTTCCACAGTTTTGTCCCCCTCAATATAAAACAAATCTGGCCCAGGGATTAGCAGCTAGAATACGACAGATCTGTTCTCCTGAAACTGTCGAAGCAGAACTCCAACAGCTGCAGCATACACTAATTGAAAATGGATACCCGGAAAGATTCATCCGCAGAAATATTGGTGAACGCGCCAAAAAGCCTGTCACCTTAACTGCAGAAAAGAAAGACGTGTTCATAAGACTGCCTTTCTTAGGCGATGCAAACAGCGAGCTGATCAGACGACGCTTGAGGACTGCAATCACAAACGCTTTCCCAGCGGCGAACTTACGGGTGCTCTTCACGAACTCTCCCCTCCTACGATTGGGAGGTAAAGACAGACTCCCTTTGAAGGCCACATCAATGTGCATTTACTCTTTCACTTGCTCCTGTGGAGCGGGATATATCGGCCGTACGAAGCGTCTCGAAAAGGAGGTACGTGAGCACATACCGACCTGGCTAAGTAAAGGTGAAACTAGATCGATCTCGAGTGCTTTTCTTGCACATCTAATCGATACGAACCATCGAGTAGATACTAACGAAGCCTTTCGGGTTGTCTACAGGACACCATCTAATTTTTCCAAAGGCCTACGTCAACGGATGCTTGCAACAGCCGAAGCAGTAGCTATAAGGCTAGCAAATCCAGTGCTGTGTTGTCAGAAGACTCTGACACAAGCTCTGTCACTTTCATGGTCTAAACCGACACCAGATGGCGATAGGATTTCGCCCCTACCAACAAGCGACAATCCCTCAACCAATACGCTGACATGGCCTACATGCGCAAACTGACATAGTACGCGTTGGCCAATCAGCGCCCGTGTTAGATAGTTATTGATTTTTCTACCTATTCAAACTTGAATTGTTATGTACAGCGTTAATTTTCCTTGCAAATGTTTTGTCTGATGAAGAGATGCTCAAAACAATTGTTTGCCAAAAACTGACTTCTAATATTAACCATGGGGATATTTGCTGAACTGTGCTTTTGTTCACCAGCGCCCCCGTCCTTCGGCGTTCCTGCGGTCCCATCAGTTGACCTCAACTTATTCACTTACACATACGTGCGCACAGACTCGCGCGTCCAAATAATCACGCCTGCCTAAGTTCCACTTGAATACACCACCCCTCGGCCGGTGCAGCAACGACCCCTGCAGGCAACATCCGTTCGAGCAATTGCAACACACCAATGAAGAACACTTGAACTTGCCTCACGATCCTACTTTATCAACTGTCATCACCCCCACATAACACACAGTCGACTCTCTCAGGCCTGGCTGCACGCAGTCAGGGCCAGCCCTGGCTTCGCCAATGGCCACTGCCCACCTCAGACTGCAACTGGGAGTTCTGTATACAATAAACCCCTCATTCTGGTGACTCTTGCCTTTTCCCTCCAACCTGGGATTCGAAGTGATGATTGTAGTGATCCGAGTACAACCATTACTCAGACCCCAACAAATTGGTGACCCCGACGTGATATGAACGTGCATTCTTCAGAGCATAACCACTGCTCAATTTCTTCCAATATGGATGACGACTTCTCCACGAGATTCCACCTCGACTTAGACCGCTACAACTGAACGTAGTGGCTGACAGGACAGAGGGCCCTCCTACGCGTGCCACACGTGATCTTATTTCCTCCTCAATTACTACGCTAAGCGGAGCATACATGCTTCTCAACTGGATTAGATTAGCATGTTTATACACGTGATACTTCGCCCAGCATTCTGGCGCTAGCAAAGTGAATTACATGCCGGCATTCCCTGGCAACATTGACACGCCAAGCACATCGAACAAATCTCCCCATCTCCAACACTAGCAGCAACGGACTCTGCAGCATCTAATCTATCTTGCCTACATTGCAATCGCACATGCATGTCACGCATCGGCCTGATCGGTCACTTGCGAACCCAACACACACACACACACACACCTCAGATGCTCACGCATAATTGTCGTTGTATGTTTGCAGTAATGACTGTATCCTATAAATACTGCAAATTCTTGTGCATATGCTACCTATATCCGCTATTGCTTTCTGCTTCTGATGATGAATCTGCGACGGATCTCGAAACTTCCCAGCGATGAAGTCATCTTGTCGATTCTTCCAAGTTAGGACCAGTCTAAAGATTGCACCATTCGTAATAGCCTTGCACAGTGATCCAGTCACCCTTTTACGAAAGCTCTTACTAAGAAGGGGTTTTGTGGCCCCTCTCCTTGGCTTTGTGATTGCGGGTGCATAGCTCTTTCATGGGACTCCACAAGTAGCTATCAAACCTAAATATCAGGACCCATGCCCTGACAATTCGATAAGTGAGCGGGAGCTCGTCAATCTAAACAAATTTTCGTTAAAAATAAAGTTGGTCATCGCGTTAGATGCCCCTATCCCCGGAATTCTATCTTACAGGGCCAGTAGGATTATCATAGCTTAGCTTTTAGTGCATCAGTTTAATTTTAGATTTAGAGTAGTTTGTTAGTTTTGTTGAGTTTAACGAAGTTTAATTTAGTACATAAAGTTATATAGGTATATCTATCGAATTTTGGCGGTATCTTACCAAAATAGACTAAAATTAAGCTAATAAACTGAGTAAACTAAAAGTAACCACAAGACTAGAGGTATCCAAGATGGTAGACCAACTTTACTGTTACCATATTTCCGCTAGTGACTCGCTCGTTACATGAAATGCTCTTAGATGGGGCTGCTCGTTACCCGAGGCTCCACTGTTCTAAAAACACATGTCCAAAAGAAATCCAGACACCCTCGAGGCATACGAAGAATGTTCGATGGCACGGGCTACAAAGCCCTTAGCCGATAGAGACAAAAAGTGGGTTTCGGGAAACAGTTGAGGAAATGCGACATGTGAAACTAAAGTTTATTCGCTTGATAATTCAAATTCTCATTCAAATCCATCATCAGAGGATCGCAAACAAGTGTATTATGGGGCACAAAAAGCACAGTACTTTCTAGGTGTGCAATCGTAATGCACCACACGCCTACATAATAACTCCGCGCTCACACTCTTGACCAAGTCCTGTGAGTGACGCAATGCTTGTTTGCTAGTCCCTACCCGAATTGTTAATCAGTGTTTTCATCTCACCATCATTGACTCGTGGCACGACTATTATTCTCACTGAGGCTCGCTATTACCATGGTTGTTGGTCGCACGCAGTTAAATTTTGTCTCATCGCGTTTGCATTGTAGTGAATCGGAAGGTAGGGTTGTTGGATTACACTGTCTTCAATGGGCGCTTGATCAGCCGGTGCACATACAAGACAAAACCCAAGCGATCCAAAACTTCTGAAAAGCCGTCAGCCACATTCTCAGTGCTGGCTGGCTGGCTAGTAGCCCTTGTTGGATCAGGAGCCCCGCCGGGTGGGCCTCAATCCCGGAGGCGAGGAGTCGAAGCAGCATGGTCGAAAGGGGCTGCTCCGTCATCAAAAACACGGATGGAGAGGAGGGGAGATAGACCCACCGTAGGAAGACTGGTGTAGTAGACTTTGGCCACCGTGAGAGCGGGTTGGAACGCGACGAAGACGCGTCTGCTATGATTCCCCCGTCTCAGAGCTGGAGTTGTCCAGCAGTATTCGGGCGCCAGACCCACTGCCACGGCAGAAAATACCTGGAAGAGTTTATCAGATCTGGTTGTGACTGAAAAAGCAACTACCCTGCACGCGGACGACCGGATATGTAGCAGCAAAGAGAAGTGACACCAGCTCCCAAGTCGCATCTTAAAGTTCGACGAGCTTCACATTTTGTAAGGTGATTGCTGTGTAATCCGCAAACTGTGTAGCCAATTACCAAGCGCAATGCCCCCGCCCCCCTACCGTCTGTGTTCTCTGTGGTCCGATTTTGCCTGGGCAAAGTAATTAAACACCCCGGAGGGTTAGGAGGCGGGACCAGTGGGTGGCCCCACGTTCGGGCAAGAATCAACGAAGATGCAGAAATCACAGAAATTAACTACACAGATGCGGCCTGGCAGTCCATCATCGCATCAAATACGACTCTCGACGATGAATGTGAGCACTGCTAATCACGTAGATATGCGACGGAGTCCTCTAGATGTTGCTTTTTATGCCCAAATACCCTTATTTACTACTGACTCTAAAGCTGATGGATTCGAGTGAAAACACGAAATGCTAAGTTATGAGATGTTCTGTTTGAGGGATTGTATCCTCTGAAAGCCCTCGGCGATGCTTCCAAGAGAAGAACCGTGGAAAGGTTGGTGGACATTTACAGTTAACTACTGCTGTAGACGTCGACCAGTGTATGAACGACTTACCTAAGAGGGGATGACGGAGGGAGACCGCCGTGAAAATTCGCCAGAAGCCAACTTCAGGAGTGGCTGCACGCGCCTACTAGTAGTAGACGACCCACCATTCGCCTACATAGAAATGGAGGGCGATGTCTTTGTGTCCTTCAAGGGGAGCGCTTTCGAAGTTTAATTCGGATAAGCTCAACCAGACATATCTTCGGACGCCGAACCTGTAGGGCCTTTTGCCAAACACCAGCAGGTTTGTGTTGGACAGTTAACTCCTGGGAAGAACCCCATCTTCGCTTCGGCACAAAATAAAAAGACCTCTCCTGAGATTCGGAAAAAGCGGATGACCCACTACTTCTGGGTCGATTCAGCATGTAACAAGGGAAAGCAGATGGTGTAGGTAAGACAACAGTTCCACAACACTTGAGGATAAATAGTGCTATGCAACCTGCCCCACTTCCACTTTGAGTTGCGCCAAGACTTGGACTCAAGAGTTCCAGCTTATCTAAGCTCTTTACAATGACGGCCCATACATCAAGCTGCTAAGCCCAATTAGATGGGCCAAAACCCGTATAACTAACAGTGACACTACTCCCAGTAGAACAAAAACCTGCATCGACCCCGAAATCGTTATTCAGGACCGTCAGCACCAAATGACTACTGCAAAAGAATACAAGTTAGGGCAGTTGAATTGCGCCTAAAACAGAGCTTTATAACATGACAACGCTCGACTTGGCAGCCCTATTCACGTTTGTCTATCCGCAACTCTATCGAACTACCCCTGTTAACCAAAACTCCCTCACATTGCACAACGAAAGTGGCTAAACACCAGGCAAGCCAGTTCCTTTCGTTAAACCAACAGAGGTAAGCCTTGACATAAGCAGTATTTATGTGCATGTGGGGGATGGTATAAAATGGTCAAACAGGCGAGAGCCATCAGTATTCGCAAATCCAAACAGGGTCGGTGGGCGAAACAAGAGCTAACGAGGAGTAAGACAGGACTAAAAGCGATTGAGCAAAATCAGACACTATGGGGAAATGAACCAAAAAGCAGGCTTAGTAATATGCAATATATACCGCTTGTACAGACACCAGCAACTGTCAAGCTGTGGGTGAATCAAAACGCGCTGACCTACGCGAAAGACTATCCGGGTACAGACAAGCAAGTGAAGATGAGAAAGTAGTCCTACGTTGTCACATATTTTTAAATATAACAAACAGGTTCGGCGCGTCTAGAATATGACCCCCAAAGCTGGGCGACCACAAGCAGAACATTCACCTGCAAAGCATAGAGGGAAAGCACCTGATGACACGATAAGCGGAATTGATGTTTAAGTTTGTGCTGCTAAACACTTTAAGACAACAGTTCGTAAAGCCTGTTCTCAGAGTTTCTACCAAAATGTACACAGAATAAAACAGTAAGGAAAGATTCCTAACTGTAAATTCAGGTGAGATCTTCCACAGCAGGTTGAAAAGAAGTCTCCTAGCGAGCGTCCAAAATCCCAAGAGTGATGTGATAGACGTCAGCAGACCCTGACTTACACGCAGGCCAAATAGTGATAAAGGGTTTTGGCAGGCCTGTGGGGGGTCAACCAAACATCGGATATGTTTGAAGCTTAGTTAATGAACAGTGCAGTTCAGATTTTCAACAGCAGTGCATGCGGCGAATTGATTTTGAGGACAGTCCATCCCTGCGTTAAATTTTGGTGATTTTGGAGCAAACCACTTGGGGATTTGCCTTGCGAATATCCGCCTGCCCAGACTCACGATAGTTGAAAGAACAGTCGTGGGTGTCGGAGTAACGATGGAGGGTGCAAAAGAGGCCACCACAGCGGCAACTGAAACCTAAAAAGAAAAACAAAAGATATTGTAGGCTTAAAGTCCCTGTTAGAACACCAGGCAAAGATGCGAGTAAAAGTACACTAAAAGTTGGCCCAGGTTGTATTCATTTAAATGAGGTCAGCAGTTACGAGAATTGCGACGGGCATCATTGTGTAAGATAAGCTAGGAAATTGACCACGCGTGACCGTTGGCCATCGTCTGTGACAAGGCTTCTTCAGCCAAACCCTATCCGCTTAAACCAAACATTTGGCTACGCGGCTCGACTTGGATAGGCCACTGGGAGAAAACTAGAACGAGACAGACACAGCAGGTACCTGTTTTATCTTCTTTTAACAACCATGCACATTATCAAGTTTGGCGACCGTCTAACAGTCATAACGTGGGAGGTTACCACCTAGTAACGTGACTTGCCATTAATCGGGACTAAGGGTTACACTGAAATGGTCGCTGCATGTGGGCATTACGAGATCAAGTCACGTGAGATGCCGAATTCTGCTTCGTTTAGTACGTGCGACTAAAATGACCAGATCACGTGTGGCACGTATGAACGAACTTTTAGATGCATCGGTAGCTACGCCCATACCCATTTATGAATTTTGTCTGATCAGTGGAGGAACAGTCACAATTACGTGCCGCTTGCATCTGATTTTCTATAAACAAATTCAGACGCAAGGCAGCGCTGCGTCCACCTCGTGGGGTCGAGGTTGATCTCGTCGCTTGGTACAGTCGAATAATCACATGGACCACGCAGACAATTATCCGCAACAGAAAATTTGTACTTTCGGCAGCATCACATGTTTTCAAAAAACGCGGTCGAGTCCACATAGTGCTGCATTTTTCACCCAGAAATGTGATGCGAGGTAATCTATGGTGCCGCACAACCTACACACATCTATCGGTGAGAAGTACAACACACAACAGTTTTACACTGCGTATGATAACTATGCCATACGGTTCACTTAATTTCCACACAGCCACCTTCACTGGGCAAAAGGACAAGGCCCAATAGTTTGACGACGCGCGCGGATCCACCATACCCATTGCGTTCCAGTGACACGATGAAATCAAGACGATCAGTTATGTGTATGAATGCGGTCAATAACAAACTTAAAAGTCTGCGTGCACCACATGACTTAGCCTCTAAATCAGTACGTAGTAGAGATCAGTCCTGGGTGGGCTGTCACGGAATTCACGCAAGCGAACGTGTCATATAGGCCCCAGTAAGGATGTCGCTACTTCTTTGATCACATTTCTATGGTGGGGGCCGAGACGCTTTGCCGATTTGTAATTTTGAAGGTCACGACTGTTAGCTCATCGTGACCAGCTAATCGTCTAGTCTGCGTACAAATGATTTGGAAAACTGTATTTCAATTATTCCTAGGGCTAAAGCGGTCTGGTGGAAGACTGTGTGAACAGGGATACTACAATTTATCGCAAGTTGAACTGTGGCATGTGGAAAACTAAACACAAGGTGGGGTAGCATTCCGAGTCCTAGGCACTACCATAACAAGCCAAAGGCAAAAATCATGAGAAATACTACTCAAATAAGCATGCGGAAAAACATAATGGAGGGTGAAGTGATTATGAGCCGCAGTAAAGTATGCCGGACATATACAACACGTATAAGTCAGTGGACCTGACTAGGTGTGGCACACAAATGACATCACATAAATTAAGACAGCACAATTGATTTGAAGCTTACCTGTCAATCCAACACGTTTATTGCACATTAGGCAGCGTAGACGCTTTTTAGGTGCTGCTTCCGAGGCCGCAGGCGACGCTAAATGAAGTAAATTAACGATAAGTAAGGAAAAAATGATAAGGAAAACTGTCAAAATAACTACATGTCATATTCAGCGTACTGCTGATAGGTATATCTTACCCGAGCAAGACTTAGCTGGATCGTCAGACGGAGAGGCTACTGCAGCATTTGCCTCACTGGATGCCGCAGTAGGCTGTTTGGGGACGAGAACAAGGGGATCAGTTACCGACGGTACTGCCGAGGGGCTTTCGCACGGACTTGATTCAACACTGGTTTCGTTAGTGGCAGGGGAGTTATGTTCATCAGGCGTCTTCAGAAGTCCCTGGGAGTCAGCTGAAAATAGAGGTTAGGAAATTACAGGAAATGTCAGATTTAAAATGTCCACCACAGAACAATCAGACCAAAAAGAGTATAGGGAAGTGTGCCCGGGTATTCGAGAGACGGGTTAAGGCAAAATGGCAAGGCTAGCTGCGGAGCGACAGTTGGTGAGTCCTAGACCCAGTCATAAGCAACTTCTCTGCACACTTACGCGAGATCGCATCTATAGAATATGTTGAAGACCGCTCAACCTCAGGTATCTGGAGGTCTCTAGATGGCAAATATCGACTCATTGTGTGGCAACATAAAGCCTGATAGTGTGGGCGTTACGTTACTAAGATGCAGATGCTGCACTGCACCGCCTGCGTAGCATTGAAGTGCAAGGCGAAAAAAATCAATGAAATGTCTCAGTTGCTCACTTATGGACTGTAAACGTTTGTGTGGTTTGGTGGCGCTGCCACCATCGCCACAAATGTTGCGGTTTAGGCCCTGGCGTGGATACTGATAATACATAGAAAACCTTGAGGATTAACTTAAGAACGTTGTCTGTAAAAATGATCCTTCTTTTGCTGTGGGGATTCGAATATAGGTAAAAGGACGCGTAGGTAGAAACCTCGGCTACACGAAGGAATTGCAGGAGACTGTACATTTCGTTTTGCTGAACCGTTTGATCATAACAAGTACTTGCGTCTCACATCCTAGTTTTCAGATGATGGATGCACTGAAATTCAAAGTCACTACGCAGAATCAGCTCAGTTAGAGACCAGTGTTATGTGTAGTGCTGACGTCGGCAGAGTGAATGGCAATACTGTCCAGGCTGTGTCGCCAAAAAGACTACCAGAGGGAAAATGCGACACCCACCGCCTCACGGATTACGCTATCATCACGAACTTGTGTCCGGCCACCACCAACCGCGTTAGTGTACTAGTGTGGGGTAAAACTGCCCCTAAAACTTTTAAAAAAGGAGGCGACTGATTAAAACTGAAGTATCTCCACATGTTCGTCCCGGGAGGCGTTAATTCCAGAAGGAAAGGATCACCGGTGTAACTATCCGACTAAACGACAACATAAGGGTTTCTCGCTTTCATGACGAGCCGTCAAACTTAGGGCGCCCTGAACTGCACGGCTACAACAAACTGAAACAAAACCACCCTGCATCTACAAAACGTCTCGATAGGGCAGGCAGGCAGGCAAGTAGCCCTTGTTGGATCCGGAACCCCGCCAATTGGGCCTCAATCCCGGCGGCGAGGAGGAGGAGAAGGAGGAGGAGTCGGAGCAGCATAGTCAGGAGGGGCTGCTCTGTCATAAAAAAAGCAGATTGAGAGGAGAAGAGATGGATCCACCATAGGGAGGTTTGGTGTAGCAGACCTTGGCCGCCCTGAGGACGGGTGGGAACGCGCCTATCAGGGGAAACTAGGGTGCAATGACAGCACCTATTCTCAACGCAGCCTTGACCGAAAGAGTATTGTTCATAAATTTGCAGGAGCAGACTTTTCAACATTAGGAACGTCCAGCTCCCTTAGATGCATCCAGTTCTAAGATGCATCGGCATTATTTGCCGATTACTCTGAGGCAATGGGAAAAGTGCAGAACAAAGCTCGCGGCACACAAGTTGGTAGATAATACTTAGCTAGCGGACTATATGGGCCGGACAACCTGTTGTTGCGACGATCTCCAAGCGACGACATCAATTTAAAAGCTGTCAGACCAGGTTGGTTTTGTCGTTCATTGATATTTTGGCTATGGAGATATCATTTAGTCCATTGCGTTGTACGTCGGAATGACACAAATTACTCCGCTTTATTACAAGTTATCTATCATTAAAAAACGCTGTCTGAATAGCGACGAAGAATTTACTTTACGTCGCCGGCATACTCAGCGGCTGCCACTTTTCGCCATTTCTATTTAACTGTGATAGATTGAGCTAGTCAATAAGGGCTGGCAGACCGCAATGGTGATAAATTAGGTCGTGAAATATGCATGAATAAAGATTCTGAGAACGTTTATGGTGCCGTAGTATTGACATGCTTGGCCAAAGTACATGGTGCGCTGTGGACGGATGCAAAACAACGGAAATTAACTTTTAACGTAAAGCAGGAATGATTGCCTCGACTTTGGCTTTCAAAAAATATCTGGCACTTAAGGTGAAACTTTTAATGCATTGCATTTTTATTTTTTTGAAGTTCCTGGTAAACTAACAAGGTAAAGATGAAAGCGATCACATGACCAAGCATTCGCTCTTTCAACTGGTGCGAGACTGGTCTGAAGAACAAGGTAGAAGAATATGAGGTTCCATAACCTAGCAACACTTCGGAACTGCTGCCTGGAACTCGAATATTCTCCTCTATTGGCAATCGCCTACTTGTGCTAACGAGCAGGAGCCAATGCGACTGATAATGAAACCTAGCTCACAAAAGTATGAAATAAAATTATCAACGCACACGGAGTCCAAGAAGTAAGTTAAATCGGGTACACTTCATTTCACTGAGGACCAAGAGGACAAATGAAAACACTAAATTGGTGGATTATTCTGAGTTCAGATAAGTAACAAATTTAATAAACTAGCCATGGCTTACTTGTTTCGGGTTTGTCTTCAACGAGGCCTCTACCTGAAGATGAAGAGAGACTAACAGCAGTTTGAACATGTTCCGCAGTGGCCTGCATGTCACGATGACATTTCGAACAAAATCCGTCGAAATTTGGGCTCCCATAAAAGCCACAACCCTTGCGGCAGAGACGTGGGACTGCCTGTGCTTGATCGTTTTCCTCCATTTTTGACTGAAAAAATTAAATACAAGGCTTTATACACTATTAGCTATGACATTACCAAAGTCGCGAAACAATAATGAACTAAATGCAGAATGCCGAGGCCGGTGTCACAGGAACAGTCGCCGGTGACTGTCCATGAGGACTGTATTTGGCTTCTTCGCTACGCAGCAGCCAGGGTACTAGTACGCCAGCACAACCTTAAAAACGGTAGAAGGGCTACTTAGGCATACAAAGAACGACCGAAAACTTTCATGTGAAGACACTTAATTAGCGACAAACACACGATGATTTGAAGTACGTCCAACTACTTGTTTACTTACGTATAAAGTTTGAGAAATGCCCAAATTGCGACTGAATTAAGGAG
The DNA here is from genome assembly GCA_036362985.1 of Ligula intestinalis. Classification (NCBI taxonomy): domain Eukaryota; kingdom Metazoa; phylum Platyhelminthes; class Cestoda; order Diphyllobothriidea; family Diphyllobothriidae; genus Ligula; species Ligula intestinalis. The sequence goes on along the minus strand of JAYGXS010000002.1, from coordinate 11,985,555 downwards.
ATTCAGGCACACCACAAGATTTTACCAACTACAATTATAATTGTTAACATCAAAACGTCTGAGCGTTTTGAGGCTCCATACATGTAGTCGAAGTTTTTCATAGTTATAATAATGCACAAAACCAATCAATATTTGAGCAGGAGCCTTGAAAGAACGACTAGTTTACTTGTGCGCAGTCCAAGTAGTCGCAACACTTCACTAGCTTACCCGGGCCTCTAGCACCGGATATCGGCTGGATACCGAATACACTGGAGTTTACGATAATAAAAACGAAATGGAGACTCCTAAGGTTTATGTGAAGACAGCAAGTTAAGGAGAAAAACAGCACGCAACTTGATGCATTATACAGCGCCGTATGCCTGTTGATCAACCGGGCGACACTAAAGCAGGATATCCACCGGCGAAAAAATAGCTGAGTAAGGGAATAAAATGTTCAAATAGGCGCCGTAATAAGCTCTTTTAAACAAAAAATCTAGTGTCAAAGTTCAAAGTTAATATAACCATTTATTTTTCACAGAATGGGCTTATAAGCACAAATTCAAGGGCAAAATAGGAAATTGTTTTTGTTCCTTTGAGCTTCTTAATGCAGATATCGACTTCGTTGTCCGCGGCATATACATATGATCTTTAGAATTTCGGTCGAGTAACCTAGGGTGAAGGAAAAAAGCATGGAGTCAAATTAATTATTGAATTATTTCTGTCTGTAAATGCCTGTTCAATGGGAAACAACTGGTCCTTTTCATAGAACCCGAAGTCATATCACTTGTTGTCTGAGCAAAAACATTTTGGGGTCCAATTGAGTGCGTTCGCTTGGGACCTTGTAAGAGTGGCCGTGCAGGTTAGTTGTGCAGGAAAACTCGAAGAAATACTCCGGTCTCAGAGAGAAAGCACGGCCCCGGATATTCAGAAATACCCAGAGTATTCTACATTTTAAGTGTCAGTTAGAACCGGAAAATAAGTCAAGCTTTTTAAATCTGTCTTGATACGGTAAATTCTTAAGAACGTCGACCATTTTCGTCGCTCTCTGTTGTACTTGTCCGAGGAGGACAGTATCTTTTTTCTGCTACGGTGTCTACACCAACGTTCTGTAATCTAAATGTAGTCTCACGAATATTATTCCGAAGTAATGAGATCGGAATATTTTTAACGCGCGTCTGATCAATTACAACGCTACAATTGCCTGTAAACTGGCATAATAAACATATTATTATATTATTATTATATTTGCCTTCTGGGCCACTTTCTTCCAGTGCTCTGATGACACTTAGTTCGTGGTTGTTTACATGCCCAGACCTTTGTATGTTTCCACCTCCTGCAGTGCCATTAATACAATACCTGTTTTTGTGACGTAATTTTTCGACTGACGCTAATGTATAGGGCCACACCGTTGGATTCATTAAACGTTAGAAGCCATATGGCTGACCAGGCAATGAATTTGTCCAGAATAAATTGTAACCTTTTTTGCGTCGTCAGCGCAACTAACTCCAGTGCATATTTTTATGTAATCCAGAAACCTGAAAACGTTGGAAGAAGAAAACAACGTTCACAGTAGCCATTTCACTAACGAAACGGATTTTAACGAGCTTGGAGTCCATACTGAGTCGAATGACGCAGTCATGGAAAGTTTCAATTTAAGAGTAAAGGATCTAGTGAAAATATACTTGCGCTTAAGGAATGCAAGTCTTCAGGTCCGGACCAATTATCAGCAAAAGTGCTGAAGGAATTTACTTGCGAACTCCCCGAACCGCTTGCGCAGATCTTCCAGTATTCGTTTAATCGATACAGTCTCTTGTCTAATTGGAAGTTGGCTATATTATACTCAATACACAAACTTCGCGCGCACAGTAGGTCTGTTTCCCAGCACGAGACGGTAAGGTCAGCACATAATTCCAACAATTGCCGCGTTCCCGATGGAGGTGTCTTATAAGCGAGAAACCTTCGTAAACGAGGAGTCATGCGGTATTTCTGCAATGGCAGTTGTCTCTGCATCAAAGAGTGATGACAACACCAATTGGCATAAAGTATTCTCTAGGTACAAAACAAGCAGCATACCCATTAGTTGATTGCACTCGGTGCATCGTCATAAATGGCATGTGTGAATCTACTTCAGATGCTCCAAAGAACACAATAATCCATGCTATTTAATTATTCCGACAATACCTCAAACATCTTCTTAATGACAAGAGGAAGTCCTTAATGGAAACGAGCAAATTAGTGTCTTAAAAGCTTAAAAGATTTTCCTCGAAAATAATAGCTAGTGCTGTCACTATTGAACAGAAAACAGACACTTCAGAACGTTCACACGATGGTTGTATTTCAATGGGATTACTTACCGGCGGAAGTGGAGGGAGCTCCATTGCAGTCGAGAGGAACCCACAAATTTTGGACGGGGCAGTCATCGCAACACAGCGGTCATTCCTCTGGAGACAGCCAATAATGCTGAGTGTTACTAACATCAAAAAGCCATATTTGTGAAAACCACACGTCGCAATAATAATAATATGTTTATTATGCCAGTTTACAGGCAATTGTAAAGAGTTGGTAATGCACCTCTTGGGCGCCTTCCAACACCTCGAAGACCGGAAAAAACCTAAAACAAACTCCCTATGTTGCAGCCAGTATTGGTTTTGTTTCAGGTTTTTTGTTTGGTCAATACTGGGCGAGATAGGGAGTTTGTTTCAAGTGAAAAAACCTGCCTTCAAAGGTATGATACAAACGGAATAAATGTACAGTTGTAAGCTGAGTTGACTCATCAGCAGGAGAACTGTTTCATATCGTTTAAAAACATTAGTTCCAGACGGAGAGGGTTGGCACAAGAACACAGTGTTCTCAGTCTTCCTTCAATGGTTGTCGGCAAAAGTTGCGCGCTATCGGCTGAAGGGTTAGCAGACTGCGGGCTGTTGCTTCAGCCGCATTATCTTCAGCAGTGAAGCCTGGCGGGGTTCAAAGTCCACGAACGCCATCAGAGTGAAAGAGAGATTCCACCGAGTCAGCACCCAAAATTCGTGAAAGTTGTCCTGAATGTAGAAAACTAGTTATAGCTCTCTTAAACATAGGGTAGTTTTGCTGGGTTTTAATACTTTTGGGCAGCTTATTCCAGATTGATATGGCATTTACTGAAAAGAATTGCCGGTACTTAACTGTGCGTGCCATAGGAAGAAATAAAAATACGTCTCGATGACTGGCGCGTCGAGAGTACTCAAGCTGCCTTATTGTACTAAGAGGATTAAAGGTTTGACCATTCAAAAGTTTAAACACTAAAAATAGACCCTTCTGCAATCGACGAAGCCATAGGGGATCCAGCTTTATAAGTTCGCACCTTTGTTGGTAGGTTAAGTTACGGTGTTCTGCAGTGAAAACTCTTCTAGTGAAGAAGTGCTGCACCGATTCTATTTTCTTCCGTTTACTAGTGCGCAGAAGACTGAATAAGGGTGAGCAGTATTCAAGACTAGGTCTCACGTACATATTATAAAGGCTAGTTCTAACCTTGATAGTCTTAAAATTTCTAAGGATAAATCCGGTGGTTCGGCGTGCTTTCGAGACTATCAGGGCACAGTGCTCTGACAAATTGAGACTATTAGAGTAGGATATGCCCAAATCCTTGATAACTCCTGGGACATTTAGTTCGTGGCCGTCAATGCTTAATTCCGGTTGATGATCGTCGCCAACAACCATAACGGAACATTTGTGCCATGAAAGGGTGAGGCGCCATGTGCAACACCACTGGGCGAAGGCCTGAAGATCCTTTTTTATCAGCTCGAGCACGATGTTGCGATCTGCCGGTTTATATCGATAAGCGACTTTTAGATCATCAGCGTACATGAAGGGTCTGCCATACTGAAAACAATCTGAAACGTCGTTGACAAACAGGCAAAATAGGAGCGGACCCAGTACACTACCCTGTATAACTCCACTCCTCACATGCGTGGGATTGGAGATAACATTCGAAATTTTTACTCGTTGTGTGCGAGCATCCAAATAGGAAGATATGAAGTTCAGAGGCTTGCTACCTATGCCGAAGGAGGCCAGTTTCAGAAGGAGGAGGTTATGATCGACCCGATCAAAGGCCTTAGTAAAATCAAAATAGACGCTATAAGTGGCAAAACCGCTGTCTCTAGATTGCAGCACATAATCAAAGAAAGAGAGCTGGCAATGAAGGACGGGTCCTTCCAAAGCGACCATCAATAAAGATAACCGAGGCGATGAACGATAAACCGAAAAGAAACACAATAAGCGTAATGTTCTCAATGAAATGAAGGGGCTGCGGCCGCTCGTTCTTGAAAGAACCCCAAATATTATTGCACTTACATAAACATGGCTCTCGAAGATGAATTGGAAGGGATCATCCTCCTTATTGGGTATTCTATTTGGAAGCCTTATAACCACACACTTTCTAACGTTGCATTTTAAGAGCCAACGAGCAAACCAGCTGCTTGGTCGATTGAGATCCTCTTAGAGTGTTTGCAACTTGGCGTCAAACCTGATGGCTATCCGTAGTTTGATATCGTCCGCAAACATGATGGCGCTGCTACCCCGATCGTCAACACATTCATTGATATAGATGAGGGATAGCAGTTGCCCGAAGATGGAACATTGGAGAACACCACTTAAGGCAGATTTAAGGGTTTACTTCGAGTCACCGATGCGCACAATTTGCGATCACTCTGTGAGAAAATCCGTGATTCATGGCAGCACGTTTCCTTTTATTCCAATTTCCGATAATTTTTGCCTTAGACGTTTATGTGGGACGATGTCAAATGCCTTCTTGGGATCATTATAGATAACGTCAACCTTACTGTCTTCATCCAGTGCGCGAGTCCACTTCTCAGTCAAGAACAGTAGGTTTTAAAGACAAGAGTGTTTCTGTTTGAAGCCGTGTTGGAGCCCTGAGAGGAAGTTATTATACTCCATGAACTTCCTTATCGTCTTCTCAATAATCGTTTGCACCACCTTCCAGCAAATGCGATTTAAGTCGACGGGTTGAAGAATAAGAATCTCCGTTGTCGAACGAGAGCACACCCTAGCTAAATAAATAAATCACTTAATTTTATCTTTTAGGCCCGGAGGGCCTCGTCATTGCTATGGAGAATGAATTCGTCTTGATAAAGCTAAAGACGGTAAGTTCGCAGAACCTATAATTCTTGGCCGCATACAGGCCACCAAACGCTGTGGGTGCAACTGATGAGTCGCTCCTGCCATATATTGGGAAAATCTGACCGTAAATAATTTTTTTTATATTTTAGGCCCGGAGGGCCTCGTCATTGCATTCAAACACGGACACACACACAGCAGTGGCAATGCTCGCATACACGAGCACACACACATACTGGTAAGACCGGCAACAGCAAGAGCCCCGCGATGTACACAGGTACACACGCACACACAAAAGGGACTGCGACCGTTACCGCTCCGCATCCTTCCAGGACTGCGTGAGTAGCAGTGGAGGGGGCGCCAAGTTCCTTCAGTTCTAAGTTAATAGAACTCACACTTGATCTCCCTCTGGCACCGAATATCAAGTCATTTAGCAGATTTCGAGAGAACCAGAGAGCTAGCTGGTTGTATGTAATTTTTTATGAGGGATTTATCTTACATTGATTAAGTGCATTCCAGTGCCCCGCTCGGCAAGACTGATCATACGACGCTAATGTGTGATTACTCACACAAAACTCAACGTCTGAGGAGAACGGAGGGCCAGCCAAATTTATGGAAGGCAGCTATTTATTCGATGAAGAAAACACTACTGTCTCTGAATTGGAACTGTCTGCTCAAGACGAGATACCTTATTGGGCAGGTAGAGAAGAAAAATTAGCAAAAACAGTTAGTTAGGGGGACTGGGTCACCAATACACCTAGATGCATTCCGTCGCCAACGAAATGCGGTAAAAAATCGATTCATCAGGCAAGGAAAAACTATGAATTAAGAATCGTCCAACAGGCCAAAGACAAGCCCAACATTTATTCCGTTATATCAATAGTCGACCCAGTCGCAGTATTTATGGATGATAACGACGTGGAGGTCGTTGAGAATGACGGGAAAGCGGAGTACTGCAGCCGGTTCTTTGTCTTGGTATTCACTAGGAAAACCGAGTTTCAGTGTGACAATGTCAACAGTGCTGTTGTAAACGATGGTCCAGCGCTTCAAATTCTTTTTTTCCAACTCCAAAAGCTGGAAGCGAGCTGTGAAGCTTGAAGAAGAAAATTAATCAGGTCCAGACAATGAAACAGCCAATTCTTTAAACAATTGGCAAGCGAGCTCTCGAAACCCCTAGCACATACTTTGTATTATTGAACTGAATTAGGAAGACTGCCATCCGACTGGAAGACAACAAATATATATCCGATATACAAGGGCGGCGCTCGAACGAAGGTTAACAATTATCGGTCTGTTAGCCTAACTTGCATTTGCCGTAAGGTGATGGAAACGATAATTAAGAAGGCGACAGCGAAGTTCCTATAGGAGAACAACTAACTGTCAGGGCTCCAACACGGCTGCAAACAGAACCACTCTTGTCTTTCCAGCTGATTGCTCTCGAGTGAACAGTGGACTCGCACACTTGATGAAGATGTTAAGATTGACATCAGCTATACGGATTTCAAGAAGGCGTTTGACGGCATCCCACATGAATTTCTAATGTATAAATTATTGGAAATTGGAATAAGAGGAAACCTACTGCCATTGTTTACAGATTTTCTCACAGGGCGATCGCAAATTGTGTGCATCGGTGACTCGAAGTCAAACCGTAAATACGTTCTAAGTGGTGTTCCCCAAGGCTTCGTCTTAGGGCCACTGCTATCCCTGTAACGAGTGCAGGGAGGGCTACGAAGATAGTCAAAAACTTGGTTATCTATCTTGGAATTTGGAATTTACGTTTTCAGCGCCGGTATGGCACTATCTGACAAAGTTAATTTCGAAAAAATAAAAATTCAAAAAATAATTTGACAATATGTGCAAGTAGACGTATAAAGTCGTAATAATGTCAACAGAAATTGTCCTTTTGGGGCAACATTTAGCAATGTTTTGCAGGTAATTTTGAACTTAAAACTAAAACGTATGACAGTTAAAAAAAACTCTTACAGTGGAAATGGAGACAGTGTTCAATGGGCCTCCATGTTCAAAAAGTGTTTCAGATAAAAAAACTGCTGAGGAAGATAGTAGTAGGAACGTAGTAGTAGAGCAGAAATAGGTGTGGGTAGTCTGATGAAGATGAGTATTCAACGAAACTGCAGCATTTTAGACTGAGTAATTCCGCGTGGCTTCGTTTGATTCAGCGGTGGTTAATGGAAACATCTAGGTTCTCGGATGACACGAGGCAGAGAGAATAGTTTTAAGCGGATCTCCTAAATTCCCGATGGTCCTTTCTCGGAGTCATGGAGAAAGCTGCTTGGAAAAGATGAGGAGAATAGAAGGTTAATAGCATCAGTGTTAAGATAAATGTGCAGTCTTCGTTTGAAAGCAGACAGTCTAGTTAACGACCTCATTTCGATTGGCAAGTTATTCCAAAGAAAGCTACATCTGGAAGCAAAACACAAAGAGCGTTTACACGAGGAAGATGCAGGAGGGGGTATAACAAGTGCCGAGTTTCTTAGGTTGTAGGGACGGCTGACGGGGGTAATGACAGAAGTCCTGGGTAAATTTGTGCTATTATTAAGCCGAAAAAGGAGACAAAAGCCTGCTTCCAATCTCCTGACCCAAAGGAACCTTAGTTTCGTTAATTGACATCTATTTGAGTAACAAGTATTAGAAGCTGTCGGATAGAACAGTTTTCGTTTGAACTTTTTTTGAATTTGTTCAATTTTTGAACGGCTACTTTCATTCATGAGACCGAAAAAGAGGCAACTGTATTCTAAGATGAGAAGCACGAACATACGATAAAGTCTTAATTCCATTTCAGGAAGATAGAAATTATAAGAGATAAAGCCGCAAATCTGTGCGGCTTTGGCTGTAATTCTATCGGCGTGAGGAGAAAGGTCTAATTTATTGGTGTAGCTTTATTCTAGGTCCTTGATACTGGAACATTAAGTCATTGGGTAACCTTGAAAAATAACAGGTTGTTGCAGCCTTTCAGGCCCAAAGCACATGTATCGGCACTTAGAAGGTGAGAACTCCATCTGCCATGCTGAGCTGCACGCCGAAAGAGCGTGCAGGTCAGAATGAATTTGTTCTAGGCATCTCGCGGCCGTAGAGTTAGAGAAGGAGAAAACACATTTGAGATAATCTGCATAAATATAAGATTGGGAGTGTTTAACACTCAATGAGATATCATTTATGTAAAGCAAGAAGAGCAGAGGACCTAGCACGGTACCTTAAAGGACACCGCACAAAATTGCGGTAGGAGTAGAGTATGAGGATCCCACTAAGACCTTTTGTTGTCGATTTGAAAGATAAGATCTGATGAAGTCAGTAAGAGGACTACGAAATCCTACAGCCTCTAGTTTGGCTAGGAGCCTCCTGTGAGGAACTTTATCAAATGCTTTACTAAGGTCAAAAAAGATAACTACCACAGATAGATGATCATTACGAAGAGAAGTAAGTAGATTTAGAAAAGACATGTGACAAGTTTCACAAGATCGGTCCGGTAAAAAGCCATGCTGTGAGGAGCTGAGAATGTTATTATTTATGCAGAAATCTGTAATTTTTTTGGCAATTAGTTTTTCAAAGAGTTTAGCCAGAGAGGGTGTTTTATGATCGCCGCGATAATTGTGAATATCTGATCGGGAACCAGATTTAAATACGGGAATTACAATAGAAGTTTCCAGTAGTCCGGGAAAAAGCCATTCTCAAGAAACACTGAAAATAACTTACTAAGTAAGGGTGGAAAATCTCTTAATTGTTTGATGAGTGAGTTCGGAATGTTATCAGTTCCAACCGAATGTGAATTTTTAAGATGACTTATTTCTTTTTGAATACAAGCGGGTGAGAAATTAAGGGTACTGAGATTTGAATCACACAGCAGGGGGATTACAGGAGTGGGGCTAGTTTCGATGGTAAAGAACTTGGCGAAAAATGAATTTAGCAATGCTGCTTTCTCCAAATCCTCTGTAACAAAATGATTGTTGCTATTGAGTAAGGGTGGAATGACTTTCTGAATCTTAGCCGACGACCGAAGACGGAAGACTTGGGCAAATGATCTGGAAGAATTCTCATCACTTAGTGCTGTGGCCTCTCTACGCCTTTCTCGCGCAAGCCTTATTTTAAGCGCTAATTCAAATATTTGCGCTATTCTTAAGTGAACTGATAAAGAGCTGTTATTAAGTTGGTTTGGCAGATTTGCTTAATTTGAGTAGACCCAAGTGTGAAAAACTCTAGGCATTTGGCGGGATTTGAACCCGCTTAGAAAATCCTGCTTGGGCAGTCAACTTGCTCCCGTATTGGTGGATTCAATATGAGCAAAAAGTTGAGCGGGTAATATCGATCCAAGTGTGATTAAACTCATGGCGCTAAGCGGGCGTTTGTAGCTTAGCGGTAGAGCATTAGCCTCCGGCAAAGGCTTTCTCTGATGCGCAGGTTCAAATCCCGCCAAACGCCTAGTTTTTCACACTTCGGTCAACTCAAAAGAGCTATTAGACGTATCCTTAAGCTGTTTTTTGTAATTTCTTAAGTCTATTTTGGAGAAAATGATGCACAGTAGGAGTAGCTGAATTTGATTTAAAAATCGCAAGTGGGATAAGAGCCTGAATATTTTCTGTGAGGTTTTGCAATAGCTCCTGGAAGAAGTAGGGATCGTTAGTTGAAAATATGCTATGCCAATCTAGGGTACTTACGAAATCATTTATTAATTCATTGTTCACGTTACCAAAGTCAATGTTATTGCATTTTACCTCGGGCTTTTTAGAAAGAGAGACTAGAAAACAACAGTGAATTAAGGCGTGTTCGCTTTTGAAAATATCACGATGAAAATTCATAAAAAGAGGGTGGACATCATTTGTAAAAATTAAATCTAATATGCTTTCATTTCTGGTCACTGAAATGACCAGTTGTGACATGTTTGAAAAGTTAATACTGTTAACCAATTTCTGAAATTTTGGTGGACAGGTATTTGCATGTCAGTCAATGTCTGGCAGATTAAAATCACCTACAATTATTCTGACATCGAATTGAGTCCCTGCAACTTTTTCAAACATTTCACACAGCTGCATTACATTGTTCGCGAAGTTTGAAATTGTTTGCGAATTTCAAGTCTCTCGAGCTTACGTGTTTTTAGTCTCTATCTCAGTATAGAAGACACGCTTCTTGGAAATTATTCAAGAATTGACTACATATTTCCAAAGTTTGGAATTTTCTTCGTGGAGATCTCAATCCGGTCGCTCTGAAAAATTCCTCCGCTGTGAATTATTTCCAAAGTTTGCAAATTGCTTCTTGGACGTGTCGATTTTGTGAAAACTCCTCTGTACCACAAAAATCTGCACATCTCCGAATTTCACGCCGAGGCTGAGTCGTTATATCACTGTGTTGTTATATACCCTTATCCTAATATTGTCATAATATTTAGGATAAAAGTGACTCTCACGTTAGGATAAAAGTGACTCTCATGTTATTCCTAAGGAAACTTTATTACCAAACACATTTCATTGTATCTGTCAGGAACTCAAAATTTTACTCTGACTTGCTGTAACCTGCTTGTCTCAGTAAACTTGCACTATCTGGCCAATCGATCTTCTCTCCGCCTCACTCCTACGGGCTCTTGGGTTTGGCTTCTGACTTAATTGGCATTATCAGACGCAGCTCGTAACGCAAAAAATCTTACATAGCATGGAGAGTGTAGATGCTACAAGTCCGTTAGCACGAAACGTTTTGCCTCCGCCGGATCTCGAACCCGGGTCGCCAAATCTGGTTATTAGCGGTGTAAGCACCTCAGGTAGGCCGGTCACTTCGACACGGGGCCTTGACAACCATATCAAAATACGACCAGAAAGTAACTGCCGATATGGCCACTTAGATAATGTTATTAATTCTCCACCTCCCGCCAAACGGCCAATATGTCTACTACGTTTACCGAAGTTAGACTGTGAGGACTTCGTCCTCCACCAGGAGTTTTCGCAGATGAAGCAGGAACTATACCACGAGGTAAATAAACTGAAACAAGAGATAGCCAATCTAAAAACGCATATTTCTTATCCAGTGGTTAAAACAGCCCTTGTCGGTTAAAAACCGGGGGTAAATAAAAGTACATATGCTCAGATAACCTCGGCCGGTTAACCTGAAACTCGCATATTATCTGCCGAACCAAGTAAACCAGCGGAGGTCTCACTCGATCGCAAAGAAACTAAAATAACTCCGCAGTCTACGCCATCGTTACTCGGCTCAGGTAGCATTAGCAATGATCTGGATTTGCGTCCTAGCGTCACATCGTTGCTCAATGCTGCACTGGAAAGCGATGGTACAGAGGTCGATAAGATTATTAAGCCAAAAAAGCATAGGGCTAGAAAGGCTCGAAAGTCTAAACGGGCCAGGGGTGTGCAGTCAGCTAACCCAAAAACCGGCACATCAGGACCCATCGAACCTAAAGTACCGGATACAGATGCCCGCTTGGTCGTAACTCGTGAGCTCGCAACAGATGCACCAGTGAGTCACAAGCAGAATATAGTTGTAAAAGGGGCTCCAGAGATAGCGTCAACAGTTACACATAAACGAGTTGACGCTGATATGGACTTGGATTTGGACATGTCTGACGACACACCTGAAACCTGCATATTGGATCATGTGTCAAGCCCATGGGCTACACCATCGTCACTCGGCTTAAGCGACACTAGCAATTATCAGGATTTGCGTCCTAGCACCACATCATTGCTCGACTCTGCACAAGAAAGCGATGACCTAGAGGTTGACAAGATCAAAACTCAAAAGAGGCATAAGCCTAAGAAAGCCAAACAGTTCACGGGTTTGCACTCAGCTAACCCAATAGCCAGTATATCAGAAGCGAGTGTACCGGATACAAGTGCTCCCTCGGCCGAAACACGTGAGCTCGCAACATATGTCCCATTGAGTCGCAAGCAGAAAATAGTTGTAAAGGGGGCCCCAGAGTCAGAGTCGTCAATTGCACAAGAACAAATTGACCATGACGTGGGTCTTATGCGAGTTTACGCCAAACCGTTGCTAAAACCAGGCGAGTCATTACGCATTCTTAAGGCATTTCGAATAGGGAAGGCTCCAACAGCTCCAGAATCAATTTCTCGGCCACGACCTCTTAAAGTTATTTTAGAAACTGAAGCACAGGCGAAACACTTGCTAGAGCGCAAACCTTCCTTACATAGTCTGCATTTGCAAGTATTTTTTCAGCCGGATTACGAGTTGAAAGAGCGGAGAAAGATGAGACAGCTAATAATAGAGCTGGAGAAACGGAGAACCAATGGAGAGACAAATATCAAAATAAGAGATGGACAAATAGCTCAAATCAAAAGGACATCTCTCTGGTCGAAGCCAGTAACAGTGACGGCTTAGCTGTCCCGCCACCGAAACCTAAGACATTGGTCGTTTTAAATGCCAGATCACTGATTACTAAAATGCCTCTGCTCCAGACTCTGGTTTTCGTCAACCACCCAGACATTGTTATGGTAACTGAGACATGGGCATCGGCCTGTGTAGGTGACTCTGAACTCTCTGTTCTAGGTTATGCATGCGTTCGGAACGATCGAAACAATGGCTTGGGCGGAGAAAGCTGCATATATATAAAGCAGCCACTTGCATTTCTCCCGTTGGACTATCCAGAATTCCTGGCGGTGGAGGAGAGCTGCTGGCTACGAGTTATTCTAAAAAACAAATATTCCTTACTTGTTGGCTGTGTTTATCACCCACCTAATGCAAATGCGGACTACGATCTTTGTCTCTCGCAGGCATTTCATGCCGCAGCTGACTTGAATCTTAAGTATTACTTGATTGCAGGCGATTTTAACCTTCCTGACGTGCAATGGTTTCCACCATCCAATCCTTCAAAGTTCGAGAACTTACTTGAGGCAATAGATATCGGCATGTGGGATCAGGTAGTTGATTTTCCCACTCGAGAAGCAAACATACTCGACCTAATTTTTTGTAGGGGATGCGAACCATTTTCAGTGTCATTCTTAGACGCACTTGAGAGTTCAGACCATCTTACAGTTGTTAGTGAACTAGAACTGGAGGCGGATGAAACATTTTCACAAAAGTATAGTTTTTTTCATGACTTCCGATCAGCAAACACGGCGGACCTACTGGCACATCTAAAT
>JAYGXS010000002.1:11959660-11972346 GCA_036362985.1 Ligula intestinalis | reverse complement strand
AGAATTAATTCGGAAGTATAAAGGTCGTCGAAAAAACTCGCAATCTTCGGGAACTGTTAGTATCCCCATTTCAGTTATCAAAAGAGTGTCGACCTTTCCCAAATTACTAAGCCATATATTTTCAGTCTATCTCTTAAATGGTTACTTTCCTAACACTTGGAAGACATCCATTATTCTTCCAGTCTTTAAATCAGGATCTCGTTCAGAAATAAATAACTACCGCGGTGTACATAAAACCCCGGCCCTAGCTAAACTTCTGGAGAAGATAATTTTAAATCAAATTCTCCATTTTTGCCTAAAAAATAAGCTTTGAAGCGACTCGCAGCATGGTTTTCTACCCGGAAGATCATGCGAGATTTGTCACTTAGCTTTTCTTAACCACGTCACTTCCCTCCGTAACGAGCGTCAATCCGTGGTTGTTATCTACTTTGACCTGAGCAAGCCTTCGACAAGGTACCACACAGACGGCTTCTGGTAAAATTGGAAGCCATTGGCATCCGCCCCCCTCTCCTCGACTTCATCGGTTCCTGCTTGTCTAACCGCAGCCAGAAGGTCCTAGTAGGTAATAGTTACTCCACTTCTCAGCTGATCACGAGTGGCATTTTTAAAGGTACTGTCTTGGGTCCTTTACTCTTCATTCTATACATAAACGAAATTTCGACTGTTCTAAACAATTCACACAATCTCATTTATCCAGACGACCTCGAATGCATATACTCATTTTCTAAGGACACTACAAGTATATGCGTTGATTAAATAAATGCGGACCTACTTACACTCTCACGTTGGAGTGCTACCTGGCAGATGGAATTCTCTCCATCCAAGTGTAGTTTCATGTGTTTCGGTCCCGCCAAGCTTCCTCGTCCCCTAGTCTTTCAAAATACTCCACTTTTAGAACGATCCACTATAAAAGACTTAGGTCTAAGCTACACAAATAAACTAGCATTGTCGCCTCATGCGGATCGAATATCTGCGAAGGCTGCACAGATATGTGGTTTTATATCACACAATTTCTTCCTGCTGGAAATAAAGTTAAAACTTTATCGCATGTATGTTCGACCCATCCTAGAATACTGCTGTCTCCTCTTTAGTCTGATGAATGCTTCCGACCGCGGTAAGATTGAAAATGTACAGAGGGTATTTACTCGCAAAATATTCGCTCTTACTCGATCCAATATTTCTTATACGGAGAGATGTCAGTTAGCGAACATGACTCGAAGCGGGCCTCTGTTTCCTCCTTCGCGTTAACTCTACTCCTAAACTTCCACGAATCAACGCTCTCATTCCCGCAGGTAGACCTTATGCCACTCGTAATTCGTCCAGGATTATTGCACCTTCCTTTAGCTCCACTTCGAACCATTCTCACTTCTTTGCCTCCAAATATGCCTTCCTCTGGAATAATATTCCCCTCGAAATTAGGCTGTCGTCTAACTTAGCAGTTTTAAAAGTCAAATTACGATAACACTTAACTTAGGGAGATATAAAGTCCTTGTTATCCGCCTCTTTCCCAAACACACAACTTTTGGACTTTGAAAAGGGTCCCCCTGGCATATGAGGTGGTTATATTTATATTAAATTGTTTTCCATACTTGTCTACTTATTCCTCCTTTGAGTGATATTTGCAACGATGTTTCGTCTACTTCTCTGTCCAGTCATCATTGCCGTTTTCTCCATTCTCCGTTTTACAACCCTGACAATAGGCTTCATGGTCTTTAGTCATGCTTGTGGCGGTTCTGCTATTTTCGCCAGCTCGTCGCTAAAATCCACAGTCTACAAGGTCACAAATCCGGCGTTTCGTTGATGATCAGGTGACCTCTGCCGTTCACTCTCTTTTTCGACCCTGCTGTCCGCGATGGCCTCCTCCGGTCTCACCTCCCTTATGGTTGATCATGAAGCCAGTCGGGCGGTGTAACAATGGTGAACGACAGCCTCTGCTGTTATATGATTTTTCCAATTACAAGAAGCGTTTCCAACCCTCATTCATTCTCATCAACAGTCCTGTCTCATTTGCACTACAATCAATTTTCTCAACCAACCCCCTTAATTTTGTTGAAGCAGTTTTTTTCTCCTACGTTTTGTTTTTGTAAGCGGGGGCTCGCTGAACTCCGCCCCAGCTTAAATGGTAGGAGTTTTTTTCACTGCTTCCTCCTTAATTCACCATGCGTTGACTACTATTTCAAAACGATGATATGTTGGTGAATATGAATTAATTTACCAACACTTTTAAACTACAGAGGAAACCGGCCCGTATCGACGTTCGACGAAACGCCTTCTCTCAGAGGGTCATTGGAGCGTGGAACGGACTCCCGGAAGATGTGGTCCTCTCAGATACTGTTGAAATTTTTAAACACAAACTTGATTCTCGTTTGCTGAGAAACTGAGGCAGATATAATGAACAAAGTGTCAGTAGCAGCACCTTGCAACTGGCTCACGCTTATCGCTGATGTTAAGCCTACATTTGTACATTTGTATTATGTACTATTGTTACGGTGGACCTATTATGCGATTTTGGTTATGAATAGGGAGCTCAAGGGCAAAAGCCTTCTTCCCTTAATAAAGTGACTTAAAGTGACTACTAAAGGCTCCCGCTGTCTATGTGGTTGTTTGCTGGAGAGCAGCATTTATCAACTTTGTATTTATTTTTCTACAGCACTAAGTTTGCAATGACGAGGCCCTCCGGCCCTAAAATATAAAATTTATTTATTTATTTATTTATCAATGTCCCAGGAGTTATCAAAGATTTGGGCATATCCTAATCTTATAGTCTCAATTTGTCAGAGCACTGTGCCCTGATAGTCTCGAAAGTACGCCGAACCACCGGATTTTTCCTTCGAAATTTTAAGACTATCAAGGTTAGAACTAGCTTTTATAATATGTACGTTAGACCTAGTCTTAAATACTGCTCGCCCCTTTTCAGTCTTCTGCGCACTAGTGAACGGAAGAAAATAGAATTGGTGCAGCACTTCTTCACTAGAAGAGTTTTCACTGCAGAACACCGTAACTTAGCCTATAAACAAAGGTGCGAACTTATAAAGCTGGATCCCCTGAGGCTTCGTCGATTGCAGAAGGGTCTATTTTTACTGTTTAACATTTTGAATGGTCAAACCTTTAATCCTCTCAGTACAATAAGGCAGCTTGGGCACTCTCGACGCGCCAGTCATCGAGACGTATTTTTATATCTTCCTATGGCACGTACAGTTAAGTACCGGCAATTCTTTTCAGTAAACGCCATATCAATCTGGAATAAGCTGCCCAAAAGTATTAAAACCCAGCAGAGCTACCCTATGTTTAAGAGAGCTATAACTAGTTTTCTACATTCAGGACAACTTTCACGAATTTTGGGTGCTGACTCGGTGGAATCTCTCTTTCAATCTGATGGCGTTCGTGGACTTTGAACCCCGCCAGGCTTCATGCTGAAGGTAATGCTGCTGAAGCTGCGGCCCGCAATCAGCTCACTCTTCAGCTGATAGCGCGAAACTTTTGCCGACAACCATTGAAGGAAGACTGAGAACACTGTGTTCTTGTGCCAACACTCTCCGTCTCGAACAAATGTCCTCAAACGATATGGTACATTTCTCCTGCTCACGCGTCAACTCAGCTGACAACCGTACATAAATTCGATTTGCACCATACCTTTGAAGTCAGATTTTTTTTCACTTGAAACAAACTCCCTATCTCGCCTGGTATTGACAAAACACAAAACCTGAAACAAAACCAATACTGGCTGCAACAAAGGGAGTTTGTTATAGTTTTTTTCCGGGCTTCTAGGTTTTGGAAGGCGCCCAAGAGGTGCATTACCAACTCTTTACAATTGCCTGTAAACTGGCAGAATCAACATATTATATTATTACTTGATTTACAGGGTAGATTGTAGACACTCCCAATTATCGATTTTTATTGTGTGGCAGGATGACTGAAAAAAGATAAAAATTATCAGAAAATGACGAAATGCTCAGGTGATACGGGAAATGGGCAAAGGATGATTTAATATAAGGAAGGCAACCTACGCCACGCTTTTCAATGCGGTCTTGTCTGTAAAAACTATAATTATCTATGGCGAGTGTCGAGTCAGAAATAAGAGAGTGTGTCCAAGATTCAGTGACACAGAGCACATCTGGATCAAGCTCAAATGTTACTGTTTTAAGTTCTGTCATCTTATTAACAACTGATCTCGCATTGAGTGAGACTATACTGAGCGTATCCTTCAGATGCAGGTTACGCTCGTTAGTATTTATAAAAAAAGGAAAACTTGGTGGCGGAAAGGGAAACGGCATGGGAGAAACAAAAGGCGGAAAGCAAACTGGCCCTGGTTTGCAGTTTGTCAAGTAATTATTATCAAATGAACGGTGCATATTGTAGAAAGGCATATAAGAGGGGGCTCCATAGAAAGGACGGCTAAAGTGTGGCATGGGAAAACCAGGAGGGGCATAAAAATAGGATTTTGGGGCATTATATCATAATTTGACGGAACATTTGCCTTCGAAATTTGCATGACTGGTTTTGAAAAACGGTTAATTTTATTAGCTGGCTGAAGTATTTGGGGATTTTGATGAGGTTTGGGGATAGGAAAAGCGCTAGCTTGAGCGGTTTGGTCTTTGTTAGAGGACGGATTGACAGAACTTGATTTATTTCCCCCAATGACAGGCAACACCACTGTGACCTCATTCAAACCTTTCGAACTGTCAGAGGCCCTGAATGCGCCCTAGAATTTGATAATTTTTTCGAACTAGCTCGGACGGATCATCTACGGTGTCATCCCTTTAAACTGCGGAGGAAGCCAGCCCATATGGACGTTCGACGGAACGCCTTCTCGCAGGGAGTCTTTGGAGCGCGGAACGGACGCTCCGAAGAGGTAGTGCTTTCAGGTACTATTGAAATATTTAAACGAAGGCTAGATTCTCGTTTTCTGAGAAACTGTGATACATATTGTCAGTAGTGGCAGTTTGCAACTGGCTCACACACATCGCTGATGTTAACACTACACTTGTATTATGTACTGTTGTTAAGGTCGAAGTCTTTTGAAATTTTTGGACATGAATAAGGAGTTCAAAGGCGAAAGCCTTCTTCTTTTAATAAAGAGACTTAACGCATGAGAGCAGGATATCCTATTACATAAATGCATTGATTGCCAGTTTGAAAACGATTTAGTACCATCGCAATCAGTGGCACGCAAAACGTTACGGAGAACTTCAGCAGTGTTGCCTGTGATGTAATTCTGTTCACCGTTAATGACTGTATCCTGTTCTACGAATGTGTCGTTTTACCGCAAGAACTGCAAGGAAGGGTCCTGAAACGGGTTCACAGTGGGCATCCGGACATCAACCGGGTGAAGGCTCTCGCTCACAGTTATTTGTTTTGGCATCACACTGACCAACATCTATAACAGAATGCCCGCTCATGCACCACATGCATCTTCGGATCAAAGGCGCCTACAGAGATCGCACTCCTTGCATGGCTTGTCGCATTTATCTCTTAGTTCCGATTTACATTTAGGACGCTGAACCAATGACGCAAACCTCTGGCAAAACATTGAGTGCCCGAGCGAACAGAAAACCCTACAAATTAATATGTGGAGACCTTAAACGTAGTCCGACAGATGGTTCCTTGATTTTAGTGTGCAAAGGTCTGCCCCCTTCCCCTGCTTCATGCAAATGACAGCATAGAGACGTATTACCTGAAGGACACTTTAATCTAGAGTCCGCACAAAAAACTTTCTCCGTTTGGTTACAGAGCAATCAGAAGCCATTTTGGCAATATGTCAATGATACAAGGAAATCATAAGATCCACGCAGGCCATCGAAAGGGCTTTTGTAGCTTTCGGCAAGGATATATTAAATAAAGCCTACGAGGGCTTCGTCGACCGCATCGGGTTTATGGGATTGTGGGCTCTTGGCTCAACTTGTGCGTTGTTTAAACTTATCAATAACCAATTTTGTTTAAACTCAAATATAACACACAAGCACACTTTCAGTTTTGACGCGTGCCAGCAACTGTCTTGCTAAACACTCAATACTAGGCAATCTGTTTGATGGCAAGTTATCAGATGTGCCCTCGCAAGATTGTAAAAAGTTAGACTCCCTCGTCCATCTTATAACCACGGAAGCTTTTGATAGACAAAAGCGAAGCTTTAACTTTATACTAAAAATGCCTCCATTATCAGTCGCCCTTTGGATATCACAAACGATTTTCTATGTTCGGGTGGTTTTAACTACAAAATTGCAGAAACCAAACGCCTCCAATCGCGTAGCAAAAACCCGCCCATCCTAGTTAAACTGTTTTCACCGATCGAGGTGGACTCAATCTTTGCTCAACGAGGTCGCATTTCCCAATATTTAGAAAGGACTAAAAGTTTTCTCTGTCGAGATCTTACACCAATGGAGCGACGAAATACGGCTCTCCAGTCCAATAGACCAATGACTTCTCAGCCTACTATTCCTAAATCTGTTCGTAGTCCCGATAGGGTAAATGCACTCGCTAATCCTCCCCCCCGCATAACTGGCCATACACCCACTAACGTCAGTGCACCCGTTATCCCTGCCTCCCAGGTGTCTTTTCATAGTCCCATAACGGTCAGTACACCTGCTATCCCTACCTCCCGTATATCTAGTCATAGGTCCATAAACATCAGTGCACCAGTTAGCCCAACTCTCTTGATATCGGGACCGTCAAGGCCCGCCGCCCCGTCATCTACTACGATTAATACTAGTCTAAATACATTCTCTGTCCAACGATCTATAAATTCCGCCGCCCCTAACGCGGCAACAAGTTCATTAAGAATGTCGCCAACACCGTCGATAGCGTTTAGGCCGAGTGCTTTCCCAGCACAACCTAGCTCCTCTTTTGACCGTGGGAGTCATATTATTCCCCCGTATAATGCGTTATTGAACACGCCGGGCCCGAACCAAGAAACATTTAATTTGCACGGCAGTTACCCTAACTGGTATAGTTTTAATTCTAATCGGAGTTGCCGTACAGGACATTCACTGATTAAGAACGCTAGTCCTTACGCGAGCGGCCCTAACACTAATTTTATGTCACCGATTCCCCCTATCAGTTCCTTTACCCATCATCTACCACCCAAACCTGCTAACTTCTACATGTCTTCTCACCTCCCCCCATTCCTCCCAAACGCCCCAGAAGCTTATTTTGGTTTACCCTCTCCTCATTTTTCCCTGCCAGAAAGCGAGGCCCCTAGATATCTCAGACCTTATCAGCCATCGATTGTTGGCTACCCGTATGCTAACAGCTCCATACCCGTCAGTACTTATTCCACAAATAATAACGGCCTACAGTTTGTCTACCCACCCTCAAATTCTTTTTTATGAATAACTATAGCCATAGTCCTGTCACTCGAAACACACTAGATGTCATAGTGCTTAATGCCAGGTCCGTTATAAATAAAATGGCTCAACTTCGAGCTATCGCTTTTGAGATGATGCCTGATGTTATATGCATAACAGAATCCTGGACCCATCCAATCATTTCTGACTCCTCCCTTATCATAGACGATTATGATTTCTATCGTCACGATCGCATTAATAAGCGTGGTGGTGGTTGTCTTCTGTATATTAGAACGTCATTTAGGCACTTTCCGTTTTATCTAAATAGCACGTCCTTCTCTGGAAATTACTGTTTCGCCTCTATTATCCTGTCGCCCCGGCAAAAGGCGATTATCGGTTGTATACATAATCCTCCTAACTCTTCATCTGAAGAAGATGCAAATTTGTGTGAAATGTTCAAGTTTATTTCAGAATCCACTTTTGAAGTTAAAATTATCGCTGGAGATTTTAATTTTCCTGAAATCGACTGGCTTTCAAACTATTGTCCACCTAGATTTCAGCCTTTCCTGGATTCCATTAATTTTTCTAACTGGTCTCAACTGGTTAGTTCCCCAACAAGACAGAATCATATCCTAGATCTGATTTTCACAAATGGTATTGCCCCTCTCTTCGTTGATTTTAAGCAGGACATCTTCCAAAGTGATCACACATTAATTCACTGTTGCCTTCCGCTTCCTTCTACGGAAAAGGCTAGTGCTAGTCGTACCTATCATGCGTACGACCTCGCAGATATTAGCTCAATCAAAAATTTTCTTGACTCATTAGATTGGCAGAGCCTCTCCTCCATTAACGACGCTGCATATCTTTCTGAACTCATGCCGGTCGTTTCTACTAAAATGCTAGAATTTGTGCCCACTAAAATTGCGAAACCCTACACACCAGAATCGACCGTCCCTCATTTTCTTTTGCCCAGACTAAAGAAATTGCGGAGGCAGCTGAAAGATAGATCTACTAGTTCGCTGTCTGTGCGTCTAAGGATCGCAGAGATCTTCGAATTAGCGTCAAAGATTCGTCTTGCACGTGACCAGCACAGGGAATCTTGCGCCCTGAGCGAGTCAAACTCTGCAAAATCGGTTGCACAACTGTTTCGTCGTAGGGCCTCCGCAAAACGAGGAATTGAAATACCCCCATTGCTTAATGAAAATAAAACATTTGAACTAGATGAGTCTGATAAGGCTGACTTATTCAATGCCTTCTTTGCTAAGCATTTTACGACAGAATCCGAACCGGTCCCGTCGTTTCAACCATACTCGGACAATACTCTCGGAAACATTGATTTCTCCATAGAATTAATTCGTAAACAGATAATTTGTCTAAAAAACTCGCACTCTTCCGGAACTGATGGTATCCCCAATTCAGTTATCAAAAGAGTGTCGACCTTTCCCAAATTACTTAGCCATATATTTTCAGTCTATCTCTTAAATGGTTACTTTCGTGACACTTGGAAGACATCCATTATTCTTCCAGTCTCTAAATCAGGATCTCGTTCAGAAATAAATAACTACCGCGGTGTACATAAAACCCCGGCCCTAGCTAAACTTCTGGAGAAGATAATTTTAAATCAAATTCTCCATTTTTGCCTATAAAATAAGCTTTTAAGTGACTCGCAGCATGGTTTTCTACCTGGAAGATCATGCGAGACGTGTCATTTAGCTTTTCTTAACCACGTCACTTCCCTCCGTAACGAGCAGCAATCCGTGGTTGTTATCTACTTTGACCTGAGCAAAGCCTTCGACAAGGTACCGCACAGACGGCTTCTGGTAAAACTGGAAGCCATTGGCATCCGTCCCCCTCTCCTCGACTTCATCGGTTCCTACTTGTCTAACCGCAGCCAGAAGGTCCTAGTGGGTAATAGTTACTCCACTTCTCAGCTGATCACGAGTGGCGTTTTTCAAGGCACTGTCTTGGGTCCATTACTCTTCATTCTATACATAAACAAAATTTCGACTGTTCTAAAAAATTCACACACTCTCATTTATGCAGACGACCTAAAATGCATATACTCGTTTTCTAAGGACACGGCAAGCATATGCGTTGATAAAATAAATGCAGACCTACTTACACTCTCACGTTGGAGTGCTACCTGGCAGATGGAATTCTCTCCATCCAAGTGTAGTTTCATGTGTTTTGGTCCCGCCAAGCTTCCTCGTCCCCTAGTCTTTCAAAATACTCCAATTTTAGAACGATCCACTATAAAAGACTTAGGTCTAAGCTACACAAATAAACTAGCATTGTCGCCTCATGCCGATCGAATATCTGCAAAGGCTGCACAGATATGTGGTTTTATATCATACAATTTCTTCCTGCTGGAAATAAAGTTAAAACTTTATCGCATGTATGTTCTACCCATCCTAGAATACTGCTGTCCCCTCTTTGGTCTAATGAATGCTTCAGACCGCAGTAAGATTGAAAATGTACAGAGGGTATTTACTCGCAAAATATTCGCTCTTCCTCGATCCACGCTTTCTTATACGGAGAGATGTCAGTTAGCGAACATGACATTTCTTTGGGTCAGAAGACTCGAAGCGGGCCTCTGTTTCCTCGTTCGCGTTAACTCTACCCCTAGCCTTCCACGAATCAATGCTCTCATTCCCGCAGATAGACCTTATGCCACCCGTAATTCCTCCAGGATTATTGCACCCCCCTTCAGCTCCACTTCGAACCATTCTCACTTCTTTGCCTCCAAATATGCCTTCCTCTGGAATAATATTCCCCTCGAAATTAGGCTGTCGTCTAACTTAGCAGGTTTTAAAGTCAAATTACGTAAACACTTAACTTCAGAAGATATAAAGTCCTTGTTATCCGTCTCCTTCCCAAACACACAACTTTTGGACTTTGAAAAGGGTCCCCCTGGTATCTGAGGTTGTTATGTTTATATCAATTTTTTCCATACATGTCTATTTCTTCATTCTTTCAGTGATATTTACAACGATGTTTCATCCACTTCTCTGTCCAGTCATCATTGCCGTTTTCTCTATTCTCCGTTTTACTACCCTGACGATAGGCTTCATGGTCCTTAGTCATGCTCGTGGCGGTTCTGCTATTTTCGCCAGCTCGTCGCTAAACTCCGCAGTCTACAAGGTCGCAGCTCGGACGTTTCGTTGATGATCAGGTGACCTCTGCCGTTCCCTCATCTTCCTGACTCTGTTGTCCGCGATGGTCTCCTCCGGTCTCATCTCCCTGATGGTTGATCATGAAGCAGGTCGGGCGGTGTAACAATGGTGAAAGACAGCCTCTGCTATTATATGATGTCTCCAATCACAAGAAGCGTTTCCCACCCTCATTCGTTCTCATCAACAGTCCTGTCTCATTTGCACTACAATCAATCCTCTCAACCAAACCCCTTAACTTTTTTGAAGCAGTTTTTTTCTCCTACGTTTTGTTTTTTTTTAAGCAGGGGTTCGCTGAACTCCGCCCCAGCTTAAATGGTAGGAGTTTTTTTTCACTGCTTCCTTCTTAGTTCACCATGCGTTGACTACTATTTTAAAATGACGATATGACGAATTTATCTACCAACACTACTAAACGCTCCCGCTGTCTATGTGGTTGTTTCATGGAGAGCAGCATTTATCAACTGTGTATTTATTTTTCCACAGCACTAAGTTAGCAATGACGAGGCCCTCCGGGCCTAAAATATAAAATTTATTTATTTATTTATTTATTTATTGCAGCTCATTTCTCTCCTCACCTGCTGCTGTTTATTTTGCCCTTCAACGACACTTCTCTGGTGATCATTCTCGTGCTCAGGAGAATCCAGCAACAATTTGCAAACGAGAATTTCCTCAATTTCCACAAGCACGACCCAACAAACTTGGATCCTGATCTTCACGGAGTCATCTTTTTGCAAGTCGACTGCTTGAATACTCAGTAAGCGCGTCCTTCGAAATCGGTTTGACTTTTTCGGACTCCCAGGGATTTAGTCGTTTCGGGATTTCACACTTCTGGACACTCTCGCGGACTCCAGATATTAAGCATTGGATACTATTCAACAATCTCGTCATCGTGGAATTTTTATTGTGTCGAAATTCATCAGAAGACGGAATCAAAGTGGAATTTGTTTCTCAAGTCGTTGAACTGAACTCGCAACCTACAAACAAACAAGCGAAAACAGCCTAAAAAGACCAAGGTGCAAGGATCTCAAGCTTTCTCGAAGATTAGCAGTTATTCAGGACCTCGAAGATCTACAAACGGCTGAGTCGTTCCTGAATATCCTGCATATTGTTTATACATATTTGAAAGTGCTTCTAAGCAATTAGACGTCTTCTGTATGGGCTTGGCGCGCAACTCGATTTTTCGCAGCTAAGTGAATTTTCACATTTTAATAGGATTTTATCGTATCCTGTCGACTTTATTGGCATAATTGTCGTTCATAATTTGAATTACTAACCTCTAAGCCACTCCACAAACCGGTGGTCGTTTTCTTTGACTATAGGTGAAAATATACAGTTTTCTACTGTTTCAACCGACATAGCCTCCTAGGAATTCTCTAAGATTCAGTTGAAAAACACGTAATTAAGTACGTGAATATTAACTCAGATTATATATTTTGAAGGAATACTCTTTTTCCAACAAGAAATATTGTTTACTGGTCGAAATATCAATCCAGATATTTTTCACCCTACATAGCCTCATAATTTCACACGACATAGCCTCATCTGAATGTTTATTTTAGATTGCAAATTTTAAAAAGATTTCGCAATTTCCAACAAGATTCAGTATACATTCATTGCAATATCAATCGAGTGAGTTTTCATCCAGCGGAGACTCGTCAATTTTATTTTCTGTATAAGAGAAACTTTCTTGCATTGCCTTGATTAAAAATATATCTAACTGCATATCCTTCTGATATTTTAAACTTCAATATGAAATTACAGTCAGTTTTTAGACGAAAACCCCCCATTAACGACCCTCTTGGTGTTAAATTTTTCCAAGATCAGCCCGTCTTAAATATGAAAAAACTGAATCTTGATGCTTTGGACACTTTTAATAATTTCATGTATAATATCATAATAATTTGTATATTTAAGGCCCAAGGGGCCCTGTCGTTACAAACTTAGTGCTATCGTGAAAATAAAAATAATAATGATAAGCAGTGAACTCTTATAAAATAATTTTCATCGGCAGTAAGAAAAACTCCTAGATCGGTGGATGAGTTCAGCGGGCCACCGAGTTCAAAAAAGTTTAGGAGAAAAAACTGCCTTAATAGGTAAAAGGGTTTGATGTGGTTAGTTTGGGACCTGACGTTGAGGGTTCGGGACGTTTATGGTCATGGGAAAAAATAATATATCGTTGAGTTAGGAAGGGGTCATCCGGAAGGCAGGAGAAGGCAGTAGAAGTCAAGGCAAC